>JAGVSL010000093.1:0-1200000 GCA_022494535.1 Himalopsyche phryganea | reverse complement strand
ATTTCATCAATTTGGTGACCTCGATCACATCTCTCACTCTTGTTTGCTTCCTTATCCATTGATTTCTTTTGCGGTCATTACGCGTTATGCCCAGCATGCACCTTTCCATGCCACGTTGCGTCACTCTTAGTTTTTGGAGCTCTCGTGTATTGAGAATCCACGTTTCGCAAGCATACGTTAGCAATGCTAGCACACATTGGTTGAACACTACGCTTCAGGCATAATGGTAGGTCGCTCTTGAAAATATTACCTAAGCACCGGAGAAGATATTACTTATAATAGCACAAGTAAATATACAAGTATGTATTTTTTGTAGTTTTAAGTAAAAGCTAATAATTAATTTCTTCGTCTATAATCTTTCTCATATTGTATTCATTTATCTCTTAACGACTGAGGGTGTTTCAATATCAAAATTGAATTGTTTAAATTTTGGAAATTTCCATATATTTCGTCACTAACGACTCGGCATTCGCCTTTCGGCATCTTCAGGCATTCGAGTATACGAATGAACTCGAACTGATAGTTAGTAAATGTTTGTATCGTTTATATATAAGATAAATTAAAAAATAATATTATTACTTCATTGATATTTGAATTAATTTGAATATTTATTTGATAATAATGACTTTAAACCCAAATTGGGAAAACAATCGCATTAGCAATTAGAAACTCAGGACTTTGCAGGCAGACTTAGCAATTGCAGGCGACCAAGAACCAAGTAAAATACAATTTAAAAAATATATATTACATAGATACCTACCCGCTTATTTTAGATTTGTGGGTTTTAAATGTAAATTGAAAAATATGTCATAGGTCAAATATATAAAATTTGAATCATCCAATTGTGTACACTTCCATAAGTTTTGCCACTGAAGACCCGGGTAATAGTGAAGAAAACTGGGTTTGCTTCTGAAGTAAATTTTGAACAACGTTTTTCTGTGGAATAAAACAAATTTTCACTGAAACGTCAGCATAGATTTTTTAGGTCAATTATTCTACATTTATAGATTAAATTGTTTTATTCAAGAAAGCTACTTTCTTATCCTCTCGTTTAAAATGGAAATCCATAAAAGAGAAAATCTCAATAAATTTTATATCAGAGAAAGTATAATAAGGTACGAAATAAGTAAATACTTTATAGCTTTTCACAATTTAGGAACGTTTTCGTTGTAAAAATTGTATCGGATAATAAAGCTATAAATATCTGGCCGTAATGCTTCGTCGATAGATTTCGACTGTGAAGTTTTTTTTAGTATAATCAGCATGTTTCCGCATCGTGAATAATCCCTCCTGGTTAAACTGGGCGGAAATCGTCCTCTGACGGGCTAAGGCCAGAGCGGGGGCGAATCGTCCATCAGCCGCCCTGACGGGAAATCGAAAATCCACGCTTCGACAATGCGACCGGCCGACTGACACGCCGATTTTTTTTCGCCGATACTATTTACCCCGACTAGCGGGCGAGGAATCACCGCTTTTGCTGGCAGATGTGTTGCAAGAAGCGACCTCTAATTTGCGTGGAATTAGTCAGACGGTATAAATTTGAAATATCGCAGTTTCGTAGAGATAATTGAATGTGAAATTTTATAAAATGTCACTAAGGTATACCTCTAAATCCCTTCATAATTACTAACCGAGAAAAAGCTTGGTATTATCCGAAATTAACCGTCATAATTATATTTTATCTACGTCATCTGCTCACAGAAAAAACTGCACGTTTTCTCGAAGCCGTATTTCAGCAACAGATATCAAATTCGAGATAATAAAAAAAGATTCTCAATTCGCGAACCACCTTTTCACCTTTTCAATGATCACACAACATAACTTCTAATTCAGGCGCAGTATGCCCGTATTTGTGTAATAAAGTCCTAGACTTAATTTCTTCGAACAACTACAATAAAATTAATGGATATAATCAAGGTTATAACCTCCTTAATGACCAACCAAACATTAATTCATCACCCTTAGTTAAACAATAACAGAATCCTCACGTAAAAGGATAGTAGATAAGTAGTCAGTAGAAGGATATTTAGAGATATGACCCAGATAATATCAACATTTTGTTCGATTCTTTAGACTTTAGAAGGTTATCTGTCTTAGCATCTTTTTGGTGGTATTTTTAAGTCATCTGATTACTAAATCAGATAGAGAGCAAAATTTTACGTACAACTACATATTGAACTCAAATTAATTTTTTTTTTGGAGTTGTCTGACCTATGATACTGCATATTTTAATATCTTTGCCAAATAAATACAAATTACACAAATTTTTTCGAAAAAATAAATAAATTATCGTTCATTGTAGATAGAGCCGTATGTTTATTATTACTATGTTGGTAATAATATGTTGGTAATATTCTGTTACTACGTTTGTATTAAACTAAAAACAGTCAATTTGCGTGATTATTAATTTAACTGAGGTCTTTGTTCCGAATAGAATATCAACATTGACTTCTTCGTAATTGAAAAAAATATCGGTAAGAAATTCCAGTTAATATTACGATAAATTTCATCGTGTTCATTTTCTAAGCACAAATCCATTTATTAATAAAGTTATACACGTGTCAAGTGTTCTATACTGTAGAGTAGGGCATCCAATCCCGGAATTTAGGAATTCACAATTTTTCAATAACGGGATTGGTCACAAAGCGTGATTTCATGTATTAAATTGTATATCTAAAATTCAATTTCAGTCAATTATAACCTCAATTTAGTATATCATTTCAAGATATAATTTTAAATACATTTTAACACATTTACAGACTTCGTTTTAAAATATTTTAAAAAATCTTAAATGTCACCAAAAATAAAAAAAAAATCCTTCATCGCCCTGGAATTGGAATGAATATATGATTTTGTATTTTTTTGGGCCAAAATTTCGTTATCTTTTGAGAATCAGTAATTTACAAAAGAGAGAAAAAAATACAAATAGATGTATGATAATTTTATTTTATTTTTTGCAGTTATGTAGTGTAAGATTATATTTATATATATTATTGTAGTTGCAATTCAAAAATAATGCAAAAAAAACAATTGTTGTCAAAATTGTCTGTACTTGTCTTCGGCTGTTACGAAATATGAGGAAAGACGTTTTGTAGGGAGGTATTATAAAAAGGTATATGGGTACATAAAAAAACCGATGTACACGAATCAGGAAGTATTTCATTTGAAATATGATTTTTTTTATGTGTACAGTGAATTCCGAAATCCCGGGATCGACTAACTGACCGGGATCCTGAGATTGGAAACCCTACTGAAGATGAACTCTTAATAACAATACATATAATGTTCTCCCACGCAATTACACGCCTATCAAGCAATAATCTGTAATGTATGTAGATTGAATAGTTATATATACATACTTCGCTTTCATTTCGGAGATATTTTTTAAATGTGTGTATAAATATTTAACACCTACGTACGAGTAAAGCCTGGGATTATGTCTTCATCAAAGTCAAATCGAATGGGAAGGTTCACATCACCGTTTATGAGTATTTCATCATCAACCAGATGGAGGGGCAAGACATTGACGATCAATTGCGCCAAACCTTAGTATGGCACAATTGATAAGTTCACTGTTGCCACTGACACAAAATTCAAATTAATTATCAGTAAATTTAATGCAAACCGTCTGAGGCACGCAGCTGTACACAATTAAAACCAAATGCCATTTGATCAACGCTTGCATTCAACTTTTACTGCTTTACGGTAGAGACTAATCGTCTGAAGGGAAGCAATGAGTATTCGTCGGCTCCGTGGTGCAGTTGGTATCGTCGGGTGTATCGGGTCCAAGTCCCGGTGCGGACAGTTTCATAAATTGAAAACCGAATACTGAGCATCGAGAACAGGTGATTGCGTTGGAAATTGGAGGTGAGCTGGTTCGACTTCGTGAGGAACTCGGAGATCAGGAAACGTACCAGGCAGCGTCGTGTTACGTCAGTGGTCATAGATAAACTTTGGAACTAACAGCGTCACGTACTTCGGATACCTCCGGAGAACCTCAATCCTGCTTACCTCTTCTTCCGACCGATAGTATTCCGGCGTTCTGCACGACTGTCGGGCTCTATTCATAGGTTCTACTCGACGGAGCTGAGGGATTCTGGCATGTCATGGGAGGAAGCAAAGCAATTGACAGGTGACAGGGAATTGTGGTGGTCATATACTCCACATAGGGAGCGAATATGGTCAAAATAGAAGAAGTTTTTTAAATTTCAAATTAATCAATAAATTTACATTAATCAAAAAAATCATAGTAATCAGTAGGTACAATTAAAATTAATCAATAATCGATTTGTTGCTATGTGATTACGGTTGAATAATCGAGGAGTGAAATTAATCAGCTTTGATAATTTCTATGAAACAATTAGAGTGAGAAGAGTAAAGTTATCGAAGAATTTGGATATAAGATAAAAAATAATCAATCATGGATTCCGTATGATAAGGATGATACTATTTATTTTGGATTTGTTGGAAGAACCTCTTGCAGCCTAAAATACCAAAAATATTTATTTTTCATTATTTTATCGACATTTTAATAAAATAATAAATTGTTTAAATCAACGGTCGCCAACCTTTCGGAACTCACGGACCACCAAATTCACAACATTGAATCCCGTGAACTATTACTATTGACATGTTTTTTTTTTAAATTTTACAAAATATCAATCGTAAAAGTTACATTTTATAGTGAAATGATAAAAACGTCTGTTTTCATAATATGAATTATTTGGTGCCGCATTTAGGATTTTTGGGTCTAATGGTGCTACTGCAATAACTTTGTGGACTACTGGTAAGCCAGCCGTATATAAAATGTAAAGTCGTCGAGTCCGTGATGAATGTCGTTTTGGCTTCGGCTACGGATCTCACGGGATCGAGTCCCAGTTTTTGTTCGAAGGCATGGATGTTTGTGCTGTCTGAAATTCCCTCTAACCCACTAGACACCAGTGCTGTCATTTCTTCTATCCCTACTCTATTCGAGAAAAAAAAAGGTTGAGCAACTGAGTGAGTAACAGTTCTTGTCGGAAAATATTTATAGAGATACTTTCATTAGGAGGTCATATGCTTCACTTTGGAGGCGGAAATGGTTGAAAAAATTGATATCTACAAAAATATAGAGAGTTCAATTTTATTCCACATTCTATTCAGTGTAAATAACACTTTAAATATGAGACTTAAAAAGTTTTTTTAAGGTTTTTTTCAGGATATTGATCTGCCAGAGAGTTAGTATTAAATTTAACACCTAACAATCAATTTCGCTTCAATTTTGAAATTAATTGCCGCTGTCTGGCATTATTTTGTTTTCAGCGCTGAATTGAATAATGATTATGAAAACAAATGAGCACCAGTAAACAAAAGCTTTTGATGAGAGGCAATCAATTCAAATTCACTATCACCGACACAGTAGACTAATTAATTGGTATTAAATTCTCGTATTATTCGCAATATAGAACAAAGTGATTAAATACCAAGATGCCTTAAAAAAATCTGCAAGGAAAAGATTACAAATTATACCAATAAGCGAGTGTTCATAAATTAGCCTCAATCTTAAATTATAACAATAATTGTGACTATCTGTTAAGTATCGTATGATAAAAAACATGCCTGCCGTCGAAGAGACCTGCTTACTGGTAGTTAAAAATTCCCTTTAATGATACAAGAAAAAATATGCGTTACTCGATATTAAAAAATTGTGCCATTTAACGTGTGGCCGAGATTATTTTTGTGTGCTTTTTCGGTCCCTTTACGCGGGACGTTGAGCTTACGCCAGTGGATAAAGCAGAGCTTCTAGCCCCTTCGAACCCGTCACCTGTCATCCGCCGAACATTTTGACAAATGGCCGGGGCGGGGAGCACGAATAGCAGAGGGGCATGTTGTAACCCAATAAAGATACTGCCCGTAATATTGATTGATACGTCAGACCAGACAATGGAATGCTACGTACCATCAGGAAAATTGTGGCAGTTCGAGATGGGTGCTTTGGAAAAGCAACATTTTAACGGAATATATATTAAAGCAAAGAAAACATAAAAGAATAAATGTGTTTTTCCCAAAACCAACACGTTTGTTTACTTGATAAGGTTCCGCAGGACGCAGACATGTCAATTTATTGACATTAGAGCTAGATCGAGATGTTTATTTTTACCATGTCCGTCACTAATGTGGAGCACGGGAACTTCTAATGGAGCATAAGAGATTGTTTTGCGATAACTGCATGTTATTCAGTTGCATTATTTTCGGAGAAAAGAATGGTGGGCTACGAAAAAATGAGTGATCACCACATTTAATGTGTTAACTGAAATTTCTTGTTGGGAAAGGATTATATTTACAAAAATAATAATAAACTAATCGTCTCGTTGTCGGGCTTAGATGGATGGGAAGGAACATCACAAAAATGAATGTATTAAATCGTAAATTTAGAACTTCGTAGACACCGATACTAAATACGACAAAGAGGGTTGACCACATGGATTCAGGCTTTTTATGCTTCATTTTTGAAACACAATTATTTCACCCTATTGCAGCATTCTTTCCGAAATGATTCCGGATGGGGAAGGAAACAAGTAGAAGTAAGCCAATTAAAATCTCTTGTCTGTGGTGCACTGATCAACGACGTTGGCTTCAGTTACGGATCTCACAGGTTCGAATCTCAGTACGGACAGTTTCATTAATTGATTTTTCAATCGATTTATTGATTTCTGATGTTTGTGAGATCTAAAACTTCCTCCCTCTTATACAATCCCAAAAACGAGGCACGCTCAGAACAATTATTTAACAACTAGTCTTGACCTAGCCCTATCTTTCAATCCTTATTCTCTACGACATAAAAAGAAGTTGAGCTACTGAACACAAATCAGTTGCCGTAGAAAACTTCCGTTGAGATAGACTTCATTAGAGGTCCATATCCTCCACATGATAATATTTCAGTTTTAGATTTTGGACATGAGTGTTTGTGATGTCTTTTTTAGACGAGTTGATCGCAAGTGACTTAAGGAAAACAAGTTCTCAATTTAGTTTATCTCATCCGATTTAAAAATGTCAGGCGCTTTGGCTGTAGCTTGCAATGCTAGATAATTTCAATTTTACTTCTACTTTCCATTTATTTTTGTATTTGATTATTTATTATGTTTGGTAGATTTTGATAAATAAATATACTATTATACGAATGAATATCGAGTGTCTGATCTTTGCTAATAAGTTTCTTTGAGAATTCTGCGAATTTTATACGCGGTGTGAAATGAAACCGAAATAAAATAATATTATTTTATGTTGACAGAGTTTCGTGCGACCTTAATAAAATGTATGAAAGATTCTCAGAATTTCGCTCTTCACGGTTGAGGAAATATTTGATTTATCGCTTTGATTTGAAGTGTATAAATAGAACTACCCATCTAGTATATCGGGCGAGACTTATAAATAATAGATAGCGCCAGTGTTTTAGTCTGACCAAGATATTGATTAAAAAAACTAAATGTACAAAGTAAATTGCTTTTTCGGAAAATGGATTTATGACATTTCTTGAGAGCCTTCTTGCTCTTCTTGGACTTTGCCACCCCCCCACTCTGGTATTAGCAAACATTTCTCCTAGCGTCAACAATTTTCGTTCTTCTTGAACTATCCGCTGTGATAACTTCATTGTAAAAATTAGAACCAATTATTTGATATAAATAGCTTATAGTTTATTTTAAAAATAAAGCACAATTTGTTTTGTTGTACTTGTTTATAATGTTCAAGACCGCTTTCACTCATCGCGAACGTTATCAAGTGATAAAATATTAATCTGAACATAGCTATTTATATGAAATCGGGTTTGATAATTACGAGGTATATCAAACAATTGGTTCAAGTACTATGGCAAGAATTTACAAATTATATAAAATAGAAATTAAATAGTGTACAATGAAAATGTTACGAAACTCCTGAAAATTAATAACTACTAATCTGAAATCAATTTTTTTATTTTTAAAATATAAAGCTTTTCCACAAAGAATTGATACTTAACACCTTAAGAGTGATCAATAACTCTGTTTCTTCAACCATGATTAGTATTATTAGTAATATCATTATAAACTGAGATGTTATCAACATTCTGGTGTGCTGGATTCTATATAACTTATTAACTATATATCTCTACTATGTCTCTGAGAAGAACTCTTCCCAAACGGTGTACAATAGCGGCGTGGAATTTGCACATTCTAGCTGCCATTTTAGGTAAACTGTGGTACTTTCAACTTTTAACATTATAATTCATTGATTGACTACATAATCAGTTGATAATGTTCGCGATAAACGAAGACGGTATTGATCATTATACACATGTGGAAACAGTAGAAAACAAATTGCGTTTTATTTTTTGAAAATATCCAGATTGTTTGATAGCTTCAGGCAGACGAGGGGGCATTAATTTCCCAAAAATGCTAGTCGTTTAAATTTGGTAATTTTATAAAAATACATCCAACAGCCGGCATGAAACGAATAATAAAAGCGAAACAAAAAAAAACCCATTCACTTATGAAATCCAAAAAATCCAATTTCAAATCCAATTTTAAAGTTAGCGGAGAGTCGCGTTACAATAAACGGCAAAGTTAATTATAACATGACATTTCGGTAAACATGTTATTATTTCTGCAAAGAGAGAATTCCGACGCAGAGAAATGGGAGAGGAAAATACAATGAAAAACATTCTTAAATATAAGATTTTTGGGCATGACAAGAGGCTCGGCATAACGAGAAAAGGAATGAAAATTTGAAAAATTCAGGTAGGTAGTCAGAGTAAAAAAATCCGCCAGTCTATTGTATTTGTATAGTAACAATGTCATTTCTACTGGATATATTCGCAGCAAGGGTTAAGGTGTTTAGAATTCAGATTTGCATATTTTGATTCCTGAACGAAAATCGCTTGCTTTTTTATGATGTAAAGCAGCGTCGTTGCAGGTTTTTCTATTGTATAAGATGTGTAGTTTTGTTTTTTATGGTTGGTTTTCAAAACATTACTCGGAATTCATGTCTGGTCTAGTCTAGACAATTTTTCATATTTGATGATAATAGAATATATTTAAGAATTACAAACTATAAGTGTATGGCTTGTGAAATTTAAGAAACAATCAAAACATAGTAACAAAAAATAAATAATAAATATTGAAATATTTGCCGGCGTCTGTGGTGCAGTTGGTAACGTCGTTGGCTACCGTTACGGATGTCTCGGGTTCAATTCCCGGTGCGGACAGTTTCATAAATTGATCTTTAAATCGATTTATGGATTTCTGTTTGTAGTCGTAAATGTGTGTGGTGTCTAAAACTCCCTCCCACCCATCTGATGCTAAAAAAAACGGGGTGTAGCTAGAGTGATAAGCTAACCACTAGTCCTGTCCTACCTAGCCGTATCCTTCTATCTCTACTCTCTTCGAAAAAAGAGAGGTTGAGCAACTGACTAACAAGCAGAAAACTTCTGTTGAGATACATCCATTAGGAGGCCATATGCTCCACGTTAGGAGCCGATATGGTAAAAAATAAAAAATTGAAAAATTGAAAGAAAATCAATGTAATATGTGCAGACAAAATTTACTTTAGTACATAAAAAATAGTGCTAATCTAAACTCAATCACGTTGCAATACTGTTGAAAATTGTTAAACCTATCCCCATTGGCAGGCTGGTCTTACACTTTGAACGAAAACACTATATAATTATGTCCAACGATTCCTCAAAAAATGATCAAGAACATATAGCTTGACATTCTCCAGAATGGCGAAATTTTCATTTTGGACTCGTACAGGTCGAAAGAAATATGTGGCTAGATACATTTCTCTTCGACGTTCAAAATGTTTTCACGCAACCCAGGCTTACCAAACATTTAAATTCAAGGCCCACAAAATTTTGCAAAAAATAATGCACGGCCCCTGCCATGAAAATTGATTAAATTTAGTTTGCAAAAGCTTTATTTGACGTTATGGAATATATTTAAATATAATGCATTCTACAATCGTCTCAAATACAAAATTTGAACTGAAAAACAACGTGCTCTTATGTGAAGAATATATACACATTTAAAAGAAAAGAAGTACATAATTAAATAGAGTATACGCTTTATTTTTGTCCGGCTCTAGGTTCTAGAATCACGGGATTCATACAACTCCACAAGGTCATGGGTTCCAAACATACTAATACAATGACACGCTCTGTGTATTATACAGAGAGCTTACCAGTGTAGTAAAAAGTACCAAGTAATAAAGCGTACACTGGAAGGTTTTCGGTTCCCTGCAGAAGCCCTAGGAACCCCCGGGAGGCCACGGCCCATAGTTTGTGAAACACTGACGTAGCCCAGCGCTTGAGAACTCGTGTGTGTTGAAAACAAGTTAAAAGCATTATATATGTTGAACGTTACAAATTTAAAACACATACTTAAGCTAAAACACACCGCGTAACATCTACAAAGGCTTGGGATAAAACAAATCAATTACATTTTATGCACTATAAAACCCCGACACCGGTAGTCCTGTGCGAAAACACAGACCGAAGGAAATTCCACTTCGATCTCGGAGGAAAAGCCGGCCCTACCCGAGGGGCTTTTGCACGTAGGAGTTTCCCCCGCCCCTTTGGAGGCTTAGGGGGGTTTTCGAGAGGGTCGTATGACGTTTTCTTTATGCCTGGAATTTTAGACTACGCCTACGGTTTTCTTTTTCTGATCGAATATATCTTTTGTGTTGTATTTCGTGCGCAAATAGAAAAAATTCGTGAAAATAGATTGTAGTAGAAAGGCTTAATGTGGTATGATTTATTTGTGCGGTCTTGCTTTTATTCATTCATTCATTTACTACGATGCGCAGTCATGAGTTCGAAGCCATGGATGTTTTCATTTCTACCTACACACTACCAATGAGAACCCTGAAAAACAGGACGTAGAAAAGGCAATTAGTAATTGCTAACAACCATACCTTTTCTGTCCCCAAACATAAATAATTGAAGAGATAGCTTGAACAAGGACCGATAATCCCAAAGTGTGTTTTGAGATACAATGGTTTATAGCTTTCAAGTTGTCAGCAATCTGACATTGACACGTCAACTAAAAAATGTTCTACCAACATAACGAATCGAGAAATCGCGGTGAAAATTTGTCCGACCATAGACGAGGAATACATTTCTGCATCCTTTACAAAAAGTGTCAAAAGTACTATGGGCTTTTGTTCGAGTTACTTCCTCAATTATCATTTCTAAAAAAAAAAGAATAGAATAACTAATAGTCTGATTAACCTTCTTGTCTATCGATAACGTATTACCAAAATAGTTACCCAAAATTAAAATTCAAAACTGTCACACATAAATACAATAACTAAGTTGTAAACTTAAATTTTATATTGTAATTTTCACAAAATTACCGCTATTATACCGTTGTCCACAGAAACTATTGGAATATAACTGACCCAGGATAGAAAAACATGACATAATGTGACTATCTAATTTAAACCAAAAATTATTTCAATATTCTGTCTGCAGGGAAGCGTTGATTAAGTAACTCCGTGTCCCAGACGGTCTGGTTCGTATTGAGTTAAATTATTTTAAGTTAAGTTATTCCTACGCGAAAAGCAAGTTCTTTCTTCCGGCTTCCATTTGTTCAAGGCTTGTTTTCTACGACTGCTGCTTTACAGTAGCAAATCATGACACACGATGAAGACGCAGGAAAAACCGTATACTGAGCTTATATATGGTTACGTTGAATATTAAGGGTCGACTTCAAGAGGAATTCGGAGATTAAGAACTACCAGGTAGCTTCCTTTTGCGACAGTGGTCATAGAAAGGTTTTGGAACTGGAGTCACGTACTGCGGATGCCACCGAAGAGCTTCAATCCTGATTGCCTCTTCTTCCGACCGTCGAGTACTATCCACAGGATATACTTGACGAAGCTAAGGTATTTTGGCATGTCATGGGAGGCAGCAAAGCAATTGGCGGATGACAGGGAATCATGCAGGTGCCGCGTGGTGGTCATATGCTCCACATATGGGGCGAATGTGGTAAAAGATGAAGAACCAGTATATATATTATAATAGATAAGAAACAATGTAAAATGAATCAGTCAGTAAACAAGATAAATTAAAAAATTGCCAACAACAGTAAATTTATGTTTTGTTTACCGTTCAGCTGATTTTGATTTTAACACAGGATAAACATCTGCCTTATACAATATATCAATTTCAAATCAAACAGCCAAAAGCGAAGTACTGCGGGATTAACAAAACATTCAATTATACGGTGAAATTTCACCACGCGTTTTTTTCCAATATGCAGGCAGAGCTGGTGATTTACGAGCCTGTCAGGCCACGACCCCATCCCTGTAAATCACTTCAATAGTTCAGGCCAAGGGTAATCGTGGAACCTATTATTACGAAAGCAGTCAGGGATATATTACACGTTATGATATGTCTGGAGAGTTCAGATATTGTTCAAAGGATTGCAATTGTTAGAAAAAGACGATCCACTATGTACTACATTTGAGAAAAATGCTTGGTAGAGAAATAAAACTGAATGGATTAATTTAAGATATTGACTGAGGGTGCTTGATTACACTTCCATGTATATCGTCACTAACTACTCGGGTTTCGCCTTTCGGGCTCTTCGGACATTCGAGTATACAAACTCGAACTGGCAGTTAATGAATAGTTTATATTGTTTATATATAATACACATTAAGAAAAAAATGTCAGCGTCCGTGGCGCAGTTGGTAACATCACTGGCTACGGTTACGGATGTCTCGGGTTCAATTCCCGGTGCGGACGGTTTTCATAAATTGATCTTTCAATCGATTTATGGATTTCGGTTCGTAGTATGAGTGTTTGTGATGTCTAAAACTCCCTCCCACCCATCCTATCCTCACGGGGCGTAGCGAGAGCGATTAGCCAACCACTAGTCCTGTCCTAGTCCTCTCCTTCTATCCTTACTCTCTTCGGAAAAAAGAGAGGTTGAGTCACTGATTAACAGGCCGTTTTCGTAAAAAAAAATTTTAAGATACCTCCTCTGGGAGACCATATGCTCCACATTGGAAGCAAACATGAAAAAAAAAATACTTTCGATAAGTACTCAAAAAATCTGAAGGAACAGGAGATGAATTTAATATTTTTCTTTGAGTAAAATATTAAAAGGTTATGGAATAAATAATGGTAGGAAAGAAAATAATTGCATTCTTATACAAAAATAGCATAAATATAGTAATATTTAAAATAAATTATTCTTATCTATGAAAAGTGGATTCCGCAGTGTAGCAGTCGCACTAAATTAGGGTGCATTCAACCTGCCTATTGCGATAAAAGCCTTATATTATTATCTGAATTGGATAACCTATTATTGGAAGTCGTACATTTCTCAGCAAATGGTGTTTGCTACGTTAGATTTCATATTGGAATGAAATGAGCTGCGAAATTGGAATGTTTACTATCGGTTTTACAACGGAAACTGCGAATTCGGCAAACGGACATGGAATTAAATAATATAAATACCAAAGTAATGATTTTTGTCATAATGTATTGTATAAGCTTATTTTATTATTGTCTGTGAAATCCTTAGCCGAAGTTAATGACGTTGACCACTGCACCACTGACCTGGTAATATGATTATTTATTAAATTTAGTTTATGACGCTCATATTGAACAATTTATTTTACCGTCTATTCGACCGGTATTGCGGTATCCTAATTGGCCGTGATTAGTATTTTGATTTCTGCTCAATTTTATCCGTGTTTTTTTACATCAGTATCGATATATTCGTCTGTACCAGCGGTGGCGAATACGTGGCACGCGAGAAATTTTCGATGGCACGTCAAACAAATAAATCAGAAAATATTGAAATGGAAATTATTGTCTTATTTGGACTGAGAAAATTGTAAGTATGCAAAACTGTGTTGAAGAATTGAAGTGTCATCAGCTTTCTCAAATTTCTGAATCGGATTTTTTTCTGTTTTGAATCATGCACATTGGAAATGGAGCAGTGTATGGATCCCGTGTAAGTATTAGTATGGATCCTAGAGCAGTGTATAGATCCTAAATCCTAGAACCGGACCGTAAAGCCGGATTGCAAAGTTACACGGCGTGTACTCTACTTATATGGAAACGGCACATGCCACGAATAAAAAAAATGGCAACTAATTATTTGATTTTTCATTAACTCCATAAATGGTCAGTAACCAATTCGATCAATGGTCGGTAAATAATTTCCAAATAAAGGTTAGGTTAGGTTTAATTAAAAAAATGACCATTTTATATAAATCTATAATTGTTTATTTCGGCACCGTGGCTCAGTGGTTAACGTCGTTTGCTACGGTTCGGATGTGTCGGATTCAAGTCCCGGTGCGGACAGTTTCATAAATTGATTTATGGATTTCTGTTCTGTCGTCACCCTATTCTTCTATCTCTACTTTATTTGTACTTCTTACTTCTGTTGAGATACATCCATTAGGAAGCCATATGCTCCACACCAGGAGTGGACATTGCATACAAGAGAATTGTATAACTGACCATTCAATATAAATTAATAACCGTTTATTTTATTTACTGACCATGTGTATCCTGACTATTTTGATTACTTACTGACCATTTATTATTTCCTACTGACCCAATAAATGCAGGCCAAAAATGTCTTATTATGACACGCCAACCACCTCTCTATGCTACCCCTGGCCTATATCAAACCAACTGTAGTATGGAAGTCATTTTGTAACCGTTTAAAGCTAATAATATTGACATATATTTGATATTTACTGTTTATTTGATACACGAACTTTGACAATGTTAGTAAAGTTACTAAACAAGCTATGTAAATAAATACGTTTATTTGTAGTGTGGCGAAACTAATAGGGCATTCGAAACATACATTTGGGGATCAGTTAGCCGCGACTAATCGCTGAGTGATGGTGTAATTTCAACTGATATTAAGTTAGTCGCATATATGCGAAGCTTACAGCTTATTTAACGAGACGCAAATCCTTAAATCCTAAATCAATACAGCCTGTACAGCCGGAAGAGTTAATTTAATACGGCGAAAGCTTTGACCTTTTCGCTGCGACTACCGTGTTTGATCTGTCACCGGAGCTATTCCTGACACGCTAAAAGCAACACATATATCACGGACAGCCCCCATGTTTTGTGAGGTTTGTTTGTTTAATTTATAATTCAGTTCAATTTACCTCTTAAAAAATAAAGTCTTCGACAATATTTCAAAATTATTTGGACCGGGCAATTGATTGATTGACGGCGTCTGTGGCGCAGTTGCAAACGGCACATGCCACGAATAAAAATGGCAACTAATTATTTGATTTATCACTAACTCCATAAACGGTCAGTAACCAATTCGATAAATGGTCAGTAAATAATTGTCAAATAAAGGTTAGGTTAAGTTTAATTAAAAAACTGACCATTTTGTATAAATCTGCAATTGCTTATTTCGGCACTGTGGCTGGCACGGATGTCTCGGGTGCAATCCTCGGTGCGGACGAATTTCATAGATTGACCTTTCAATCGATTTATGAATTTCTGTTCGTAGTCTGAGTCCTCCCTCCCACCCATCCCATTCCAACAGGGGCGTAGCGACAGCGATTAGCTAACCACTAGTCCTGTCCTAGCCTTATCCTTCTATCTCTACTCTCTTCGAAAAAAGAAAGGTTTAGCAACTGAGTAACAAGCAGTTCTCGTAGAAAAATTCTGTTAAGATACCTCTATTAGGAGACCATATGCTCCACATTGGGAGCGGACATGGAAAAAAAACGTTGATTGAAAGGCTGGATCGCACCATCAGGACGCTAATCACGTTCTATGGGACAGCCCTGAGATGAATACCGAACGATAAGAGCTGTTTGCAGAGGTCGGTTCTCATAGGGGTCCAATAGGCCACGCTGATTTGAGCTCAACCAAGGCCAACTTTGAGACATTTGTTAAATTTGCAACATTGGGATATTCTTGATTCCTACTAGATTCAAATCGGAGAAGATTAAACTCTACCGCCACGACGGATTCTCAGTATACGCAATACCAATTAAACTAAATGGCTGGGAAAGTCACATTTTTTTTTCTCTCTCTATTTCTTCTTTTTTTAAACATAATAGTGCATGGTTTAAAGATCGGTCCCGTGCAGCTCTGTGTCGGATCAAAAACATGATATATATATATATATATATATATATATATATATATATACAAGAATTTATATTTATATATATATATAAACATAAATTCTTTTTTTTAACATATGTCCGAATGTCTACAAAGTTACCGCCGAATCCATCAACAATATAAAAATAACTATTAAGCTTGTTTGTTTGACTACCCGACCTTTTTAAGATAACTGACAGTGAAAAGGTTAAGTGCTACATTAAAGTTGCCTTGTACATTTACTTATATGTTAGTGAAGACTACATCGTCTTTGCAGGATGGTCTTTTGAGTCAATATTTGACGATGGAAAACACTCTGCCTTCTGACTGCTCGACCATAACGTAAGGAAACCTTTCAAAACTACTTGCCTCTGTCATAAAATAAATAAGAGTATTTATTTGACAAAATGTCACAAGCCATATATATCGGATGAGAAATAGACAGTTAAAAGTAGCTGGGATATTGACAACAAACTGTTTGTACGTGGGCTTATGGAATATATCTAATTTCAGTTTATATAGAGAAATCGTCACGTTCGGATATATTTATAGACATCTTAGTTTTTACTAAAGTAATGTTGAGATGCTTAAAATGTAATAGTGACAAAAGAGAACAATAAAAATTCAGAACAGGGGGGAGATAAAGCACATAATATGTTTGTCGTATCTATTAAGGGATTAAATATATATCGATCGTAGATTTCATTAGTCAGAAAGCTCCATAAATATGAAATTTGAGTATAACTCAAAGTGCCACCATTCCAAAAGGGCTAACCTTCTAAAGAATTAAACAAAATGTTAATATTTCTGGGTCAATAAATGGAGTTCTACCAAGTGAATGCCAGTGCAATCAATAAATTGAAAATATCCGATACGGATACTCAGGAAATACTTTTAAAACGATTACAACTTAAACATAAAACAATTATTAAAAATGTATAGTTTAATTTACAATGTGTAAAGTGACGCAAAATTACATACAAATCAAGATCAAATCTTCCTCAGCAGCCGGTAAATTCGCAATCGACAAAGCGAAAAAGATTTGGTTGATACAAAAAATTTGCGAGGGTATGATAAAACGAGTAGTAAAAAGATATTTCCAAATATTCTTCTACTGACTATAATCGGAAAGTATCTTATTGTTAATCACCTGTCTATAAAATGTATAAAGCTTGGGTACAAACAATAACATTTGATTTATGTTGACCATTTGAACATTGCTTGTCCCATTATCTCAATACGGGTTACTTAAAGATGTCTGAGTAATGAACTGGACGATTGATATACAATATAGTTAAAGAGAGTCTTCGAAGCACCGTGTGGTCACCATATGCTCCGAGTTAAAAAAAATACATATATTATATCTAAATTAACCCCTATGAATGTTGCATAAACGACCTTCTGGATTACGTTGCAAAGACTGTCATTTTTACGTAAATAGAAGTTGAACTATGCGACGATATTAGATATTTCTGTGAAGCGGAAATCGATTATTTCACAGACGAGATGACACGTCACGGAAGAGAAAACAAAAGAAAAATTATTATCAAAACGGCTGAGCGTTATCATTCGGCCTTTGTGATTCAGATAGAGCACTCGGAAATTACTTTACGATCAATCACTAAAAACAACAAATGAACTAAAAAAATATACACAAACGGAAACAAAAGAAAAACAAGGTCGCTTCAATAAATCGTGTAGCGAATCAAGTCTAAAAATGGATGCGTTAGTTCGATACGGGCACAGTTCTACAGACAATAAGATTAATGGAGATCGGGTGAGTATTTTAACTTCAAGCACTGCGAAGTAAAAAAATGGCACTCGGCATTTAAGGGGTTACGGTTTATTTAGGCTAAGACACTTCATTTATTATGGCAACATAAATACAATGTATAAAATAGTTATTATTGTAGAGAACAAATCTCGTAAATCCGTTAGCAACAAATTTATAGGCGAGCGAAAGAACACATTATTCAATCGATTTATTCTGATAATCATTGACAAGTTATTGTCAAAATTGTCGTATTATAGTGTTTATAGATTGGTGTAATAATCAGATTGTTTTCAATTATTGTTTTGTTTAAGCAAAAATTAGAGAATATTGTAAGAAAAAATTGTTGTTATAACAGAAAATGAATAAAAACTGGTTTGACAAGAATTTTGAAATATAGTCGAAAGTTATTTCGAAAGCACGGCATTGTCAGAGCTATTTTGAAATTTTACTGAGTAAAGGCAAATTCAATGGAAAAAATGCTTCCAATCATGATAATGCGCACAATAATCATAACCTAATCTTATCATTATAAAAATATAATTTGAACACAGAATGATCACGCAATATTTATGGGAAGTTATTTCTTGTTCCCTAATATTGATAGTTGGCCGATTGAGTGCGCTAATTAAATTTAAATATGGAAAATTTGTTTATTCGTTTTGTCTGCTTACATATCAAATTCTAAAAAACTACTAAAATTGTAAAATCGATAAAAATAATACAGTTACTAATAGTTACTAATAGTTTAAAAATACTATTTTTTGGTTACCTTGGTTTGTAGAATGGCGTGTGTTATACGTTTATGGAAGATCCCAAATTGCTTACCTGTATAGGGAAAAATAGATTATTAACAATATTGAAGAGTGAGATGTGTCTTTTTTTGGGTCGAGTTTAGTGCATTTATTTGATAGAGCTCCATTATAATGTGGTACAAATAACAAAGTATTCAATGCTAGTTCTTTTTCCTATAACATCTCAAAAACACAACAAGTACATTAAATATTTAAATTTTGGAATAAATGAGATAATAGTACATATTATACCATTGTCTATCTCTTCTAAAACAGTTTGTGAGTTGTGTATAAGCAAAACCGGCACTGTCTAAAATGACCTATGAATGCACACATATTTTCCATATTTAATTCAAATTTGAATTGTTGAGACTTTGTACATTTCCATGAATTTAAATGTTTCCATGTATCAAATAGATGGAAATATACAAAATTTCAACAATTCAAATTTGGTATTGAAATTCCATCAAGCACCCTAAATTATCTTAAGTTAAAATTTCTCTATATTCCTGTGAAAACCTTAAAAAATGAATTCATGAATTGCGTTTACATATAGGTAAGCTAAATTAAGTTGAAACATAAGTTTGACGATGGCGAGAAGCCGAAATAGCTATTAACAAACTCATAAAATTCGTGTAGAAATGAATACTTTGTTTTCCTTACCATGTTCTCTCCCAATGTGGAGGGAGTGTTTTGTGTGCTTTGTGTTCCCAATGTATTCTATTGAGATACCTATTAATGGTTTTCTACGAGTACTATATGTTAGTCAGTGCTAAGACAGGACTAGAGGTTAACTAATCGCTTTCACTACGGCCTTGTTTTTTAGGATCGGATGGGTAGAAGGGAATTTTATAAATCACAAACTTTCATGCCTACGGACAGAAATAAGTAAATTGATCGAAAAATCAATTAATATAACTGTCGGTACCGGGAGTTGAACCCGAGACTTCTGTAACCGAAGCCAACCACGTTAGTGGCCCGACATGTTAGTTGTGCCATATTATTATTGAGTAGGGATCGGCGTCACATACAACCATGCCTACGAGCAGATATCCATAAACCGATTCAAAAATCAATCTATGAAACTGTCTGTACCGAGATTCGTACCCGTGAGATCCGTAGCCGACGCCAAAGTCGTCGACCACCATACCACGGACCCGATAAAAGTATGATTTATTATATTAAACGAAAAATAACAAACAGTAACTGTTATACAACAGAGGTTGACAGAATAAGAGGAGACATTTAATTAGCCCGGATATTCCAAACAAAATAATAACTCTACGAAACTCGCCACTTGGAAGCAATTAGTTTTTTTAATTTAATCAAAAAGATAATCCAATTGTTAGGCCGATGGTGACCGCTCATCTAATTAAAAATGACGCTCGGGATTACAATTTCAGCTGGATTTTATCATAAATAAAATCAAATTTAAAGCTCTCGCTAATGATACCCGGAAAGAAAAATCCTTTTAATGAAGTTTTTTTTTATTTTTTGATAGATGGTTTTTTAATTGAGACGAAATCTGTGTGCATTAAAATATTCGTAAAACGTCGGTTCATTATTATTAATTTCTTTTCTTGACAATTGTGACATAAATTAATTAGGGTTTTTCAATCATGTCTGCTGGAGCATTCTTACTTATAATGAAACATCTGAACCTGCGGTTGCTTACCTTTTAGACCTGACTGATCACTTAACTCACAATTTTGAATCTCGTATAAAATAATAATCATAAAACACTTTTTAATTTATAATGAAATGGTATTTACTCTTCTCGGATTCGTGGTGCAATGTTCAGCGTCGTTGGCTTCAGCTACGGATCTCATGTGTTCAAATCTCAGTACGGTTAGTTTCATAAATTGAGTTTTCAATCGATTTATGAATCTCTGTTCGTACGCATGAATGTTTATGTCTAATTTGGATTATTGAGATTTTGTACACTTCCATGTATTTTGTCACTAACGACCCGGGTTTCGCCTTTCGGCATTTTCAGGCATTCGAGCACACGAATGGACTCGAACTGTCAGTTATGGAAGTGTACAAAATCTCAATAATCCAAATTTGATATTGAAATTACATCAAGCACCCTCAGTCGATGTCTTAAATTATACTTAAATTATGTTTATGTCTAAAATTCACTCTCACCAAAGCCCCCTACAATTACAAGCCATGCTGTACGGCCCGTCAGCCAGTATTTTTGCAGACGAGTGGAGTCATGAAATCGATATTTTGGACTAATTACAATGAATTCTAGCATACTTTAATATTGTGAAATAGTGGGCAACTAAATTTACTATCTTTAATGTTAATAGGAATAAAGATAATTTGGATGGATTCGGCGAAAACTTTGGTGTTTTAATATTAAATTAAGATTGATAACTTAGTTATTCCACTGGCTGTGTTACTAAATGTAACGCGTTTCCTTTCTTTAAGAAGCATATTAATTAAAAATGAAGAGTAGAGTGGGTTTTTTTCCTTCTACTAGACGTGGGGAGGGGGTAAGACCCAAACAATGATACTACTAATTATAAAATTAGCTACTAGTGTTTGGAGGTGATATAGTTAGTTAGAGGCCTGAGTCACAAGGGCTCTATAGGTTGGCTCAACCCGGTTTTTCTGTCAGGGATTTCCTTCCCTTAGCCAGAAGACCGGTTTTAAGGCGCCGGAAGGTTCGCCTTTTGCCCACTGCTATTAGCTACAGCCAAATCTGCATTGCCTGATGGTCGCCGCGGGGAGGCCAGCAGATGGACTTGCTGGGTTGAACATTTCCCATCATTTACTATGTGCACATCCACTGACATCGATGTGCTCACATGGGATCCACCAACCATTGACCATGAAATCTCGGCATCAAGGCCTCGGAAGCGCAGGGCTAATCACCCGGTCTTCTTAAATTAATAGATTACGACACCATCAACGCAAATGCCTCGGACGCTTAGGCCTGCTAATGGACGACCCAGCAACGAAAAGGACATGATACTCTCCAACAACTACTCTATGAATATAGGCGCATACAATGTGCGTACTATGCGTACCCCAGGAAAGGACCTACACGCCACTCGCATCATGCAAACCTATAAGCTTGATGTTTTAGGGCTGAGCGAGGTGCGTTGGAAAGGCGCCGGGAAAAAGTTGTTGGAAGGCGGATTCACAGTTTTATACTCAGGTCAGGAGCAATACCATCGCCAAGGGGTGGCAGTATTGATGTCGGGGAGGGCAGCCCGCTGCCTTGTCAAATGGTAACCCATCTCAGAACGACTAATACGAGCCACCTTCAGGACGACTGATAGCTCGGTAACTGTCCTTCAGTGCTATGCGCCTACCGAGGAAGCCGACACACAGGCAAAGGATACTTTCTATGACTCTCTCCACGCGGCCATCTCCACAATCCCCCGTAGAGACCGCGTGATCGTAATGGGGGACCTCAATGCGAGAGTGGGAACGGATCCTTTGCTTGGCCCCACAGTGATGGGAAGGCATGGCCTCGGTGAAGCCAACGACAACGGTGAGAGACTCATTGAGTTTGCAACTATGAATGAGCTCGCCGTTGGCGGTACAATCTTCCCCCACAGAGACATCCACAAATACACGTGGACTTCTCCTGATGGTTGCACAAAAGCACAAATTGACCACTTTCTCTACAGCGCGACTCACCGAAGGGAACTTCTCGATGTTCGAACCTATAGGGGCGCCGACATATACAGCGATCATGAGCTGCTTGTCGGCAAAATCCGTCTCAGACTCAGACGTACAGTACGGCCCCCGACTCGAAAGAGGATCGACATCGAGAGACTGCAATTTCCTCGAACTCGGCTGAATTTCGACGTCGCTGTGAGAAAGAACGTCACCAACTGTGTGCATGACGGGGAAAACCCCCGACGCGACACCATTGAATCGGAATGGTCCAGCATCAAAGATGCAGTTGCGTTAGCCGCTCATGAGGTGCTAGGAGTCAGGAGGAGTGGGCAGCCAAAGTGGATGTCCGACGACACGTGGGGGAAAATTGAAGAAAGAGCGAAGTTTAAAGCACTGAGGGACAGTGAGACAGACCCAGACCGGATCGAGGACCGCCGGACAGACTATCGGTACCAAGACAAGATAGTAAAAAAATCTGTGCGACTCGATAAACGCCGATTCATGGACAACCAGATTGAAGCAGCAGAGACGGCAGCGCGCAGAAATGATACAAGAAAACTATTTAGAATCACGCGCGAAATTTGCGGTAGACGACCACCGACCCCCGGGCCCATCCGTAGTCCCAGCGGGGCAATAGAGTCAAGCGCGGAGCGTGTTAGAAAGATTTGGAGAGATCATTTCTGCGGGTTGCTAAACCTTTCTCCTCCCTCGAACCCCTTTGACATACCCAGCGAAGCCACACTTGTAGATATCCCCCGAGCGCCAAACATTCCCGACCATGCACCGACGCACGCTGAGATCACCTCAGCTGTGCAGCGGTTAAAGAATGGGAAGGCGCCGGGCGTGGACGGTATACACCCAGAGTTTCTCAAGTACGGCCTGGAGGCACTCTTGCAGCCCTTGCACCTACTTCTCAGTAAGGTGTGGGAGCAGGAGCGCTGTCCGAGGGACCGGGTAAACGGTGAGGTCATTACTATTCACAAAAAAGGTGACCCACTCTGCTGCGACAATTACCGGGGCATAACGCTGCTCAGCGTGCCTGGCAAGGTTTTGGCGCAGATAGTCTTGGCGAGAATAAGGATTCCAGTAATGTGTATCCTCAGGGAAAACCAGGCCGGTTTCTTACCTGGCCGATCCTGTGCGGACCAGATTCATAATCTCAGATGCCTTCTCCAGCAAAGCAACGAATTCAACAGCTCGCTGGCGTGTTGCTTCGTTGATTACTAGAAGGCCTTTGATAGTCCGCACCGGCCTTCCCTATGGGACATATTAAAACTGTACGGAATCCCAACCAAGATTATCGCCATCATCAAATGCATGCACGAGGGCACGAGGTGAATGCTGTGTCAGAATCGGTGACGTAACGACAGAATGGTTTGGGGTCTCAACCGGGGTCAGACAGGGCTGTGTTCTGGCTCCATTCCTCTTTATAATAATCTTTGACTTCATCCTGAGGAAGTCAATTCCACCCGACCGAGGTTGAACCGTTGCCTCCAATCTGAGGCTATGCGACCTCGAGTATGCTGACGACGCTGTAATATTTGATAAATCTGTCGAGGGTATTCAGGAAACAATGGACAGGCTGCAGAGCAACTCGTATCGCATTGGTCTCAAAGTCAATGCGAGTAAAACCAATGTGCTCTGCAACAGTTTCTGTCCAGACCCATACTACCCTCTGACGAGCGCGGGGCAAGACATCGAGAGAGTCGACGGCTTTAGGTACTTGGGGGTACACATCACGGGAGATGGCAATCCGCGTAAAGAGCTCGCAATCCGATTAGGGATAGCTGGAGCAACTTTTAACTCAATGCGGAAAGTCTGGGACTCACGGTTGTACTCGGTCAGAACCAAGTCCCACTTATTCAACGCATGCATCCTGACAGTGCTGCTTTACGGTTGCGAGTCATGGCACCTCACCAAGGCACAGGGTAACCGTATACTGTGCTTTGAAAACAGATGTTTGCGGCGAATACTAGGGTTACGGTGGTTTGATTTTGTCAGGAACTCGGAGGTAAGAGAGCGGACGGACCAGCCTCTTATTACGTCCAAAATAAAAAAGCGACGATGGACCTGGCTTGGACGCGTGCTGCGGATGCCCCAGGGGAGCCTGAATCCTACCTGTCTCTTCTACCAACCAGGTGGATTCCGTCGCCCTGGAAGGCCGCTGATGACCATCCATAGGATGTATTCGGCGGAGCTACGGGACGCTGGGATGACCTGGGAGGAGGCGAGGAGGCTGGCGGGAAACAGAGTAGCTTGGAGGAACCGCGTGATGGCCATATGCTCCGAATAGGGAGCGGATATGGTTTAAAAAAAAATAGTTAGTTTGAAGATGCTTCTTAAAAACACAGCCAGTGGAATAAGTAAGTTATAAATTTTAATTTCATATTAGGAATAAAGTTGTTTACTTAATTTGAAAGTGTATAATTATAAAGCCTAGTCGTAATCAATGATTGTTATTAATCGACAATTCAATGTGTGTATTTTTCGATAAATTACAATTCTAATAAATCTACCCCACCACGCATCGCAATTCGTGCCATTCACTACATATATTATGACAACTGTATGATTTAATTTATTGGGACAATTTAATTATTATTTAACATACATATATGTTGGTTTTCGATGAATCGTAAATTATATAATGATTAAAGTAAAGAAACACTGAATAAACTCACAAGAAAATTGTTCAAATAGTTTGCCATGGTAACTTATAAAACTGTCATGGTAACTTATTTCAAAAACGTAGCATTTTTTACGTATGCCAACAATGTATCCGCAAATTTGGCGTTACGATGAGTTATTAATTCGATAATATAGACGGAAGTAAAGATATTATTCAATATCTGATCATCAGCAATATCTTTGTATACTTGAACCCAACGCAAAATATTTACTGAAATGTTTCTATTTTTATGTATGAAGTTAAACTTGGCAAGATACACATATTTATATTCCCTATTTTCCGGGGTTTTCCAGGTTCCTTGCCACCATTTCAAAATTTCCGGATTTTTTTGCAACACTACATGAGATCCGTATCTGAAGCCAACGTCGTTGACTACATCACCACGGATCCGACGATTCGAGGAATAAAATTAAAATTAAATATCTGGTTAATTATGAAATTATTAATAATTGATGCATCAATATGACTAATGAAGCCCAATTAAACGTTATATTTCAGGAATTCGCAATTAAAATAATTGAGTTAAAATGAAGTCATGTTAATTTATAAATTAACTGTTTATTTTAGACGATTTAAAAACACAAAGTGGAATATTTGATGATTGAATTGGAATTTACTTGGTAGAACTCCATTATAATAGAGTAGATATAAGTATTCAGTTCTAAATGAATTTTATCAGTTTGTTGATAGTTATTTCGGCTTCACACCATCGGCAGAACTATGTTTAAACTTAATTTAGTTTAACTATATGCTACATTAAACTATTTTATAAGATATAGATAATATTATATCATTTCACTTATTCTAACACCACAAATTTTATTGAAATTAACACATTTAACGTATTAATTCTGTTTTTGACATAGGAAAAGGAACATACATGGTATTATTAAGGCATGGATGACTGTGATGTCCATAATTTTCTTCCAGCCTAAAAATGGGGTGCCCGTGGTGCAGTGGCAATGTCGTTGGCTACAACAGATACCCCAGGTTAATGTCCCACTATGGACAGTTTTATTAATTGATTTTTCAATCGATTTATGGATTTCTGTTCGTAGGCATGGGTGTTTGTGATTTCTAAAATGCCTTCCTACTCACCCATCCGATCCTCACAACAGGGCGTAGTGAGAGCGACTAGCTAACCACTTGTTATGTCCTAGCTCTATTTTTTTTATCTTTACTCTATTTGAAAAAGAGAGATTGAGCAACTGAATAACAAGTTTGGATTATTGAGATTTTGTACACTTCCATGTATTTTGTCACTAACGACCCGGGTTTCGCCTTTCGGCATCTTCAGGCATTCGAGCACACGAATGGACTCGAGCTGAGCGACAAATATTATTTACAATATTTGTCGCATTTTTATCTTCGTTATTACTACAATTACTACTCTTACTATTATTACTACAATTACTACTCTTTTCGAACCAGAGAATTTGAGCAACTGAGTAACAAGAAAATTTTGTAAAAGAATTTCTCTTTAGATAAACTCCATTCAGTTCATATCTTCGACATTGGGAGCGGTCATATTAAAAAAAAAACATTTTGACAAATCTTATCATCAAACTGCTTACTAGATGTATAAAACAAATCTAACTGTTAACACTGTAAGTATGTACATATATTTTTACTATCACCCTTAAAAACGATATAATACGTCATATCTATGCCGTTAAGCGATGATATGACAGAAAAAAGGACATTAAAAAAACATCCAGAGTGTTAAATGTAGGGAATGTGGTCGGAATTGCAACATAAAAGAAGTTACAAAAGACTTGAGTCGTTGAAAATGACACTGCAGGGATGTCCCACTCCACTCTAGCCTCCCCTAACCCATTAGTCACATTCATTTCGTCAGATTTAATATTCAAGCGAGTCGGCCATTTAAAATTTAAGTGGCACTTAGTCTTTTCTTCCAAAGATCAAACAGCAAGGAGCGTTCATAATTTTACTGAGCAAACAAAGTCATTTTTTCTGCATTTTAAACGTAAACCGAAATTAATGTTTGGAAAGAGGGGAGGCTTGTGTACGTTGCAACGCGAAATAAATACTTTTTTATGGCGCAAAATATAAAACAATGAGATGATGCATAATTCTGTAATTTTGGCGCAGTATACAATGCTCGAGTTTCGGATATTTTAATACCGTGAACAAAACGATACAAAGAAAACAATTTGAATAAAAAAACTGTTTGTAGTAAAAAAGTAAGCGGTGTTTGTAAAATCTTTCTGTTTTAATATCAAATGGGTAGCAATAATTTCATTTTTATACTGAGAAGTTATTGCACAATAACATTTTACTACGTATGTACATGTGAAAAAAATGTTGAGGGTGGAAAAGTACATCGATAGAATTCACCTGACTTATGAATTAAAAAATATTATTATGTAAAATTAAATAAAATTCATCAGCTAAACTCAATTTCGTCGACTTTTATTTCCCAAACTTAGATACGCATTCTTCACGTCACCATATCGAACCCTTTAAGCAGGGGTTCTCAAGCAGTGGGGGAATGCTGCCGCTTATTAAAGATTTTCAATATTAAATATCTGCATATTTGGAAAGCAGCTTTATATTATCTTGAGAAGGGGAGATCTTATTATATTTTGAAAATTGGTGAAAAAGGGAATGGAGCACAAAAAGTTTGGGAACCCATGCTTTAATTGATAAGTTTCCTTAGATAAAATTAAGTTATCGAATTGAATTTTTTTTATATAAAAACATTTTGCTATCGGTCAACCTGGGAAGAACTTATTGTTTCAACTCAATACTACAGTTCCAAAGAGTAAAACATTCAAAAAGCCTAGTTATGAGAAAATTAGGAATCAAGATTTTGGGCAGGTTGAGTCTTCTACTGTATATCTAATTTTTATAGATTTCAATGAAATCTTAGGATAATATAAAAAATATATTTATATCTATAATATTATAAACATGATTTCATTTTTTTCTAGTATTAATAACAGGGCTCTTCACGTGTGTTCACAGGTTTTGGTAGTTGATGCAGTTTGGATTTAAAGCAATAATAACTACTGTCATTCTAAAATGACCAAAGAAAATCATTTGACACAACCTGCTTTTTTTTTTGTTAAGTTTAAGTTTCATTAGTGTCCAGAACTGAAATCGCCCAGCGTGACAGCTATATTGATCGTCCTGTCATTGGTTAGACAATTACAAAAAAAATGAAATTTTAGTTAAATATGCAGTTATATGTAAAGTGTTGCGCTCTGTCACCAAAGCGATAATATTCTAGAGAATTAAACAAAGTTTTGTTATAACTTAAGACATCGACTGAGGATGCTTGATGGAATTTCAATATCAATTTTGAGTTTTTGAGATTTTGTACACTTCCATGTATTTTTTCACTAACGACCGGGGTTTCGCCTTTCGTCGTCTTCAGGCATTCGAGCGCACGAATGCCTGAAGATGCCGAAAGGCAAAACCCGGGTCGTTAGTGACAAAATACATGGAAATGTACAAAATCTTAATAACTCAAAAAAAATTTTTAGTTCAAAGGGATATTTCTAATTATATTTCTACTGACTATGCTCGGAAAGTACATACATTTTAATCTTATCTGTTTATAAAATGTATAAAATCGGGTACAAATCAACATTTTTTTATTTATGGTGACCATTTTAATATTGCTTTTCCCATTATTTGAATATGGGTTATTTTGAGATGTCTGAAACTGTATGAACTGGACCAGGAGTCTCCAAGCCTTTTAGCCTAAGGTCCACACTGACTACTCCACTAAGTCCCAAGAGCCAAGACTTAGCTAGCTCATCATACCAATATACAATTTGAATTACGATTTGGTTGGTACTTACGGGCAAGTGTTAAAGACATTTCATTGCAGCGTAGATAGCCGATAGCCGACAAGGAGAAAACCAGCTTCTGCCTGATTTTTACACGCATATTAAGTCCTTTTCACAAAAAATTTGGTCAAATCAGTTATATGAGTTTGCTCATGGCTTTTTTGCTGCTTTCGGCACTACTTATATCTGTGAAAAAACTATGGCGCGCCGCATACCGGGCATGTCCGCCTTGCTACCGCGAGGCGGATTGGTGGTGCTCGCGGGCCGGTGTTGACCCCCGGGCCGTAGTTAAGAAACCCCTGAACTGGACGATCAATTGACACGTCATTAAATATGAATGTCTAATGAAAGTAAAAAAAACAATAAAAGAATGTTAAGGGTAACCAAGATATTTCTTTAAGTTAATGTTTTATTTAGTTATAATAGTTAATTGAAGGTGAACTGCTTTATTTAAAAAACAGGGAGTACCATTCGGGTGAGTACCTGAGACAGCGACTAAGCATATAAACCCAACGAGGCAATGTTAGCGCTGCTTGGAGACCTGGATTTTTTAACCTTTCTTCCTTATCATGTACAACATACAACTGACTCAACTGAATGTACGTTGCTTCTTATTTTGTTAATATCTCTCACTAGTAAATATGGATCACTTTTAAGGTATTAACTGTCAATTCTTAGAGGAAAGGTCAGGATACTAAATATCAACATGATTTGGGTGCATGGCACAAATTCAGGCCCGTGCAGCTCTATTCGGGCCATGAATGTGAGGGGCAGACTACTCTTTTCTGTCGGTAGCGTTTCGGAAGGTGGCCATGAGACACTGACTGCACAAAAGGTAGTAGTGGAGGGAAAAAAACCAACTTGCATACAATCAAAGCAAACAGAATATCTTAGACCACCGTATAAATAAACCTTCTTCGATTTATATACTAGTAAATACTCGGTTAACTGTAAAGTGAACTTGATACATAGTTAATAAAAATCAATATAACTGCAATTCAGCATAATATATTTGTAATTCGTTCGACAATATTACAAACAAGCTTTTCGTACAAAACGATAGCTGAATCGAACGGAAAAAAAACCACATAACATGGATGACGTTGATATTTTCATTGTATGAGAAAAATGGCTTTAGTATATATATTGTATAGAAATAGGTCAAAGACTAATCTTGATATATCAATATGGTACATGTTTGTAATAAATATTCAGACGCCACAAATTGCGAGTCGAATTTGCCAAAGATATGTTATTTCCACGCATAGCTTTCATGAGAAATATATCAATCTATTCTAGACAAATAAAAAGAGATTCTTGGAATTAATATAATTACTGTGGTAGTATTTATTGATATTCATACACAACAGATATTCATCAAAATAGAAGATAAAATAAATAATGAAGTGTTTAAATAATATTTTATCAACGATGTCACAATTAAAAATAAATGACAATCCCTATGTATAATCCCGTATCTGCAAACATGAAATTTTACAGGAGAGCGTCTAAAAGATTCAAAACGCAGTTGCAAAGTAACGGCTGCATCTATCTTCTTTAAGTGGCTAGTTACACGAAAACGAAAAAACCGTGAAGTAGGTCCTTTTTCAAATGATTTTGATGCCTACCTATTGAACTAAATGCTTAGACAACGAAAATGTAAAAGACGTATAATCACGTAAGTGGCCATTACGTGATTAGTGAATCATTAGTCGCTATATTTGGACAGGACAACGATGCAGCTTGACTGGCGACAAAAGGGATAGCAACAACACTGTCGACTTGATTCTCGTTCATCGGGTACTTGTCACAAACCTCAATGATAATAAATAAATGTTTTGCGGTAGGCACTTTAAATACGCTTCACGATCACTTGCCAACCACTGAGGTGGACGGATAGATAGAACCCTGTCTTCATTCGGTAGAATTAAAAATATCCATTAGCCGCCAACTCGGAGGAAAATTAATTTATATTCACTCTCTCGCTTAATGGCAGGGGGAGGGCAATCGTTTGAACGCCGGCCGCAATCTTTTATGAGAAGTTTTCCGGCGCTTTCCACGCGAAAAACTTCATGACGATTTGCTGGAAAATTTACACAATGGGTTGTCTTGCGTTCGGCTGTTTTATTTTATGTATATTCAACTTGCTTTCATCTTTTCAAATGCGCATTTTGTGGACTGGACAAAAGAGAATAATTAGTATCATTTTTTATCTTTTGATGTATACATTACCACACGTTCTACATTTTAACTGAAATTGTTATGACCTAAATGGTCATAAGAAAACGGCAAAACCAGAATGTGTTATCAGAAAATTATGTGAAAGTAAATAATTTTGGATGGTGTTTTAATCAGCTTTTAATATATCTATAAAGGGCGGACTTTTCAGGAGAATAAAAACAAATTTAAATTCTGAAGTAATTTTTTTAGCAATAATGATTATGGTCTCTTTAAGGTTATATTGACTATTATTATCAGTGGCGTTTAGATATATAATAAAATATCATTAAAACAAGAATAAATGGATCTGTACTGTAATGTTAAATGTTTTAATTTTAAATAAAAGTTATAACGTTGGAGAGATGACAGTGAGATGACATAATATTTTTTCCTTTTAAATTAATAATGTCTTTTTTTTATTATTTAGTAATTTAAAAAAAAATGTTTTTATTTTCATTATTGTTTTTATTAGTAGTACTGTTTTCAATAATTATTGTTATTGTTGTTACTGTTATTATGTTTGTGGAATGCATGGCGCATTGGCGTCAGCTGTAATGCCATGCATTTCAATTTTTTTAAATTTACAATAAATAAAAAAATAAATAATATAGTTTCTAAACAGTATACACAGCTAAGCTTAAATATAATTAAGCATAGTTTTGACGATAGCGTTAATCCGAAATAGCTATCAACTAAATGAGTCGCTGAGTCGCTAAACACACTCCTGGCGATTTTTCAATGAAATAGGTATTTAACGTACGTATGTGCTCTATAGATAGATCAATGAATTTTTTCAGTTGCAAGTCTAAAATTTCTTCTTATTTCGTCCCCTGTTCGAAATCCAAATTTTCAAACTTATAAATGTCATTATTTTACACTATCTCGGTCCTAGTTTTACACGGTCGACGCGCTCCGAAACAGGGCAGTGAAAAAGAATATTTTTCTTTTCCTTATATACCGAAAGACACAAAATAAATTGAATTATACTTAAAACTATCATACTGCCTATAACAGTTTTTCGTGATTTATTCAAAACTAGAAAAACCTTCGAGAGCGTGTTTAGCAAAAAAAAAAATGCGAAAAAAAATTGTAGAATTGAATACATCGATATTTTATCCTATTATTTTAATAAGTTTCTTCCCAGATGTTGACCAATTTCAGAACAGCCGAATCATGGTAAAAATTACAGAAGGAAGTGATAACGGCTAACCTTCATTCTCGCCGGCGAAATATTCCCAAAATTATTATCGTGCGAATAAAATAATGAATGTAATTCGAAATAGGGTGCAATTATACTGTAAACCTAATTGTTCCTTTGGGATTTAGTGGCAATTAATGGGACGAACTCGGCCGAGTTGCGTTTGCATCTATTATCAAATTATTGGCTCGAGCTTCCGAATTCGCAAAACAATACTATTAATTGAATATTCAGAGGACGCGCTATGCAAATCGAGCTGGATAATTTAACTTTACACATACAAAAGTTCTGTAATATACGACTATTCGTTTTTTAAAGTATTTTTAATAATTTGAAAAATAAAACACAATCTGTGTTGTACTTATAATTATTTTGTACTTGTAACCTTATATTAACATAAATAAAATGAAAATTCAATTAAGTATACTCGTGGCAGGGATTTGGTGATATTATGGATACATATGTTTTGAATATTGCATCATGTTTAGCTTATTTCCAATTTTATTTCCCATCACCTGAAACAGTGTGGCGCCGCCTAAGCGGGCTTTCAGTTTTCGTTAATTTATTTCTAGAGAGGTGCAGTCTTTATATCCCTTTCCCGCAGGCTTACAGATATTGTCAACAAGAGGCGTTGAACGGGAAAAACAATAAAAGAAAACCCCCTTACGCATAGTCAGAGAACTCAATAAAAAATTCAATAAAAGATTTTTTCGTTATGTGATGTTTAATTTATCTCAACAATTATCAAATTTCGATGAATGCACGCACAAGTTATTCGTAAATTTTTATTGCATCATTTTACTGAAACTTCGATTTGTTTATTGATAATTTAATCGGCCGACATCGTGGAAGAAATAATAGAAGATAAGGGGGTGTAAATGAAACCTAACATTTTAGTTTGAATATATATTAGTATATAAAAAATGTCTGTTTTTTTACTGAATAACAGTAAAGACATTTAACCCTTTAACTACTAAAATCCGATGTGTTAACTTTTTCAAATTTTGCGTGAATCGCCAGATCAGTTGGATATAGAGTGACACGGCCCAATCGTGTCACGCGAACCCTAGGTCTTTAATGAGCCCGAAACCGTCAACGATAACCTCTGGCGAAAGGCAATTTAAAATGTATAGTCTTGCCAAGGCACACATCTGAACAATTGAAAGATTCGTGCATTTTAGATCAATGATTTTTTTTCTATGTCCGCTCCCAATGTAGAGCATATGGTCTCCTAATTGAGGTATGTTAACAGACTTTTTCTACGAGAACTGTTTTTTACTCAGTTGGTCAACCTCTCTTTTTTCGAAGAGAGTAGGGATAGAAGTATAGGGCTATGAGAGGACTAGTGGTTAGCTAATCTCTCTCGCTACACCCCGTGAAGATGAGATGGGTGGGAGGGAGGGCTCAGACTACGAACAAAAATCCATAAATCGATTCAAAGATCAATCTATGAAAACCGTCCGCACCGGGAATTGAACCCGAGACATCCGTAACCGTAGCCAGCGACGCTACCAACTGCGCCACGGACGCCGACTTATCAAAGTTAAATTCTTTTTTCAAAATTAGTTTGCATACTCGACTCATATTGTAGCTTTGGTATAATCGAGTCTCGGCAAGGCAAACACTGAAAGAAATCATCTGTTAACTGTAACCTGAATCATCTGCAAAAAAAATGTTCTCCGTAAAGACTGGAAGTATTAACTGTAGACGTTTCTTGGAGAGTTTATCCTGACCCAAAGTATACTGATGAGAAAGAGAATCGTGTTGTCCCTTGCCTCACCCGTATTAAAAGTTATTGAAAAAGTTTCCGATGTATTTTAAACAATCTTTACGGTAACTTTCATTGTTACGGTATGCTTAAAATTATAGAAACGTTTTACTTCATCCCGGTACATCTTACATAGCAATCCGAAAAGGCCCAGCAGTTAGCGGGTTACAGAAATACCCATAAACCTTGTCGAATCACCAAATTTAAAACTAAAATGCAATGAATACAGAAACCGATCATAATAAAACTCCATTATAATAAATATCAAATAAACTATATAACATATACTTTAAATCTTGTAATAGGCTAAAAACTACCATAAATTCGTTTACAGCCTTGTAATATGATAAAATGTTAATAAACGCAATTGAGATTTTGAGTTCAGCGCAAATTCACGGCATTGTTTTATGAATTTTTATGTCATGTAATGTCAGATTATGTGAGGTTATGAGAAGGGCCTGTTATACCACAGCGGGGGATGAACGTATGAAGAAGCTCGTGAGGCCGTAAAGAGTAATAACCTTTATGTGGCCGAAAGCCCTTCGCTGAGCGATTTCAGTGTATACACGTAACGGTGTTTAAAAGTGTCTCGTTACAGGCTAGTAACTTTGATGGAACCAAACCACACATAAAGTATGTATAGCGTTTTTTCTCAGATGTAAAGTTACCTAAACCAGGCAAGAGAAATTATTTTATAAGAATTTCACGGCGTCCATTTTTTATAAAAATGTGATAATTTGACCGAAATGACTAATGAGCTGTTGACCTAGTTGAAAAAATCTTCTATGGTGCAAGATCTTAACTTAATACAGCTTTTCACTTTTAATGAGTTAGTTGACAATTCTGTAGAATGTTTTCGGGTACGTAATTCAGGAGTAAACCCTACGGATGGCTAGTGATCATGTACCGGTACGGGTAGTATCATAAATTGATTTTTCAATCGATTTATGGATTTAACTTCGTAGACATGGATGTTTGTGAAGTTTAGAATTCCCTCCCACCCATCCAAAACCTAAAAACGTAGCATAGTTTGAGCGATTAGCTAACCACTATACTCGTCTTAGCTCTATTCCTCTACCCCTACTGTCTGACAAAAAAAGGTTGAGTAATAAGCAGTTTTTGTAGAAAAACTTATGTTGAGAGTCCTCCATTAGGAGTCTATATGCTCCACATTGGATGCGGACATGGTAAAAAAAATGTGTCAATACTTCGTGAAAAGACATTTTATTTAAAAAAAATTGTTTTGTACTACTTGCAAATTTTTATAATGAACGGGGACGATTTTGCTCAGCGTTTTGCTCACTGATGATCAGTTTATTTTTTAAATTATTGTATAATAAAAATCAAATACATTTTTTTTGTACTTCTTTTTTTAATAGTCAGGGTCAGGGACTATTTATCTCACTGCAAGCATTTGAAAAATATATTCAACAGGGCTATACAATATATAATATTATGAAAGTTTGAATTATGAAGTAAGTAGTAGCAATACGAGTGGAATACAAATAAATATCAATTATAAATGTATATTATAAATCATCACTTTCTATATAATATGTCAATCTTCTTTAGATATCGATGAATAATAGTTTGTTAAATATGTTCTTACATTTCGTCATTGTATGCCTCATTCAGTAATAAGGCAGATATACGATGATATAAAACGGCCTTTGCAAACCATTGGGTAGCGAAAATGTCACTTGGTATTATGTCATAATTTTGGATGTATTTCATAAATTAATTATTTACACATGTTTATTAATTGCAGGGCCTTTCTGCATGTACGAAGTGATTTAAATTAAATAAGGTAAGTTCGTTTATAAGGGCATGGCTTACGATCTTCGTTATTTACTTTAACATTATGACTATGACGCTCAGGGTGTCAATGAATGACGTAAAAGTCGTGATGAGGGATGTCTCTTCACAAGAGTCACCATACAACAGTCAGTACAATAATCTCACGATTTGCACGATTTCATTTTTACGTAGTCAAGAAAAAACAACATAATATATACATTATTTAAAAAATACTCACAAAAGAAATATTCTGGGCGAAGTGACTGTGACACGTCAGTTTTGCAGTGTGCCTGAAAGCATGCCTTGAGACGCTATGGCAATTCATTCGTTAAAGCATTGGAAAAATATTATTTAATTTAGCATCATTTAAACATAGTAGATTGCAGTAGATCAATAAGCACAGAGTGACATTAACAACATATGCTTCTTACACCATGCCCTCCCTGCGCCTAATGTTTGTAGGCGGAGGTAAAACTTCAAATCCCACTTCACATTGAAGTTATTTTAACGATTTCGTTATCTTATAAAAGTAAGTGTACTGAATAAATCTTAAATGTACACAATTGTATATTAAATCATACAATGTGATAAATTTAAATTCCAAAAAACATTGTTGGCTTGTTTTTAACAAATAACCGTCCCACGTCTGTAAATAATTTCTAAACATAAATTCTAGCATTACGGCAGACGCACCGAATAATAAATATAATAGAGTGGGCACGGACAAGTTATCGTTACAGACACCTGAATCCTCTTTCATTCTCTTCGAAGGCTTACCCGTAAATAACGGAGGTTATAATGGGACAATTTTTGTCACTTGATATGACGGGCTTTGGGCTACACTCTATCTCTAATACCCGCAGAAAACATATTTTTCATCGCCCTTGAAAAAAAAGCTAAGGAATTTACAATACTACTAAAAGTAAATACTATAAAATCCGAATGGTATCATACCATTTTTGCCAAAACTCAATTTACAATGTTAAAGTATGTTTTGGTTAACAAAATATACCGTCGCCGGCTTCGGTTACTGATCTCACGGGTTCAAATCCCAGCCCGGACAGTTATGTAATATATAAATAAATTGCTTTTCTATTCGATTTATGGATATCTGCTCAATTGCATGGATGTTTTTGATGTCTAAAATTCCCTCTCAATCGTGCGATCCTAAAAACGAGGTGAAAGCGCGAGCTATTAGGTAACCCCATATGCATGTTTTAGCCCTATCCTTCTATTCTTACTCTCTTTGAAAAAATAGAGGTTGAGCAACTGAGTAACAAGCAGTTCTGATAGAAAAACTTCTGTTGAGGTATTCCCATTAGGACATCATATGCTCGACATTGAGAGTGGACTATACTGTAAGTCATTTCACACAATATTTAAAGAGAAATAACTTGAAAAACCTGTCAAAAGCATACGAAAAGATGTTTAAACTTTTAACGACATGCATAATCCGATAACTTTAATAGTTACAATCGAGTTCCGACGTGTCTAATTTTATTACGTTTGTGTTTATTGCAATAAGCGGTTGACTGTCAATTAAAAATAGTATACAATGGAATATATAAACTATCGCCTAAACTAATAAATTTGCGCAATACAAAATCGTCGTTTATTACTAGTATTGCAATGTTGTCCTATCGGTTTTTGCTTTTAAGCGCCCCATATATACCCATATATTTCTGATTCTAACATTAATAAATTGCATTGTGATAGACTTAATCGATAGTTGCTGCTCAAAGAGGCGAAACGCGTGACACAATAATTAGTAACAAAACCAGTGGAATAAAAAAATATATATATTCAGATTTCTACCATTTGCTCATAGCACATCCAAAGTAAGGCAAACGGTGGATATTATATAATTTATTTCTAATTCTGTGCTTTTTTAAAAAACCTATTTGGATTTGTTACCATAATATTTTACAGTAACGAGGCGGGCGTATTTTCGAATAGGCAGAAACAGACGAAAAAAAGATTATGTTTAAATAAACTTGACAGACAATTTTTCTTCTTAGGTAAATTTATTTGAAGACGTCTTTTAAAACGTCTGTTTTCCCAGAATAGGGTACGTTTGTTTGTTTCAAGCGAGGTTGCTACCAACGTAAACTATATTATATGTTATTATAACTTGCACTCCGCAAAAAACATATCGTGGGTATCTGACAGAACGCATTAAGTCATTTTTTGACGGTTTTCTGTTTTAAATATCAAAATGTACGCTCTACGTACTGGAAGAACGCATGAATAATGGTTTTGAAAAAAAACAGTATTAAGTCTTACTGTTATTTTTTATTCTGGCAGAAAGCATGATAAAACTATAACTCATCGATACCAAATATTATGATTTGCATGCCAAAAAGATTATTCCTTATAATAATGTACAAAAATCTTTTTTAAAAACCAACCATTTGTACTTGGGAGAGAAGCAATGGCGATAATCTCAGAACTTATTTTGTCAGTATATCCTTGATATAATCAATAAAACAGTGCGAGTACTTGATTGCGATTTCATTAAAAAAATAACACATTTAATTCGAGATATGCACAAAAAATATTGAAAAAATAAACCACAATTTCGTTGGTACGGAATTCCACGATGGTTTTATTTTTATGAATACAGTTCCCCTCCATCAACAACTGACAGTTTTTAACAACTTAAATAAAAAAAATAGATGCCCTATAAAAGTTTCAGCTGGGAGTGTCAAAAAGAGTGAGAAAAAAAACGTATTTTATAATGTAATGAGCTTTTAATAAACAACCCTTTGCCCGTATTAATTTGATACTAAGATTTACTTCGTGTGCTGTTTTATATAGAATTATCACCGCTGCGCGCAGAGGCGTTAAACTGTAATTGAATAAGTGTACATTGAATTTACCAAAGTTTGTGATTTATCGATTCTATGGGGGCGATTTGTTGCGTACCGAAACCATCAATACTTTTCACATTCCACCCAAGTGTAAGAGGCTCTAAGAAATAAACGATACTCGTTGAAAAGTTTGATGCCGTACTTCGGCAGCCTCGAGTATTGGAAATGCGGCTGGGAGATAGCATTAAAGGGTACATACAACGGAAAAGACTTGGGGGAAAGTTTTGCTCGAGTGTTCTCACAAAGGATTTCGCATTTGAGGAAAAATTACTTGAAAAAGAAAGAAAAGAACTCGGGGAAAACTGTTTTTTGTGAGGCAACGCTAGACCGTCTCGTCGCCACTTTTAACTTCAACAAAAACGAGTAGGTGCGTGGTGGATATAATAGTATATATACTGAACTTCCATTGACACATGAATATATGTTTTTAAATCCTCTGAGAATTGGGCGCTAAGTAAATAAAGCATTTCAAGGTTGTTCATTTATATCCTAAAAAAACAACCCAATTTCATTGCTTAAGAAGTCTAAAACTAAAAACCGATATATCCACTTTTCAATGAATGTTAGTAGTAAAGGACCTTTTTTGTGTTTAACGTTTAACTTATTAATTTAATCGATAGTTTATTTTTTCTATCGTATTGTATTTCCAAATAAGAGCAATATGCTTATTTTTACTACACAGTAAACCACCAATTGCAATAAATATAAGTGAAATAAAATTAGACATATCGGCATTTAATTTAATTTATCGAGTGTTTGTTTTTGTGGTATATTTATATTTGTCAGAGCTTGCAAATTAAATATTACAGGAAAAGTGTAAGAATTTTTTGGTAGATTTTGATAAAATGTGAACATATTGGTCTTTGGTTTTAGAAGACTAACGTGTTCAAATCTGCCACTATTTGTTAGGCGAATTCCAATATTTTACCGCTTTTTATCGTTCATACACCCGATTTTCTTTTTGCACGAGGATAAACTCCAAAAAAACCGTGTAAAAAATGGTGTTAAATCGCGTCTGGGCTATGTTTACTTGATTTGTATGTATGATATTATATTTTTATATCTAGATAAAAAAATAATTGACAATAATAACTGTAGGTATGTAGTATAAAAAAACATTAAATAATGTGTATTTTTTTGCATTTTAAACCATAAAGCCACCATAAAGTGGTCACTCTACTGTGAAGAGATTCTCCCTGACGTTTAATGATAACGGAGATAATTTCAAAATTTTAAATGTACGATGTTTTTCCGTTTTAATTTTTTACGAGCTGACCACATGCTTAAAACAAAAACGATCACGAATGTAAAGGGTTAATGTAAGTTTTAATTCCTTGATAAAAGTGTATAAAGTGATCGATTTTAGACCTCACTTACACTAACAGTTGAGAACTGCCTATCTAGAGGAAAACAACTGAAATACAAACAAGGATTTTAAGCGGAACTAAGTGAATATACATTATTCACCTGAGCTGAAGAATTTTGTGGCTATTAGTGTTGCTCGCGGGGTGTTAGAGAAATATTTTAGTTCACTCTGTTTCCAGGAAATTTATGATGTTTGCCTAAGCTCACCGCAGTTCAACAAATGTAAAAACAATTCAACACATGTAATTTTATTATTAATTCATGTAGAAAACAGCCATGGAAACATAAATAAAAACATTTATGCCTCAGTCGTACGATCGTCCGGTTAGTCAGATTTTTTAAAAACCATTGAATAGATGTACAGAGTAGATTAAACGAATACACGGGATACTTAAAGGTCAATTAAAACAAAGTGGCAAACAAAGTAAGTTTTTGGATTATTGAGATTTTGTACACTTCCATGTATTTTGTCACTAACGACCCGGGTTTCGCCTTTCGGCATCTTCAGGCATTCGAGGTTACGAATGGACTCGAACTGACTCGTTAGTGACAAAATAAATGGAAGTGTACAAAATCTCAATAATCCAAATTTGATATTGAAATTCCATCAAGCACCCTCAGTCGATGTCTTAAACTATAAAGTAAGTTTTATTTTTTTCTCTATATTTTTCCACCACAGCGCATGGTTTAACGATCACTCCCGTGCAGTTTTGAATCGGGCCAATTATAGGAGTCGTATTTCATTTCTTTTCTTGATCGTAATTTCGTTATGGGAGGCGGTCGTGAAACAGCTGCTGCATAAACGAGTGGAGGTGGGGAAACCGATTTGTATATGTTATTTATATATCTTTTTCAAACAAAATTTTAAGTGACCTTTTTCCCCAGGGTAATCGTCTTATCTCCAAATAGCAGAACTTCTAGCGTGCCCAAGTTCAGTATTCGGTTTCGGGTACCAAAAAAAAACGAAGATTTCAAGCCATAGTGACCTTCACATAAGATTTTCTACTTACAAACCCCAGACGCCTCGGGTGTCTCAAATATATATGAAAATAAGTACCTATGTATAATATTATTATTACATCTACCCCCTTAATGGCAGCAGGCTTAGTTGGGTACTTTACTGAAGGTGATTTTTGCAAGTTTTAAGGTGAAAAGCATCGTTAGAGGCTTTCTGAAATTTAAGTTTTGAAATATTAGGGAAAATGAAAATGTCATTTGAATATTTTTTGTTCAAAAGCTTAATATGACACTGTCAAGAAAAATTACACTATTATTTTTCCATCGCTAACGTGTTGGTTTGAATTCGTTTGACTAAAACTATGAAAATGATTTAAGAACTACGATATTCATAATGGTTTTTTTTTTAAATAGAGTAAATGATATGCCTAATTCAAAATTCGGAAATTATGTCTCGGTATTTCAGTATCACGCTTGATTTTCTCATCGTAAAAATGCCAGGACTCAAAATATTAAATGTAAGGATTTTTATGATTCAAGATGTCTTTTTTTCCAATAAATAAGGGGGAAAAATAAATACCATTACAGTTAATAGAAGCCATGATGACAGATATTTTAAAGTCACATGAGATCAACTAGAGGAAAAAAGACAGGTGGCATCATCTAGTAGTAAGAGCTTTGTCCTAGCAATCGGATGGGTCTGCGTTCAAGACCCGGCAAGGTCACTATCAAATTGAAATAGTTTTAATTTAAATTAGAGATCTTTGACATGGGTGTATGTATGTAATATCATTTCTCCTTGAATTGATCTCGAAATACTCCTCATCCAGTTTATCATTTTTTTTTTAAATATTATTTGACTTTTTTTTTAAATTTGAATTATTGAGATTTTGTACACTTCCATGTATTTCGTCACTAACGACCCGGGTTTCGCCTTTCGGCATCTTCAGGCATTCGAGCGCACGAATGGACTCGAATTGACAATCACAAATCTCAATAGATGTACAAAATCTCAATAATTCAAATTTGATATTGAAATTCCATCAAGCACTCTCAGTCGATGTCTTAAATTATATTATTTAGCATTTAAAATACTTGAAAATCACAAACACCCTGCTAATTTGATATTGATTAACTTAGCTCAGACTTGAACCGAAACACATCTGATCGTTAGGATACATAACAGCTCTACAGAAGTCGACAGTATATGAAATACCTTAAATATTCTGAATCCTGCGTATTAAACGAGAAAATAAATTAAGTATTTTTGACAGGTGCTGGCTGATGATTCGACTTACAGTGGATGCATTTGTTTATTTGCGGGTTTACCCTTAAAACATAGACTTACGGAAAATAATTAATTCAATATAAAGAAAAAAAAATCAATACAAAATTCGAATTGTCGTGATTATCTGTGTCTTGTTTATATGACAAGTGTGACGAACTTTCGGATGCCTCTTTAGGCCTGCATTAATCTGTTGTACCGAAGTTTCACTGCAATGATTTTTTGAACAATTTATATCTGATTTGATAAATGTTTTATTATATCACACGTTCGTTCTTTTTACTATAATTATGTTGTTCACCGATCCATTTTGACATCTCCAATTTGCAGAAAACCCACTTTTCTGTTACATAAGTTTACCTTGGAATTCAAAACAAACACGCACTTACAACATTACATACAACATAGCAGTGGAATATTTGTTCTGGTTTTATACGGCAAGAATTTTATATATTTAATATTTATGAAAATTACGCAGATATTGCGCAAGACAGGCAAGTAAATGTTTATTCACTGTGGATGTTTATTTTTTCCTCTTCCAGCTGACTACATTTTCTTTAGCCCAAAGCGAAGCACCGGCCGTGTCAGCATTTACGGATATAGCAGGAAAATTTTCCGTAAACCTACAAAATACGAAAGCATTATTTTCTCGCTTGTCAGATAGAAAAACACAACAGCTCAATCAGTAATAGAAAAAACAAACGGAATTTGTTTTTAAATAAGTACGATACACTAAAAGTAAATACGAGGGTTAATTTGTGGCGCCTGATCTTTATTTGGGAGCGTTTAAGATTAAAATTACTTAGTAGTTTTAATAAAATGAAATATATAAAAACATTTAGTCTTTTCTTAATGTGACAAGGAAAACCCTTAGCAATATTCGGAGATAGACGATACTACAAGGGAAGAGCTATTCAACGCATGCAGGCTTAGTAGCACCAAAAGCAAACTAAATTTACGAATACGATGGCCAAATGTCCCGAATTTACGGGTCAAGTTCCGTTTTCTATCATTTTGTCCCACTGCCTCGATAAAAGTCACCGGGAGAGTTCAATGTCTCGTATTCAAGAAATTGTCTGTAAAAAAAACTATATTTATAATATATTTAAAAACACTTTTTTGACTTAATACTGAAATAGTAAATGTGTGTAAATCCGGTCTTTTTGCACGGGGGATACAGTCCGAAGACTACCATGTAAAAAAAGATAAGGTGCCCATACGAAAACGGTAGATAGGTTCCATGGCTTACAAAACAAACAAAACAATGAAAATTTATTATTCGTATATAAAGACAAAAAGTATTTTTTTTTTGTGTTTCCTGAACAAACTAGTTTTTGGCGTTCCGAGGTACTATTGCACGTTCACCGTCGATTTTATATATTTTTTGGATACGGGAATGGTTTTTTTTATTTATTGATAGATAATAATTGACGAACGCAAAACAAAACAATAAAACATATTGTTGTCACAATTATCTGTTCTTTTCTAAGGCAGTTACGAAATATGAGAAGATGGAATACCACAATACATAATATATTATGTAAGTATTATAAAAAGTATGAATATAAACAATCCGAGGTACACGCTGTGGTTAGTCAGAATGTATTGAATATTGAATATAAACTATTTTTTTAACATTAACAGTGAATCCCGGGATTACTGGGATTGATTAATTCACCGGTATCCCGGAATTTCGATGTTGGAAGCCCTATATAAAGCCATTGGATAGATGACTAAACATAAAATTTAACGACTTAAGTCATTTCCAATAAATTCTAAATATATTATACGAAAGAATTTTCCGAATAATACGCGGGTATTGAAAATTCAGGACGCCGTTACCTCAATCAAAACGCGACGTCGCGACGCATCGCTGCCAACCCCACACCCCCGCCACCTAACTAAAGAAAATTCTATAATCTTATCAATTGTTTACGAATTGCAATTAGACGTATTGTTGAATAAGGATAAACGACTCAATTAAACATAATATAATATATTATATATAATAAAAACATATTAAAAAAAAATTATTACGTAAATTTTGCATTTTACTAGTATTTATTACATTAACCACTGCACCACGGTTCCGTCGTTGGCTACAGTTACGGATGTCTCGGGGTAGAATCACGGTACGTACAGTTACATAAATTAATTTTTCAATGAATTTATTGATCTCTGTTCGTAAGCGTGGACATTTGTGATCTCTAAAATTTGAGTGAGAGCGACTAGTCAACCACTTTCTATTCTTTTTTCCCTATTCTCTTCCACAAAGAGATTTAGAGCTACTGAGTAAGTAGCATTTTTCGTAGAAAACGTCTGTTGACATATTTTCATTAGAAATCCATATGCTCCATATTGGGAGCGGACATGGTAAAATAAAATAAATCGGTATTATTATGTTAACCATCTTCGCCTGACATAAACTGCGCTAAAATTCAATCGTTGGCATTATTATGGCGTTATTTTGGTACCAGCTTATGTTCGAAGTTGAAAACATTACGGTGGACCGTACCTCATGTAACACCCACAATACATCGTCCATCTATTAATAACGATGGTAAAAGTAGTACAGTTGACCAAGAAATGGCAGCCAGAATGACAAGTTCAAATTTCATGTCGCTACTGTTCACCGTTGGGAAGAAATTCTTGTAACAGAAAGATTCAACATATAGAAATATTTTTAAAATTCGCAGCGTAATGAGTCCTAATAAGGTTTATTTCAAAAGAAATATCGTATTTTTAATGTGAAATCAAACTATTGATAACTATTTATATTCATTTTTATTTTGCGGGGTTAGGGTGGTTTAATTCTTGCAAAAATTTTGTGGGCCATGAAATGAAAATATTTGTGAAGCACTGTTGTAAACTACAGTGATGTTTTAAGTCTTGAAAGGCGCCATATTTGCAAAAAGCATAGACCCACTTAGAAGTTTGTGGGGGTTCCCACATGCTCGCTACTCCACTGATTATACTCGTAGAAAGGGCTTAGTATTTGGTTTATTTAATCAAGCCTTTTAATAATGGCGATTATAAACAGCGCACAAAGCGATCCGTTTTGCCATCGATAGAAACAAATAATACTAAACACGGAATAAGTGAGCTGTCAGGTTAAACCATTCGTCCACTGGCCGTTAAATCGAAACTCTTTCGGCCAGGGAATCCAATCAAGAGGGGGGAGCCGGTACGGTATTAACGGCACCGGTTCAAGATGGCCGCTTTCGACGTTAGGAGCGTCGTAAATTAAGCGTCCGTATTTATCGGAAATTGCAGCACTTAATTAGACGCCTAAAAGTTTCCAGCCCACACCCGAAACGGGAGAGAGCCCATTTGTTTTAAGAAAAGACACATTTAGTTCGATTTGATTGGACATTTTAATTTAATACACATATTACCAAGATGAGAATAGGTAAACTTTTTGCAATGCACTCATAGGGTTGAATGATCAATACCAAAACATTTTATTCCTCTTTCAACAAGAAAAATAAAAATGGACTAATGGATTATGTCAAATTGGCTATCGAAAATATTTAACAAACATATCATACACTCCAGTTTTGCAGCGTGCCCAAAACCATAACTTGAGTCGCTATTATCTATAGCAATTCATTCGTAAAAGCATTGGCAAAAAAATATCATAAATCCGCCAAGGAAATTAAATAATAAAATCACGAACAATATTTTACGGAGCAATCGTTTGAAATCAGTCTAATGTACGTTAAATATTTTAATTTTAAATAAATGATTTAATGTTGGAAAAGTGAGATACAATAATATTGAATATCTCTTCTAAAACAGTATACATAACTTTTTTTTTAAATTGGATGATAATGCTTGAAACCATTATAAAAATGTTCAAGTGATAGAAAACAAAGTATGCTTTGTTTTTAAAATCGAATGCTTATCCACCAAGAATTGTCAGTTAAAACATTAAAAGTTACAATATAAGTAGCTAAGCAAAATTAAGTTCAAACAGCTATCAATAAACTGATAAAATTCTTGTAGTACTGAACACTTTGTTATTTGTACTCTAATATAATGAAGTTCTACAAAATAAACTCAAATTCAGTCAATAAATACATTGATATTTTAATCTGTTTTTATTGCAGTGGAATTCTGCCCGTTTGATCTGCACATTTACAAACCCATGTTTTACGCTAATTCGTTTTTAACAATTATTTCTGTCACTTTTAATGTGTTGACTGTCAATTCTTCGTGGAGAGGCATTATATCTGTAAAAATAAAGCACAATTTGTTTGTACTGCTTCCACATGTTTATTATAATTAGGACCGATTTCGTTCACCACGAGCATTATCAACTAATAAAAATACAATCATAATAGGGCTAATTTAATAATAAAATATATGTAAGTATATATTTCTATCACTAAGCTATGAAATTGTATTCTGTGATAAGTTTTGACCGTATTCAAGAGAGAGTTTCAAAAGCATTCATAAAAGGAATAACATCTAGTGTATTTTCAGCAATTCTGTATTATTTCTCTTTGTTTGGGCTTCGGGACAAAAACAATACGCGAGGCAGGAAAGCCAATGAAGTCAATAATTCAATTATTACCACATCGCACTAACGTCGAAGCCAATTGAAGGTACAGGGGATAAAGAGGGAATGTCAATTTAATCAGATTGTTCGGGAGAAAAAATTTTAGTTGACAAGGCTAAATTTTCCAGCTTTCTTTGGCTTTTTTAAAAAATATAAAAATGAAGCTATCTCACAAATATAAAGAGCATGAAAGGGGAATGAATGTCTTGTAACGTTAACCTTTCTTGCTTTAATAAAACTCCTAAAGCAAGAAACTAAATAATTAATAGGGTAAAATATCAAAGTATTTAGTTCTACAAAATTTTATTAGGTAGTTGATAGCTATTCCGGCTAATGCCATCGTCACAACTACTTATGTAAATGCCAGTCAAAGTAATGTAATTGGAAATTCAATCAATAAATAATTAATTGATTGAATTGGCATTTACTTGGTAGAACCCATAATAATTCGATAAAACATCAAAGTATTTAGTTCAAAAAAATTGTATTAGGTATTTGATAGATATTTCGGCTAAGCGCCTTTTCGTCAGAACTATATATTCTGACTAGTTCTGACGACAGTTTTAAGCCGAAATCAACTACCTAATAAAATGTTGTAGAACCACATACTTTCATATGTAATCCTATTAAAATTAAATCATATTTTTTGACCGTTTTCGCTCCCAATGTTGAGCATGTGGTTTCTTAAACTCAACAGACGTTGTTTTAAGAGAACTTTTTGTTACTCAGTTACTCATCCTATACGTTTTGCAGAGAAAAGGAATAGAAGGATGTGGCTAGGCCAATCGCTCTCGCTACACCACGTTTCACCAATTAGATGGGTAATACGGAATTTTATACAACACGAGAATCAATTTATGAATGTATCTGTAATGGGATTTGAACCCGTGAGATCCGACGCCAACAACTTTGACCACCGTATGACGGTACCCAACGTAAAATTTAGTAAATAATGTTACAAATCTGAATATACTTCATACATATATGAAATTCTTGAATTTTAATAAAACATATTCTTCCTTCTTACCCTGTATAGGAACATTTTATAAGTGACATAAAGCATTATTTATGGCAGCGCTCTTGGGCTCCACAAAAGTTTTAAAGGTTTCCTCCTCGTTTATGGGACAGACTACTGAGACGAAATTCAGCAATCTTATTTATGAAACAAATAAATGTACATAATTGCGCGATAACACGACTCACCGTTGTGACGACTACTGCAGTGGCAATTGCTGGAGCTGTTTGGAGCTGGAGAAGGGTTCCGTAGGCTGTGGATAGTTGAAGACCCATGATTTACGATATGTAAACTTTTGGGATACTTAAATACGCTTGATTCAAAACTCAATTTCAAAAATTGATGACGTTCCCCTTTCTAGCCTTCAATTATTATTTTGTTTCTATTGCCCGGCGGAAAGAAAACATTTCCACTTCTGCGGTATTTTAACACTGGTGATACATTCTAACGGGAAGCAGTCTATAATGGAGCCAATAATGAAGTTTCCTCTGACCCCATTTTGATAACATAAAGGAATCGCTTTAATATTTATGGTTAGAACGATAATAAACTTAAGCTTCCCTTCGCAAACAGTTAATGGATACCAAAGTCATTCTCAAAAGTGTCTGTGGTACTTGTTTAGTAAACGCGCAGATTACGAATCGATAACATGGCAAAAATTACAAGTTAATTAGGGATATTAATTAACTGTATATTGCTGGAACTGTAGCCGAATGGTTGACGCTTATTTCAAATGAAGATAGTTGAAGCATTAATATCATTATGCAATCGTTGATATGTCTGTTGCCACCATATTACATGTATTTCGGCGCTTTGAGTTACGTTGTCTAATTATAGTAAGTCGGAAAAAGCTTCCCAAATAGGCGAAACCCGTGTCACACTTATTAACACAATAGTGGAATACAAGTGGAATAAAATAGTTACCAATCTTAATTTTATATTGGAAGTTTAAAGTTGAAAATATCACTGAAAACCGTACCTTATGTAAGGGCTACAAAATATGGTCAATCTATTAATGTTAGAAGTTGAATGCTTAAAATATCACGGTGGACTGTAACTTAAGTAACAATTACAAAATATATTCCATCAATTAATAATATTTTTAAATGTTGAAAATATCACAGTTGATCTAAAAAGGACATCCAAAATGATACGTGTAAATTTCACGTCACTACTGTTCACCGTTTGGGAAGAGTTGTTGTGATAGATATACAGATGTATAGACGTATTTTCTGTTATATAGTACCTATAGATTTTGAATTAAATAAACGATTAAAAGACTTTCGTTCGTTAAATGAGAAAATCGTGTACCGTAGTAAATAAGAAATAAACAAATAAGAAAGGAAGGAATAGAAATCTTAAAATAAGTGTTGATAAGTAAGTTACTGCTTTAAACAACACCCTAAGATTAAAACGACTACCCTCGTTGTTAAGACTTATATAACGAGGTGGAGTTTGTGTGCAGGAATATACATTTATATTAAATAATAGAAAAAATGGCAAGATAAAAGTTTTAGATAAAAATACACTTTTTTAAGCTATTATTATGTATTGATGTAAAGTGCTATTTTTACGCTATGTAATGTTTTGTTTAATTTCAGTACATATGTACTATTTCAATATTAATGACATGATTGATATGAATGTCAAACTTATACAACTGAAGAAAGAAAATAGTTGTCAAAAGCCCAATGGTTTTTTTTCCCATATAAAAAGAGACACTCTCACTATCTATAGGTGTCCCAAAATTCACGCAAGAAGTAATGTTGATAGAAAATACAGGTTTTTAATTAAAAATTGAATTTTTTGTATTGATTCAGGAAGTATACAGTATAGGGTTATGTATGGAGTAATATATCAGGTAAATGGTCTACCTGGCTTTGCTGGCGCATACGCATTTTTTGGTCGAAATTTCTCATGATAGTTTTGCATAAATGTGGTCGCATTTCGCTGATACAGCGCTCAATTTTCTTTTTCAAGGTATGGGTGGTCGTGGACTTATTGGCATAAACGTAAGACTTTAAAAAACCTCAAAAAAAAAGTATAACGGTGTTAAATCGCATGATATGGACGGCTAATTCTGATCACCAAAACGGGAAATTACACGACCAGGAAATGACTCGTGCAATAATTGAATTATTTCTCGGGTTGTATAGCATATTATACCGTCTTGTTGAAACCACATGTCGTCCACATCCATATCTTACAATTCAGATACATAAAAAACTGGATTATCATGACTTGATAGCGAGCACCATTAACTGTTATTTCCTGACCAACCGCATTTTCGAAGAAGAATGATGCGATGATGCCTCCAACCCAAAATCCGCACCAAATAGTGACTAAAATACCTGTGCATTATCAGTTGTGAATGCTTACTAACACAGCGAAACCGGTCGTGGTTTGTTTTAATTAAAAACTGACTGGACTGGTGCTGTGGATGCCCCAGGGGAGGCTGAGTCCTGCCTGTCTTTTCTACCAACAGGATAAATTCCGTCGCTCTGGAATGCCGCTGATGACCATCAGTAGGATGTCCTGGGAGAAGCTACGGGACTCTGGGATGACCTGGAAGGAGTAAGGAAGATTGGCGGGGGATAAAGAACTTTGGAGAAACCGTTCTAAGGAGTAGATATAGATTAAAAATAAACACCGAAATCAGTCCTATTTTGTCTTATAAAAACTGGCATATATATGACACAAAGATTTTCATTATTTATTTGGCTTCTAAGTTTCTTGCCAAAGATTCCACCATTAACCGACTGTTAGTAACGTTAACCGTGATATAATTAATATTCTCACTCCGCCCTAACGGGAAAGTACCAGAAGTCACATTCCGACATTTGCATTTCACCTAGTGCCGTATGGCTTCCATGTGTTTTCGTAAGCAATAATTACCCTCGCAAACCCGCCCCCACACCGACCCTCGCTTTACACGGAGAGCTTTCACGCATAGGGGTTTTGTTTTTGCCCGCCCCTCGTTTTGTAAAAGGTCAATGCTGAAACGCACAGCCTTTGAGGCTTTGGCGAGTTTCCTGTTTCAGATATCTCGAGTCATTTAGCCTACCGTTTCCACATCCGGTTCCATTTGAGATTATATTTATAGTACTTCGTTTGATTAATTCTTATAAATAACGACTTAATTAACAATCAGTGAATTACAATGTATAATGAAACATTTTTAAAAATCAGGACTACGACAGTTCAATTTATTTATTTGTAAATCAAAATTACAATACATGGCATTACCGCCAACCCTGATACGCCACGCATTTATACAGTAAATATAGCAAAAATAAAGATTTCGATTGAAGGCGCTTGATGGTTTTTCAATGATAATTTTGTTTCCAAACCACGTCTGTTCCCAATATAAAGCATATGACTTCCTAATGGAGGTATCTCAACTTAACCTTTTCAAAGAGAGTAGAGATAGAAAGACAAGGTTAGGACAACACTAGTAGTAAGCCAATCGCTCTCGCTACGGCCCGTTTGTTTTTAGCATCGGATGGGTGTAAGGGAATTTTAGACGTCACAAACATCGTGCCTACGCGCAGAAATCCATAAATTTATTGAAAAATTATGAAACTTATGTCATAATCAGTTGTAAATGCTCACTACCACAGCAAAACTGGTTCTATTTTGGTATAAATAAAAACTGGCTGGACATGTGCTGCGGATGCCCCAGGGGAGCCTGAAACCTACCTGTTTCTTCTACCAACCGGATTCCCGTCGCCCTGGAAGGCCGCGTATTATCATCTATCATGTATTCGGCGGAGCTACGGGACACTGGGAGGAAGCAAAAAGACTGTCGGGGAACAGAGAATCTTGGAGGACCGTGTGATGGCCATATGTTTCAAATAGCGAGCAAATATGGTTAAAAAAACTATGAAAATAGTGCATATTTTGCATTTACAATTATACATAAATTTAGGAAATGTCATCGAGAATCGATTGATTGATAGTAAAAAAATGAATAAACGATATAAGGTATATGACTGGTAATTGATCATGTAAGTTGACTTTTTTTCAATAAAAGTATCCAATATAATAAAAATAGACGCAGGATCGCTCTAAATTGTACAGTTCAGACAAAGGGTACCATCTTTTGTCAAATTGAGGAACTAACTCATCACCATACATATATATATATATATCATTGGGATGTCATAACGGCCATTTGAAAACAACACCTTATGCAGTAAGTATTTTATTTTGAAATTCTTAAGAAAACTATTATGGATGTCAGTGAATGTAAGCATATGCTCCTTGATTCAACCAAGAGTCGTCTTACATGAAGCTCTAAGGCAACTCTGATAAAACGTTGTCATGAATACCCTCTGATTAGACATGGTCAACTAATAGAACATTCAATTTTTTAGATAGTCAACTACTGAAACATTAACATTGTTCTAAAAAATAAAACACAATTCATTTGTACTACTTCCACATGTTTATTATGATCAGGACCAGTTTCGCTCATCACGAGCATTATCAACTGATCAGTTGATGAGCGAAATCGGTCCTGATCATTATAAACATGTGGAAGTAGTACAGATGAATAGTGTTTTATTTTTTAAAATATAATGTCTTCCCACCAAGAATTGACAGTTAACACCTTAAAAGTGATTGACATGGTTGTTAAAAATTGAACACAATTCTTTTGTACCAAATCTTTTCCTAATTTTTATGTTATATTAATTAAGCTAATCGCTCTCGTTACGCCCCATGAGGATGGGATTGGTGGGAGGGAGGACTCAGACTACGAACAGAAATCCATAAATCGATTGAAAGATCAATCTATGAAAACCGTCCGCACCGGGAATTGAACCCGAGACATCCGTAACCGTAGCCAGCGACGAAACCAACTGCGCCACGGACGCCGACATAGCCCTATCCTTCTATCCCTACTCTCTTCGTAAAAGAAAAGAGAGGTTGAGCAACTGAGTGACAAGCAGTTCTCGTAGAAAAAAAATTCTGTCAAGATACCTCCATTGGGAGACCATATGCTCCACATTGGAAGCGGACATGGAAAAAAAAATTAATTAAGACATTATGACTACACTTGTTTTGTCATCATTCGGTTTAATACTAAAGGTTATTATTTATTTTATTAATTTTTCTTTTAAGCGGTCAACTACTGGTACATTTAGCTTGTAGCATTGTTATATTGAAAAACTACGACCTGGCGATCAGCAAAAAGTAAAGTAAGAATTTTACAAAAATAATGGCGTAATTATTACTAACAAGGCCCTATTTTAGTGGTTCCCGCTTCGACCTAATAACACTTCCATAAATTAGCAATAAACTTTCAAGCGGCGACTTAAATAATGCTTCTACCGGCCGACTTATACTAATTCCAGGTGTTAAAATATTCGGCGAGCTTTGTAGGGTTATAAATTAAAATTACGCAATTACGTAGTTGCCTTACGCTGCTCCATCGTTACGCCGCGCGATCACAGCCCCCCTAACATGAAAGAGTTTATTAAATTAAATTTATAAAATTAGCCGAATTATTCCAACGTGGCGCTGATAGTATAAGTGAGCATGGTTGAATGGAAAAGGAATTAATTAATTTAGAAATTTTACTCTATCCGCAAATCCTATTTGAAAAATGTTTAAAAATTTCTGTATTATAAATTTTACGATCTGCGTATTCTACGCAATAAATCATAGCTAGAATAGTTTGATATTAGAATAAAAAAAGCAAAGTATACTTAACCTTTTTATAAATGAGACACGTTACACGTAAAACCGCCGTGTAAAAGATGGAGTGAACAGGAAAAAATGAAATAAAGGTTCCATCACATTGAACTACTTGTTCTCCTTCAACTACCACTGCTTTTCCATCCGTTAATTTTATCCGGTAGAATCCAGTGGCGTAGAAAACTTTAAGCGTATCTACAGTTTTTTTGCTTAACTAGGATTTTCTTATGAACGACAGACTAAGGCTTAGTGGCGTGCATTTAAGTGTGCAGAAAATCAATTCCTCTAGGTAAACGAAAAGCTTCAAAGAGGTGAGGTATACTCGCTCTCCGTGACCATTACATTAGAGTATGCAAAAAAGGAATTACGTTTAGTTCCACAAGAACTATAAAACATAGGCGATAGCTATTTCAGCATCGCGCCGTTGTCGGAACAACTATCTAATTACCATAGCGGGAGTGATTAGTTAACCACTTGTCATTTCCTAGCCCTGTCCGACTATCCCGACTCGCTTCAATAAAGAGCGGTTGAGCAACTGAGTAACTAGCAGAGCTCAAAAATACTTTCGTTGAGATAACCTCATACGGAGGACATATGTCCACATTAGGAGTGGATGATGATTAAAAAATCTTGAAATAAGGGAATTATATTCTGAACCATTTTAAAAAACGGAATGGAACAAAAAAGGTTTTGAACCCCTACTATATATAGATAGATCACAATGTATTAATACTACATTTTGGTATTGGCATGTATTGTATGTGTAGTTTTATTATCTATACCAGTGATGCACAAACCGCAGCTAAAAATGGCATTTGTTGCGGCCCAAAATAACAAGTACTTCATCACAAAATTTTTATTGAATATTAAAATATCTGTATTTGATATGTGAACAAATAATGCAGTAGCAAAGAAATATAATCTGAATCTTCACTGATAGAAATCATAATGCTATTTTTATTATTTTTATTATAAAAATGAATAATCTGGCCCTTCTTTCATATAAGTTGTGCACCACTGATCTATAGCGTTTTTACTGTACAGGTTTTGGTTTTAAAAAAATAAATATCGTTATATAGTTTGCACTGCTGTAATAATAAAAGTGCACGAGGCAAAGGCATCTATGTGCAAACAAAAATGTGCATTTTCCAGCCAACAAAGGAGTGTCTATAATAGCAGTCGAATACAAGGAGAAAACTGTTATTACGGCTAGACTGCAGGCAAACGCTATTAAGCCAGGGATTTCACACATTTGAAAACCCCAAAAGGTGTTTAAAAAGTGTATTATAATATCGTCAGAATAGAAGGCGTTAAGACGAAAAACCTTGTTTTGAGATAATCAAATTTTAAGAAAATGTTGAAATTTAAGCCTGTCTATTTATATTACTACATCTTTATTTATTAAACTAACCACTTGTTAATCATCTACGAATTCCATTTAAGTGTTGGTAATTTTTTCTTTTGTCGGCTCCGGAGTGCAGTGGTTAACATCGTTAGCTACGGTTACCGATGTCTCGGGTTCAAGTTCCGGTGCGGAAAGTTTCATGAATTGATTTTTCAATCGATATGTGAATTTATGTTCGTAGTCATGAACGTTTGTGATGTCTAAAATTCCTTCACACCTATCCGATCCTAAAAACAAGGCATAGAGAGAGCGATTAGCTAACCACTAGTCTTGACCTGTGCTTATCCTTCAATCCCTACTCTCTTAGAAAAAGAAGGGTTGAGCAACTGAGTAACAAGCAGTTCTCATAGAAAACTTCTGTAGAGATACCTCCACTGGGAGGCCATATGCTTCACCCTGGGAACGGACACGGTATATAAAAAAAAAATTTTGCCACTAATGCAAACGAAATTGACTTTATTTATTCTTATTTCTTCAAATAACGTAAAAAATACATGGAATATGGCTGAGTTTGTTTTTTCAGACGATAGACCGCCCTTAAATTTATCATACTACAAGTGTAACACAAAACAGCCGATTTTCGACTTATCGTCTTCTGCCACTATGCCAACGAAATGATCTTTCGAGAGGTGAAGTGAACCAAGTGATAAAATGGTGAAACTTGTTTATTGAAAGTTTTAGTTCAATGAACATCAATTTACCTTTATTGAAATTAGCTTCTTACAGGATAAAATACTTTTGCAGCATGTATTTAATTAGCTCACTTCACTTTAATCGTACTTAATAACAATATATGTCAACCAAAACGCAACATACTTTTTTTTCGAAAATATCAATTGACTCACTTCACTTTCTCTTTTTCTTTTCTATGGATTCGGCGGTAACTTTGTGGAAGTTCATTTTTAATATAAAATTAAATTAAAAATTGATAACTTAGTTATTCCACTTGGTTTATCACTAACGTCTCTGAAGATGCTTCTTTAAAAGGCGAAACGCGCCATCGTTAGTGATAAACCAACTGGAATAACTAAGTTATTAATTTTTAATTTTATTTTATATTCACTTCACTTCTCATTGGTTCATATATTAAAATGAATTATATTAATTAACAAGTTTTTAAAAAAAAACAAAAATACTCTAGAATGAAGTCTTACGAAATATAGGATTTTAAAATCATAAACATAGAGAAGAAAAAATGCTGCATAATCTAAAACAATTTTTGCAGTTTAAGATAGTGAAACGTTAGCATTCCGAAAGAAATGTTGGCCCTTCTCTTCTAAATGAATGTTTTATTATTATAATTTGACGGTGTTTTGGCCAATTGATATAACCCTCAAAATTGAAATTATTCAGGAAAGAGTTATAAATCCTTGAAATGCACTCCTGTAAATTCTCATCTTTGCAGACACGGAATTATACGTAGGAAGGGTCGATATAATAATGGTTTCCATCAAATGGCCGGGTCAGAATTTATAAACCTAAAACCAATGTAAAATGATGTGCCCTTCCAAGAAGTGGAGACCTGCTCTGTCTTATTTAAAATCCGATCATTAAATCATTTTCGTACTTTTGAGGTATACGTCAATTGGCCAAAACAACGTCGTAATGTAAGCATAGTTCAGACGATGATGTGACGCCGAAATAGGTATCAAAAGTATTTGTTAATCCTTAACACATTTGGTTTTTTTTTTCATTGAGTTCATACTTCTATAAGTTAACCTCAATTACGTATTAAATCATAACCTTAAAAAATAATCAACTAACTTTTAAGTATCAATAGTTATGTAGCCAAAGGCATTATGTTAATTAAACACAAATAGAGTTAATGATAAAGCAATATCTACTCATGTACGCTAATGCAGTCGTTGCAACAGGTTATACCGCTGATGTATTATGCAATCCTGGAGAATAAAAGTTCGAGATTATAAAGCTTCGAAAACTTCAGAAACAAATTTCGCCTGGCGCCGTTGCACATAAGTAGACAAAAAATCGAATAAAATATATTCAGTGGCTTTCTCGACGGTGAATTTTATTTTCATCATAGTTCAAGAAACTTTCGATGTTATGTCAAACTTATAACTTAAACATGACCAGTATTTATTAGGCAAGTTTATAAAACTTTTTCAAAGAGTTTTTCGAAATAATTAATTACTGTATAAATTCGGAAAAACTTTCGGGATTTTATAAAAACTAAAATAAAAGTAAAAATAGCAAATTATCACAACATTTAGTTCAATAGGAACCATACATTATTATTCGCTATTTCTTAATATAAAATTAAAATTAATAACTTTGTTTTTCCACTGGTTGTGTTACAAGACATGACACGTGATTCGCACAGGTGAAACACGTGTTACGCTTAGTAACAACAGTGTAACAACAAAGTTATCAACCTTGAAAGGTAAGAAAAACATATCCCTGAAAGACGGTTTCTTTTTGTTTGCTAAAAGACGTATGTAATAGAATTTTTTGTTGTTCTAACATTTTTCAGAAGTATATTAAGGTTGATTCTACTTTAAATATCAGTCAGAAATAGTTGGAGAAAATGTACTTTTTGGTATACATAAAAAAATCTCTATAAAATCATTATGTTCAATAAATTACAAATTTTGCTTGAATCACTATGTAAATAAAGCAAACCCATTTCTGCGATTTTTTCTTTCTACATTAGACATCAAATCTTGGTAACTTACAATAAACTCTAACGTAGTTAAAAAATCTGAAAAACAGATTTCAACTCTTTGCAAGGCAGGGGGCTTGAACATTTCACTATTTCCATGGAACAAAATGAAATAGTGTGTACACGGATAGGTATAAAATAATGCTTGTCTACTAAACAATAAGATAAGAGGTACAAACCGAATGTAGTAAATAATCAAAACATTTTCAACGACCGACGCCTAACTGAAAGCACGGCATAAAAACTGTCACGATTTTTTAACTTATTATATTACATAAACATTTCAAATTCATTTTCTATTCTTCAATACCGGAATTTACCGGTACATCGGTATTGAAAAAAATGCTGTCCCTAATGTCAACACACCCAGTATTGTTAACTCGTTGTTTGGCGAAAGCAAACATGAGAAAGATGAACAACATTGACAGCACTTCACAATATTAAAACATAAACAAAAACTTACAATCAGAATGAAACATTGCTATGTAACGGTTGTTTTGTGCGTACACAGTCTGCTCTAAAACATTGATTTTTTTTAAAATATAACCTCTTCTTTGACAGCAAAATGGTTCATTTTTATTTCATAGCAAACTCCGCTCTACATTATTAGTCATAACTAGGGACTCGAATCGAATATTCGATATTTGAATATATTCGAGTCTTTTCTGATATTCCAATATTATCAGTGTATATGATGAAGCCACTAGGCCAATTGAACATTCGATATCGCATGTTATCTTGATGTAATCTAATTTGTTTATTTAACCACCAAAATACTCACTCAAAATACGTGTGTGTAAACAACTGGTATTTGCTAACAATAATGGCTAAGAACACTGTAACGTTAAAAGGACTGTTTGATTATACACAATAAGAATAACATATCTTTCATATTTATATCATCATAGTATTGTTTGTCGGGTCCGTGGTGCAGTGGCCTCTACGAAAAAAAGGGGTTGATCAATTGAGTAACAAGCGGTTTTCGTTGAAAAAACTTCCGTTGAGATACCTCAATTAGAGGTACATAATAGTCCACATTATTATGGTAATCAATGTATGGTGTATGGGAATGTATTTTAACGTATCGATGGTGTTTTGGCCAATTATAATAACAAAACTACCCTAAAAATTAGAGTATGAGTTAATGATTGGATCTCATTTTAAAGACGATAGAGCAGGTCTCGGCCAAATGATGTAAATTATGAAAATTAATTGACCACTTTTTGGAAGGAAAACATCAGTTTACATTGGTTTTAGGTGTAAAAATTATGACACGACCACTTTATGAAAGCCACTATTATATCTGCAAACATGAAAATTTACAGGAGTGCATTTGAAATATTCATAACGCAACTCACTCTATAATTTTTTCGATAAAAACAGTTTTTACTCTCCCCTGAAAAATTTCAATTTTGAGGGTTACATCAATTGGAAAAAATACCGTCGATATTAAATGCTTGCTAATAATTTTTTAAAAAATACGATGCGTGTTGACCATCACCGATATGTGTTATTTCAATTCTTTTTATAACATTTATTTTTCCTTTGTTAACGCCGCAGTGTGAGGCATTCAAATTAATAATTTTCATAAAATCATTATTGATTCATTTATAAATAATTCATGACGAAACTCGGTTATGTACGTTGAAAAAATGATTTATTGCTTGTTGGTATATACATTGTCGATTGACTATATTATATAAATCAGATAGACATCTACAACGACCAGTCAATACAATATTCGGTCGATTGCTTTTTTTCGAATCCATCCATCAAACAAGTTCGAGTTCTAATAATGTTGCCTCATTGAGCCAATATGTATAATTGTCGCAGGAGTCATAAATCCAGGGCCACAAAGATATTGTTTGTCCAGTTTTTATCGTAATTGAATAATTTATCATACACAAAACGTAAACTCTTCCTGTTCAGATGACAAAGAATTTCAAAGTGGACATACTCAATCAATTAAATAATAAATTTGGATTATTGAGATTTTGTACACTTCCATGTATTTTGTCACTAACGACCCGGGTTTCGCCTTTCAGCATCTTCAGGCATTCGAGCACACGAATGGACTCGAACTGGACTCGAACAGGTATCTCTATTAACCAACCTCTAATGAATGTATCGTAAAAGAGAAATGCTTATTAATCAGTTGCTCATCCTCAATTGTTCAAAGAGATTAGGAATAGAAGTACAGGACTAATGGTTGGCTAGTTACCCTCGCCACGCTCCGTTTTTAATATCAAATAGGTGGGAGGGAGTTCCAGACATCACAAACATCTATGCCTACGGGCGGAAATCAAAAAATCAATCTGTGTAAACTGTCAGTAACGGGATTTGAGGCCAAGACATCCATAACCAAAGCCACTGCACCGCGGACATATATATAAAATACAAAAACATTGCATTTATAAAAATAATACAAAAAAGTCAAATCAACCAAGACTTGGTAACGACTGCGTTGTAGGTTTAGGTCAACGGACAGCGTGCACCAAAAAAACAACACAAAAACACTTCCATATTAGTCGACGAATCGATCCACTCATCAATTGAAAGCAATACTCCACGCAATAAAAGAAATGGAAGAAAAAAACTAAGTGCTAAGTGAGATATCTCAGCGCTGGCAATACCAATATATTTCGAAAGGTTGAAAATTAATTAACCCATTCAACGGTATTGGAAAAATACTATAGGTGTTATATTCAATTAACCCACACGAGCTTTTGAACACTTTCTTGCAAAGGTCAAACATAAATATATCATATTTTTAACAGTTAATATTATTTCTTCTAGAAACAAGCGTGAGTGTTTCAAGAATAGACGCACGAGAATAGGCTGTGAGTTTGACGCTCAATCTACCGTTGAAAAGAAAATTTGACCATCTAATTAGAAGGAGATTGTTAAATTAATTTAATTTGTCATTTACTTGGTAGAACTCCATTATAATAGGATAAAATATCAAAGTATTTAGGTAGTATTTTAGTTAATTAGTTCTGACGATAGCGTTAAGCCAAAATAGCTATCAACTACCTAATAAATTTTTTTAAACTAAATATTTTATCCTATTATGAGATTATTAAATTTCGTACAAACATTTTAAACAATATTGTAAATGGTATTGCAAGACCTGATTGTTAGTCATTTGTCAATCTATTATTTTTTTAACATGGATCAATGGAAAAGAGTGTTTAAAATATTTCAATTTCTTTATTTTTTGTAGTTGGCTCAAAATTTTAATGCACATATGGACAACACTAAACTTCTTAAAAATATTTTACCTCGTTATTTCTGTATTACAATAGCTTCAATGTTTGGCAATGGTAATACCGACGTATACTGGAGATTATGAGTTATGATACTAAAACCATTAATTGATAGTAATGTTTTCCTACATTATCAGACTTACGTATTCTTCGTTTGGTTTTCATCAATATCATCACGTCCGAGACGGCCAGTGTCGAAAAAAATTCGATAAAATCATTTTCGACTTACCTGTAAAAAGAAAAAAAAATAGTTATTAATAAATCGATTAAGTATGTTTTACATTTTGGTAGAGTGAAAGGAGAATTTTGAATTAGTCTCATTGATAACTGTACGTAGTGTATACGTAGTTCGATTTTTAAATAACTGTTATTTTCCTTTTCTATCTTGGAGTTGGTTATTTCTTTTCATAAATCAACAATTACATAACTTTATCATGCGTTTATTTTTTTGGTGAGCCACGTTTTATCTGGACTCACTCAATTGTTGTTGCTGAAGTAAAGAATCTAAGGACCGCATTGCCTCTTGTGGTTTCTTTATACTCGATTGCAGTGTACACGGGTTTGATTCATAATACGGATTTTTGAATCAATTTATGGATTTGTGTTCGAAGTCATGGATACTGTGATGTTTAAACACTATAAGACCCGGCCCAATTTTGGTGTCCCGTGTGCCTGGCTTAGTTTTAAATAATATTATTTTTTCTTAAGGGCTTTCTACAAATACTATAACTAAGAAACTAATTAGTCAAATTAATGACCATAATAATTCTATTTTGTATGATATTATTGCCATATGATAGTGTTTGCACAGGTAGCGTTTGCTTGACGCCAACCTTGTAGGTTTATACAAGACTCATTTATTTTTTGTTGCTGCTAGTATAAACATATATTTACTTATGTACCCAGCATCCTGCTTTATTACAGTTTAAATTCAATGTGGACTCGGTGACTGCACCATTATGTGGCCGCCCGAAGAGCAAGTGGATGCATCAAATGCGAATCAAATGATAAAATCGATTTTCAGACGATAAAATCAGTCACTATTTTATACGAAAATACCAATTGAATTACTGTTGTAGAATTATTTGAGTACCTGCTATTACTTTTCATATACACATTTCTAAATATCACTATATTTTAAAGCCTACAATTACGTTAAAACACGTTTCCGGGACTCAATGCATAGACTCAAAGGTTTAATAATCAATCCCACATATCTTTTCCTAAAAACGTGGTGTAGCGGGAGTAATTTTCTCACTACTAGTCTAACTGTACATTATTCTTTACGGAAATAGGTTGAGTTACTGAAAAATAACCAGTCTAAAACAACATCTGTAGATATGCTCCATTAGGCATACTTAACATTGGCAGAGGACATAGTTGACAAAAATTGTACAACAATTATCGAAACTCTCGCATATATTTAATAGCTTAGATCTGAAAGTAGCAATAAATTATATTTAATCAGTTTCGGGGTCGACTTGTACGTGCCGCATTGAAAGGGTTAAAATTCAGCGCATCACTTTCGAACCGCCCACTCAAATTTTAGTTAAAAACAAAACAATTGACGGCAATTGCAATAACAATAAAGATAAACATTTGTGGTGCAATTTATAACATTATAATGCAACGTGTGGATTTTGAAGTAGACGATATTACTTTTCATTTATATAATACTTGTCGTTGAGTATCATCCAGTCAATTAATTTCGCCCACAAAAATTTCAAGTTACGAAGGCTAATTGATTTATTATCTCAGAAATAAAATGATTTATGATTAATCACAATAAGAATGCAAAACTGATTAACTAATTAATTAAGCGAAATGTTAGAAAAAAATATATTTTGAATCGAATAAATTCTTCAGTAATAAAGATAATATTTAATTATAATTAATATAAAAACTAATCAAACAAGCTCCGGTTAATAAGACCACTCACGTCACTCGTGATTTCTGTGGAAAGGGTTAAATATTTTGAATTAAGTATCAAATGGTTCTTTGCATCGATCCTAAATATATAGTATGATAATCTTCTTCTTCCTCTCCTCCAAACTCATTAAACTTTGAGATTCATATATACTCTACATTTATAAATTGTCGTGTTGATTAATTTATTTTCAGTATGTTGTTTTTCCCTTTATTATGTTAATTTGATTAATAATTTAAACTGATTAATTACGTGAGTGAGCTCGGACAAGTTAAATATTTGTACATATGTAGTTTCGGAAGTTTGTGTATATAATAATATTACTTGAATATAAATGCTTTGTGAATAACAAAAAGTCGTCTTATCCTAATGACATTTTTATCAAGAAAATATGTATTACAGTAAACCCTTTTACATGTAGATGCAAATACGACAAACCACGCCATAAACACTAGGGTCACATGTCACTATAGTAGCTATAGCACACCTTACCTCATACCACAAAGCATGTTGGAGCTCTAAACCAGATGGCCACGTGACAGAGAACCATCTCTGGAATTAAATTTGACCACTAGATTCTCAAAATGGTCGCGCAAATAAATTAACCAATTTATCTGTTCAAACACGCAAACGCTACTATAAACTAGTTCATTATTTCAAATTATGTTAACCGCTAAATAATTCAAATAATAAAGCACTGTGTTATAAATTAATTTGGTGGTCGTTTTATTGTAAATTATTTGAATTAAATTTGTTCGCATCGTGAATATTTGTCTTGCAACAAGTGACACGCGTTTCGTTCTAACGAAAAAATATCTTCGCGTTTGATAAAAAATAAATTCTATATAATTTGAATTGTTTATAATAATTAATTGACTGATTCCGTTTAACACGATGTCACAACTCTAATTTTCTTTGAATATTTTTTACCATGTCCACTCTCAATGTGGAGCATATAGGCTTCTAATGGAGGTATCCCAACAGAAGTTTCTACAAGAACTGCTCGCTGCTCAACCTCACTTTTTCGAAGAGAGTAGAGATAGGGCTAGACAGGGCTTTTTGTCACTTAACGAAGTGGAACGGCGTTTCGGCACTTTTTTCACGGTATTTTTTGACATGGAAAAAGCTGTTTTTTTATTTAAATGATATTTGAATGTAATTGTGAGTTCTGACACATTAAAAAAACCCTGGGGCTTGAACAGGACTAGTGCTTAGCAAAGGCTGTCACCACCACTACCTGCACCAAAGATCCAACAATATTAGACTGTCCGAATTCTGCAGTCGCAATGTCCTAACCACGAGTAACAAGATAATTAAATATCTTCTATTAACTATTTTCCAATATAAAATTTTATACGATTGTATTATGAAAGTTAACTTTATAATTCGTATTGTTATAAATATATACATTATCCTGTTTTCATATTATATATATATATATATATATATACATATATATATATATATATATAATACGAAAACAGGAGTTGTAATTGAAATACATAATGTATTACAAAAGGTTCAAGCCCTTTAACTGAGCATGATATGAATATTTGATGAAAGCTTATCTAGCAAGGCTGGTGAAAAATGACTTTACAATCCTAAATGAAGCTTAAAAATGACTTTAGCAGGTCGAGTAACGAGGATTATATAAATTAATACTATCATCCTCACAACAAAGTCGTTGAAACACTATTTACATTTTTAATTATTTTATTGTATTTTACGAAAAGATTGAGAGCCCTCTGCAGCCACATTTTTGTTAAAGTAGTAGTAAAACGCTGCCCAAAGAAAGCATTTGAGCTAATATTTGTATGTTCCTAATACTTACACTAGGATCTAAAGTGCACCATAAAGGAAACTACATACTGATCAAATCTGATGTACATTATTATGTGTATTTTACATTTCCTCAAACTACAGTTTCAGCGGCAGGTTTCCTCAATTTTTTTATTATATATTTATGACAATATGTGTGTTGATTTATCTAATTATCTGTTGGCAAATTATTTTGATTTTTAGTATAAAACCGTGAAAAAATAAAATTTGTACTGAAGTATTTTAGTTATTTAGTGTATGAAAAGTTTTATATTTCCGAATGTAAAATTGTGAGCCAATAAAAACAATAGTAGAAAACTGGGCCATACGAAAAATCTTATTTTTTAAAATATGTAGTTAGTTAGTTCAATTATACGGTTCTACATGTCATACCATAGCCAATAAAAACAATTATTATAAAAAAGATGGCGGATTTTTCGATGTAATGTATTATGTATTGCCAAAGCAAATTTGAATATTGATTGATAAATTTCACTGTAACTTTAATAAAAATAATTTCAAGAATTTTGACAAATTCTAGTTGATTCATATTTGTGTTGAAATCATAAAGCATTGCAAATGTTGGGATTTATCCTTCGAACTACCTGGGTCTTTTCAGGAGATAAATTGTGATATTAATGTATAATGATCTAGTTTGAAGAAGTGGGATGATTGTTTGGACCCCAAGAAATTTTAAATATACCATTTTGGTGGAGAAGGTTCAAAAGACATTTTTGGGGCCTGTATTTGAAGTAAATGAATGTTCGTTTCTAATTGTGTCTCGGGCACCTTAAGTATATTATTTACATGCCCCCCGTTTCCGACCACTGGTCATGGGTATTATCTAACTACCGTGGGAGCGTCGAAGATTTATGTAGCTGCTGCATTTGATAGGAGGTGTACGCTAAGGTCGCGTCACGTGTGACTCGGTCTCCAGTCCAGCCGCGTCACCTTATTTTTTTCTCGCAGTTTTCCCGTGGTCGGAGGTGAATTGCGATATCATGCGAGATCTTGCGACTGGGGATAAAGTACATTTATCACTCTGCAGTCACATTTTCATGTTTCACTTGTTACTCTGTGATAAATGAAGATTTTTTAATTGAACAATATAATCTATTGTTACGTACGCTATGGAATAACAAAAGAGAACTTGATAAAAGTGAGCCTTACACGATTAATCGGCATAACAATCTTTTTCAAATTTGAATTGTTGAGATTTTGTACATTTCAATGTATTTCGTCACTTACAACCCGGGTTTCGCCTTTCGTGTGCTCTAATGCCTGAGGATGCCTAAATGCGAAACCCCAGTCGTAAGTGACTAACTACATGGAAATGTACACAATCTCAACAATTGATATTAAAATTACAAAGCACTCTCAGTCGATCTCAAGGATTACATTTAGATTTATAGTGTACATTAGTGATTGAAAGAATGACGGCCGTGATTGACGGATATTTTAAAATCCGAGAGTCAATCACGCCAAGTGGTGGATAGACTGGCAGTCTGAATGACTGTTTTGCCGTGCGGAAAATCTTTTAATGGTCGTGTTTATCGTTGCAGTGGATACCGCCGATACTGAAAATTACGTTCTTGCGCCTGAAGTCGCCAGCGATCGCGTTGAAAAAAATTTCATTGAGATATATGAAACGCCACCGTAGCTGTTCCCTACATAAAAATAAGAGAAATGCATTGCATATTGCTGTAAACGAGCATCAAATATTGCACATGACCAGCAAGATTTCTGAATCGATGATGCGTTAACAGGGTAATATATCAGGGCAATGTGTATCTTTTGTAGAGACACTTGTAAACGAGCAATTTTTAACAGCAATATGTAACCGAACATGTATGGTCGTGTATACCATAGCAACACACGTTACTATTGGCGCTAAATGACCAACTGGCATGACATACTGTATACTATCCATATTGCCAGGATACATCAATTTATTTCTCATTTTGCTCGATATATGCATCTCTGTGTGAGATGTTTCAAATTGTTGTTTGGATACTATGTTATTTTTACCCTATTGTAACCGAGTTCTACTAAGTAAATGTCAATTCGATCAATATACTAAAAGTAATATCTTCAACAATCACTCTGAAAATGTGACTGAATATTAAAAAAGAAATATACATCAAAACGAATATCGAAAATGATAAAGAATGAAAATTGAATAGTTTCCTCGGTACAAAAAAAATATTTTTATATTTTTAGAACGCAGCAAGGCGTGAAATTTTTCAGTGACAGCCGCTATGATTGATACATTTCAGTAGCCGTAAAAGGAAAAATCTTTTACCAAAATCTATCTTCACGAATAATATCTGGGTGTAAAATAATTTTGACACGAAATTGACAAATTATAAAGCGATTAGACGTACACTTATGATATATCAATAAAAGTTTTTATGTTAACATTTCCGACGAAAAAATCGGTTACACAAATATCATAGTGCTGCGTTAGGTTTTTGGTATTCGCACTATGTGATCCGAATGATCTATGGAACACTAAACTTGCCCAATATTTAAAAACAATTAATAAATAAAAAAAAAAAAAACGAAACAAGCAAATCTTACGAATGTCAAGGGTAGTTTTACAAATTGATTATTACAATTATATGAGAAGACCCGGATCGAAGAGAGGCGAATGGCCGGTTATCGAACGTCCTGGAAGGGTTGGGATCTCAAACAAACGCCATTTCAAATCCGGTTCAACACTTATTTATTTTTAATCGAAGATGCAGTGGTTTACAATACACAAAAATACTATTCCTAACACATAAAATTGATTCTACATTTACATTTACTTAACACATGAATTTACTTTAAGTTATGATGCAAATGACACGACAAACGATTTTAAATTACGTCCAATTCAAAACAAACACAAACAATTAACATCGTCACCGGTGCCAGCCACGGCCGGCGGCTAGCCCGGCTCGACAGCTGGTAATCGACTGTGCACACATACAATTAAAAAAACTCCTTGCATCGTCGTAACTACCCCTTTCCGTCAAAAATGGACTCGTCCAGCGGACGTGCCTGCCAGCTATTGAACGAGCGCCCTTGGCAACAAGAGTCAGCCGATTCTCCGAATTATTGTCGTTACCGCTGGGCGATTTCAGTTATGGACACTAATGAAACTTAAACTTAACAAAAAAAACCAGGGTGTGTCATATAATTATGTCTATAATTCTATGTAAGGATTTGTGCTCGAAAGCATGGATGTTCTGAAAAGGGTTCTTAACTCTCTCCCTACCATCCGATTAAAACGGTAGCGAATGCGATTTGAAGACGCAAGACCCCTCACGCACTGGCGACTGGGGTCCGGCAACCAGATTGGCGGAAACACGAAGCAGACGATAAGAAATTAGTGCTCACGCATGTGTTTGCGGCAATCAGCCAGTAGCAAGAACAACTCACCCGGCGACAGGGCGACCAATGGGATAGATTGTTTTTTTTATCACGTGTTCCACACTGCACGAGCAACTAGAGTTAGCATTCAGAGTTCACCCCGATATGTCTATTTCGATACAGAAAGATTAATCATGAAGATAGAAGGTCATCTGGGACGTATCGACACTCCCTACGTATAGTCACATAAGTGTCAGTTACGTGATTATACATCTTTTGCATTTTCGTTGTCTACGCACTCAGTTGTATAGGTAATCATTGGGAAAAGTACCAACTTCACCGATTTTTCGTAAAGTATAAACACGTAACTAGCCTTCTATACAAAATAGCAAGCACAATCTCGTATTTGTTATACCTCAAAAACTATGCACTTTTGAGCAAAACTTTATATAAATTAAGAAACTAGATTTAAATAATAACACTGTTCCAATTCCAAAGAAGATAGATGCAGCCGTTACTTTGCAATTGCGTTTTGAATATTTGAGACGCTCTCTTGTAGAATGTCATGTTTACATGTACGGGATTATATGTAGGGAGTGTCGGTATAATCTGCGGAAGAATCTAACCATCAACATTTAATTCTGTGTCTTGAGGAACCAAGCTATTTCAACAATGTCTTTCGCGTCCATCTCGAGACTCTAGACTGATAAGATTTTTCGTATGCGGTTGCCCTATTAGTCTCGTCTTTGGTCGCCTACTTTCTGAGCTTTCGTCTAGCTTAGCTGCATTAGGAGTTCATATGCTCCACATTGGAAGCGGATGTGGTAATAAAAAAACTCGCGTATACCAATTTGTCCATATCACACCATTTCGTCTACTATTTTTTTAGACCCATTCCCAGGTAAGTACTATTTTTATAATATAAAATAAAAATGTCTAAAATGAAAACATAGACCACATACTGCTAATTTAATTTAGCGACTACAAAACAAAGCAGACATCGCACAAAATGAAAATAATATCACCGTCGCCCGCCAAACAATAATGATAACGTAGGAACGCGTTAATTCAGACGTTTTTAGTGGGGGTGGGGGGGCTTTTTGTTAGTCCAGTGGCGGTCCGCGCCGGCTTCACCGGTCATTTGAGTTTGTCGAAATAATTATTTGCATGCTAGAGGTTGACCGCGGGCCCTTATCGCCGCCATTAGTGACGTCATAAGCCGCATTACACCCTACGTTAGTTACTTAACGTCCTAGCCCGCACCACCACCCGATACAGTAGCGGCATATGTGATGAATTAATAATTACCAATAAATGAAATAAAGAAAAAGTACTTATTTATAAACTATTTATTTTTGTTCTTATTACATACAAAATTTTGAAAATAAAACATTGTTATTTATATAGATTTTTTACCATGCCCGCTCCCGATGTGGAGCATATGGCCTCCTTATGGAGGTATCTCAACAAAAGTTTTCTACGAGAACTGCTTGTTACTCAGTTGCTCAACTTCTCTTATACGAAGAAAGTAGGGATAGAAGGATAGGACTAGGGTAGGCATAGTGGATAGCTAATCGATCTCGCTACGCCCCGTTTTTAGGATCGGATGGGTGGAAGGGAATTTTAGACATCACAAATCAATTTATTTTACTGTCCGTACCGGGAATTAAGCCCGAGACGCTCGTTACTGTAGCCAACGACGTTAACCGCTGCACCACGAACCCAACATATCGATACCTCAGTTCAACAACTCAAAAGGCATAGTTCTGAGATAATTAGGAAACAATATTTTGGAACCGCTCAATCTTGTACTGTACATTTAATCTTTGTAGATTTCAAAGAAATCGAAGGGTTATCTAAAAATATTAGGATTAGCTAAGCTTAATTATGTTCAAACATAGTTCTAAGGAAGTGAAGATTAAAATAGTTATGAACAAACTAATGAAATTATTGTGGAACTGAATATTTTGTTATTTTACTGAACTGTAATGATGTTTTACTAAGTAAATGCCAATTCAATCAATAACACAAACATATTTTAACGTCCAAATTTCAAAACTAAATATAATAGTGATAAAAATCAAGGTGGCCAGCTAAATTCAAATTAAAACAAAAAAATCTTCACAATTTATCCTTAGAGCAGTCAATAATTTTCGTTTCTTCCACAAATCAGTATTGAATTAAAATTACAAACAATTCCACCTGCCTAAAAACTCAAATTTCTTATCCTTCGAAACTCTTACAGATCAAAGGATCTTATTAGCATAATCGGGAGATCAAGGAGAACAAAATTGCGTATTCAATATTGTTGTAGAAATATAACGGATAATTCACAGATCGTTAGAGAGTGGCAGGGAAGACGGGAAGGTTTATGTAAATTTATGTTAAAGATCTTGAAAGAAAATATATTATTACAAGCACAGACTGTTTGGTATTTGTAGAGTATTGTTAATTTAGATTGGTTTCAAATACAAAGTTTTAATTTTGATTATCGTAAATTATTTACAGAATGATTTTTAAAAGTATAAGTATAACCTTGATATAACAGACTAATGCAGACAAGGGAGTGTTCGAAGAACCTTACGTCCGTTATATTGATAGTCCAGTTCATTAGTCAGACAACTCCAAAAGGGGAAAATTTGAGTTAAGTCTACTGGAATATGTAAAATTTTGCGCTCTATCTGATTCAATACTCAGATAATTCAAAAACGCCACCAAAAATGCTAAGATAGTTACCAAAAGTGATAATTTTTTCTGGGTCATTAAAAGAATATTTCTAAATATTCTTATTTTTTACTATAACTAGAAAGCACATTATTGTTAAACACCTATTTATAAAATGTTTAAAACTTTGATACAAATCTATAATATTTGCTTAATGATGACAATTTTTGCTTTTATATTGCTTGAAAAATATTGCTTTTCCCAGTATCTCAAGATGGGTTATTTGGAGATGTCTGAGTAATGAACTAGACCAGGGATAGCTAAAATTTAACTCGGCGTGTCAATATTCTGAAAAAAACTTAACTTAATTCGAGTGCCGTGTCACATCTAGAAATATTAATAAGTTTGCAGCCATAGTAAAAGACCTGTTTTTTTCACTATTTATTTATTATTTTTAAAAAGTAAAAACAAATAATGATTTATATTAGTGACTTTTTTGTTGCTGAATTACATTAGCTAAATCTTCAGTTGAATGTTGGTATTTTGTACATTTCAAGCACGTGGAAGCTTTACTAACTTCATTAACCAGTCGGTGTCTTTCATTAATTTTAATATTATTTAACGCGAAGAATTATATCTCACAAAAGTACGTCGAGGGAAATATTGCGAGTAAAGAGATCGCTAGATATTTCAGAGTGCCAAAAGTGTTCGGTAATCTGTTCCAAGCACTGACAATTTCTTGTTCGTGGTGACACTAGATTCATGAGTTTGAACCTCAAGTCGACGAACTCTTGAACCCAGATGCTGTCTTTAAATTCTGCAAGATGCATCTCCAAATCATCGAACTAGTCAAGTAGTTGACAATGTATGATACTGATACTTTATATTCATGGGCTTCATGGGCTCTTAGATATCTCCATTAGGAGTCCATGTGCTCTACTTTGGGGGCGGACATGATTAAAAAGTAGTTTCAAAAAATAACGGACAAAATTTTCAGTACATTTTAAAAAATTTAACTCGTTTAGCTTATAAATATTTAAATCCAAGAATTTTCACTTGGAAACGATTAACTAATCCCGTACTAACCTTATCTTTCTCCGAACGACATAACAAGGAAAATTCTGTACTCGATCAAATTAATCTTTACTTTGTAAATGCAACTGAAATCCTTAGAGTCTAGGAATAAGCGGTAGTATTAAGAGAAGTTTTTCTTTCAAGATCCTTTCTAAATAATACAATAGTTTTCAAGATTCAGAGACCAGTGCAGTTGAGACGTGATACTATTAAGCTACGACAGTGGCTTGACTGAATGAAATCTATATACACTATTCACAGGGTGCCCGTCAGACTAACATCACTTTTGAAACGGAATAAATTAACTACATACCAATTTAAACTGTGACTTAACGCCAAAGTATTTTTTCGTCTTCGGTCGGGTCCGCGGTGTAGTGGTCAACGTAGTTGACTAAAGTTACGGATGTCTGTTCGGATGGCATGAATGTTTGTGATGTTTAAAATTCCCTTCCACCCATACGAAACCAAAAAAATGATTGGCCAACCACTACTTCTGTCATAGCCCTATCCTTCTATCCCCACTAACTTCGAAATAGAGATGTTGAGGAACTGAATAACAAGCAGTTCTCGTAGAAAACTTCTGTTGTGATACCTCCATTAGGATGCCATATTCTCCAGATTGGGAGCGAACATGCTAAAAAAGGTAACTGTAAGTTCTTGGTAAAAAAATATTATGTTATATACATATGACGTTTTTCTGCTTAAACATTTAATATTTTTAAGCTTAGTAAGACCGTATTTTCAAAAAAAATGACGTACAAATAGTTGAAATGATAGCAATTAAGCCAAAAAATGCTTACTTAAGGTTTTGACTTTTAACAGAATAAATCATTCCGATAAGGTGCAGATTCTTTCTGGTATTCCTGTGTGCAAGAAGAGCTGACTCTGCAGAAGTCGTAGTCGATGCAGCAAGGCACGTACGAATCTTTGGGTTTTTTACTGTGCTCGCAGATGCATTCTTGCAGAAGATAATTTAAAAAAAATGCTGATACAAAATAGGATGTCGTGAATAATACACATTCATTCAAGTATAAACAGCATCTAGCAGAAAACCTCTAGAAGAGTTACAGGCGTTACAGCGTTAAACTGATTATTATTTATTTTTTAAATAAACCACATTTTGTTTTGTACTAATTACCACATTTTCATAATGATCAGGACTTTTTTTACTCATCGCAAGTATTATCAACTGATACTTTAATTTGATTCGTTCCACTGCGTAACGGAAAATAAATGACTCGTTGTTCAATTCTGACAGGATTTTCCGCTGGTCATTTGTTTTCTGATTCTACTTGATATTGAAGATATTTCCATAGAGAAAGGTTTCTCTGGTGATTCTTTTTCACTATGAACATAAGGTCATTTGGATTTGTTTGTATAAATAATAATTGAACTTTAATTATTATTATTTATTATTATTAATTATTATCATATTATTTTTTATTTACATTTAATGACACCCAGAAATTTTTCCATCTACCAAAAACAGACGTCATATTTTCACTTAAATTCCATCATAGCATCCACGGTCACAAAAACTTTATGCAGATGATATTGAATTTAATTTCATATTGAAAAATTACACTACATATTTTATAAATTGGAAGGTGTTCTACGTGTATTTATAAATTAAAAATAAATAATGAATTCAATAATAGAATACTTTTATACTACATTCAATTATAACATTAAACAGTTATGTAAATGCATTTGCCCAAAGGCGCCGCTGATAATAAAAAAATAATTTGGGAATGAAATCGGTCCATTGATCCACCACAGTCACGCAGAACATTTTTTAACCGGGGACTAATTTATTAACGCATTCGCTTACTACGAGTATTTATCATATAGAAAAATTATATAAATCGAATACAGATTTTAAATAATTATATAATTTATACCGTTAAACATACCGAGCCTGTGGGCAATGTTTCCTCTTAGACAAGAGGTTCTTTGCACGGAAAATCTAAGAGCTGCGCAGGCCAAACGAACAAATACGCGGCATAATTTTAACGTCTTATGCAAAATCAATACGTCGTATTTGAATACTTGTAAAAATATTTTTCTTTAAAATAATTAAAATGATCATTATTTATTCATCTATACTGTTTGCCGGGTCCGTGGTGCAGTGGTCAAGGTCGTTGGCTACGGTTACGGATGACTAGGGTTCAAGTCCCGGTGTGGACAAATTCATAAATTGATTTTTCAATCGATTAATGGATTTCTGTGATGTCTAAAATTCCCTCTGAACCATCCGATCCTAAAAACGGGGCGTAGCGAGAGTGATTAGCTAACCACTATTTCTATCGTAGCCCTATCTTTATATCCCTACTCTCTTTGAAAAAAAGAGGTTGAGCAACTGAGTAACAATCAGTCCTCATAAACAACTTATGTTAAGATACCTCGATAAGGGGTCATATACTCTACATTGGGAGCGGACATGGTAAACAAAATACTATTAGGTAAACATTTTTTACGTAACGCATAGGTATAGAACATTGATTAAAAAAAAACATAATTATATAAAAGCATCGTTCTTGAAAATTTTTTTTTGAATAGTTTATATTGGAGTGCGCAGGGGTTCAAAAACTGCTGCACGGCGCGCACGCGCAATGCTTGTAGGTGAGTGGCAACACTCTAAGTATGGTCGTTTTATTCGACAGTGGGTTCACAGATCCAAATCGCCCAACAATAACATTCATATATTGAATTTCAATTAATTTATTGACTTGCGTCTTAAGGCATAAAAATTATCTGGATTACATACATTCCTTCCCGTTCATCTTCTAATCGATTCTACTTCCGCTTTTTCTTGTCCTGACCAGTGTTCCCTCTAAGCTGCGCGCATGATTTTAACAGTGGCGATTCCACCCGTTCTATTTAAAATGTTATTTACTAATAATTGATTAATGTTAATTGTTTCATTGATTTCTAAATACTCTACAAAGCAATTAATTTTATTTCGTTATTATTTACTCAGTGGACTATTTCTCCATTACTATTTTTGTTAGAAGTATTATCATTTTCAAATAGATGATTTGGAAACTCTAAAAAATTATTACTATTGAGACATCTTATATTATGTTATTTAATTTTAACATTAAAATTTCTACACGTCACCCTACATAAAAAGCTTAACAGTTTTTACAAGAGATGCAGTATATATCTTATCCTACGAGATTAAAGTCTTAAATTTTTCATCGTACAAAAATGATCCTTTTATTTTCATGAGAAATAAAATGCGGTCAAAATGTCACCGCTTCCGCATCACTGTTCCATTAAGATCAATTAGGTAGATATTGAAGATTTTTAAATTCAGATAAATCGTTAAAAACTGTGGAACCATGCATTATCAAAAATGCAGCAAAGTGTTTAAATGCAGAGCATTCTAGACGCAGCGATAATAAAATTAGAATCGTGATAAAATGTTAATTGCCAGAGGCTTCCTGGGATAGCAGGTTACCCGTCACAGTAATAATATATTGGCCGAGAATGTGTTAACAAAGTGGAGAGAGAATTTATTGAAAAGTTTGTTTTATTATATTACGAAATTAGAAATGGTGATTTGAACACGAAAATCGGAGATTAACGTTCCGGAAGAATTCAACGAAATTAATATAGCATCTAAAATTAAATTGAAAAATATTTTAAGCTATGTCTGCTGTCATCGTGATATATTTTATAGATTATATGAAACAGTTATTATTTGTACAATAGCAGATTATTAATGACTTTTAAATCAGTAGGCAGAAAAAAAAAAATATTACTAAAGTGAATCTCATCGTTATATTGTGTCAGGATAAGCGTTGCGAAAAACCTGGGAATTTTGGAATGGCGGAAAAATTGGAAATAATTATATTTTTCATTGTTTTTTCAACATTTTGAGTTCATGTGCACATATAAATAAATACGTGCGTCTCGTCGAGTTAAACTTCATACACAAAAACAAGAACGTTTCCGTAAATATGTTGTGTTCGTTTCAAGTATACATATTAAGATGTCACTGGTGATCCGATATTGAATAAGTTATACTAAATAAACTCGTAACTTCAAATTTGTGAATACAATGTTGGCATACGTGAAACATTTCACGCTTTTAAAATAAGTATTACCAAATTCTAAAAATGATGAACAGTTATCATCAATATTATGTTAGATTTTTCCGTCCTCGCATCGATAGTCAGGATACAAATAGAATAGTAAGGATAAATAATTTTTTTCTCGGAATGAATACCAATATAAAATTTATTCAAATTGTTATCACGCGTTTGTGAAAATATTACAATTTCGCTTCTATATTTCGAGATCATCATTGGAATAACTTATCGGTAGATATTACTTCTTAACTATACCCTACCCTTACTTGCCTGGTTAAAAGGCGAAGTAAATTTACCAGATATTTACGCTCTACTTCACAATCAATTCATAGCTTATAGATAATAAAAATGAATAACTAAAAGTTCTTGTAAAACAATAAGATTCTTAATGTAAGAGTAGATAGTGTAAGTTAAACGCTAAATTCTCTTCTTAGTTTTTATAATAAATAGCACGTTCAATAATCAAGTAACTATTTATTTCTTTGTTTCCCATGATTTCTGAGCTATCCCATTTCTATTGTAATATTTTCCATCTACTAAAATTCGCCATCTGGCGTGATGTTTGTTGTTTTGACAATAGATTTGTTCATATGAAGCTTTATTGCCTTCGTTTCTTTCGTGTTGCACTTTTTAGTCAGTTCTGTTTTTATCGCGCTGTCAAATTAACACAAATTTGTCACTTCACAGAACTTCAACACGTTATTTGAAACAAAGGATGCATTTTTTTATTCTATAACGCGTGACACGTTTGTAATATATTATTTATATTCAAACAGATACAGGAATCCTGGAGTTTAAAAATACCGTTGAACAAAACAGAGTAGTGGTGAAATATGCTAAAATTTCATTTACCGACTCGCACTCGTTAATTGTATTACCAACTAAAATCCAATTTCACCGATCGAATGGACGCGATTCTGACTCTGCCTGGAAAAAAAGCAAAGAAAAACAATCACACTATTTCACAATTAACTTTTTTAGATGTATTCATTTTATATCCTAAAATGTTTTGCGACCATTTTTGTAAATTATTATTTTCGTATTTTGGATTACCGGCTCTATATGACCGATGTGAAACAGTATGAGGTCGTCTATGAGTATACAGTAACACAAAAAGCAGCGTAAAGCTTTTTCAATTGATTGCTAGGAGTGTCTCAGGAACACATGCCCAAGATTTCTCGCATAAAAGCAACTGTGCGCAAACATGGCATCGTTTGTCAAAGCTAACGAAAAAAAACATTTTTTCAACGAATAGTCAAATTTGGTTGAAATAAACGTTAATAATAAAAAAATGGATTGATTACATAGTTATTTTATTTTAAAGCCAGTAAACTGTATTATACAGGAAATAAAATATGTATACGTTGAACTATTTTCCACCTATGAATTAAAGTATACTTTGCAAAATTTAAACATGCGTATTTATATATATTTCGTAGAATATTTATTTTTCTAACAACGTCCGCTACCAATGTGGGGCATATGGCCTTGTAATGGCGGTATCTCAAAAGAAGTTTTTCTTCAAAAACTGCTAATTATTAAGTTCCTCAACCTGTCTTTATCGAAGAGAGTAAGGATAAACGTAAGGCTACCCCTTGTTTTTAAGATCAGGTGAGTGGAAGGTTACATTTACACATCACAAACATCCATGCCTTCGAACAGAAATAAATAAATCGATTGAAGAATCAATTTATGAAACTGTCCGTACTGGGATTCGAGCTCGTGAGATCCGTAACTAAAGCCAACGACGTTGACCACTGCACCATGGACCCGAGAAATCTTTCAAAAATCTCATATAATACATTCACTTTTAGTTATCCGTCAATATTCTCCCGGATACCCTTAAAAGATTTGTGCAATATGGTCAACAGTATATTCAAATAGGTCAACCAATAGTGCTTCAACCCTGCTTGCCGCAAGGTGGGATATCTTTGGAGTGTCTTCTGTGGAACGAAGGGATGGTGGCATGTCATGGGAGGAAGCATGGCAATTGGCGGATGACGAGGAATCTTCCACGTTGTGGGAGCGGATATGGTCATAGAAGAAAAATGAATATATACAAGTATTCTTCTTCAAGATTATTATTCTTTTTGATAAAATTCGTTTGTCATTGTAATAAATTGCAAAACAATATGAGAAAAGGGTTTGAAATTTTCCTCGATTAAGTTTTTCTTTTGAGCCGTTTTATTGTTTCATTAGACCAAGCCTCTGTTTAAAATAATCTTTTCTCCGAATTGAGTCTCGGCTCATTAGCCTTTTGAGCTTTAAGCACGACAAAGTTTTCGTGTCTGAATAATAGATATTGAAAATACTTAACACAAGTCCTTGGCGCTCCTTATTGATTTGTAATTTTATTAATAATTAATCCGACTTTTCTAATCACATTATCTTGCTATTGTTTGCAGATTGAAAATTAATTTTGATGTCAAAGATTTTCATTATCCCTTTGATTGGCTTTGAAGTATGGCATCGTGTTTATCATTCATCTTAATAAGATGCCAAATTATTTCATTGTCTGTACCATATCCGCTACTTAGGTGGAGGCATATTCATATTTTTCCGATACATTTTAATTAAATTGGCATTTGATGTTATGTGTACGCAGTCGCTGTTTCACGGGCGCCTTCCATAACGCAATAACGATCAAGGAAAGAAACGAATTTAACTATCATGTTATTGTGGAGCATATAACTTCCTAATGGAGATATCTCAACAGATGTTTTCTACGAGAATTTCTTGTTACTCAGTTGCTCAAACACTCTTTTTTGAAGAGAGTAAAGATAGAAGGACAAGTGGTTAGCTAATCGCACTCACTATGCCCTTTTTTGTTAAGATCGGGTGAGTACGAGAGAATTTTTGAGATTCACAAACATTCATGCCCACGAACAGAAATCTATAAATTGATTGAAAAATCAATATATAAAGTTGTCCGCACCGGAACTTTAGCCCGAGACATACGCAACCGTAGCCAACGCCGCTAACCACTGCACCACGGAGCCGACATTTTTTTTACTGATTGTATAATATCACCTATCTTAAGCGGTTTTCTTAAAAATTCAGGATTTGGGAAGTTTTCTATCGTAGGAAATGTTTGGCAGACCCTGGATTTGCGAATCGATGCTTGCGTTGAATTTGAAGATAAGTTGGCCTGATTTTGTGACGGTCGCTACGACCGGTGGGACCCTCCAAAGGACGCATTGGTTGAAAGTAATGGATGCTGACATTGTAAGAAGCAAAGTGAAGGAAATTCTGGATGAACATTGTGTTTGAAAAATACTATACGTAAAGAGTATATGATAAGGGAGGGGTACCGAAGGATTCAACTACTCATTGACTCAAATATATACAGTATTAAGTAAGTTGATTCTATTACAGCGAGTCAAAACAATACAAGTAATCAAGTTATTATTTAAGATATCGAATGAGGGTACTTGATAGAATTTATAAATCAAATATGAATGGTTAAAAAAAAATTTACCATGTCCACTCCCAACGTGGAACTGGCCTCTTAATGGAAGGATCTCAGCAGAAGTTTTCCTATGAGAACTGCTTGTTACTCAGTTATCAATCTCTGTTTTTCGAAGAGAATGGGGATATAAGGATAGGGCTAGGACAGGACTATTGGTTAGCTAATCGCACTCGCTACGCTCTGTTTTTGAGGATCGAATGGGTGGGAGGGATTTTTTTTTTTATATTAATAATCAAAAATAAAGAATAAATCTGACATTCAGAGATTACAATGTAGCGACTGCGAGCACTTTTATATAGGGAAAACCACGCGTATATCAAATACACGAGTATCAAAATATTTAGCTGTTTTTAGATTAATTAAAGATAAATCGACGTTTCCCAATCATTTATCAGAGAATCACTCGTTCAACGCGAGTAAAGGTGTTTCAATATGGCATCAAACCATGGGGATCATAAATTATTTTATCAGGAAATTTAATAATTATTTTATCAGGAAAGGAAGCACAGCTAAATAGTATAAATTTTTTTAACGAACCACTTAAATACTTATATATAATGACGCAATCAAAATAGTTATTTTTTTACAATAATTCATCATCTGATATTTACCCTAACAAAACTCAGCAATTTAAAATCTATTCTTTCAGAATCTCAACGTAATATTTTGCCCAATTACATTTCAATGATAATATATTATATACCTGTAATTACCAAATTATTTGAGACTTTATTTACCCAATTAAGATTAAAAGTCATTACTATCAAATATGTATTAAAATTAATTATTCAGGTATCAATGTAGCTCCTAGATTAAACGATAATATGTTTTATTAATTTGTCTTATTTATTAACGATATAAACAATTTATTTACTTTCACTTCGGGTTCATCCAAGTACTTGAATGCCTGAAGATGATGAAAGTTGACAAAACGTATGTAAATGTAAAAAATTTGAACGATGAAACTGAAGTTATTGATCCATAAGGAATTTTGCCCTTGAACCGCAGGAAAACATCATATATCCACTAAACCGGGAAGGTCGAGAGTTTTAATTTTAATACTGCCCTTAATCTATTGGTGAACCGTATCTTGCCAAGAACGAACGGCGTATAAGCTATTTGTGTAAACCATACAAAATATAATTATTTTACCCAACTTTAACAGGGTTGTAAGATTACAAATTAAAATAAAGCCTGACGTAATTGAAACCTTCCATATTAAATTCACATAACGAATATTTCCCAACTAGCTAAGTACAGGAATGAATACATTACCCGTTCTAAATTCAGAACCACAATCTTGCGGCGTCAGGCAATCTCTGAAGACAATTATTACACGGAGAGATCAGCCTGCGGCGCCAGATCCGAATAACGATCGCATCTACTCAAATATTTATAGAGACAAAATATTGTAATTGTGCTTTATTTTATTATGTGTGCAACATTCAAAGAGTTAAATGAAGAAAGAAAAGTTATGAAAATCATGCTGAATGAATTAAAATTTCATTGTTTGAATCTAAAATTAAAAATCAATATAAGAAAATAAGCCTTCTATCATATTTATTTTACCCCAATGTGTAGCATATGGACTCTATGAGTGAGGTGGGATTATTTCCTTCTATGTGGGGAGGGACCAAGGGAGTAAAACACAATCGATAATAGTACTAATTATCATGAAACTAATAATTAATTAAAATTAATAACTAGTGTTTGGAGGTGAAAATCTAATGGAAATTAATTAAACAGTGTCTTATTCAAAATATTATTTATTAATAATCGATTGCTATTAATGGTTTTATTCATTTCTAAAAACTCTAAACTATGTATTCATTTCAATTCCTTTTTTACTATGTCCGCTACCTATGTGAATCATATGGCCTCCTAGTGTAGATATCTCGACAGAAGTTTTTCTGCAAGAACTGCTAGCTGCTCATTTGCTCAAGCTCTCATTATCGAAGAGAGTAGGGATAGAAGGATGACTACGGCCCCGTTTTTAGGATCGGATGGATGGAAGGGAATTCTAGACATCACTAACGTCCATGATTGCGAAAAGAAATTCATAAATCAATTGACAGGCATGGATCTTTCCCATGACTAGAATTCCCTCTCACCCATCCGATCCAACAAACGGGGTGTAAAGAGAGTAAAGAGAGCAAACAGCTAACAACTAGTCCTGTCCAAGCGTTATCCTTCTATCCCCACTCTCTTCCGACAATATAGGTTGAGAAACTGAGTTAAAAGTTGTTCTATTAGAAAAACTTTTGTTGAGATACATCCATTAGGAGTCTATATAAAAAAAAACCCTTTTCAAAACGTTTCCTACATATCCCTTTTGACTCTGATATCATAGATAGGTTCTGCTCTACTGAACCATCGAATTTCGCGCCCACTAAAGCAAGCGATCGTATCTCATGCATGCCAGACGGATCTTAGCGTCTAAAGTCGACTTAACACTAAGCTTTTGCCGGGCACTCTACTATTTATTTATGCGTCTGTCTTTAGAGATGCCGAACACTTGAGCGCTATACTTTCGAACAAATTAAGTGCTGGGCGTTAGAAGATACGGAGCCACTTAGTCGGCGAACTATACCCGCTCCACATATATTTATTTATGTTGGATTCATTAGTGGAACATTTCATCTCATTCGAGCTGATTAATTCAATGTTTATTTGGATACGATAACTTGAAACTGTTATGAGAAGATTAAAAGGATTTTCACACGTTGTGTTTAAGTATGGTTTATTTCATTTGATTTTTAATAGAGTACCTTACTTATTGTATTTAGAATTCTTGCTTATCTGCGGCGATGATTTTAAAATGTTTTACTTATAAATATTGATAGAGAATAATATATATGTATATATATATGTATATACATCTGTGACGAGTCATCAATATAGACGATGCAAATACAGTCAGCAAATCCAAGTGCTGACCGATATAGACGACGCCAATTCTGCATACGTAATGATAAAGGCGAACGCCTTGAAAACGCAACATCAATGCAAATGATGAATAAGATCGAAAACATAACTATAATTAATACATATAGAATGGTAAAAATATACAACTATAGGAAAGGACATCTCTCCGGATTCACATAATCGTCACTTTTAAAATACCATCCTATACCTAAAGTTATATCTCGTCAATAATACACATTAATTTTGAATTGAATTCCTAAAGATCGATCATTTTACCGTGGCCGGCGCCCTAATTCGGGGTTCAAGAGCTAGTAGCTGTCAACGTAACCTCTTTTATTTATAAAGTGTGAAAATACAAACGATAGGCAAATGCTTCGAAAACAATTCGTGAGAATGCACAGAAGGTTATGCATCGCGGCCATGGCAGGTAATTTAGTATGACAACATTCCCCGTATGACACTAGCGCCCTCGCTGAACGGCAAACATAAGAATCAACCGTTTTAATCATTAGATAATTAAGCTAGACGGGAAGTGAAGAAAACATTACAAATATCCATAATCTTAAATACAAGCCAGTATAGTATAAAAATCGGCTTCAACGAGATTAGAATTTTAAATTTTTTCAATACAGAAAGGATTTCAAAAAGACAATCATTATTCGCTCTCTCTCTAAGCCTCGTTTCCACTATAAAATAATACGGACAGGAAACGATGAAACATTATAAACATACCAAAAACTGTACAACCAGATTTAGCTGGAATGCGACAAAGAAAACGACCAAAGTTTTAAACAGTTTTAAGATTTATAAATATAAACGTCAATCGGTCTCTCTACACTACGTTTTCAGTATCAAGTAGATTAAGCATACCGAAAATCTTGCCTCTAACTATCTCATAACTTTGCATTTTGAGTTGTTACACTTTGGAACTGAAGTATTGATCTGTTGAAATGCATCATCCATCAGGGGTATATATTCTATACGTTGACAGCGATTAAAATAAAGTATCTTCCCATCAGTTGCATTTCATATTTGATAATACATAATACACTTATACATGGTTGCTTGAATTATGATATTAATAACCTTAGTACGTAATTATTATTCTGGCAACATTTGGCAAACGATTTTCAGTACCAGGTACGAGAAATCACTTTCCATTTAAAATGTGTATAAACCCATTAAAAGGGTGATGTATATTATATTCCTCAGGCAGGTGTGTATTTTACATATTTCACGTCAGGGATTATTACGAATAACTAAAACACTGTTCCTGTGTAACTTTTACGAGGCAAATGACTTCAATAAAGTTCATTACAAATTCGCCGTTTTACAATGCAAGTTTTTATGGCTCAAAAGTTGGCAGCATTTTATGAAGAAACAAATTAATCATATTCACAAGGAAGCCGCATAAAAGAAACTTTTCGAAAGAAGTTTTTGTTTTTTTGTATTTTGCCAAGTAATACCATAATTTCCATAATACTAATGTTAACGATAAAGCCGCCTGTAAACGAGCATAGAAAATCGCACATAGTCAGCAAGATTGCTGAATTTATGATCCGGTGACATTTCTGTACATTCAATACCGGCATTTAATGTTAAGAAGGTCTGTGGAGTCGTTTAAAAATCTCCAACATGAAAAAAAAAGATGATTGCTAAATACAAGAAGTTAAATTTAATATTATGATAAGTCGTTTGCAGTTGCCACGTTTGTCACAAAATATGTGGCCATAATGAAAAACTAAACTTATGTAATTCAATTTAAAATTTTGACTGAAGGTGCTTGATGGCATTTCAATCAAATTTTAATTGTTGAAATTTTATACATGTACATATATTTCGTCACTTACGTCCCGGGTTTCGGCTTTTGGATTCTTAATAAATTTTAATACTGATTTGATAATAATAACTTTTAGGCTAAATTGGTAAAACAATCGCATTAACAAACACATGGGACATAGCAATTGCCGGGGAACAGGAACCAATTAACATTAAATTACATAAAAATACCTTTTATCATTAAATTACACATTCATTTTAACATTAAATTACATATCGACTGTGGAAAGGGAAAAGGACGTAACCCACACCAAAAAATATTGTGTATAACTCACACAAAACGTGCTAACAAACTATATGTAATATATCGACTGTATAAAGGCAGAAGGACTTATCCCTCCGTCTTTTCAAACTATTTATTTCGATAATCACAATGTATACAATTTAATACACGTTTTGTTTGGGCCATACACAATATTTTTTTTGTGTGGGTGACGTCCTTTTTCTTTCCACAGTCGATATAGATACATTAAATTACACAGTGACTTGCATACATTTTGCAATCTAAAACAAAAAATCTTCAAAAACTGACTTAATGCGTTTTGTCAGTATAAGCTTGAAATACATTTATATATATTTTACCAACTATATTTCATTATAAACTTCACCGTGAACTAAAACGTACTTCGCAGACAAATTTATTCAACCTTAAAAGCGCTCAACGTATTCCATATTTTAATCTTATGAGTCGGAGCGAGCTGGTTAAAAGCTTTCTCTAATATCGCAGTATAAAGTACCCCTCCCCCGAAATAAACTAACCCACTTCCGCCCCTGCTGTCTTATTTGGGAGCAACGTGACAAATGGGCACTAGGCGTGACCCCCGACTCTGTGTTTAGGACGTTTTGCAGACTGGCGACATTGATGTCGCTAGAATTTACTACGCTCGCGTCATGCGGTTTGGTAGAGAATAAGGTAATGATGACTGGGGCCTGTGGAATTATATAAATTTAATATTTAATTATTGTAAAATAATAAACCTGATGATCTATGGTGGAACATTTTGAAGCATGTACCCACCAATGTAGAGGAATTATTCTTATTAATTTCGAATTATAAAATTTATATTTTTATAATTTAAGATATCGACTGTGGGTCCTTGAAGTTATTTCAATGTCAAATTTTAATTACTGAAATTTTGTACATTTCGATATAAACTGTTTGCTGTCTGTCAGTTCGAGTATATTCGTGTACTGAATGCCCAAAGATGCCGAAAGGCGAAACACAGGTCGTTAGTGACAAAATACATGGAAAAGTACAAAATTTCAACAATTCAAATTTATATTTTTACTTTTTAGAAAATAAAGCACGATTTATTTTTTACTACTTCCACAATGGTTAAGACCGGTTTCACTCATCGCGAGCATCATCAACTGATGAAATATAAATCTTACCAATGCTATTTATAAAGATTGAAATTATAAAAATTACCAGGTTCAAGAACTAAATTTACAGATGATCATACAAACATTCAATTAAACGTGTACAATGAAAATTTTTGGGTTTTTCCTATTACAGGAATATTTTTAATCGCCGTCCCCTCAATCTTAAAGGTTTCTTACAAATGAATAGTTTCAAACCTGTAATCAAAAATTGAGCTAAATTAAAAGTCAATTACGTGAAAAGGCATTATTAGTTTAAAATAAGTCATAAATATTTATAAACAGAATTATCAAATGATCCTGATCACTATAAAAAAATGCGGAAGTAGTACAAAACAAATTGTGATCTATTTAAAAAAATAAAAATTAATTTTTATCCTTTATTACGCTAAATTTAAAATTATGAACCATATGTAGGAATGAAAAAACATGCTATGCAATTTGAGCGTTTATGAGCTGCTTATTTTATATCTAGTAAACTCGGTTTATATCTAGTAAACAAGTCGGTAGCCCTGGATACAAATACGATTCTCACTTATCCGTGAGAAATAAATGCGGTATTTCATTCCGGGCTTAACGCAACGTGGGTTGGAAGAGGTTAAAATTTCCTTGGCGGTGAAATGAGGAAGTTTTCAAGTAAAATTTAGAAGTAGGTGAAATTGTTTACCGTGCACGCTACATAAAATAATGTTAAATTCGCAAAACACGTAAGGAAATTTAATTTGTCACCGTAATAAATCCATTTATAAATCTATACCTATATAGTAACGAATGGATTTATAATTCACTATTTCCGACGAATTTTGTGGCTACTTTTTAAATATTCATTATTTAATGTTTTTTTCGTGTGGTAAAAAGCTTATGCGACAATATATTTGGTTTCACAAGAAATATGTTTTACCTTTGATAGCTTTTAATGTGTAAAGCCATCGCCATTACTAGTTGCAACGTTAAGCCCAAATAAATATCAGCAATCATAATATTCGTCTCAAAAAAGTAAATACCAACTCCATCAATAAAATAATTATGACATATTTTAGAATTCTTGATTTCTTTAAGATATTGTTTTTCAAATGTATCTTTTTAAATCATATCCGCTCGCTGCTCGAAGCATAAAGCCACCACACGGTGCCTCCAAGCTTCTTACTTCCTCCCAGGTCATCCCTGCGTCCCGCAGCTCCGCCGAATACATCCTAAGGATGGTCATAAGCGGCCTTCCCGGACTACGAAATTCATCTGGTTGTCAGAAGAGACAGGCAGGACTCAGATTCCCCTGGGTTATTCAAGCCAGGTGCATTGACGATTTGTATTTTTGGACGTAATTATGGGCTGGTCAATCCGCTCTCTTACCTCCAAGTTCCTGACAAAGTCGAATCATTGTACCCCTAGTATTCACCGAAAAGTAAGTTTTACACATATTTAATAAAAAAAATAAGCAATTTAATTCATTTTATTCCTTCTGATCGAACATTTTTCGCAAAGACCTCTATAATAGATCCATATGTTTGAGCTTCGTAGAAAGATCTTACAATCATTGTTGGCTTTTTCGGCACATATTGAAAATACCAAGACATTTTTTTACAAGTCAGATTTGATTCTCTGCTCAATAGTGTTACTATACAAAACTAGACGTAACAATAATCATTTTTTTATGATTATAATTATTTATTTTATAAAAGCATTAATGAGAAATCACGACTACACTTAAATATCATGATGAAAAATAAATAATAAAATGATCAATTTTACATCAGTTTTTTTATTACAAACGTGGTCCGAAAAACATAAAAAAGATATGTCTTTATATCGTACTTTATAACGTCAATAAATATCATTATATATAGATCAAAGCTATAAATTCAACTTTTATAAGGCCTATAATATAAAAAACGAAATTCACCCTGTTGTGATTTTACTATAATCACAAAAGCGGCATTAAAGACGCATTCTGGGGGTGAGAGAAAAAATGCTTTAATATATTCATAAAAAATCGATTCTAATATTATTCTTCTTCACTATAAAAATGTTATAACCTAGATATGATCAAGAATGTTTCGTCAAAAAGCGATTGGCGAATATTCCTTACGCTTTTTTTACTGCGCGCATTAAATAACGATTTGCCGATATGCTGTCCGTGTAGTGATGTCCTCAAAATAATCATCTACCGGTTCGTTGCACGGAATTTTGAATGCGAAGTTTGTAACGTGATTTTCAAGCATTTGTATTTTCAACAGAATATTATTGATAGTTTGACATTGTAATCTATTCACAAGTTTGAAACTTAATAGTTAAAACAAGGAGATTAGAGTGAACCATTTTTTAAAGTGCTCCACGCTCAACGTTACGATCCGTGCTATGGGTAAAACGTCATCAGCAATCTTCCAAGGTGACGGAATCTATCCGGATGGTAGAAGATACAGGCTACCCTGAGGCATCCGCAGCACATGTTTAAGAGAGGTACATCATCGTTTTATTATTTTGGACGTAATGAAGAGCTGGTCATTCCGCTCTCTTACCTCCGAGCTCCTGAAAAAGTCAAACCACCGTACCCCTAGTATTCACCGCAAGCATCGGTTTTCGGTTACAGAATGCATAAGTGGTGACTCTAGGTTCAGACATCTGACCGAGTACAACCGTAAGTCCCAGACATTCCGCATTTAAATGAAAGTTGCTCCAGCTATCCCTAATTGGATCGCCAGCTCTTTACGGGGATTTACATCTGCCGTGATGTGTACCCCAAGTACTTGAAGCCGACGACTCTCTCGATGGCCTGCCGCGCGCTCGTCAGAGGATTGTCTGGGTTCGGACAGGCACTGTTGCAGAGAGCATTAGTTTTGTGTAATATATATTAAAATTGCGTAACACGGTTTTGATTTTGTTATGTACGACTATATTTAAACAACGCACTTAGGAGTATTCATCAACTGGTTCAGTCGTGCAGGTGCGAGCCCCATGAGAACAGCACTATGTCCATATAAGGGCGGAGGAAAAGTCGTGGGGTGAATTTTTGTAGCAGTGTCATCCGATAAAAAGCACGTGTGCCACTTACTACCCCACCCTCCCTTTTATTCTTTTTTGAAAAAGCTTTGTTCATGAACGGGTTTTAGGGCATTTTCATCCAGCGAGAAAATCAACTTGCGATGATCGAGTCGGTTCGAAAGATATAATGACAAGAAATGACTAGAATATAATTCAAAAGACTATATTTTAAGACATTGCCAAGCGGATGTTTTTATTAAACCATGCCTGTTCTTAAAGTGGATTGTATGAGTTTTTAATATGCAAAATGGCCACTGTGCACAAAAAGTCGAAAATTGAACTGAGTAATAAGCAATTCTCGTAGGAAAAAATCTGTTGTCTACAGAATAGGCCATATGCTGCACATTGAAAACTGACATGGCTTATAAAAATGTATGTGAGAATAAATAATTTCAATCAATTATAGGATACAATCTGAAGATGCTTTTCAAAAAAGCGAAACACCTATCTAATTTAACAACAAGTAAAATAACAAAACAGTTAATTATAATTCTATAATTATACGTTAGATATCCTAACAAGTGGTTGTGTCCCAAATATCTCATCCGTGGATGATAATTTGAAATTTAAATCTGTTTTTTGTTAAACGGATTCTGACGACGGTTCGACAAACGAGCGGCCATTTAATTATTACTAGATCATAATTAATTCTAAATTCAAAGTTGAGGTAAGCGATTCTCAAGTCGGTGACAAGGGTTCCAACAAAACTCCCCCACTAAGTGACTCCCAAATATACTAGACAACAATATTATAATACAATGGTGCACTTAAAGATTCCGAAAGTTCACGAAACTTTTGTAAAGTTTGTCTAATAGTTATGAGGCACCGTAGAAATTGTGACAAAGACTTTGTGATGAAAATTTATAATAAATGAACGGTTCATTATAACAGTAAGTGAATGTTTTCATATCTTAAAGTTTTGCTGTATCATTCAATACTTAAAAAGTTCTTCAAAATCGACTAACAGGTAAAGTAACATTATTAATTTCGACAAATTTGGTAGCATGCACAGACTTCTTAGAGAGTGTATTAGTACGTATGGATTACCTGATTGCAGTGGCGGCCGGTGACAGGAATATTAGGGAGTGCAAAAAAAGATTCACATATTTATGTAAGAAATCCATCCTCCACATATTGGATTTTGAAAGTACTATTAGACATATACGAAAATATAAGTCTGATATTGGCGATATCAACTGTTTCTCTTCACCACGGTATCCCAAACCTTTCCTGCGGATTAATTTCGACGGACCACCTTTTTTATTTTTTTTGGTAGGAAATATCAATATGAATTTGAGTACGTCTAAATTTGTTGCAGCCCTAGCAGCATATACAACCATTCCAGGTTGTCGCGGATGATAGTTTGGGAAACCTTGTCTGTCTTTAGTCGTGGTATTTCTCAAAATGAATTGATCCTTTTTAAATTTTAGAAGTAACACTCACTTTCGACGGAAGTCATCGATATTGTATAAATTATTTGTAATGGCTTAACGGTTTAGCTAAATACTACATGTATTTTTATTCGTGAAAAGTTGAAGTATAGACAGGGCTCCAACAACATCGTAAAAATCTTCTCTGCTGTATAAGACAGTTAGTTCAATTTAAGTTTAAATTCCTCCATGAAATCGTATGTTAAGGTTACCGTATTAATGTCTGCAATTGGAATAATTCTGTATTAAACCGGAAATTTTTCGCTTAAGTATTTTTTGGGAAAGTAATTTGTAGAATTCAATATTGAAGAATTTAAAAAATATTAGAGGAAGGTGTATTACGAAACTGAACCAAATACACAGTTGAATATTATGGAATAGGTAAGGCCAGCCAGGTAAAAAACTTGAAACTATCCTATTTTAAATATTCAATTATATCCACTCGGTATTATACACGATCATAGTTATAATTTTATAAATTGTATTCATCACTCCAAAAGTTATAATGGTAGGTAAATATTATTCTTATTGAAGAGTCTATAGTTAAAGAATCATATTGAAATTAAATGAGCTACTACGCTTGTTCCACTTCTCTTTTTCGTTCTTACAAATGACTGTTACAGGTTTGTAAACTCAAACGTCAAATCACTTTCGGGCACGTTCGGGAATTTCCGCCAGGAGGATTGCTGCTCAAGGGCCAGCAAAAACGAGTCCATACAAAATGCAAATAACGCGTAGTTCATACTGGTTCATACGTCACAGATATGTCAAAATACATAGAACATTTCAGACGTCTAAGGAGTGCAAAAGAATTTATGCTCCTACCGCGTCATCGACCGACTTTCATGCGTATTCTGAATCGACGCAGAATACGTTTGCTGGTCGTGTTTATTGATCATCGTTTCCTGCAATATTTTCCTATGGGAAACACGAGGAAATTTTAAAATTAGTGAATTGGTATAATTATTATATTTGAATATCGTTTATTAATGGAATATTTTGATGGAACTTATTGGAGTGCATTGCACCCTTTGCTCCCTTACAAGAGCCGTCCCTGCCTGATTGGTTGCCGACAATCGGTTAGGTACATTCAGTACGTGACAGACGCTTTAAGTGGACGCACGCTTGTTTATTTATTGAAAAATACGTTGACCGTAATGTCTGAAGTTCCACAAAAAAACCGAAAACTACGACGAGTACAAGAATTACTTATTCCCAATTTAGAACTCTGGTCTGTGGTGATCTTTGTAATGCTTCATACTAATAATACTAATCATGGTTAGAGAAACAACGTTATAAATTATTACATCGTATTGATTGAATTGACATTTACTTAGTTGAACTCCATTCTTCTTCTTCTTAGTCGTATTCCTAACGTTTGACGTCGCGACCCCCGCCTACTACAAAAACTCCATTGCCTTTGACGATCCTTCGCCACTCGCTCCTGCACTCCGCTGCTCTGTGGGCCATCGGTAAGGAGGGGTTGTGGTGTCCTTTAGATGGTCACTCCAGTGAGTTGGGGCCCTTCTACCTTCGACCTTTCCTGTGATGACGAGCCTGTCGAGATTGTCAGTAGGCTTGGAGAAGATGTGGCCAAAAAAGCCGAGAAGACATCTTGTATAGACTCTACCGAGAGTCTACCCTGTATTTGTATTCCACTATTATATTGATTGAAGTGGCATTTACTTGGTAGAACTCCATCATAATAAATTTGTATTATTGAGATATAAGACTATCTATAAGAGACACCTCATAGCCATTATTAATGGCAATTTGTTTAATAATGTTTAGTTCGTTTTCAGTCTATCGTATTTGTATCTTCTATATAAACTTTAGACACTGTTTACTGTCTGTCAGTTCGAATCCATTCGTGCGCTCGAATGCCTGAAGATGTCAAAAGGCGAAACCCGGGTCGTTAGTGACAAAATACATGGAAGTGTACAAAATCTCAATAATACAAATTTTATATTGAAATTCCATCAAGCACCCTCAGTCGATGTCTTAAATTCCATCATAATAGGTTAAAAATAACAAATTTTACCATCTTGTTGATTATACTTAACTGTAGAGTATTATGCTTTATGTACTGTACTAACTATATATATATATATCTCTCTTATTCCAATGTCATAACTTTTATTTAAAATTAATGTTATAGCCCACCTCAATCAACTGAGATATTGCAAAGATTCTTAAAAGCCGGATTAAGCTCAATAGAAAAATAAAGTTTACGAACTACAGTATCTATTAATTTATTGTGCTGGAATAGTTTGTGAACATATAATGTCGGCTAAATTTGGCGGAAATACACAGAAACATACCATAGAAGCTTGGGAACGTTTAAACTGGATTTTGCTTCGCCTGCTCTAAGTTAATAACATGATTTGATACATAATAATAAATAACCCCACATCCCTTAAATTGCGAGCATAATACGGCGAAAAGCCAGAAGGCAGATCACATTAGCATAAGGGTGCGGGGCAGCAAACGGGCGGCCTGCGAGCGAGCTGCGAGGCCAGTGAAATACTGAGAAACGTAATGACTTACTGGTTAGGCAAACAACTGCCTCCGCGGCGGTAAACTTCTGACGTTACGCATAATAATAGTAATACATTATAACACTGGGAGCAATGTGAAATTGTAATATTTCTTTGGAAGTTTTGCGAGCCGGGAAGACAAAGGTGCGCGCAAAAGACTCTATTAGGACAAAATTACTGTTAAAGTAATCTGTCATTGTGTAGCGCTAAAACATTGTTTTGGAAATTTTGAAAAATGACACCATTTATATTGTTTGCAACTCTCACCAGAAATAATATTAAATTGATGTTGATAACGTTTTTATTCCACTGGCTGTGTTACTAAATGTGCCACGTGTTTCGCTTTTTTAAATAGCTTCTTCAGACTAACTATATCGCAAGGTTATTTATTTTTTTAAGATAAACAATGATTATAATTATCAACTTAAAAGTTAAGAGTAAGGTGGGATTATCTCCTTCTACTGGACATGAGGATGGGGTAAGACACAAGCGAAGCATAGAACTTATTACGACAATAGGTGAAAATTCAAAGGGAAATAAATTTAACAATGACGAGAAACCTGTCCAATTTAAATTACTATTTACCAATAATAGATTACTTGTTAATGGTGTTATAGCATGTGTTACTTTACTCCCCCCCCCTCCTAATTTTCAAGATGAAGATTAGAGGAATAATTGTTCAGCTTAGAAATAAATAGCCTTGCGATATAGTTGGCCTGAAGACAATTCTTAAAGAAACGAAACTCACCATAAATATTTATTTTATTCGCAAAAGCTATACATAGCTGAAAGTAATAGAAATAGTTGACGAGCGTAATAAAATAAGCAGTTTGAGATTGATATAACATAGATTCACAACTGACTTTTGGATTATTGAGATTTTTTACACTTCCATGTATTTTGTCACTAACGACCCGGGTTTCGCCTTTCGGCATCTTCAGGCATTCGAGCTCACGAATGCCTGAAGATGCCGAAAAGCTGCGAAACCTGGGTCGTTAGTGACAAAATACATGGAAATGTACAAAATCTCAATAATCCAAATTTGATATTGAAATTCCATCAAGCACCCTCAGTCGATGTCTTAAATTATACAAAACTGACTTGTTACTCAGTTGCTCAACCTCTCTTTTTCGAAGAGATTAGGGGATAAAGTGACAGAGCTACGACAGGATTGGTGGTAAGCGAATCGCTCTCGCTGCGTCCCGTTTTTTAGGATCACATGGGTAGGTGGTGAGAGGGAATGTTAAACATCAAAAACATACATGACTGTGACTGTCGTAAGCGAAGCCAACGACGTTGATCACTGCACCACGGGTCGGACACTAATATTATATTGTAATCATTCCGTTTTTTTAGATTTAATAAAGAATTATACAATTCACAGTAGTGATGTATAATTTAAAAAAACCAAAAAAGTTAAAAGTCACATTAAGATGTTTATAATAAAGATATAAACAATATTTATATTTCAAAGATAATCCGCCAATGAAAGCAGCTTGGAAGTTTAAAAGCTGAAAGCTCTCTGCCTGAAAGAAGCCTTAGAAGCTTTGACGAGGATTTAGGAATCTCTAGTGCGCAAGGAAACCTCTCGCGACATCGAAGAACTTATTCAAGTATTATTATTATAAACAAACAATTTTCTGTAATCGTCTATTTTGGTTCGAGCTTCACAAGGCTGTGCTTATAGTGAAACTGTACAAATATTATAACAAGATGATATTTTCAATGAATTTCAGGCATGCTTTAAGGCGAATCTTTATTAAATTTTCAAAAAATAGTATGATTTAAACACTTTTTTTGCAAGGCGTTTACAAAATGATAATAATTATTGAAATAATAGAATAAATCTAATAAGTAAATCTGTCTATTTTAGACAATATTGATTTGATAATGTAATCTAGTTTTTTTTGTACATAGGTACCTTGAACTCTGGAAAAATGTCAGCAATGAATGTTTAATTTGTCTAATAAAATTTAGAATTTTGTATGCATTTTTGCATTTTTGCATTAAATGATTGTGCTCCTCAACTCAAAATATAGCTATTTTAATTTCAATCAAAAAACATGCGTAAGGTATATGATAATACACTTTTGTACATATTAATGTGGACAATGTGGTTTCTTTAAAAATATGTTTTATTCAGACAAAAAATGCAATTAGTTACAAAATTGAAAGAATCTATATTTCCTATATGGCTTACAGCACCAATTTAATGAATTTTGGTATAGATTATACCAAAAATTTTCAGTTGTTATGGGTTTTGTATCTCGGTACCATACTTTAACTACCGACTCAATCATTTGCATTTTGGTTGCGCAATCGATTTTTTTAAGTCCTGTCTTACAGATGGACCACAAACCCCCGATTGGATTGACATCTGGTAAATTTTCAGGCCAATTCAAATGGTTATACCATTGTCATCGAAGTACTTTTTCACAATCTTGGTGCGCTCGAATGCCTGAAGATGCCGAAAGGCGAAACCCGGGTCATTAGTGACAAGATACATGGAAGTGTACAAAATTTCAATAATCTAAATTTGATATTGAAATTCCACCAAGCACCCTCAGTCGATGTCTTAAATTATTAAAAAAAAAGGAATCTTCTTTCTTGGTGGTTTTTCTAAATGTAATGTATGTCTGGAGGTAAAATTAGGCCAGTTTCTGGATGAAGTTTGATCAGCTTATTCACTGCACTTTAAGAAATTCTACACTCTTCTGCTATATGCCTTACAATAATTTAAGTATTTATTTTCAGACCGTTTAACGAGCTTAGAACGGACTTATATTGATATATCCATTACTTGTACACATCTAAACATTCATTAAAAACTGAACAAAACAACAAAAATCTCAGATGTAACGTCAGAAACACTAGAATTTGTAAAATACTTTGCCAAGAATACACACACGTGCTCAATTTGAAGACAAAGTGTCATCGAAAGCTTCTTATAGTGATGCCATATATGGAGTAAAAAAATAGCAGTATGAAAAATATACTTTGCCCACATTAATTTGCACAAGGATGTATATAGCATGAAGTACCCATTACGATTCCAATTTTAATTTTTTTTAAATTAATATTTACTTTAAGTGCTAACTTTGAATTATTGGTCATTATTTAATATTTATAAAAATTGAACACATTTTTTTGCTACTGACGAGCTAAATCAGTTTTGATCATTAAGTATATAAAAAATGGGGAATAAGTACAAAAACAACCGTTTTATTATTATATAAAAAAATATTGTTCTTGTCAAAAAACATAAAGCCTCTGCAGCACTTCTCATTATGTCTATAAGACATTATATAAAGCAACAATAATAAAGAAAAATGTGTTAGCAACGGGGTGGCAAGAAGACGAGAATTTCTCCACGACATCATTATAATAATTCTCGCACTCGGCAGAAATAGGTTAAGAATGTAGCCATTATATTTGATGTAGCAGAAACCGTGAACACAATATGTCTACCTGTCAAAATGACACATGACATGACAAACGATCGAATAAACAAATCTTAAGAATAGGAAATGTCGTTTGGACACTTTATATGTTACTAAATCGTAGTTATGTCGCTTAAGGATACCCGGTACGTTTTTACGCATCTCTGTGAAAATCGGTCTAACGCTTAAATCACAAATCATGTATAGAAATAAATATTTTCTACTCATTTTAAGAGTAATTAACACACAATTTAAAAAATAGCTTTGTTATTCTACCGTTTGTGTTTCTAGATTTGACACATGTTTCGCCTCTGTGAGAAGTATCTCGTGATTAAGACTAATTGTGTTTCTACTATGTTATTTCTGGATAACCTCAATAGATTCAGAAATATTTTATATTTATTTCAATTTGACTATTATTTTTTTGAATGCGGGAAATATTTTACAAAATATTTTGAGAAGTTGAAGTTTTCGCATTCACAATTCGGCGATAACAAAATAATCCTCTTGGCTTTTCTCGTAAATGGAGCGAGCATAAAATGCTAAGCAAAACAATTTTAATCCTCTGCATTAGTAGCTGTGCAACCTTTTTAGTAACACGGGACCCAGAATAGCTTGCTTACGAAAAATGACACTTCACAGCTGATTAGTTCAATAAAATGAATAAGCTTTCCAAAATTCATAGGTGAGGATGAAAAATCAATATTTTGCATTCAAAGTGATAAAAATACAACTTATGCCACCCACTGCAAACATTAAAGCTAACACTGTTGTATGCCCTCCGATATAAAAAATATATAAATCAATGTATGTTTCCGTTTGAGGATTTAAACCCTTTACTGCTTGTCCTCTTAAAACTTCCTTTTCCAAATTTTAAACATTTCCACTCCCAATGTGAAGCATTAGGCCTCCTAATGGATGTATCTGTTCAAAAGCTTTTTCCACGTGAGCCACATGTTACTCAATTGCTCAAACTCACTTTTTCGAAGAGAGTAGGGATATAAGGATAAGACTAGGACAGGACTAGTGTTGGCTAATCGTTCTCGCTACGACCCATTTTAAGGATTGGATACGTGGGAGGGAATTTAATACATCACAAACATCCATACCTTCGAACAGAAATCTATAAATCGATCGAAAAATCAATTTATGAAATTGCCTGAACTAGGAATCGAACCGGTGAGATCCGTGTCTGAATCCAACGATGTTGACCACTGCACCACAATCGAAACTGATCGAAATCAGTGCATCCATTAATTGACATATTCATGAGTGTCCAAAGCACTCATTGGACACTCGACTCAAGCAGAACAGCAATACACCTTGATTGGTGTTAAAGAGAAAAGCAACGTCATCATACGCCTTGATCTATATAAATATAACTGTTCAATGGACATTTTTCACAATGATAATAGTTTTTAATAGACTTTGAAAGGTTTCTAAATACTAAAAATATTATGTTTGTGGCATGTACCTTAAATAATATTAACATAAGGGCTCGCAACAACTAGGTTGCGGACCAATGATTGTATTATTTTTTATACTACATAGTTTTTTTTTATGCTAACATCCTCGTGTGAACTATCAAAAATTCGTATATTTTTTCGTTCAATTCAAGAGGCTTATAAAAACACAACAAACATAAAATGAACATATGATTTTTCTTTGATAAAAATTATGGAATATATTATATAGTGGGGATGATCATTGGGTAGATCGTGGGCCTATATTGTAATATTTCTTGTTTAAACGAGTCAAAACTACTCGACATTCCAGGTCTTAAAATCCGCTAGTAAAAGTAATAAATGGCAACTCTTCAGGGTGATTTTTACATCTCAATTCATACCTAACTGGTAATGTTTACTTAATTTTTTTTAGAAGTGAAATTCATAGTTATATTATTGTCGTTAATTCGATTTTTTTGTATTGTTAGTTTATATATGCATAAAATATCTGTTTTCAAAATACATATTTGAATTATACAAATTGGAGTTTTATTGTTCTCTCATGATATAATTACAAATGATATCAGTCGATCTCCATAAATAATTTTATCAACTAGTCGCTCCTAAAAACAAAATTGTGGCGCCCCTGGTAAAAAAATATAACTGTAAGTTTTTATGAACTCCTCCTTTTAAGTTTAGTACAATATTTAAAAAAATAAAACACAATTCATTTGTACTACTTCCACATATGTATAAATGATCAGGACTGGTTTCGCTCATCACGAGCCTTATCAACTGATCATCAGATACATCAGTTGATAATGCTCGTTATGAGCGAAACCGGTCCTGATCATTATAAATATGTGGAAGTAGTACAAATGAATTGTGTTTTATTTTTTAAAATATAATGTCTTTCCACCAGGGACGGCTCTTGTAAAGGAGCAAAGGGTGCAATGCACTCCAATAAGTCCCATCAAAATATTCCATTAATAAACGATATTCAAATATAATAATTATACCAATTCACTCATTTTAAATTTTCCTCGTGTTTCCCATAGGAAAATATTGCAGGAAACGATGATCAATAAACACGACTAGCAAACGTATTCTGCGTTGATTCAGAATACGCATGAAAGTCGGTCGATGACGCGGTAGGAGCATAAATTCTTTTGCACTCCTTAGACGTCTGAAATGTTCTATGTATTTTGACATATCTGTGACGTATGAACCAGTATGAACTACGCGTTAGTTGCATTTTTTATGGAGTGTTTTTGCGGGCCCTTGAGCAGTGATCCTCCTGGCGGAAATTCCCGAACGTACCTGAAAGCGATTTGACGTTTGAGTTTACAAGCCTGTAACAGTCATTTGTAAGAATGAAAAAGAGCAGTGGAACAAGCGTAGTAAGCTCATTTAATTTCAATATGATTCTTTAACTATACGCTCTTCAAAAAGAATAATATTTACCTACCATTATAACTTTTGGAGTGATGAATACAATATATAAAATTATAACTATGATCGTGTATAATACCGAGTGGATATAATTGAATATTTAAAATAGGTTAGTTTCGAGTGTTTTACCTGGCTGGCCTTACCTATTCCATAATATTCAACTTTGTATCTGGTTCAGTTTCGTAATACACCTTCCTCTAATATTTTTTATATTCTTCAATATTGAATTCTACAAATTACTTTCCCCAAAAAATACTTATGCGAAAAATTTCCGGTTTAATACAGAATTATTCCAATTGCAGACATTAATACGGTTACTTATGATTTTAAACGTAAATTGAACTAACTGTCTTATACAGCAGAGAAGATTTTTTTCTATACTGCAACTCTACACGAATAAAAAATACATGTAGTATTTAGCTAAACCGTTAAGCCATTACAAATAATTTATACAATATCGATGACTTCCGTCGAAAGTGAGTGTTACTTCTAAAATTTAAAAAGGATCAATTCATTTTGAGAAATACCACGACTAAAGACAGACAAGGTTTCCCAAACTATCATCCGCGACAGCCTGGAATGGTTGAATATGCTGCTAGGGCTGCAACAAATTTAGACGTACTCAAATTCATATTGATATTTCCTATTTAAAAAAATAAATAAAAAAGGTGTTCCGTCGAAATTAATCCGCAGGAAAGGTTTGGGAAACCCTGGTAAAGAGAGACAGTTGATATCGCCAATATCAGACTTATATTTTCGTATATATCTAATAGTACTTTCAAAATCCAATATGTGGAGGATGGATTTCTTACATAAATATGTGAATCTTTTTTTGCACTCCCTAATATTCCTTTCACCGGCCGCTACTGCTTTCCACCAAGAATTGACAGTTATCACCTTAAAAATGCTTAGTACAATAATTACTCTTAGAATTTTGATGTGAAACGTACCGATTCAGTTGGCCCACTATGACCCATCTTAGCTCTGTAGCCTTTCATAATAACGCAATAGGAAGCACTGTAAAATTACACTGTGTAACGATACACAGTTGCAAAAGACGGATATTGTAATCAAACAATAGTACGAGTCAAAAAAATAACCGACGGATACAGGTTAAAAAAAGATACACTGATATTTACCAACCATTTACTTTCAGATAAACACTCCTTCGACCCGTATGAATGTGTTAAAATATTGCATCAATACACAGGAACCACGGGGTGTCATGAATTATTTTGCCACAAAATTTTAGAAATACAAGGCACATCCAAGTAGTTTACCAATTTTTAACGAACAGCTTAATCTGCCTAACTCCCCCTTATAGTATCCTTTACGTGAGATGAGTTCGTAAAATAATCATAAATTACTTCAGCAATCAAAATAATTTAATTCTTACAATATTACGTCATCTAATTTTAAATCTATTTACCTTAAAAAACTCAGTAGGTATCTCTATGATATATTTATTCCCAATTACATGTTTGTAATTTTATGCGATTATTTTCCTAATTAAGGTTAAATATTATTATTATCAAAACATTACTATAATTAATTCAGATATGAATGTTTTTCTTCCTAGACTAGTGATTATATTTTTTCTTACTTTGTCTTATATTTATAAACGATTTACTAACAAAAGTTTGAGTTAATCTGTGTACTCGAATATTTGAAAAATCCGGGTCGTTATTGACAAAACGTATGGAAATGTACAAAATTTGAACGATTTAAATTGGGATACATTATCAATAGTGTAGTTATCATCTGTGACAAATCTAGACCAATTTTTCTATGAAATTAAAACTGGTAACTTATTCCAGTTGGTTTGTCACTAACGTGACGCGTTTCGCCTTTTTAAAAACATCTTCCGACTAACCATATCGCAAGGTTATTTATTTCTAAGGTAAACAATGATTCTAATTCTTAATTTAAAAATAAAGGGTGGGGTGGGTTTTATTCCATTCTACTGGACGTGGGGAGGGGGTAAGACATAAACACTGATAGACTAATTGCCATAACACCACTACTTCAAATCAATTATTAGTGTTTGGAGGTGAAAAACCCAAGGAAAATAAATTTAATAACGGTGAGCCGCCTGTTCTATTTAAAATGTTACTATAATCCATTACTCTTAATGGTTTTATTGATTTTTAAAAACTCTAAGCTATTCATTTTAGACCAATTTTAATTGAAGATTTCTATTACTCGCTAATCAGCAGTGCGAATTTTTAATTTAAAATTCTTCGCGCTTTGAGATGACATGACATGTAGATGGCAGTAAATTCCCACGCTCATTTTCGATCAAAAACAGTTCAAATATTATGAGTCATAACGACGACGTAACGTGTAAAATTAGATCACAAGGATATCAAATCGAAATGCGTAATTATTTTTTCTCAATAGATTGAGATATTGCATTTTCGAGATATCATATTAAAAAAATAACTTAATATTTAGTCGCCATTATTCAGATTTATTCGTACATTGTAAAAGTTCGAATTTTTCATACATATCAATGCTGTATATAAAAGGATTTGGAAGAAAACGGTGTTAATAATTACGATATCTTAATATATACAATACAATAAAACAAAGGTGTTTTATTTTTTGACATTCTGACTTGATTTTTATAGTCTTCCATTTTTGTGTAGTGCACTGTATTTTTTTACTGAGCACTATTCTGTGGAACGTATTCACCGTGTAAAAAAGAATCTACTTCATGTCCTTCCCCTAAAATAATTAATTTACGACTCGTGCAACCCATACACTTGATATTCTCCTTCGTCAAAAGTTTAAGAGGGTGGTGATGATGAGTAAGTAGGTAAAGTTAACCCGCATGGCAATGTAAGTTGGTAAAAAAAATGATGTGACGAGTGGAGGCGCCAGACGCACTCCATAGCGGCGTTCCCGGCTCGTTATGAGGACAAAATAAACACTTGCGGTTTATTTCGTTGGCAGTTGGCATCCCTTGGTGACGGGTCGGCAACAGATGGCGCGCGAGATAGCGATGTTGACTAATTAATTATTTAATTATGAAGTCTATGTTTGTTTGCGTCCAATTGTCAATGTTGGTATTTCGTGATGTTTCATTCTCACAATATGTTTGAGAAATAATATCATATAAATGAGTAAAACGTAGAATAGATTTATGCAGAACTTTAAAATGGTTTTGTGACAAAACCGAACATTACAAAACAGACTTATACGAGGTAAATACGAGAATTCCGCCATTCTTAAGAATGTCAAGTTTATGTTACTAACCATTTTTTGAGGAAACGTGGAAATGAATTGTTTGTTCTTCTATTATGTGTTATTCCACTAGGAAGAGGTTTCACAATGTTTAACGGTATTACTTCAAATGTTGACATAATCCATTGGTAATGTCCAATGTTTACTATTTATTTATTTTGAATATATTATAAACGTTTTTTACATTGCAAAAAAATACTATTATCACGATGTGAGCAAAGAACAAACTATTAATCTAAATTACGACAAGAGCGCAAATGTGGGTCGTCACTTAACCTAAGCACGCTAGACAGGTCTTGATATAAATAAAATACTGAAAGAGAAACACAATGCATACCTTTCAATGCAATGTATTATTTTTTAAATTATACCACGAATCCTTTTTACAACAAGATATTTATATTATTATTTACACGGAGAAATAAATAAAGAGTTTTTTTATTTAATGTAAATTCCGTGGTGCAGTGCTGAACGAATTTTTTAATCAATTTATGAATTTGTGTTCAAGGCATGAATGTATGTGATGTCTAAAATTCCTTCCCACCCATTCAATCTTAAAAAACAGGTCTTAGCGAGATCGAATAGGTAACCATTAGATGTTGAGCAACTGAGTAAAAAGCAGTTCTTGTAGAATTTTTTTGTTGAGAGATCTCCATTAGGAGGCCGTACGCTCCACATTGGTAGCGGACATGGTTAAAAAATGTATTTTTTAAACATTTTTTATAAAATATAAATCTATCTATTTGTCGATTTATTTGCGAAAATTAATTATTTTCGTATGGTTGAGAGGCCCGTCCTCTTATCCACTTATGTAGAAGTCATCTCGAAAAAGTGAGTGGCTTTAGGTAGTTGCTGAAGAGAAAAGGGGGCGACACTTGAAGAAATGAATGGAGGAGACATCATAACATGACATGATAAATTAAAAATGTGGCATTGCAGCGCAACTTCCCGTTATGTAAGAAAAAATCTTCAACTTCATCCTCAAATTTTCTTGTCCAACTTTTTAAATTAATTCTCTGTTTAATAACAATATAATGATAATAATTAAGTAAAATTTTATTGAATAATAAAGATCAAGTAGAATTATTGCCTCAGTGTCGTAAATACCGCCGCTCTTGTGAAGACTGTCCAGCTTCTTATGTAGTGCAGACAGGTAAAAAAAAGTAGTAATTTGCAAATCATTTATTTGAAAACGACCATAAATTTAACAAAAATAATGATACGAAAATACTCCATCATGTCCGCTCCCAATGTGCAGTATGGATCCATAATGGAGGTATCTCAACAAAAAAATCTAAGAGAACCTCTTCTAATTTAGTTTTTTACCTCTTTTTTTCGAAGAAAGTAGAGATATAAGGAGAGGGCTAGGACAGGACTAGTGGTAAGTTAATCACTCTCGCTAACCCCCTTTTTAGAATCGGATTGAGGGAAGGAATTTTAGACATCATAGACATACATGCCTTAACAAATTCATAAAATGATTGCGAAATCAATTTATGAAACTGTCCGTAATGGGATTTGAGCTCGAGACATCTGTAACCGAAGCCAACAACGTTGACCACTCGGTTGCATGCCCTTTCTGAATGAGCTCATAGATGTTCGGGATGTCTTCACTCTCTCCGACCCATCCCTAAAGCTGGACGTTGCTAGAGCGATTAGCTACTCACTAGTTCTGTCCTAACCCTACAGCATTATTTAATTCTTATTATTTCCGTAGAAGAGTGGTTGAAAGGCTGTACAACACAACAAAAACCATTTTCTGTTGAGATAAGCTACATTATGAACCCATATGAAACACATTAGGAAAGGACGCCGATAAAAAATGTACATATTCTGTAACAATAATAAAAACAAAATCTTTTATCTATTACTGACTATTTACTTAAAAAATATTTCAATTATGTGAATTAATGGAACTAATAACTACGCCCCATAATAGTTTTACGTACAACTGGAAAACAGAACTGGAATAGTCAAATTTGCATTTCTGTCAACATATTAAATTCGTAGTCATCATTGTGTTTGCTAAAAGCTTACATATTTCACCCAGTTAAACCGTCATCAATGTCGATAATTTCACTGAAATAATTTGTGTTAGACCAGACCTACTCAAACGACCTTTCATTATGCAGGCATTATCTCGCGTGATCGGATGGTTTGCGTGCTTTATAACGAGAAATCTCTGAAAAATGCATACCGGTCTTCACAATGAAAAATTTTGAGTAGCGCTGTGTTAGGTGGGGCGTTTTGTTTACCCATCAAGTCGGGTATAACTTATCGAACAAAATATAGGATGCAAATAGAACAGAATTAACCTCGCCACAATGTAAAGTGGCCGAGCCAACATTATTTGCATAGGAATACACAAAGAGTAGTTGGCGATAATACTTGTAACTATTTGCTATACCACGGGCTCTCAATTTTTTTTGAGTCACAACCTTCGTTTAAAATAGTTAGTAAGTAACACGCAAACTCTCGCCACATTTCCGTTAAATGATACTTTTGATGACGAAAATACAAAAAATTACAAACAAACAATATTCTAACAGTCATTATAACTCCATTCCACCGTGAAAAGCAAAGTACGTTTTTTTCCCATGTCCGCTCCCAATGTGAAGCATATGGTTTCCTAATGGAGGTATCTTAACAGAATTTTTATACGAGAACTGCTTGTTACTCAGTTGCTCAACCTCTTTTTTTCAAGAGAGTAGGGATAGAAGGACAGTGCTATGACAGGATTAGTGGTTAGTGAGGATGAAATGGGTGAGAGGGAGGACTCAGACTACGAACAGAAATCCATAAATCGATTGAAAGATCAATCTATGAAAACCGTCCGCACCGGGAATTGAGCCCGAAACATCCGTAACCGTAGCCAGCGACGCTACCAATTGCGCCACGGACGCCAACATAGTACGTAGTTCCACTATAATTATGTAAAGTTGATAAGTATTTCGACATCATACGATAGCCACTAAACTAATTATTTAGCTAAAAGGTTTTTCAACTATTTTAGACCACTTAGGAAGAGTCAACGTTTCTTAATTTAATATTTTTGGTCATTTCAAAATGGAGGAGGCATGCAATTTTCATTTAATTATATAAAATGTAAAGCAGCTTCTCTCACTGTGTCTGCGCATCGAGCAACGTGCATCGTGCGCAAACGAATTGTACTTGTAAAATAAAAATAATTTGCTATATTTTGTAACGAATTCATCGATGCACCAAAGATAATTAATTAATTATGAATTATAGCCAATATGTTTTTAGTTGATTATTTTATTATATTCACGGAAATGGATCACCGATTGGGAGCCCGAGTGCTATACACACAAAAGAAACAGTTAACTGCTGAACTTTGCTGAATTGACATTATCCCTAAGTTGACAAATCATTGCAAATATTTTTTAGACTGAAAACATCCTTTCTCAACTAGATTAGGTCGAGTATTAAATATTTTTTTATTTGAAAGTTATTTGTAAAGCATTCTTCTTATTTCAAGCATTTGAAGTTCAAATAGATTTTTCAATGCTTGGTACTTCAAACAAAGGACATTAATGAATCAATCGCTCAATCATTTTTTACGGACAGTATAAATATAAAATGATATGATTCCATGTAAGCTGTCCCTCTAATATATTTACAAAAATTTAAGAGACAGTTAAGGCTTGTATTTTGAACAGTTTATTTTAACTCAAAAAGTATTATTTATCTTGTTCAAATTATTATCTTGTTCAAATTAGTTTAAAAAATAATTTCCCCTCCTTGAATGTTTTTTAATAGAGTTTTTTTTTTAAATTTAATTAAATTTAAAGACATTGAAATTCCATCAAGCACCTTCAGTCGATATCTTAAGTTATAAAAAAAGAGTTTTTTCTCAAACTATGACATATAACTTCCTCGTTTATATTAACACATTTTTAAGGTTAAAGAAATGACCGTTAGTAATGAAGTCTGGTTATATAATGAAAACGCTGATTAGGAAAAGTCTGTTAAAACACTAGATTTCAATGTTTACATTTTAAATACATGTTTGAATGAACATAAATATGTTGATTGTGTGGGGAACGAATCAAAACAAATGGCAATACTAAAGCAGAAATATAGACACGGCCAGAACGCGCAATACCGTCAGCAGCGACGGGCGACAATACTTTTTCACTAGCTGTCGGCCGCGGCAAGTCGACGGCAGCTTTATTCTTAAATTAAATCTCCGTAGTAATACAAGTTGGAAATACGATTTCTAAAATTTAATTGGCATTTACTCGGCAAAACTCCATTATAATAGGATAAAAATAACAAAGTATTCAGTATAAATAAATGCATCGAAATTTTATTGATTATACGCATAATCACGTCAGCTTGTTGAAATAATTCATTACCCTTATTTAAACCATCATAAGAAGCTCACTCAAATACGCATTTCAATGCATTTAATTTAAGTTTAAATAATAATACCGGGTATGTTGCTTTTTCTATAACAACTCAAAAACGCAATTAGTAAGTTAAACATTTTAATTTCAAATAACAGCAATGATGGTGGAATAAGTGAAATGATATCCATCCACCGAGCGGGAGTCTGTCGTTACTCGCCGAATAAACACTGAAATGCATAATCGTCATCATCATCATCGTCCGTCCTACTGCTTAATCGCGTCAAGCATTCAAAATTGGAAACAAATTCCTAAATATTTTTTCTAAAAATAATGTACACATACCAGAACCAAATTAACTTTAAATATATTTCTGTCCATGGCGCGAACTCTAATTAGATATCAACAAACTGATAAAATTCGTAGAACCGAATACCTTGTCATTTATTATCCGATAACAATGTATAACATGAAAATTGACAAAGTATTGAGTATGGATAAGTTAATTCTTTTTTGGTTTATTTATTGAAACCGTTACTGATATTCACACGTGTTTTGATTGAGATTACTGGCAACTGGCAACGGACAAATAATCTTGGTTATATGCTCCGAGTAGGAAGCGAATATGGTTTTAAAAAAAGATATTCTAAAATCGGATCACGTTTCTAAAGCCAGACCTGTGCGTTTTGAAGTATCAGAAGATTATAAATAATTCGATTGCATTTATCATAATCATGTATAAATTTTGAGTGGGAATATTTCATCAGATATACAGGTCCCTGTTCTATGAATAGAATTAACATTTCCAGTACATCACAGCACCAAATTCTGTTTGTTTTAAATCATCAAGTGTTTGTTGGGCCCTGAGCACGCTCGGCCTATGTTAACATCGTAAATAATAAACCGAAACGACATTATCATTTCAAAGGCCTAACGGGGAATCGAACCAGGGAAATTCGAATCTCAACCACTCATTCATTGTGTTGTGCGTGTTTACGCAGCACTTGGATCGTTAAAATACGTTAAACGGGGGCGGATTGATGGCCAAAATGGCCCGGGGCAATACGCGGGCGTTACTTGCTGTTACTTGATATCGGGATGAAATATTCTTTTGCGTCTGTAGATTATTAAGAGCGTAACTACTGGACGCAAATATGTGTATATTTTGAAACGCCCCACAATTTCAGAATATACCCTGCCCACCTCGAGCGCATCATTCTTGCTTCTCTCCATTATAAACACTATTATTATCGTCGCCATTTTGTCATGTGACTATTTTGAATAGGAGGAAACATTTATAGCAAAGAAAGTTGGGTTTGCTTCTGAAGTGAATTTTAAACAACAATTTTCTATGGAATAAAAACGAATTTGCTACTGAAACGTCAGCTCACAATAGGCAGAATTTTTATCTCTATGATTCTGCATTCATCGAATAAAGTCGTTTTTTTCAAGAAAGCCAACTTTGCTGCTGACTATCTCAATTCTTCCTAAATCTATGTATAAGTATAACTCTATTTTTTTGTCATTTACGGAAAGTACGAAAAGCATTCCAAATATAAGGATGCCCCAGTGAAGATGACTAACAGAATATGTCACAGATGCTCCTCAAAAATTATAATAAATTTATACGTCTTCAAATCTAACATATACCTAAAAAAACGTGATTTAATTCTTATTATTGTCTGGCCCCAACAGTATAAGTTTGCTCATTAAATAAATATTATTATGTTCGTAGAATACAGGTCCATTAATTCTTGTTAAATATCTGAACATTGCTGATAATCTTATGGTGTACAATCATTGTTGAAAAGACAAAAAATCGACTTAAAAGAATTTAACTTTGTTTTTGCTCTCATGAAAAATCGTTTTTTTCGACTTATACTAGATATATTGATCAGCAAACATGCCAAAACTCTTATATAAATATGAAGAGACGAAATTAGATTGAGTGTTCGAATTCTCTATTTCCACTGATCCGGTCCTGATCACTGGGGCTGAGTAGAAGAGGCAAAGAATGATACCACCATCCGAAAGAATAATGGTGTACTTTGTTAGTAGAGCAGCAGTTTAAGACGATTACATACGTAACTGAAATGAAAAATACTTTCTGGTTCCACTACATACTATCTAAACCCACGCTGGGAAACATTTTTAACAAGTATCGTATCAATCTTTCTTTAGTATTCATAAGCTAACGTCAAACAAAGATTAAAATCTTACATGTTTATACAAAATAGACAATAAGGACATGTTTTGGTTTATATTTATATCATACTCCATTTTACCAGCCTAATATCTCACACGAATGGTACAAGGGATAACTGTGGAATGTCAGCTTAGTCAAATTGTTCAGGAGAAGGAATTTAAGTTAACAAGGCTAATGTTTGCAGTGTTCTTTACTTTTTTATTGCTCGCTTATTATTTTAGAGAGAATATATAATAATCAAATTTATTTTTAGGAATTTAAGACATCATTAAAATCCATGGTTCTGAATAGAAATCCATAAATAGATTGAAAAATAAATTTACAAAACTGTCTGCTATGGGACTTGAACTCATGAGATTCGTAACAGAAGCCAACGACGTTGATCAGTGGAACACGGACCAGACAGTACGTTTAATTATTAATGTACATATTTATTGTAAATGTAAAGAAAATATTTTATTTATATAAATTATGTACCTATACAGCTAATATGTTGAAATCATATGAGATAAATTCGATGAGCATTTTTAAATTTACTAAAGATCAACTCCAGGAGAAGAGACGTCGTAAAAATCCATGTTTTATATTATATTTTATTGATATTGACCTTGTCGGACTTGAACCCAGAACCAGCTGATCGCTATGGTTAAAGCTCTTTAGTTATATCGAAGTTTTACTGTACTAAATAGTCACCAAAAACCAACTGCGTTCCATAGGTGTCAAAGGTTACCGGCCACAGGTCTTATGTCATTGGCATTCTTCGCATAGGGAAAGGAGATGGTAAAAAATAAACTAATATTAAGTTTATCGCCGAAACCCGACGGCACTATAAATTAAAAAGCCTGCATGGAACAATGAGATAAGTAAAAAGAATTTATTAGAGACTTTTTAGATATTTCATTCACGTACATTTAATACGTATCCCTGCTAGACAATCACTGGTCATAGAATCTCAATAAAAGAAAAAAATATATTACTTTCCGAGCAGAAGCGGTTGGAAAACGATTCCAGCAATGATAGGAACATAAAATATTCGACATTTATTTGGAAGGCGTGACATTTTTATTAGAACAAGGTATAATAGAAGAAACTGTATGGCCGATACGTATCGAATAAGTAAATAGCGGCACGATCATTTGGTGGAATTACGATAGAAATCCAAAGTAACAGCGTTTGAAAACTGTGAAATCGATATTCTGCAAGATTATCGTTTAGTCGGTATTTTTTTTTCAATTTCTGCCATTAATAACGTAATTATAGAGTGAAAATAACAAAGTAACAAAGTCCTACAAGAATTTTATTAGTTTTTTGACAGCTATTTCGGCTTCACACCATCGTCAGAGGTATGTTAAAATGTAATTTAGCTAAACTTTATATGCTGCATGTATAGTATAATAACATATAAATTAAGCTTAGCTAAATTAAGTTTAAATATAGGTAGTTCTGATGATGACGTGAAGCCAAAATAGCTACCAACTAACTGATAGAATTCTTAGAACTGAATAGGTTCTTGGTTATTTTAACCCTATTATAGTGGAATTATGTTAAAGTAAACGCCAATTTAATTCAATAGTAACGTAATAAGTTGTCCGGCTCGTTGTGCAGTGGTGAACGTCGTTGGCTACGGTTACGGATCTCACGGGCTTGAATCCCAGTACAGAGAGTTTCATAAATTGATTTTCCAATCGATGGATTTATGTTACAAGACATGGAACACATTCGATCCTAAAAACGGAGAGTATCGAAAGCGATTAGCTAACTACTAATCTTGTCATAGCCTTATTTTTGTATTCCCATTTTCGAGGTTGAACAACTGAGTAACAAGCAGTTCTCGCAGGAAAACTTTTGTTGAGATACCTCCATTAGGATGCCATATGGTCATTCTGAAAGGACATGGTTAAAGAAAATTATGCCTTAAAACGACGAGCACTAAAGGGTTTAAATTCTCGAACAGAAACTGTCATACATCGACTTGTACCGAAAGGGATACAGCGGTATTTGCTGTAATGCAACAGTGGGCAAAAGTTGAATTGTTATCATGTTTCATAGAAATTGATCATTTATTTTAATTTATGCAACACATTTAACTTTAAAACTAGCCTCTATATCTAGAGGTCGTTTTAAAGCCAAAATTTTTGAAAATAAAAAGTAAAAAATAAAGTAACCACGTCCGCTCCCAATGTGAATCATATGAATCCCATCTCAACGTAACTGTTTTTATAAGAATGACATGATATTCAGTCACCATTGTTCAAATTTATTATTACTAAATGAGCAAAGGTAAACACAATTTGTTACAAATATGCCATGTGTCAACATTCGCTCAATGCGCATAAAGAGTATATATGTGTGAGATGCATTGCATACAGACAGATAAATATATTATAATATGTACATATATTTGGAATACTTCATTTCCAACTATGAATCTAGTGTTGGCTAAAATTATTATATATTATGAAGAAATAAATCATACTTATCAGATAATCATTTATTGCAGATTCATATTTCCTATCATACTGTTGATAAATAAATGCAAATAACCACAAATTTAAAAGTTATGTCGATTATTTTATTGGAAATAGTTTTCCGCGCTGAAATACCATGTAAAAAGTGCTGAAACAAAATTTGACAAAAGAGCTTTGTTCGCTTTTTCGAAACACATCGAATCCATAGACAATAACGTAACACGAAATGGCGGCAACTGGGAAAAGAGATACAGGACACGTCTAGGACAACACGTACGGACAACGTTGTGTTATTGATTATATTAAAAGTTGGACCGAGTCCCTTTTAAATTGATTGCGCCCACGGGGACCGTTAGGTCGATTTTATTGACGCAAAGGTAATGTTGCCTCTTAATTGATATTGATGACATGTAGTGGAATCGTTTAATACGGCGTAAATCTAAATAATATTATTATTATTGTTTATTGCTTTGAACTCTCACGGCGGAAATTCGAAAGAATGAAACATGATAATAATAAATTTATGACAGTTAATTTTTGATATAAGGCAATTGCAGTATTCCTAGTAAATATTTCACGAAAGCTATGAGGTACTCGTACAATCAATTATTACGATCCTTTTTCAAATAATCGTAGTAAGCCGATTTACAAGATGGCGACCAAAAATGTAATATGGTAAACGTAAATCCGTTCTTTGATTACGCGATTATTTCACGAGGAACATTTTTTTTTGTTTGTGAATATAAATTTACAAGTCAGTGGTAAGATTTGTGGTTCAAAGTGGCGACCGATACGAAAAAATCTATTATATCAACTTGTTCAACCGTAATAGTTTGATCTCTCGAAAAGAAATGTTACTGGCTACATATTTCTTTCGACTTAATGAAGCCAAAATGAATATTCTGCTATTCCTAAGAATGTTAAGCATTACGTCCCTGATATTTCTTATAAGTATGGTGGGCATAAATTAGTTGTTCTTCCAAAGTGTAGAACCACCCTGTCAATGGGGATGCCACTGGGAAGAGCTTTAACAATCGGTATTGCTTCAAATGTCAACACATTCTGCTTGAACGTGAGTTCAGACGAGCGTTATTTTTTAATGTATTGAAATAGATTTTGTCTGAACTTACAATGTTGACTTTCTCGCCAATTTACAATTTTTACTATTTTATTAAGTTTACCAATTTTTAAACGTTTTTTACATTGCAAAAACTAATAATTTGTTATTTTGGTAATGTATATATTGAATAGTTAAATAAATAAATCTTAATTAAATTCAAACATACTTCTGACGACGGCTTGAAGCCGAAAAGGTTAGCCATAAATTGATAAAATTGTTGTGGAACTAAATACTTACCTCTTTTTTTTCCATGTCCGCTCCCAATGTGGAGCATGTGGTCTCCTAATGGAGGTATCTTGACAGAATTTTTTCTACGAGAACTGCTTGTCACTCAGTTGCTCAACCTCTCTTTTCTTTTTCGAAGAGAGTAGGGATAGAAGGATAGGGCTATGACAGGACTAGTGGTTAGCTAATCGCTCTCGTTACGCCCCGTGAGGATGGGATTGGTGGGAGGGAGGACTCAGACTACGAACAGAAATCCATAAATCGATTGAAAGATCAATCTATGAAAACCGTCCGCACCGGGAATTGAACCCGAGACATCCGTAACCGTAGCCAGCGACAAAACCAACTGCGCCACGGACGCCGACTTACCTTATACCTTACCGATACTTACCTTATTGTAATAATATATTTATAACGTAACCTTACTTTGATCTGTGAGCTGTTGTAGTACTTGATATAAAAATAATCAGCCATTACATTCAAAATTGAATATTTAAAAATAGAACAAAAATTTCATCATGTTTACAAAAACAAAAGCATCACGAAATTTTGATCAACGTCGAGTGAGCCTGTTCAAGTGAGCTGTTTAAGACCGCGGCAAAAGCGCCGGGAAAATTGCTTAATTGGCAACAACATCGCTTGCTTATTGCTCCTTTATACATTTTCTTTGTTGCCTCACCAGACGCAAAGGAGAGCAGGATAATGACAAAAGGATCGCTTCGTACAATAAAGGGATAATTAGATTACAACCACATACACAATATTGTAAACACGTAAGCTGATTATTTATTTAGTAAGCCTTTTGTTTACCTACGTATCGAACATAAAATTTCACTTGTTTATTTGAGCTACGGATGAATACTTACGTCTTAAATGGTATTATTTGTCTATTCTTGGTCTGTTCTTTTTACAAACTAACCAAAGAAATTGAATCGCTTTTACTATTGGTGGGTAGCAATCTAAAACACGCCCTTTTAAAGCAGTAATACCAATTCAATTCTAACAGTGAAAGACTTTCATTAATTATGTTAACTACTTTTTTTAGTTAAAAAAAGGTTTTCCGAAATAAAATTAAACGAAATTTCAGTTGGTCCGTTTCGAAAGACTACTCGAGTAGTGCAATATTTTTTAATTTATCAGCGTACGACGTGGAGTATATGAACTTCTAATGAAGCTTATCTCATCAGAAGTTTTTCTTCTTGTTACTTAGTTTCTCAAACTTTTTTTTAAAGAGTGTAAGGATAGAAGAATAGACCCAAGGAATGGGTGGGAGGGAATTAAAAATATGAGAGGTCAATGATATCCGTAAAATGTAAAAAATGGTAATAAAATCACTGTTCGCTCTGACTGGTTGAAACCTGAAAGAATACTTCATCAGATACTCCCGAGTCCCGACACTTACTAACTGTTGGCCGATACAATCTCAATTCATATTGGAGTAATATTTACTACCTTGTCGGGTTCGTGGTGGAGTAGTCAACGTCGTAGGCTACGGTTACGGATGTCTCGAGGTCAAGTCCCGGTACGGTCAGTTTCACAAATTTATTTTTCAATCGATTTATGGATTATGGTTCGTAGCCATGGATGTTTGTGATGCCTTAAACTCCCTTCCATCCATCCGATCCTTAAAACGGGGTGTAACGAGAGCGATTAGCTTACCACTATTCCTGTCTTAACCCTATCCTTCTATCGGTGCTCGGCAAAAAAGAGAGGTTAGGTAACTGAGTAACAAGCAGTTCTCCTAGAAAGCTTCTATTAAGATACCTTAATTAGGATGCCATATGCTCCACATTGGGAGCTGATATGGTTTAAAAAATATTACCAAGCTTCACCAGGGATAGAGGGCGCCAACATTGGGTCATTTAGACTTTGGCGTTATTATGGCGTTATTTTGGTGCTAGCTAATGATGAATGTTAAAAATATCACCGTTGACATATAAATGGCTACCAGAATGACATGTGAAAATTTCACGTCGCTACTGTACACCGTATGGGAGGAGTTCTTGTTTTCGACAAACATACAGAATGACAGATAGATGTATACGTGTATTTTCTGCAATATTTAAGAGATAATCTGTGGCGTCTTATAGTAGAAGAAAGTCTTTTAAAAATTCAACGAAAGATTAAAGATATTAATAGTAATGATGAGACTTAAAAAAAATTCATATGATATAACCTTCAGGCTATGCATTAAATTTGTTGTGTAATAAAATTTAATTGGAGTGTAATTTCAGAAGACATTCTACAGGTCAGGAAAATGCTAAGGAGTCAAAATACGGCGGCGGGTCAGCGGCAATTTTCCGAGGTAAGCTTTTCCCAACAATAATTTGGAAGCTTTCCAAGCGTTAAGAGTAAATTTAATGTCCTGTATTGCGGTCGCGACACTACGCCACTGTATTATTGTTGTACAACATTCGAAATTCGAATTGTCTGCCAAAAAATAGTTAACCTAGATCTCCAAGTAATTATGCACTTCTTTTTTCATAACATCGTCGGCATAGTGGCTGAAGACTATGAGTCGAAAATCGGTTGTTTTGAGTTGTGAATGAAATACCATAGATTCTACGACCGTCTATCGTCTGAAAAAGTGATTTAAATTAATTAATATGAATTAAATCAGTTATTAGTGGCGAAAATTATAATTAGCATTACTATAAAAAAGAATTACTAATACTGAAATCGAATTTGTAAATGATTAACGAACTAATAAAGTGATTAGTTTAATAAATAATGGTTAAAGTATCTAAATAGAAAGACTTTTAACTCATAAAAGTTGGTTCTCAAATCTCAAAACATGGTTTATTGACTTAACGCCTTTTACTCATATAACGATAATATACAGTCTTGGGTTAGATCATTGGGAACAGGTAACTATGTCAAAATCGTGATTGCGTAGCCGAGTGGTAAGGCTTTAAGGCAGGTGAGGTCAAGGTCTTTAAATCAAATCAAATAGACTGTGAACGGAAAATGCTTTTTATAATATTAAATAAACCCCAATACCTCAACGTAATAGTTGACATTTTTTTTGTAATAATATGATTATTCCTATATACCAATTTAAATTTAAAAATGTTTTACAAAACGTCATACACCTACTGACAAATTTTTTTTTTTTTTTTTAAATAAAAATTATTCAATATTTATTGACTTACTTAAATAATGTACTCCATACTGTTTACCAACAGTTTTCTCAACTTACCTGAAAGAAAGAAGAATAAATGAATTAGTTTTGGCATATGAACTCAGTAATGCAGAATTGCGACATAAAATATTTTACGAGAACTGGTTGTGATTCAGTTAGGTTACAGATAAAGGAGAGAGTAAGGATAGATCCAGGAAAAAACCAGTAGTAAGTTAATCGCTCTCCATACGTCTTGTTTTTAGTATCATGGATTGGAAGGAACGTAAAAATATATCGATTTGGGAATTCAAACCCAAGCCGAAGCAACTGAGTCCACAATAACATTGATCACTCAGCCACAAGGCCGGACATTATAATATAAAATACGTAAAATGGCAAATTAAAAAAAAATATATATATCCCCCTTCAGCAAATCAAAATTGTAGTGGAGGTACCAGCGTACAACACAGGGTAGCAATGCAATTTAGCATGTTTTCTGATAAAAATAAGACAATTGGGAATACGGTTGGACGCTCCTGCACGCTTTTTTTAATGTTCATGTGTGTTAAAACAGATTTATAGTATGGCCAAAATTATGAACAATTTGTCAAGCTCTTTTACTTATGCAATAAATTCATTAAAATTACACAAATTCCTACACCTCTAGGCTGGTTTAGAAACAACCATTAAACTAACACATCACGTTACTGGAAACCAGTGATCTCCAAATGGTCGCTCGTGGTTTACCAGTAAGTAGCTGGCAGCGGTATTTTCAGTTTGCATGGCAAATATTTTCCTTTCATATGTATACACCAGATTCTTTTTTTCAACGGTCTAAGAAAACGGAGCAATTATTTTTTGACCCTGTTTTTTTGCTTTTACTCGGTTACAAAAACGAAAAGTATAATTAAATAAAAATATAAATATATATTAAAAAATTCGGCCCATTGTGAATATTGGCAAATTTTAAGGTGCAGGCTAGTTATTTTTTGACACATTTATGTTTCGATTTTTTTACCTCTCTGGTTTTAATTTTTGATTTGAATCTATTTCCCATTTTTACACGTGCACATAATCTTTTTTACATGTTTGCATTAGTATCTGGAATGTATCCTCCTGTTCAAAAAGAGCTGTTCAACAAAACATTTTTGTAAAAATGTTAATATTTGGGAGTAAATCTGTACTCACATAATATTGAGCGGAAGAAAATATTTCGGTTAGACTACTTTCCTGGAATCAACGTCAGTCAGAAACCACATGTCTTCATATAACCGCAAAAAGATCTAGAGCCGAAGTGCTTTTATATGTATGTATTATATACTTTATTTAATAATACTTTTAGTTTTTGTAACCATGTAAAAGTGTAAATAATATAATTGGTCCATTTTCTTAGACCGTGCTAAAAAAAAAGTAAAAAAAAAACGTTGCGAAAAGTGAATCAGGTGTGCATAGATCAAACGCTTATTAAATTATATTTGGAAACCACTGCTGTATACATTATCCTACATGTGATGTAGTTATAAGAATGCTCCAGATTGTGGGGGCGACCTCAAGATTATCTCGTCTCAGTTATGTACTACGTATAGGACACATATAATTTTGAAACATATATGGCAGTCAGCCGTTGTTAAGGAGAATGGTTCTCTGGGGATGCATTGAAAACCCGAGTAGTGGAATGAACAAAAAACGAAGACTGCCTCCTTCAATACATAATCTAAAGACAAAGGACTACATTAAAGTAAATATAACTAAATATATTATTTCTCTTACGCCACCTATTAAACATTTACATGAACGTGCAATACATATAGACGTACATTTAGAGGGTTGTAGATACAGCGGCACCCGGATCCATCTTTTTAAAAAGCTCATAAAACAAATAAAAACAATGTATTAAAAACAACGATAACAATGAATGCAAGAACGATTGGGGTTCCACTGTAGAGAAAGTTTGAGGATTCCAAAAGCCCTTCTTAATTTTTACTGATAAAAAATGTAAATGATTTTTTTAAGCATATCCACACCCAATGTGGAAAATACGGCCTCCTAATAGAAGTATCTTGACAGAAGTTTTTTTTACGAAAACTGCTTTTTACTCAGTTGCTCAACCTCTCGTTTCTTCGAAGAGACTAGGGATATAAAGATAGGGCTAAGATGGGAGTAGTGGTTAACTCATCGCTCTCACTAGACTTTAAACATCAAAAACAACCATGCCTTCGAATAGACATTTATAAATCGCTTCAAAAATCTATTTATGAAACTGTCCGTACTGGGATTCAAGCCCGTGAGATCCGTTACCGAAACCAATGATGTTGACCACTGCACCCAGCTATAAATTATTGCAAAATTAAACCTACAATTACTTACGTTTTGTAAAGAAAATTTCAGTATTTGGATGCAAAACAGAAATTAAATTCAAAAATATGTCAGGGAATAACATATATACATTATTTCATGTCAATTCCGTGACTTAAAAGTAAATGTAATGGACCGTACGTCTGCAAAAATACTCACTGACGGGTGGTACAGCATGGCTATTAACCAGTGTTGTACTGCTAAATAAAATAGCATATATTGACTTATAACCAGCATTCCTTCCGTCGTCTTTCTGAAAATTTAAGTTTAGTTGTACAGTCACAAGTAAGTTATCTCAATTTAAACTTGAAAACTCCCGATGATGAATTTATTTTTAAAATATATTTTTTAAAAAGAATATGCAGTATTAATAAACGATAGAATTTTGATCATCTAGCGGATATTTTTCCAATATTATAAACTAAATTTATACGGTTATTATTTTTTACAACCGCAGTTAATATCAAAAAAATTAACTCCGTGTAGTTTGGTTTTGACAGGTTGGTATTAAGTACTTAGCTTGCCGCAGGGCGAAATTATCATAATTGTATTCGGGGAGACAGTGTCGACCTATCTAGGCGTTCTTCTTTATTCATAACACAGAGAAAGAGAATGAGAACTTGCTAAGTATATTACGTAAGACGTGCAAGCGAAAAGAAAAAAACTTTTTTTTTATCGTCAGAGGTGAATCAGAAAATTTATCTCCTACTTTCCATTAACATAAGAACTCCGACGTAGTAAAATAGTAACGCCCTACGACGTTCGGTCTTCAGTTCTTAGTTGACAGTTTTATACATTTGTGAATTTTATGAACGCTGTTGGCTTTGGTTGCAGAGTTCACAGGTTCAAATTGGGATTCGAGGCAGTGCGCACCGCAGTCACGACCATTATCATCAATTGTATAATGTTCGTTTAGGAAGCGTGTTCAGAGCTTGTATAACTACTATTTAATTTAAGATTAGATCGGCGGTCGACTTGTCTAGAAGTGTCCGACGGCCATTGAAGTAGTATTGTCGTCCGTCCGTGTGTGAGGTACTACGGCTTCTGCCCGTATCTATGCCATGTAACCGTATACTGTGGTTACGGTCATATAGTATACTTCATCAGAAACTCTGAGGAAAGAGAGCGGATTTACCAATCTCGTATTACATCGAAAATAATGAAAAACGACGATGCCCCAAGGGTTACTGAGACCTACCTGTCTCATCTACTATTCGTATGGATTCTGTCGACCTGGAAAACCGCTGATGACCTTCCGTAAAATTTACTGGGCATGTGACGCTAGAATGACCTGGGAGGAAGCAATCAAACAACTGGCGATAGGCAGAGAATCTTGGAGGCACTATGTTGTGAACACGAAGAGGATATGGTTAAAAAATATACAAACCGATCCGTCTAAGTATTGCTGTTTAACTGTATTTCAAAGAAAGCTATATAACAACCCCCGAATTAAATCGTCGACTGTATTATAAGGGCAGAAATTTCCGGGCATTAAAAAATGTTAAGAAACCGCCTCTATTTGTTCTTCCGTGTCTTTTCATTCAAAATGGCAGGCGAATTATTTGGCAACTCTAATTATTTTAACGTTGATTCGAGTTGTTAGGGCAGGGGTCCCGCCCAGCCCCTAATGAGGGGGGGCCGCTGGTGGAGAGACAGAAGCGGCGCGTGGAAAGAATTTTAATTGAATGCTCGAGGAAAGTTTTTCAATTACAACTGCCTACAGTGTACGGCTGTAAAAAAAAGCGCTTTAAGTGTCCTGTCGCTGTCTTGTGGCAAATAAGTCAAAAAATGCATTTCGTCAGTACAAATAAAGCACGATTCGTTTTGTACTACTCTTATTTGGCATCAAAAACGGGTCGTGATCAATTATAAAAATGTGAAGTAGAACAAAGTGAAACGCACCAAGAATTGACATTACACCCTTTAAAAGTAAAATTACGACGAAATTTTCTTGAATAAATATAGTGGAAAACTAATGACAAATAAATGAACTAATTATAAAACAAAAAAACCTATACGCGTCTAGTACGATCGTCAATCTTCCCCATATGCCTGTAAGGCGTGGAGACATGGACTCGAAGAGCGAAAGACAAAAAACGACTTGACGCATCTGAAATGTGATGCTGGAGAAGGTTGCTCTGTATCCATGGACGGCCATACGTACAAACGCATCTATCATGAACGAGCTACAAATCCAGGATAGCCTCTCGGCCGGTTATACAAGATGCCTACTCGGCTTTTTTGGCCACATCACCTGCAAGCCTACCGACAATCTTGAGAGGCAAGTCGTCACAGGAAAAGTCGAAGGCAGAAGGGGACGCTGAAGGGCCCTAACTCGATGGAGCGACCAAGTGAAGGACGACACGAGCCTCTTCTTACCTATGACCCTCAGAGCAGCAGAGCGCAGAAGCGAGTGGCGAAGGATCTTCAAAGAGAACGGAGTTGCTGCGATAGACGGAGTTGCTGCGATAGACAACACTCGTTTTGAGTGTCGTATAAAATTATATGAATGAAGCTGAAATAGCCATCATTAAATTCATATATTTTTACCTTATTAGGTATAATGGAATGAACACGTGACATTACGATATTTACAAATCGAAAATTTGTAATTCAATATCAATTATAAGTAATGCACCTTGTAACTATTGTTTTTTTCGACTTCAAATAAAATAAATACAGAAAACTGATTAAGAAACGAATGAGTCTGTGTGATAGTGCACTTTGGCGTACACGATTAGATAACTTTACGTTTAAGGGCCATTTATTTTAAGTTAAACGTGATTAGTCTCGAGTGCAATTTGCTTGATTAGCATTTTCTTTACCGTTAGTTTGTTTAATTTTGAATTACCTAATGACCGTCAGACCTCCAACGACGAATCTAACAGAATTCAAGATGGTCAATCCTGTCACAATCAATAAAAATCGGCGACATGCTCGGAGATACTCGAAATTACTTCAAACCGGAGAAGATTTAATTTGTGTTTATCAGAGGTCTGCACGGGCCGAACACTGAATTCTTTGACTAAACAAACTATGAACCATCTAAATGCTTTGAAAGCAGCTATTAAAATAATGTTCACACTTTATTTATGCAAAAACAAATAATATAACTATTGATTATTTGTAAATAAAAAAGGTTTCTCAGATTCAATTTCTATTACATTATATTGCGTTGTAAGTAAAATTGAAAGATGGCTGACTTATGGAAAACAAATTCCTTACCCGGGTCGGGCTGGTTAGATGCCCACGGGCCAAACCCAAACCCGTGAAGACCTCTAGTGTTTATAAAGACTTATATACACCTGCTATGAGTTGAATAGTTAAATCTAAAAATAGCTGCAACATCGACAACATGGGATTTCAATATCAATTTTTTAATTAGGAGGTGTTTTTCTTCCCAATTACCTTTTAATGATGATTAATTCATATGAGCACCTGTAATTTCAAAAACATACAGCGTAATTGATTATTTTCCCAATTAAGATCGGAAGTCACTAATTTAGATCACCATTAATTTAGTTCATATACTGATGATAATAAATTTGTTCTCGTATAAATAAATAATTTTCTAACAGTAAGTTTGATTTCATCCGTGTACTTGAATACCAGAATATGCCGTAAGGCGAAACCTGGGTTGTTTAAGTCAAAATTTGAATGATTAAACGAATTGAAATGAATTGAAAAAACCGAGAAGTTTGACACAACGGACTTAGAATTCAATACATAAATTTTAAAACTGTTAAAACATTCTGTTATTGATATTCATGTGTAAATCTACAATTGAGGGATCTAGTATCAAAACTCATAATTTCCAACATATGAAAAATGAATGCAGCATTGTTCTTCGTGTTCACACTTACCATTTAAATTACAAAATATGTTTCTAAACTTACAAACTACCATCTAAAATGAAAGTGAAAATGTTCATTTCAAAACTCATAATCTCCATTCCAGCCAATGAGAGTGGAGTATTTTACTATCATAACCTCCAGTGTGTGTCTACATATCATGGTGTAAGTGTATGTTGCACAGTTTTATTTGTATCAAAGTATGCATTACTGTATCATGAAAACGGTTTTTCTCGATTTATCAAAAACAAGCATTGGCGAAGATTATGATACTAGAACTGTCAATTATCACATCGTTTTATTTTGGAAACAATTTATTGTAACTAGTGGTAAACACGGATTTTATCAAAGAAAAATTAAATCACTGTGAAAAAGCAAGCCCTTCAGAATAAAATCCTAAATAATACTTAAAATAGATTGTTTTTTTTTTTTTTGTTTATTCTATCGTTGGATTTATTGCTTGCGCCGTTGGTAAGTCGGTTTGATTCTTTTTCCCTAAAAATTTAGAGAACTAAGGAAATAAATGTGAAACTCTAAAAATAGATTGACGATAATATTGAGACAATTATTTTTCAACAGAGAGCAAAATAGTAGGTAAAAATTGATGAATTATTTTTCTACCCTCTAAAACCGTTGTTTTGATTGGCATTTACCGTAATTCCATTTTTATAACGATGGCTTAGCGCAAAGATTGTCCAATTTTGATCGATATTGAGTTAGCATACATAAAACGTTCGTCTGGACGATATCTTTGTGCTTTAAAAAAAACTATGACCAAATAGGGTGTTTGAGGAGATATTGCATCATTCAAATACATAATATGTCCACTTCACCAATATCTTTCATGCATTTCAAATCTTCATATTTGATTTTCTCGAAACAAGCAAAGTTGAACAAACAATATCTTTGCACTCGTGAAACGAAATGACAAGAATTGAGAAATTGCGATGTTTCTGAAAATCTGTCGAGTAGCTAAAGGGGTCGTTCAATATACCCTCGGCCAATATAACACTAGCCGATTTCAAACCACTTTGCTAAATGGGGTCGTTATTATTATTGAATTTAGATGAACGACTTTACAAAATAAAACTATGTTTCCATATCACTACCTACCTTTCTTGCTAAATACTTTCTGAAAATTCTGGGCACAATTCACAGTTGGGCAGTACCAAACACGACTGGATCGTGTCATATTATTATGTTTCATCGGTGTTAGCTTCTTTTCTTTCAACAAAAACTAATCTAATGAAATATTTTAGGTAGGTACACTAAATAATGTTTTCACATCTCTGACCCAAATATCAACACAACAGATTTCAATTGCCCTACCTGTACGTATGTCCTGGAGTTACTTTGAGTTACATCCACCCTAAATGTTGAGCAATATCCACCCATGAATTTTGACAAAGTTACCGCCGCATTCATCAAAATATTAATGTACACAGCGATTAAGACTCCAACGTAGATAACTTACTTTTCTCTTTTGCACCTGTATGTTAATTGATTATTTTTATTCGTGGCTTAAAAAGTACAAAATTATTCGAATATATTTGAATATTCGAATAATCGAATATTTTGAGATGTTATTATTCGATATTCGAATAATTTATTTCTCGTTGAAATCCCTAATGCAGCGATGGCAAATACATGGCACTAATATGGAAATAACACGGAATTAAGTTGATGTGTGTATTCCGACAGCACTGAACAGTTGATGTGACGGTAGGCCACGCCATATACATTCAAAGACTAGAAATAGGCTATAAATAGTAAGATGCAGAAGTATGTATTAATTTTAAATCAACAACATAATTATCAGTCTCCAAAATAATATGAAACAAAAATTTGTGTGTTATTAAATGCTTTTGTATTTTCTTTCGTTTGAATATGAATCGTTTTTTTATATATTCAATACAACATATAATTGCCAATGTATCTGCTGGAGGTCTGCACGGGCCGAAATTTCATAAAATTACCCAGTCCGATCCCGTCATCTTTACGCCCGGCCCGAGCCCGACTCTCAATACCACAATTTTTACCCGAACCCGACCCGAAGCCCAGATTTATTTTTCTCAGCTCGATTTTTTTAAATACAGTCATTCATTTATTTATACTTTTCAAACAACATATGTTATTGTTTTTATATTCTCAACGATATTCATAGCAAATGTGAAACAAATTATTTAAGTTATGAATACTATTGCCTTATGGCTGACTCGTAAACCGAACATAGAACGAAATATATTGCTTAAATTTGAATTCCTTACCCGGGCCCGGCCCGAGCCTGAATCTGAATTGTCTGAGCTAGGCCCATGGGCCGGGTCGGGTAAAGGCCCAAAGGCCAACCCCGGGCCCGTGCAGACCTCTACTGTATACGTTTCTTTTATTTTTATATATTTAATAAATACGACAAACATTACATTATGTGTACTTTCATATATAGAAATAGCACGCGTCACGAATTTTTGTCTGCATTTATTTGGGCAGTAACTAATTCAACAAATGGTCAGTATACATGTGGTGCAGTGGTTAATATCGTTGGCTACGGTTACGGATGTCTGTATTTCATAAATTGATTCTTCAAACGATTTATGGATTTCTGTTTGCAGGTATGAATGTTCGTGTTCGAAACCTGGCCTTTACCCAGGGGAAAGTTTTGAAAAATATCGCACTTTGAAATGTTTTCAATAGTACATATTTTTTTAACTATCACACTTTGAAATGCTACATTTTTTTAATCGATACCTTACAACTTAGTAATCATGAAATAATTATAAAATATGTTATTAATTAATTATTGGATGTATTTTGATTTGATTGAAACACGTTTGAATATTATTAAAATCCTTAATTTAATTAAGGAGTGCAAAGGGTTAATGTCGGAAAAGTTAATGTGCTTCGGTAAAAATCACAGGCGTATTTAATAAAACATTAATTTGATAGGCCAGCTTTCACCGCAGCCGTTCCGTAGAGTATCGCGATGAATAATTCATAGATTGGACATACGTGTATCAACACTGAACCTGTTTATTTATTATAAGTGTGTACACAACTTATAAATGTGTAATGTAATAACATTTTAATTACAAAATTATAGTAATGATAGTACAAAGAACATCGCCATTAGTGACTGTGAAAACTTTCCTAATGAAACCGGCCGGTGAGTTGTAGATTTATTATGCTAGAACAAAAAAGTAACTAGGAATTTTAACTGTTTTTAACCAGACAGAGATTTTAACAAGGTAAATAATGGTAAAAAAAACAACGGCCCACGTGCAGGATAGATAACTTTGCCTAAGAAAGCCTCGGGGTACGCTATTAGAGAGCGTTACTACCTTATATATTATATAATATAATATATCTCTCAAATGGCTTTGTGGCTAAGTTAGATAGCGATAAACTATTATTATCATACGTGGTATGTAGTGAGATCGAAAAGTTAACAATGGCGTTATTAATTTTGTGAAGCTGGTTATAAATTTCAAATAAATCGATCGCCCAGTTCATTACTCAGACATCTCCAAATAACCCTGGTGGTTTCCCTTAGATGAATCGGCCTCCAGTCATCTGACACATCTCCAAGTCCAGTTATATAGGTTATAGTTCCCAATTTGACTGTGATTAGCTAACACATATCGATATTCAGTTCATTAATCAGACATCTCCAAATAACCCGTATTGAGATAATGGGAAAAGTAATATTCAAATCTTCACCATGAATCAAATATTATTGATCTGTACATATCATAAACATATGTTTTATCAATCAGTTACTTTCCGAGTATTTTTGACGCCATTTTAAGTTGTTTAAGTAGTGAATGAGATAGGTGCAAAATTTTACATATTAATACATAACTGCATATATAACTCAAAATTTTTTTTTTGGATTTGTCTGACTAATGAACTGGACGATCGACATACATGCTATAAATTGAGTTTTATGATTATAAGTATAATATCTTTAAAACAACAACTGACAGCTAAGGTAATTTCGGTGATTAATATATAAAATGCCTATAAAGCAATTTTAAATAAAGTATTACTATCAACTTTAAATAAAATACTACTGTAAAATATTTTCGGGATGGCATATAAATATTTTAATAACTTAAAAGGAACGTCATAAAAATACGTCTTTTATATTAAATATAATAGAGATGGCGAACCTAGGGCACGCGTGTCAGATGTGGCACGAAAAATTTACAAACTCAATTTTTGTGTCGGCGTCCGTGGCGCAGTTGGTTTCGTCGCTGGCTACGGTTACGGATGTCTCGGGTTCAATTCCCGGTGCGGACGGTTTTCATAGATTGATCATTCAATCGATTTATGGATTTCTGTTCGTAGTCTGAGTCCTCCCTTCCACCAATCCCATCCTCACGGGGCGTAACGAGAGCGATTAGCTAACCACTAGTCCTTTCATAGCCCTATCCTTCTATCCCTACTCTCTTCGAAAAAGAAAAGAGAGGTTGAGCAACTGAGTGACAAGCAGTTCTCGTAGAAAAAAAATCTGTCAAGATACCTCCATTAGGAGACCATATGCTCCACATTGGGAGCGGACATGGGAAAAAAAAAAAAAAAAAAAAAATTTGTTTCTAAATAATTCTCACATATGCTTTTCAGACTCGTCGTTTTACATTTCATCTTGTTACACTTTGTAATTGAGGCGATATATTTGTCAGTCATTATTTTCCGATTGAATTTTATAATTATAAAAGGTAGGGTAAGGAATAGTTTGGCGGATGATTCAAGTTGAGCTATACACAATATTACTAAAAATGCCGAAAAATCAACGTGATATAAAGCATTCGTCATCGAATGTAGAACAGCAAAAACGTCATTGATAAATAACTGTGTATATGGATTTTTATTGGTTATAAGTTAATTTTCATGAATCTATTCTTCAATGAAATTCTGAAAAAAATTCCATCAAAAACTAACGTCAGTCAGTCGATGCATAATATTTGAGAATGTTCGGCACGCGAAAGTAAAAACGTTCACCATTCCTTTACTATAGCTATTCCATATATCGAAAAATAATTAAAGGAGGAAGGAGTTTATACATGAATAATTCATAGCATTATTATAGAAATAAACTACCAGAACATGCATGTGATAATGTGATAAATTTAAATAATCCCTACGTACTATTACATAATACAAGACGGTATGTATAATATACCTAACAAATTTAAAAAGATAATGCTTCAAGATCGCTTTGGCACGAGAGATCCTACAGCGGCTCGAATCTTGATCACCGACGCCCGGGGTTATCCTTAGACATTTTGATAAAATCTTAAATCCACAAGGCAAGAATATATATTATTTTTTTTTGTGTGCTATGCTGAGTCCCAAAAAAACTTTCACTAAATTGAACAGTACGCAGTGCGAAGTTTTGGTTTTTTTTACGTAATACTTTCAGCGCCTACCGAGTTTAAAATATCAACTATTTTTTCATGAGAGTCCATTAAAAAAAAAGGACGGAATTAAGAGCTTAAACTTTTTTTGTTCTTATTTTTAGATGCCTACATTTTCAAAACGTACTAAATTCTTTTCCTGATAATTTTAAATATTATTTAATACACTAAATAAAAAAGCAACGGTGAAGCTGGCTAGGACATGTGCTGCAGATGCCCCAAGGGAGCTTGAATCCTCCGTCTCTTCTACCAACTGATGACCATCCATAGGATGTACTCGATCATAGCATTGTATAAAATTGTGGGGTTAGTACAAAATGCGTTATATTTTTATGAATATAATTAAAGCCTTTTCAACAATAAATAACAGTTACAACTTTTTAAGTGACAAATAAAAACAACGTAATCTTTACAGCGTACGAAAAAATATAAACAATCAAATTATAATTGAACCGCGACCTGTTTTTTGTGATACAATTGAACTAAAAAATTAAATTAAACATATGCTTATAACACCATTTAAATTGTTATGAAAAATAGAGGAAACATTTTTTTACAAATCATGTAATTCAGTGGTCGACAACAAGTATCTGCGAAGCATATAAAAAGTGCCTCCCAGAAAAATAAGTTATAATTGGAATGATCGCTCGTGACTTATGGTATATGAGTGCACCTCGGCTTGATTTGATCGTATAAATAGTATAACTTAATCTCCTTACAACCGCGCCCGACCAACGAAGGATATAGTGCCTTTTTTCACAATCAAGCCATACATGGTGCCGGTATTATTAAAGAGGTTGCCGATCACTGCTGTAATTCAATATTATTTAGTTCCCGCCATTAACAGTAAGTAATATAACTATAATCAAAATTAACCGCACACTTTATCAATTGATTTTTTTTTTTTAATAGTGATAAGAAACTGTTGGCTGTGAAATTACAGTATTTTTTTGAAGTCAAGATAAAAATAACGTCAGTTGAAAATACACTCTTAATGAAGTCCAGTGAAATAAAATCCAATTTACGGCATAGTTAAGATTTTTATAAATACTTTTAAATAACGATTAAGATTCCAATACGTAGAACCAGTTTGTGTTTTTGTTTATTTATACACATTTTTTCTCTATCACTGCCATTAACTTCGTATGCATCCGGCCGCCGTAGCTTATCGGTAACGCTCTACTACGCTGGGACGTATTTAACTTATAACGCAATCAATTTTAATTATATAATGCAAATTAATTACCACAAATAAGGATGAATTTACTATAAAACATTTGTTGTCATAACAGTGCCTGTACAGTAAGGCTCAACGTCTTGAAGCCAAACGGAATGATTTGTCCCATATGTTGCTGGGTGTATGAAATAAGTTAGACAGTAAAATCCATAAAAGAGTAAGAGTTCCTTAAAATTTTCATTGTAGACTATCGAATTTTGTTCACGTATAATCTGGAAATTCTTGTTATAGCTCTTCATCCAATTGTTTGATATACCTTGTAATTATCAATACTCAATTTCATACAAATAATTGGTAGGGTTTATATTTTATCAGTTGATAATGCTCGCGATGAGAGAAATCGGTCTTGGTTATTGTAAGATTGCAAAAGTAGCACAAAACAAACTTTGTTTAGTTTTTCAAATACAATGCATTTCCACCAAAAATTGAAAGTTAACACCTCAAAAGTGATTTGAACAAATTTTACTGAGTTTGTAATAAGCTGCATTTGGAGTCCATATCGTCAGTAACTACTTTTTTTATTTACTACATCCGCTCCTTACACGGAGCATATGGCCATCTCACGGTTTCTTTAAGATCCTCTGTCTGCCGCTAATCTTCTTGGTTCCAGCGTCCCGTAGCTACACCGCGTACAACCCACAGATGGTCATCAGTGGCCATGCAGGGCAACGGAATCCATCCGGATTGTAGAAGTAACAGGCAGCGTTAATTAAGGTTTCCCTGGGGCATCCACAGCATAATATATTCAAGCCAGACCCATCATCAAATACTTTACTATCAAATAAAATAACCAATACGATTTTAGCACCAGCATAAAAATATATTTACATTCAAAACATTAATTAATTTCATAATAACTCTCCGCGGAGAGTTCTGTAAAAGAAGTCCAATTATAAAAACATAAATGAAATATTCTTCTGGTGCTATTCAATAAAAGCTCGCAGTTTATTTTCATTTCCATTCAGAGGAAATAATAAAAAGATGGTCTCTTAAATAATTAAAAGCGGCGGCATCGTAAATTATCTCCAATGCAGTTCTTTTAAAGAATGAAATTAAAATCGAGAATTTTCTCAGTTATTTAATAAAAATACTAAAACATTATATTTTAATTTTTTACTGGTATAAATATCTTTAAAAACACAGTTACTGATTATTTTGAAACGAATCACCGACAATAGTTACTAGTGGTAATACATAAAATAAGCAATAATGCACGTAGTACAGCTATTCATATATTTTTGCTAATCACAGCCAAACTGGTAACGATAACCTTTGGAATCTTGGAGATCACTGTCAGATGACTGGAGGCTGATAGCCGTAGCACATGTAAACATTCATAGCATTTTTCTCTTCATCTTCGGGACCGAGGTTATAATCCTGAAATTCTCAAGACAGTGAAGAATTTTCTATCGATGTGGTCGAAACCATAACCAAACATTTCTTTTTCGTAAAACTTGTTCTTTGCGTTGCTAGTTGCAAGGATAGCTCGACTAATCAAACCATTGCCTAGAGAGGTGGGCATTTTCAGCAACTCTGTGTATTTAAGATTTTTTTTCTTTTATGAATTTGTATGTAAATAATATTACTTATTTTCATAGTTTTCTATTCAATTTCTCAATGATGTTATCATAACAACTTAAATTATATTTTTTTAAATAAAACAATTCGTTCTATACTACCTCTACACTTTTTAGAATGATCAAAACTGGTTTCAATCGTCGCAAGCATTATCGGTGGATAATTTTTGCGATGATCGAAACTTGTCCTGATCACTATAAAAATGTTTAAGTAGTACAAAAAAAAGTTATACGATGTCATCCCACCAAGAAGTTACAGTAAACACCTTAAAAGTAAATTCAAACTATGTTAATGTCACTGCTCTCTACTATACTGTAGTACTGATTTGGATATCATTGTTAGATTAATAAAGTTACTCGACTCGAAAGATGGAGCCAAAAATTTTAACTAAAAATAAAAACACTTATAGCGGTCAAATAAAATAACAAGAATAACGCACGACGTTATATATAGATTTTTATTTAAATATATGGTGGATTCGTGTCCGAAGACATAGATGAATGAATGTTCATATGAAGGTGTAGCGAGAGCTATTATTAGTTTACCACTAGTACGGTCCATGCCGCATCCTTTTATCTTTACTCACTCCGAAAAAGAGCAATTGAGTGACTGAGTAACACGCATTTCTCGTAGAACAACTTCTGTTGAAACGTTCTAATACAAGCGGACATGGTTATATAAAAAATTCAACTCAATTATTGCTACCTAAAACGACGTAATAAATTATTCCACTTTTTTAGCAATGAAAATAATTAAAAGAATAATAACCGAATTATTAAAAAAAATGTAATCTCCGTTTTTTTAATTGTGACCAGAAATAATTAACCTTTCAGGTGGCAAAATATTTACACACGGCGATTTTTTTCGAACCGTTTCATTTTATATTTTCGTCGTTATATAAAAACGCCGTAATCCCATAATTGCTCGTTTTGCACAACGTGACAATTCTTTAGTAGCGTGGTTTAAAAAATCATTTATTTAGGTCAAAGGTGAATTGTATAGAAAATAACTCAGTTCGTGGCAAAGCGAGAATGTAACAAAGAATTCCTTTCTATTGAAATTTATTTCATTGTCACGGTGTATATCTTTTTTTAACAAAAAAAAAAAACAAATTACGCAACTATTCTGAATGCTGAATTTTATCTTTCAAAAAAGTAAATAAATTTGTAATCCGTTTAATGTGTTTGCTTATCAATTTACAAATGAATAGACTGTAAGGCTATAGAAAAGTTGACAATTTATGAATGTATAAACCACTTATAGGGTGTAAACTGTTTTAGGAAGCATGCTCGAAACTTGCATTATTACGGAGATTTAATTAACGAATAGAACGGCCGTCAACCTGTGCGTAAACAGTACTGTTACCCGTTCAAGGTAGTGCGCCTTCTTTCCGTGTCTATGCTTCTTACCAGTATTTCCATCTCGTCTGGGTTACCATCCATATTGATTCGTCCCCCACATAAAAACAATATTACTAATATATGAACAATAAAAAAGCGTTTACGTTCATTTGCGGTATTCACAGGTTCGAATCCCAATACGGATAGTTCCTAGGTTGATCTTTCAATTGATTTATGGATATCTGTTATATCTAAAAATACCTCCCTAAACGGGGCGTAGCGAGAGCAATTTTACTAACTACTAGTCCTATCTTAGCCCAATGGTACGAGAAGTATACGTGAGCTGGGTCATTGTTTTTGTAAATATGTGACGTCACATTGACGAACCAAATTGTTATTGTCACCAAAACACTGTTGTAAATGTAATATATTGTAATTAAATAAACACACAATGACGTTAACAAATGCAAAACTGGCGACCGTCATTGTTCATCAAACACGCCTTTAGCTCTATCTTTCTACCCCTACTGTCTTCGAATAAGAAAGGTTGATCACCTGAGTAACAAGTTGCTCTCGTAGAAAAACATCTGTTCAGATAAACTCCATTAGGAGTCTTATGACCCACGTTAGGAGCGGCCATGGTTTAAGAAAATTACTTCTTACAAGGAACAGCAGTAAAGAGTTCAAATCCTAAATAAATCATTTCATATATTTGTAGGGAAAGCGATACAGCGGTCTTTGCCGTAATGTAACGGTGGTCAATTTTTGTATTTTTATCAAATCGAATACAAAATGAATTATATTATGCTTCATAGAATTTGATAATTTTTCGACTTGTCCAACAAATCGTCGTTTCAATTGCAAAATATTGAATATGTATAACTGTACTTTTGTTTTTTATTTTTTGTTTTAATTCGATAAAGTTGTTTTTTTAACTGTTTTTATAGTCTCCCGAATAATTTTGATTTCGCAGATATACAATTTTACAATGGAAACGACGGTATTCAAATTTAAAACTAGCGAACACTAGCAGTCGTTTTATAGGTGCAATTGTTGGTTAAGAATAATACAAATGTAAAACTATGTCATGTATAAAAAATATTAAACTTTTAAAAACCATTCGGAAAATTATACCCACAGCGGGTTAAATCTAGCTTACAGTGGCTGAGAAACACACTTAAGTAGTAGCAGGAAATACTTAGCGATTATTATTACCTGTTAGCATGCATCCTCTTGTACCTGGACGCCATTGCGCCTCTTAATTGCATTAATAAACGTGGAAATTATGTTACGTATAATGTAATATGCTCCAATGGGTCATCAAGAAGCTATGAAGCGGTTAATTTCGCTGTTTCATCCTCCACTATCCAGATATCTATGAAACACTACACTGAAATTTATCCCTAGTAAAATGGAAGCGAAACAGATTTTAAACCAACGCATGGATACTAAATATGCTTCACTAAATCTCTTCATTGTTATTATTTAGGTGGATTCGGCGGTAACTTAGTTTTTCCACTGACTTAAAGAAGCATCTTCGGGGAAACTAAATCACAAGAATATTTATTTCTAATGTGAACAATGATTCTAATTCTCAACTCGATTCTCAATTGAAAATGAAGGGTAGGGTGGGTTTATTTCCTTTTTTCAGGAACTAGGTGGTAAGAGAGCAAACGGACCAACCCATAATGACGTGGAAAATAAGAAAAGCGACGACAGATCTATTCCATAGAACGTATTCGGCAAAACAACGCTACTGGGAGAAAGAAGACTGACGAGCGACAGATAATCTTGGAGGCACCATGTGGTGGCTATATATGTTCACAGTAAAGAGCGGATATGGTTTAGAAAAATTAAATATCTCTGTATTTTAGCTCTTACTACGGATTTCACACTTATCAATAAAACACAAAATAATAACATAGTCGATAGTTTATCTAAAAATACGCAAGTGGCTGTATGGATTCAATGTTAATTCAAAGAAATGTAGAACCTATGTAAATGAGTGATTCAACCAGCAAGTATTGAAAGGGTACTAAATACATACACAAACTAATTTTGTCCCTCAGAAGTTTAAAAAAAAGGAACCAAAAGTATATTTTTCATTATAAAAAGCTTCTAAGCATTGTATGCTATGTTAAAAAATGGTTATCTAAGTATTATTTAAATAAAAATGTCCGCTTTAGTATCATTTTATTATAATACCAAATTGCTGTATTCATGTTTTATATTTACGAGGAAATTATACATTCAAACTTGTTTTAATACTTTCTTAATTACGTAAATAAGTATGTACTTGGAATAATTATTCTGAGCACATTAATATGTAAATATTATATCTTCCTAGAAAATAATATGGGAATTCTTCGAAACGTTTAAAATACCTAAACGTTGTTACGCGACATTTTTTTTTTTTTTAAAAAACAAACAACTTCTATGTGTATTTTATTTTACATTGTGGAAAATTTTAATGGCAGATTGTTAAAATTTCACGTAATACTGCAAACTTGGAATGAGCAAAATTGATAGATAGTTAGAAGCCTAGCGATGGACGCCGCTTTGCGAATTTTGCGCTTTGGACGTTGGGACGCCTTTTGGAGTGGGTCTTCTAGGGAATTGTAAAAGGTAGAAGAATAGCAAGTGATATATATTAATACATACAATACTTTCATTATCCACGTTGAGTTCTTAAGCATCGACGCTTAGAAGTATATGCCATATAACTTTGCACTCCGGTTCTAGGATTTAAGATCACGGAATCCATACACTGCTTTAGGATCACGGAATCCATACATACTAATACACTGACGTGTGAAAATGTAGTAAAAGGTGCAAAATTATACGGCTTATACTCTACATTTTTATAAAAGTTAAAAACAGAAATTTAATATACATACTTTCTATGCGATTAAAATATCAAATGAAAATATTTTTATGAAATGTTAAAATACTAACAATGTAAAATGATTTTAAAAATAAATTCTGTAAAAATGTTTGCCCATTATGAAATATTTCTACAGCCCATACACGCACAGATTTCAATTGATATTTACCACATAATAAAATGTGAATATTATTCACACATATTTATGTGAACCTCTTTACTTTGTTACTTAACGAAAGATAAGATAATAAAAACAATATTAGTACTTCTTCTTGTCTGGCCGGGGTGAACTTCGGTAGCTTCAAATTAGTTCTCCACTACACTCAGCCTTCCGCCTTCCGCCTTCCTAAGCCAATCGCTGACCTTCAGCGCTTCTCAAATCTTATGAAACCTCATCTATTCAGTGAAGTCACTGTCTTCCCTCAGAAGTAAAAAATGTTTGACATTCTGTAGGTTTCCAGTCATAAATGCGTGACATATTCCCGGCCCATTAAAGTCGTTCAGTTTTAACAAATCTGGTAACTTCTGGCTCATCGCAGATTCTTTTAAGCTCATGGCTGTGCCGTTGTCACCGAATGTCATTCTAACAGACAGGGCCGAAAATCTTTCGCATGATCTATCACTCAAACAATATTAATACAAGATTTATATAACAGTAGAATGACGAATATAGAGGATATTAGTCATTAGTCCGTTCTTGAGGGTCTAACGGATATGGAATTCGACGAATATAGGAACAATTTACCCCAGAACAAATAAATGAACTTTAATTTAATCTGTACCCAGCGCCAACAATACATACACAAATCAATATTTTTTGTTGATCTTCAAACTATCTTTTTTGTACTGAGTAGAGATGGTGGTAAACGTGGAAGAAGAGGAAACTTATTGTTGTTTAGAAGACTAGTTTCTATCTATTAACATATCAGATAACTACAATTCTGATGATGGAGTACGCTTTGCCGATGATTCAGTAGCACTCTACTCAACAAAGAACAATATGGAAACGCTGAAGATGTTTTTGTCATCAAAATGTGACGAGTACAGAAAATATTGATATATATTATATTTATGTCTCGCACATATAAATTTTGTCTAGACTAGAACAACTTGGATTGAAGTTTTCACAATAAGTGGACTAGTTAAATTGTATTTATGATGGAAAGTGCATAGAGCTGTATTTCAATGTAATCTGATTTCGTGTGCGAGGTTCACGAATCCACAAAAACCTCTTCGTGTAGGCACTCGCCGAGAATTCTGTAACATCGAAAAAAGCCGAGTATGCAATGTCCGTCAGCACGCAGGCTTTTACTTCCACCCAAAAACGTTCAGAGAATAATAATTCATGACAAGTGAGGGATGATTAATTTAATGCAAAAAGAAAACTTTTACATCCCCTATATAATATTTACGACGTGGCATTAGCACACCGGAAGCAAATGGACATAAACTTCAAATTTGGATGGGTGAATAATCACTTTGGTCAATTGTAAAAGAACGAACCGAATAAAACGGTTTTTGATTGAGTAATAAATAAAACTTAACTAGATATCACAGTTTTTAGACATAATACAAAAATATCGTCGTTGTTCTGGAAGAAGACACTAACTGAAAAATACTAGTTTTTCAAATGTTTAAAATGCTATAACTTTTTTATTTATTTTGTTTGTACAAAACTGTTCTTAAGTAAAAGTATAATTTATAAAAATAAGTATGTTCTTTTATACGGTAGAGTTTGAAATAAGGAACATTTTGATGTAAATCACTCAATATGCAGTTTTTTTGGATTTAGAGTGTTCTTCCAGAACAACGAAGATTTAAAAAATATTCTAACTATTAAAGATTTAATTGGCAATTACTTGGTATAACTCTATTATAATAGAATTAAAATAACGGTGTATTCAATTCTGCAAGACTTTAATCTGTTTTTTGATAGCTATTTCAGCTTCACGCCGTCGTCAAAACTGTGTGTAAGCTTAATTTAACTCAGCTATATATACTGTTTTATAAGAAATAGACAATATTATATCATCTCACTTATATCAACATAATATATTTTATTTAAAATTAAATTATTTAACCTACTAATTATGTTTTGAGTAGTTCTTGGAAAACGAACACACACGGTATAATTAATTATTAATCGTTGAAGCAAATGCGTTGAAATTTTATTGATTATACGTAATTACGTGAGTTTCTTGTAATTGTTTAAATTAGGGCTGAAAAGTAACTTAAGTTTTGAATCAATCAAGGGAAAGTTCCAATATCTGAGTGGAAAGGTCATGTTTATCAAATTGCTGAATGGAAGTTGAAAAATATAGTTGTTGTACATAATGTCGGACATGTAGCGGAACAGAAACGTCGAAACGTCGCTTGCTTCGGATACGTAATTCACGGGTTTGAATTTCATAAATTGAATTTTCAATCGATTTATGGATTTGTGTTTGAAGGCATGGCTGTCTTTGGTGTCTAAATTCTCTCCCACTCATTCGATCTTAAAAACACGACGTAGTGAGAGCGATTAGTTAACCAATAGTCCTCTCTTAGCCCTATCTTTACTGTCTTCCAAAAAGATTGTGGTCGAGCGACTAAGCAAGAAGTTCTGATGGAATAACTTAGGTTGAGATGAGCTTCATTAGGAGTCCATTTACTTCACATTGTAAGCCGAAATGGATACACAATATAATAAAAAGTAAATCTTATGTCAACGAATCAATAAATCAGTTAAACTGATTTCCCATATACCATGATCTAAATTATATGAGTAAAGTATACAGTTCCAAAGTGTAATAGGTCTAAAATTTGCAGTTTTGAGATAAGTATGGGGAAGAGGAAATTCTTATAATACCGATGTCTACCAGTTCCAAAATGTAACAAGTGGTAATCTTTGGTTATTTAAGAATGACAGTGGTTATTATTACTTTAGTTTCAAACTGTAAAAACTACGAAAATCCCGTGAAAACCTCTGAAAAATCATATTATCAATATTATAAATCTAAATATATCATTTTGAGTTGTTACACTTTGGAACTGAGGTATCTATATGTATTGTGGATTATAATATCATAAAAAGCGATCATCTGCGTTATTTTTCGACATATTTTTTGTAACATTCTATCCCAATTTCATAAGGGTGGCTGCAGCCATTCGCAAACAAAGGACGGACCTTTTTGGAAAGCACTCTTTTGGCATCAAAATGAAATTTTCCGGATCCGCGTTTGAAGATATGTATCGCGTTGTTTGTCGAAAATGCAGGTTATCTGGAACAACGTGTACGGCTGCAGCACCTTCTTAAAAATCGCCTTTTAAATCACGCCTTAAGTGCGCGTGGCGTGTGTTTTGTGGAGGCGATTTATTGCACATAAATTTTAAGCGTTTTCTGGATAATCTTTATCCCCTTGTTGTTTTCCATAAAAGCAAGATTTTATGGCATGCATATTAATAGTTTTAAAATAAATTGTATTTTTTTATTGAGCTTTTAACACGATAAAATTTGCATTTTTAAATAGAAACACCTATACAGTATGTCGAGTCTGTGATGCAGTGGTCAACGTCGTTGGGTTCAAAACCCAGGACGGACAGTTTCATTAATTGATTTTTAAATCGATTTAAGTATTTCTGTTCTTACACATAGATGTTTGTGACTTCTATAATTCCCTCCTACCCATCCTGCCCTAAAACGGGGCGTACTGAAAACGACTGGTTGACCACAAATCCTATTCTAGCCTTATTCTTCTATCCCTACTACCTACAGAAAAAAGAGGTTGAGCAACTGAGTAACAAGTAGTTCTTATAGAAGTATTTCTAAACAGAAATACAAGTATTTCTGTTGAGATACCTCCATACTGGTAATGGGCATGATAAAATAAAAAACAACAAAACACTGGATTAAATTGAACGCATTTTCTATAAAAATAAATTTCCACTGGAAAAAAATAATACGTTTTCTCGATTGAAGTTTTTTTCCAGCACCAATGATAGATAGTAGATAATAAATAACACATTTAACCAAGTGAATTCCGAATATGGAGCACATAGAATCATTATGAGTGAACTGCAAATTAAATTACTTCAAATTAACTTACTTACATTTATAATTTAAGACATCGACTGAGGGTGCTTGATGGAATTTCAATATTAAATTAGAATTATTGAGAGTTTGTAGATTTTCGTGTATCTTGTCACTAACGACCCGGGTTTCGCCTTTCGGCATATTGAGGCATTCGAGCGCACGAATTCGTCATCCGAATTCGAATCCATTCGAAAGGCGAAACCCGGGTCGTTAGTGACAAAATACATGGAAGTGTACAAAATCTCAATAATTCTAGTTTAGTTATATTTATTAATTATTATAAAAACAATAAGATTTCAATATAAAATGTTCACATTTATATGTGGTAACTGTCAATTTTTGGTGGAAACGCATTTTATTTTTTAAAAATAAAACACATTGTTTTTGTACTTCTTCCACATTTTCATTATGATCATGACCAGTTTCGTTTAGAAAACTCGGTCTTGATCATTACAGAAATATAGATTAAAAACAAAAATTCCATTTTGCTGAACATTGTGAAAACTTCAATTCAAGTTGTTCTAGTAAACAGACATTTTACACGCAAAATGAAGAAATATAATAGTTATATCCACAATACCATGGTACCTCTGCATACGTCAGTTCCTATGTTCGTCACATTTTGATGATAAAAAATCGAGAGCAGTATTAGTTGATGAGCAAATCATTTAAAAAAAGTGAAAGTATTTTATTTTCAAAATATAAGTTGGTAGCTGCGTAGATCGGGATAGGATGTTCAGGAAAACCTATACATTTGGATAAAATCTTAAATCGATTAACAATCAAGGATTTGAACCCTTGGTAGAAGAGGGTCGAAAGATATGGTATGGAAGATACTTCTAACTGCAGTTATTTGAAGAAAAATAAGTAATAATTACAATCTATTGTTATAAAGCATGTTGTTTTTAAACACCCTTTGCTTTAACTGTTGCTACTCGCTCACGGCGATGTGTTAATCTTTTACAGAATTTATAACATTGCTATTTCGGGAATATAAAAATATTAAAACATGGCAAAAAGCCAAATGCGTATAAATTTAAATAATAAATATAAATCTCGGACACGCAAAAGATCGTTATCTCTTTGACTGAAACATAAATCACTATGTGGCGTATATATTTTCGGAATAAAAATCGGCAACCAATATAACGAAAAAAGTTACGATCAATTTCCAGACACATTCGTTCGTAATGAAGCTCGCTCTATTGGATTTTTCGGCGTGAGAAATATTTATATGACGGCCGATATAAACTTTTCGTAGATAATGACTTATATTGGCAAAGTTCAGAAGGCGATGTTGCACGGGCCGAACCCTTGGAACATTCAACCCCTACCCCGGTCGGCGCGGAAAAGCCTCGCATATCGATCGGAAAGTCTGCTTTTTCTCGGCGGGGGAAAATCGGCAAAGCGTTTGCCTTTTCGGGAACTACGTTTTCTGGTGGATGCCACGCTTCCCATTCGCTTCAGGTCCGAATAACGAAGTCTTGTAAATTATTTAACACTCTAAATGTGTAGCGATTGGGTATTTTCTTTTTTGGAAAAAATATACCAACGAATTTTCAGATCCACGTGGCCAAGTGGACAAGATGAGAAAAAGTACAGCTCAACTTTGTAGTTTAATGAAAAACTAATTGTAAATATTATTAAATAAAAATAAATCAGATTCGTTCCGTAAATTTTCAAAATTTCCAAACGCCACATCAAAGCATTTTAATAAATTTATTCTTATAAAATATCAAACCACCAACCCCAGTGTGGACAGTTTCAAAAAACAATTCAATCGATTTATGGAGTTCTGTTCGTAGGCATGGTTTGTATGTGGTCTAAAATCCCCACCCATCCATACGATCCTAACAACGGAGTATAGCGATTAGCTAACCACTGGTCCTGTGTTAGTCTTATTTTTCTATCCTTACTCTCTTCGGAAAATGAGAGATTGGGTTCAGTCAAAGACTGCACTTAAGAACTTATAAGGCCACATGCTCCCCACCTTTGATCCATGGTATAAGAAGGCAATGCATCACAAATGTTTTATATAATATTTCTGTATCACAACATCCAATTGTTGGTATCCTTACTATATCCATATTTTCTTCCAAAAAAAAAGGCTAAGCAACTGAGTATCAGGCGGTTCTCTTAGAAAAGCTTCTGTTGAGATACCTTTTTAATGACGCCAAATGCTCTATATTAGGAGCGGACATGTTTTAAATAAAAATAAGCTTAAATGTTGCACTATCTTAATATATTTAATGTATAAATCATACTTCAATTGCACGGTTTGAAAATACTCGGTTCATTCTAGAAATTATCAAAGATTAAATTATATTTTGTCAGCCGAAAAATTGGTGTCTACGAAATATATCAAACCCTACCGCAAATATTATCCTCTCATTCATGGGGTGGTTTAAAACCCATAAATCTCTCCCTTGCTAACATCCCCGTTTCCACATATCCCATCAGTTGTCCGAAAATGTCCGGTTATTTTATTTCGTGTTGTGTCAAGGAATTCGGCTATGATTTTCTTTTCATGCAGGAAGTCCTTTTTCATTTAAACCCGACAGTCCTCTCGGGTGAAATATTTTTTGATAGATATAAAGTATGTAAGGTATTTATTTACCTGTTGCGCGAGTATATCGTTTTATATAATCGTTTAAATATTAATCATATAAAACACCGTCGGGTCCCTGGTGCAATGGTCAACGTTGTTGGCATCGGTTACAGAACTCACGGATTTGAATTCCAGTACGTACAGTTTCATAAACTGATTTTTCAATCAATTTCTGTTGGAAGGCATGGATGTTTGTAATGTCTAAAATTTCCTCCTACCCATGCAATCCTAAAATCACGGTGTAACGAGAACGATCAACCAACCGCTATCCTGTCCTAGGCGTATCCTTATATCACTACTTTCTTCGAGAAAAATTGGTTGAGTTACTGAACAACAAACAGTCCTTGAAGAAAAATTATGTAGAATACCTACATTAGGAGTCAGTATAATCCACATTAGGAGCGGATATAGTCATAAAACATTTAAAAATTGATGTACCTATATTATTTTGTAAATTAATGAAAACAATGAAATGTACATTTTGGATTCATTCAAAGGCTGCACTAGAGAACCTCTAAGGCCGCATATTCCCCGCCCCACCTAAGATTCAAATTAGAGGTAGGCAATGCATTGCAAATGTTTTATTCCTGTTTTACAACAGCTAATCGAAGAGTAATCATTCCATTTTGCTACAAAATGTACTGGAATCACGTTTGGTATTAACAAATTATAGGAGTCGGCAAAAAATCGCTATTTTGCGTTTAATCGGAAAAAAAACAATTTTTCCCACCGATGGTCTCAAATCAAAATTCTTAAAAAACTAACCCCATGACCTAACTGAAAAAATGTACTTAAAAATGTGAACAATTTAAATATTTCGATAGCATACATCCATTGTTTCCTCTAACACGAGAGATTCTCTGCGCGGAAAATCCATTAGCTGAGCAGGTCAAACCAACAAATGAGCGGAATAATTTTAATCTTTTTGCAAACAAAAATTTATCATATTCTGTATGGTGTGTTACAATCTTAATATACGGGATATAGCGAGAGCGGTTAGCTAACCACTAGTCGTAACTCTGCCTCTTACTCTCATCGAAAAAGAGAGGATGAGCGACTGAGTACCAAGCAGTTCTCGTAGAAAAAACGAGGACATGGTAGAAAAATGAATACATATATATATTTAGTTTTATATATTTCTTCAAAAATTGAATTTGAATATTTTGTATTGAAGTGAGTGCCAACCCGAGATGAGTGCGCGGGAGTTATAAAAATGCTGCAAGGCTGTGCAGGATCGCAGCTTAGAGAAAACACTCGATACATCTCTTACCATCAGACCACAGAGGCAAGGCCTACTTTCTGTAATATTAGAGAATTGCTTAAAATAATTTACTGCTTTATCTCAATTAACTGATAATAATGCCACGGCCAAATAAATACTAACGCAATTATAAAAAAGTGCGTGGTTCGTCCGTTTAATTTATCAAACACAAAGTATTGCGAGGGACATAATATATTATAGATAATTTAAGTGTGCATAGACGGTGAACCTATCCATACGCAAAGTCGCGTCCACAGTACTGTTTTATGACAAGTTTAGCTGGACAACAATGTATCATGGCGACATATAAGCAGTAAAAAAATGCTACTAGTATGCTGTCCACAAGAAAAATGTGAAAAGTGAGTGAGGCTTCTTTGTAGGCTGACAGGCGACATGTCGTGAATTCGTTATTAATAGTAGACCAGAGCTTTATAAAAACCATAGACTACATTTGGCACATGAGTAAAGTACGTTACGATATATTTTTTTCCATGGTTTACAGTTTTGTATCCATGCTGTTATTAGGGAATCTTACATCTAGGACTCGGACATGAGCTTCTAGATCTGTTTTCGTTGGAAATATTTGCAAAAGAAAAGTGATAGATACTCACACTTATATATCCCACACTTCCAAATGCTTTTTTGCCGCGAACGACCATTAAATGACATACCCAGAATAATCTTGCCACGATGAAAATATAATCCCATTTTCCTCCGTTTTCAAAACTACTTGTATTAACGGCATCGCCAGAAATTTCGAATTTAACTTCATCTTTCTCATCTCATAACTCTGGCAAGGGAAAGATGTTGCTAGCTGAATATAGTCATTTTCGTTACAGACATGTCCAATGGCCTTATATTTTATGGGAGACACAAACGCACACCAATACAAAATCAGTGGCACTAATTAATTCAAGAAATGGTAGTGTTTCGTAACTCTACACTCTACGACGACGAAATATAGATCGCATACCAACCCAGCTCTCGAAATAAAGTAATGATTTTTCTAATTTAGCATTATATAATATATGCATAAACTAAAATATAAATCACTTTTAAGGTGTTAACTGTCAATTCATGGTGGAAAGACATTGTATTTTAAAAAATTCATTTGTATTACTTTCACATGTTTATAATGATCAGCACTGGTTTCGCTCATCACGAGCATTATTAACTGATAAAAATACAAACCTAACAGGCCTATTTATATAAAATTGAGTGTTAAAATTAAGGTATATAAAACAGATGGTTCATGAGCTAAGACAAGAAATTACTGATTAGCAAACAAATTATACAGAAATCAAATAAAATATCCTACAATTAAAATCTTATGGACCTCTTACAAATCAATAAATACTAATCTGAAATCACAAATATAACTACATTCAGAATCCATTAACTAAGCAAAATTCTTTAATGACATTACTGATGCATTAAGCAAATAGCCGATTGGGAAAGTTATAAGAAAAAAAAATAGTGAACCATTTATAAACAATCAAATATTAAGTATGTAATTAATATTAACAATAAACAGCCATCTTAAGTGGAGAACGCAGAGCAGCTGTGAGCATCCATCAAATGTAATTCGTCGTCGGGTCGTTAGTGACAAAATACATGGAAGTGTACAAAACCTCAATAATCCAAATTTGATATTGAAATTCCATCAAGCACCCTCAGTCGATGTCTTAAATTATAAATGTAATTTTGTTATAATAATGTTATTCTTATATTTTAATTTGTAAGAATTGATTCAGTCTCATTAATTTTTGTTTTTCGGATATAATATATTATTATAATAATATAAAACATTTCAAGAGTTGGTTAAAGATGTCTTAATTGAATGTTAAATATTTGTTAATGATAAATAAAAGCAATCCACACAGAAGGTTTGGGTTCAAATATTTGTACGCCATACACGAACGTGTTAAAAAAACTCCCTTATCATTAACACAATATTTACCCCCAAAACCCTCCGCACACAAGGCTATTAAGCGCAAATTAAAAATCGGTCCATTGCATATTATTGCTCCGAGCACGTTTTTTTGTGCGAAAAGCTAGCTAAAAATCCCCGCTGTCCCGGAAGCCGGGTACGAGACAGCGGAAGTCGGGTGGCGCCATCTCCTGAATTCGTAATTAATAACGTAACGTCACCCAGGTGCGAGATTATGTTTATACAAAACGCCTCCTCCGGGAGTAGGGAAAAAAACTTTCCGGGAAATTCCCGGCTTGTGCTGAATAAGGTAGCGATCGAACGATCCGCTTGCACACGTTTGCTAGTCGCCCAAATTGGATATACGTTTTTTTTACTCTGTGGTTTGGGGTAGGTTATTTTGATTTTATTTCGCTCCGTATTTGATCACGGTTTAAAAGAAGATATTTGCTATATATTACCATAAATACTTATCCAATTCCAGATGATTTTTTATTAAATTTCATAATATATTTAATCATAACCTTTGATAACAATTATTTAATCCAACGAACGCACTGGACATGTTTACTTGTCCATCACTTTATCTCGTATTTCCGGTCAAACTGGAAGGAAACACTTCTGGATATATTAGGCAACAGATCATGAAAATTTCAACTGGACACGAGGAAATATATTTTTGAAAAGAGCTCTCAATATTCAGTCTTTCGAATTTCAAATATGAACTGCTGATACGCAGCATTAATAGCCAGCTCTATGTATTACACATACTTATTCGGCAACGCGTTTGCTTGTGTGTGTGTTGGCGATGTCCCAGATTGTCGTAGATTAAATATTTTTCAGCTTCTTCATTTTCTTCGATTCATTTTAGCGAGAATGCGACGAGTTTAGTTTACTTCTTGATGTATTTGAGATAACTAATATATATTTCACATAATTCTCAATTTTTTACTGTTGAAATTGATCTATTTTTAGCCATAGTGAGCGTTTTAACAGATCAATTGACTGAAAATAAATTCGTGTGAAAACGGCTCGCGCTGTAAGGGTTAATCATCATTTCTTTGAGTGGACCTTATCTCCAAGTAACATGATCAAATTTATATTGGATAGTATTATAATTAATACATTTATGACAAATTTAAATATGACGCCGAAATGAGGTAACTATGACATAGTTTGTCTATTGTTAAAAAATTATCGTATTTAATGCGATGTCGTTATCTTTTGAAATATAATGTATACTGTTGGTCATAGAGATAAGTAATGATGGAATAAGAATGTTTTCAGTGCTACAAGAATTTTATCAGTTCATCGATAGCTATTTCGGCGTCACCTCATCGTCATAACTATGTTTAAACTTAATTTAACTCAGATATATACAAGATTACATCATCTCACTTATTCCAAGATCCTAAGATTTATTTAAAATTAAAATATATTTCGTACTACATTGGTAACTATATTTTTATTGAATACTAGTAATTTTTACCCGGCTTTGCTCAAGATAGAGGACGCTTATATAAGACGTTGGTTAGTTAACGTTGAAATTTTTTTGATAGTTGAAAATATCACTGTGGACCTCGTGTTACATACACAAAATATAGCCCATCAATAAAAAATACATAAATTTAAAAGTTGAAGCAACAATATTAAAAGAAAAATACTACCCCACCATCACTCTTATTATTGCGCCGTAAAGCTTTTTTATCTGCATTTAAAAATGGTATTCGAAAAACTATTACTTTTGCAGAGCTTCAAGAATCTTGTCAATGTCGTGTTTGTTAGATCGTCCTGATATCCTGCAAACTGTCAAATCGTTTAAATAAATACATTTCGCGTTTTCAAAATGTACGACTGTGGGATATCGTTAGTAAATGGGAAATCCTTAAATACGCTATGCTGGTTCATTGCTCGAAATTTAGCGGTCTGCTTGGTACTCAGAAATTTCTTCTATAACATTATTACTGGACTGAGCAGAAAAAGCAACTTGATTGGAAAACTTGTGGTTATACTTGAGAATGTACTTAGACTTTATTGAGTTGCAGCATTCAACGTTGATGTGAGCATCAAATATCTCAGAGCCAAAAGATTGCTAGGGACGATCCGCCGATTATCAATTTTCACAGTTGCTGTTTGTCTACCGTCTGGCTTCCTTCGTAGGTAGAAATGATAGCAATTCAAATTGACTATAATTTTCTGCATTTTCCATTTTTTAAATATCGTGACAGCCTAATGAAAGCATGGTATCGACCGTGTAGCTAACTTTTAATGACGATGTCAATAAACTTTTTATCTGCGCAAGTATTGGGAATTTATGGAGAAACAATACGGCAGTTCGCATTTCTGCCATTCGATGGAGTATAACCAATACTTAAAATCATCAAACACTTGACCTTTTATCAGTACGTTAATGAATTGTATAAGCTTTTGCTGGAAGATCCTTGTTACCAAATCACGTCAATCAGTTTTTGATTGGTCATCGGCCAAATTTTGCTCCACTTTTTTACAATTTGGATAGAAAGTGTGCGGCTTGCCTCCGAACGTACGTGATAACGTCTTGAATGTCTTGATCATATTCACCTATGTTTCGTGGACATCCAGAAAACGTTGAGGGTATAATTTTCAAAATGTCCATGATCAGCGGTATCGAATCTTTCAAATGAATATATTCATTGAATTCACGCAACTTTTGGTCTCCTAAGTCTCGAGCACACGAATGGACTCGAACTGAGTTCGAGTCAGTTCGAACCCAGTTCGAGTCCATTCGTGTGCTCGAATGCCTGAAGATGCCGAAAGGCGAAACCCGGGTCGTTAGTGACAAAATACATGGAAGTGTACAAAATCTCAATAATCCAAATTTGATTCTTTATTTGTCAACCTATTTCTAGTCAATGAATGTACATGACTCAATATAGAAAAAATACTTTCACACGAGTTCGTGGAAGAAATAAAAGTCAACTAGGAGATAGCTAATTTTTTAACAGTTACACAAATATTGGATATGCTTTTTCTTTTGAAATGATTTTTTATTTACCGTTCAAATCTTGAAACAAGTTCGGTGTAATTTTCAACTGACCCGATTTTAAAAATTCTCCGTCGGAATAATGTTTCGAATTGATTTTTTACTATTCCGCTATAAACGTTTACATATAAAATTAAATAAAATATTTTTTTTTATTTTGGCCTGCAGTCGAACAAATTTTGTGTGCCATGTATTTCCCATCGACTGTTATAATCAGTTCTACCAAATGAATGACGATTCAATCTACATTACATTGTTCTAAAAAGAGTAATCAACTTTTAATTTTACAATATAAAAGCTACTAAGAAACGAATTAGTATTTCAATGGTTAATATAATAATACCGGATAATTATCCGCCAAACGACTTCGCGAACTCTCAATATATTTCTACTGTTGAAATTAATTACACAGACATAAAAATAAATATATTCCTTCGCGCAATTTAACAAAAATGCTTAGTCAACCGACGCACGAACCGTGGGATGTATTCAATAAATCACTCTACAAAAGAAATTGAAAATGAAATCCCAGCGCTGTAATGAATTTCATCATCTCCAGGTTCGGTTAGAACAGGAAGACGAAGAAGAGGCTCGCTACAAATCAAAAGCAATCAAAAGTTTTTATCTGCGTCGCGAATCTCACCCCCCAATGGTAAGCGAACTTTGCGCGATGTCTACTGCAGAGCTTTTAAAACAGTAAAAGCTTATTTATTAATACAGAAACTAAAATATTAAATTTGAATGAAAAAACGTGTTCATTTGATTCATTTTCCGCTATTTTTTAAAATGTTTTCGGATTAACAACAATAACGAATCGTCTAAGAATCGTCCACGAAATATTACGTTTTATAAGATTTTTTTTTACTTTAAAATCCAAAAATAATAATTATAACATATCTCGTTTTTTCATAAAGCTAACCATGTAATGTTTATTTTCATATTTGGTTACAATTGAAAACGTATTAGTGAAAATATAACTTTGTTTAAATAAAAATAAAAACCAAAATAAAATTACTCTAGGATATAGTACAATAATTAAGTTGTTTGGAAGGCAACTATGCTGACCATTACACTGATGTTTGTCGGGTCCGTGCTGTTGTGGTCAACGTCGTTGACTCCGATTACGGATGTTTTTCTGCTATCACATCTTTTTCTATACATTTTCTGAGCGTCTTCATATAAAATAGTGTCCAATGTATTAATATATAGATTTTCTTGGGTTTACATAACTCATGTTTCTATTTAAAATATATATATTAATATTTGGAGATCCTTTCGAGACTCTACCCCAACCCTAAACGCCCACACCCACTGCTGACCCCTGCACCATATTATTTAAGTCATTACACATTTCCCTTAAATGTAGAAACGACAAAGTCAGAGAATGATATCAATACCTGAGTTACAAAGTGTAAGAACTCAGAAAGCATAGTTATTAGATAAATCCACAAAAACGTCGCATTATACAAATCCGTGTTATACGAGATTTGAAGTTTATACAAAATTAGGGTATGCGTTCCAAAATTTTTTTAAATAAACAACCGAAAAAATATACATTTATATATTTATTAAAAAAACTTTAATAACAAATAATAGATCATTCATTCTTCATCGCTATCGTTTACAATTCTATGATTTCGACTCTTTTTCGAGGTCGGTTGTGAGTTTTCATTGTCAGAAGACTGTGGAGTATTTTTGAATTTAGGTTTAAAATGTATCTGTGTATGTTTCTGTAATGAGCGATTGTTTGCTTTTAGCATATAAATCTTTACGTATTTCGTGATAAGGGGACAAATCTGTTGAAATTCCGTCATGAACTTCGAACTTCCTTCCATTATAGGATCATTTTTAATAAAAAAAATACTGAAGCCGTGTTACATAAAGCATGTTGTAAAAAAATATGTCACAATTCCTTAACCGTGCTATATCAAAACCATGTTGTATAAAACCATACTATACCAGGCCCAAATATATTTATAACACTATAAACATAATTCCATTTTTTTAGGAGTTTACAGAGGTTTTTATATGATTTTCTTAGTTGTTGAGTAGGAACCTAAAGTAATAATAACAACAGTCATTCTTAAATAGCGACAGATTACCACTCGCTACATTTTGAACTGGTAGAAATCGGTATTCAATGAATTTCCTCATACTTAACACAAAACTAAGGAATCGATATGTTAAATAATACTGATACTATGTTTTTTTCATAGCTAAAAGAGCGGATTGTACAAACATTAAAGCTAAAATCAGTTCCTAAATAAGGCATTGTCGATAACAACAAAGCATAAAGCTCAAGGGTTTATGCGTCGAATTAAAATCACGAAGTTTAAAGTCGTAGTTTGACTTCATGAAGTCTGAGTGACCACGGCGCACTGCATAATTAATTCGTAAGCGTAGGCTTTGAAAGTTTTGGGGGTTAAAGTTTATGGCGAACCTTAAACTCGCCCACAGAGGGTTAATGATTTTGTTAACCCGAAATTCATCTGAATAATTTATGCATCTACGATTGGCGTCATCGGAAAAGGTAGATGATCACTTTCGCGCTAATACATATCAATTTGATTAGTGGTTACTCTGATATCCTAAATACATAGTGAATATTATATATCAAAGGATTTTATTTATTTTTGGGATGCTACTTACATCTAAGAAAAATTCTGTATCAGAGGTTTCAGACTAGTAGGGGATTCCTCTCAGGAGGTGAATTTTGGAGTTCCAGAGAAAGAATTGCTGCAGCTTATTAAATATTTCAATATTACACATAAATATGCATATTTGGAAAGCACTTCTTGAGTTAGATTATTTTGGAAAGGAGGGAATTATATTCTAGACATTGGTGAAAAGGTAAATGGAGCAAAGAAGGTTGGGAATTTCTGTTATATATGATTATAGTTTGATAGATCCTCTCGGGCAGAGGTGTTGATGACGAAAGTAGATGTATCCAGCAATGTATTTTTTATTGCAGTCGGTTAATTGATTTTACAATTACATGTAATCAATGTTCCCTCTCAGCTGCGCGCGCTCAATTCTCACGCATTCGTCCAGGGTTTGCGCGAACTCCAATACGAACTATTCAAATAATCTTAAAATTGGAAAAACTCGAATAGTATATTTTTTTCAAGAAATTATATTTTTATATAAAAAATTTTCGCAATCTTCTTCGTCGTAATGATTTATGATGAAGAAAATACGAGTAAGTTTTTAAAAAATAAAAAAAAGCTCAAGCCGTCATTATTGCAGATATAAAAACACCATTTTGGGGGGAAATTCAAACACTGGCCCGGGCGGCGCAGACCCTAGCTACACCACTGTATGTACATATAAATAATTAATGTTTTTGTTGCAGTGAAATATTATTTACACTTATAAACAGTGAATTGTTTTTTAACCATCAGATATCGAAACGTTCAACGAGTAAATATATATCGTCTAGTTTCTACAAAAGGCAAGAAAAGTTGTAAAGAATTCAAACTGGAATGGCTTCACGGATCAGTTGAAACTGAAATGCCATCCAATTAGAAATTGAACATTAAGATATTATTGAGAATTAAATCTTACCTATTATCAAAACAAGAAATTGATTTAGATGAAGTATATAATATATGGATTAGTTGTAAGGAACGACGTGAAGAACTATAAGCAAAGTTATAAAACATGTTAAATAATTATTAGCGACTGATTATTTGCTTCATTCTGCTTATTTTTTCTTAATATGTGATTGATTTTATGTAAATAATTAAAATGAATTCTGTTATTCTTTGAGTTTTATTTTAATACACATTATTAATATAAATTATTAAATGAGAATAATTTTAAATATAATATACAACGCAAAACAAAAAGAAACACTTTTTATTTTTAAAAAAGTTTGTAAAAAATTGAAATTATGCCGTGCACTTGTTGGAGTGGCCTGCACAGCCTTAAAACTTCCACGCAGCTGACCTCTCGTCTTAGAGGGAACATTGCATTTAATACAATCAATTACAAATTACACGATTGACAAGTTAAAGAAATATAGTAAGAAGGGATAGGCAAGGCAAGCTGTTACCTTCCGGTCAGTGGGGACTCGCGCCCAGCACTCGAACCGACATGCATAACCTCTTGGCATAACAGCCGGCAAAAGAAAGGCAATTTTGCGCAAAGCGTCTTTTTCGTTAACAATTTGACCTCAACGGTCGATTAAAGCGACCGACGGTCCGCAAGAGGGTGTCGCACTGATTCCGACCAACTACCCAGGTCAGCGGGACTGCGATTTTATTATGAATGAATTTACTGATGTGAAAGCATGATGCTAGTACTTAATTGAAACAATATATATATATAGCATATTTGTTGGGACACTATCATAACCCATTAAGGGGGCCCGAAAAAAGTTAACCCATTGCCTTCCACCACACGTCTGGTCTACACACACCGTTACGTAACGAATAACTTGATTTATGACAATATCAATATGAAAAAGTATATTCCAAGAATTGAAAAGAAGACTTTGAATAGGACGACTTAAATACATCGGAAATATTCTTTTCCGTCATTCTAAAAGGTTCTTTCCAATGCGTTTTTGTTGTTTTGTATATTCGCTTTGAAAAAAAGTGTGTCAGTTTGTTGTATTTTCTATATAGAACATTTGTGAAAGCCAATCGTATACACGGGTTGGTCAAAAAACAAATTCATATCTCTCCATCGTAAATGTAGTAATTTGAGAAAATCAGAAAACCTGTTTCGAGTAGATATAATAAAAAATCTGTTGATATAAAAATGCTCTGTACCAAATCAATACCTCAATTCAAAGTGCATCAATTAAAAATTTTCAATTTTGAAAAAATGCTTAGAATACAGATATTTACCAGTTGCAAAATGTAAAAATTTTAGAATGACAGTTATTATTACTTTAGATGCAAAGTGTAACAACTACTGAAAATATTTTAAAAGCTGTAAAACTTCTATTATTAATATAAGAAAAAAAAAATATTTTTAATATTATAAATATGTTTTACATAATCCTAGAATTTCTCTACAAATTTAGATGTACAGTAGAAGATTAAACCTGCCCGAAATCTTTTCCTAATTATCTCAGAAATATGCTTTTTGAGTGGTAACACTTTGAAACTGAGGTATCGAAATGAAGGGTTCATGAGAATTTTTAGTAATTTCGTTATAATTAATTGCATTTTAAAGATTTATATATTTATCCGACCGACTTGATTTCCAGTTCCTTATTTTGCACATTGCGAGTTTATTGTACGGATTCCTCTTGAAAGAACACAAATAAACATCATGATAGGTTTTTAAGCATGCCCGCTCCAAATGTGGAGCATATAGCCTTTTTTAAGTATCTTGATTGTTACTACGTTGGTCAACCTCGCCTTTTCAAGACAGGGATCGAATGACAGAGAATGATTGGACTTTTGACATCACAAACAGTCATACATATTAACAGAAATCCATAAATCAATTGAAAAATCAATTTATGGACCTGTCCGTACTGGGATTTGAACCCGAGACATCCGTGGCCGAAGTCGACCACGTTGACCACTGTTCCACGGCTCCAGACAAGTTTAAATATGCAAGCTATATTATTTTTTGACAAATATCAGAAAAGCTTTTAAAAGCTCTACGAACAATTCGCCCATAATGTGGTGACCCTATCGATGATCTGACCGAAGATACATACGCTCAAAAGAAACATCGTTTTAAGGGCAAAAAGAAACTCAGAAGTGACACGTAGAGGTCGATCGCAGTTCCTGTTAAGGAACGAGCGAAACATCCGAGACAATGGGGATTCCTTAACTCAGTTAGGACAAAGTGGAATGGAGGGGAAGTCTTATGTCTTCCGAGAAACATCTCTTTAGGTCCGTCTGCATGCGAATAAATTTCCAAGTGATCTTTCGAAATAAAGCCTTATCAGTTCAAGTAAAATATATGTGAAACTAGATGAATGACTTAGCTCTATTAAATCTACCTTCACTTTATTCTTAAACACAATTTGCTGTGTACTACTTCCACATTTTTATAATGATCAGGACCAGTTTCACTCAACAACTGAAAATTCTACTTCTAAACATTCCATCTGTTTAAAAGAATAATTATAAATATTATTAACATAAATTGTTTTAAGGTGTCAACTGTCAGTTATTGGTGGAAAGGCATTATATTTTAGAAATAAAACACAATTTCTCTTTATATACGGTTTTAAGCTAAATAAAGTGCGTTATTTTGAAAATAAATATTTTTTCGATAAAATTTGACTTCTGACGTGATTAAAATTGTTGGAATTAGTTTTGTTTGAACACTTCTTCTGCCCACGCCCAGTAAAAGGAAAAATCTCTCATTAATTTCTCATATATATGTTAAGAATTGGAATAAATATGTTTTAAATAAACAAAGATTTAACCTGCCCAATATGTTGCTTCCTAATTTTCTCAAAACTATGCTTTTTGGTTGTTACACGGTACTTTTTTCTAGAACGTATTCCCCGTGCACCGTGCAATAAATAACCGTTTAAAAAAGCTAAAGTGACCATAAAAAAAGATTGCTTTAAACAATTTCCACTCCCAATGTGAAGCATATGTACCCGTACTGATGGAAGTATCTCAACAGAAGTTTTCTACGAGAACTGCTTGTTAGTCAAACCACCGTACCCCAAGTATTCGTCGCAAGCATCTGTTTTCGAACATACATTTAGTACTGCTTGTTACTCAGTTCCTCATCGCCTCTTTTTCGAAGAGAGTAAGAATAAAGAATAGGGCCAGGACAGGACTAGTGGTTAATTAATCACTCTGGCTAACCCCCCCGTTTTAATCATCGGGTGGGCGGGTGTTTTAGGCATCACAAATATCCATGCCTATGAACAGAAATCATTAAATCGATTGACAAATCAACTTGTACTGTCCGTAACAAGACTTGAACTCGAGACATTCGTAACCGTAGCCAACGACGATGACCACTGCACCACGGGCCCGACACTTCACTTAAGAACTGAGGAATCGATAATATAAAATTAAAATTGATAACTTAGTTATTCCACAGACTGTGTTACTAAATGTAGCGCGTTTCGCTTCTTTCAGAAGAATCATCAGACTAACTATATCGCAAGGTTTTTTTATTTTAAGGTAAACAATGATTCTAATTCTTAAATTAAAAATGAAGGGTTAGGTGGGTTTGTTTGCTTCTACTGAACGTAGGGAGGAGGGAAGACACAAAACGATGATAGTGCTAATTTCCATAACACTACTAATTACAAAAATAATTACTCCTGTTTGGAGGTTTGGATCTCGAGGAAACGATATATTAGAAATATTCTTTGCCTTCAACGTGAGATTCTTTCATCATGAAGAATTTATACCGATATCGCAAAGCACGACAGCGCTGATAAGCGATCTATCTACAGTAGCGGAATAAATACTTGAACGTTTCGTGAAGAATAATTAATCAGGTATTTTATTATCGTATCGAATTAAATATATTGCCGCTCTCCAAATATACTACTGTTTTTACTGAATAAATTTAGTTGCAATAAAAAAAGAGTACAAGTGCCCACGTGGATTTCTTTTTATTAACATCTAGTTAAAACGCCTATTTTGTCACTGAAGAGTTAAAACACGCGACGACAAAACTTTTAAAAGCTTTATATCCGCATTAAAAGTTCTTAAAGTTTAGAATTAGATGAAAGCTCACGAAAACTCGTATTGTAACACATTTGCAATATCGTCGAAGAAAATAGAATGTAAAAAATATTCAAAAGTTTATATATGGTGTTTTTGTATGCCCGCTCCAAAACTAGTGTATATCATCTCTGGTTTAACACGATGCTCGCTTAGAACGATTTCGCTGTAACACGGTTGTTGTTTTGACGAAACAAATCAATAAAATCTTGCTTCGTTGATTTGTTAACTGACTCCTGTGTCAATATTTAAAAAATAATTATTAATAGGTACATATTTCCTTAATTTTTCTAAAAAGAGCCCAGCCCCAACTTTTCATATTTCATGTGAATGACTCGCTTAACACGTCGACTATTTCCGCTCCCAATAACGTAAATGTATTTCACCAGAAGTTTTCTATGAGAACTGCTTGTTACGCAGTATTATTCAGAAATAGTAGAGATAGGTCTAGACCAGGACCACTGATTAGCTAAACGCTCTCGATACGCCCCATTTTTAGGATCGTGTGGGTTGATAGAAATTTTTGACATCACAAACAACCATACCTACGAAAAGGAATCGAATGAAAAATTTAGGAAATTGTCCATACTGAGATTCAAGTCCGTAAATTCCGTAACCGAAGGCAACAACGTTAACCACTGCACCACGGACCCGACAAAGTATTCATTTCTACATAAATTATTGGAAATGGTTTACAACTATTTCGGTTTCGCGCCATCGTCAGATCTATGTTTAAATTGATTTTAGTTGGATTCTTGTGGCAGAAAATCTTGTCATGTCTCTCTTGAAAATTACCGATTTTAGACTAAGGCTGTTTTCCTTTGCACGCATATGTATTTCAGTCCACTGCGCTATCCATGATAACAGTTTGAAGCAGACTGGTTTAGGTTTTAAGCAGCAACTGCAGTGCACAGACAAAACACGAAAATAGGAGTGGCTTTTTTATACGGCAATCAGTTTCGTAAATAAATGTTGGAATTCGAATAAATTTAATGAATCCCGCCCAGAACTAAACGCACACTGCACGCGTGCCACTGGATTTGGATATTTTAAGGAGATATTCTTTTTTTTACTAAAAATAAATCAGCCTAACGCAGCGAATAAGCAGCAATAAAAAAAATTAAACAGATAAAACTCCACGCTTCTGGGTATTGAAATATCGGTTACGTACGAAATTTATTACTAGTAAAATTTTATTTAATGGTTTCCCGGTTGGAATGGCATAAATAATGTCCATTTTTTTAACAAGATACAACGTTTGAGAACGTATCAAACATCATAAGAAAGTAACACTAGAACAACATAAGTAAATAAAATGGCGAACGTATATAATGTTGTGAGCATATTAAATTTCTGTATTTTTTACAGATTGTTTTCCACATATCGAGTATATACTGACAAAACATTAAGTCATAAAAACATGTTTTGGGATAATCGCATTTAAATGATTATTTATTTTTCAAAGTGCTCAAGTACTGCCAAGTGCAGTTATTGTTTGTGATTCAAAAAGATTTTTTGTACATTATGAAGAATAATCTTTTCGGTATACAAATCATAAGATTCGAGTTATAGTTATATTGTTTTTTGTTTATTTTCAAAGCCATTATGACGTCATGCGTTATACTAGTAGGTAGAGCATTAAATTTCCTACGCTTTGACATTAAAATCATCAAAACTGACTTTATGCATTTTTTCAATATAATGTCGATATATTGCACCTCCGCAAGACGAGTGTCATAGTACAAGAATCGTCATTTTTATGTATTTTAAATGTATTTTAGCTAGATTCCGAATAAAAAATGTATCTTTTAAAACAACGTAATAACTATAATTTAAGACATCGACTGGGGATGCTTCATGGAATTTCAATAGTAATTTGCCTAGGCAAATTACTTATTAACAATAAAGATAGAGTCCACTTTAAGAACAAATCTGGCATTTATAAATTACAATGCAGTGATTTCCAACATTTCTATGTGGGTAAAACCACACGTACATTAGATATAAGAGTTTCAGAACATTTATCTGCCTTTAGATTAAAAAAAGATACTTCGACATTCGCAAATCACTTGTTTTTGGAGAAACATACGTTGAATGCGGATGATGGGGTTCAATTGTTGCATCAAAACATGGTGGATCATAAATTATTTTATCAAGAAATTTTGGAAATCAATAGAGCCCAGTTAAATTCCTTGCCAATTCTGAACGAACAGCTGAATCTGCCAAACTCCCCGTTGCTGTATCCTATACGTTGAATCGCCTAACAGATGCCACTAAATGTGGAATGATTGTATATATTTATCCTTTCGTCGAATTGCATCCCGTTGAAACCCACAATGCTATTATAATTGTAAAATCACTGGTAATTCTAGTAATTAGTTGGAAAGCGGCAATTCGCCACTCTGTTAATGCGTTGTTTACAAAATAAGGATTGAGGCGATTCTAGAAATTTTAACTCAGGTATCAGTGTGGATCCTAGACTTATAATATTTTATCTCGTAGATAATATTAAATAATATAATTCAAAACGTAATTACTATAGTTCCTCAACGCACCGCTAGAAAGCCAAAATGACAGTTTGTTAGGTGTCTTGTATATGAAACTCATACAAAACTTAATTAATAAGCGTTTCATTATCATTTGTGACATTGCTTTGTACTCTTGACATTGACACCGATTTCAGTAAAAAATGTCTCAAAACTGTCCTTTTTGAGTTGTGACACTTTTATTGCGGGGGTGCAATGTAATATTAATGATTTTTTCAAACCAGTTTTTCTGCTAATTTAACAATGATCAGGACCGGTTTCATTTATCTTAAATATTAATGTGAATAATCGACTGATGTTCTTATAAATAAAATGCTTTTCCACTAAGAATTGACAGTTGAGAGCTAAATAGTCATTTTCTATTTTTTTAACCATTGAATAGTATTTTCCTTATAATCTCACAATCACCAATCAGAATTGTTACATTTAATTTATAAAAATTACAATCCAGCCAAATATTAATACATAATAATAATAGCTTGAATAAAAAACATGGTGATTTCCACATTTGGTGATTTCCACATTTTCACATTTGGTGGTCAATGGTTGGTGGATCCCATGTGAGCACATCGATGTCAGTGGATGTGCACATAGTAAATGATGGGAAATGTTCAACCCAGCAAGTCCATCTGCTGGCCTCCCCGCGGCGACCATCGGGCAATGCAGCTTTGGCTGTAGCTAATAGCAGTGGGCAAAAGGCGAACCTTCCGGCGCCTTAAAACCGGTCTTCTGGCTAAGGGAAGGAAATCCCTGACAGAAAAACCGGGTTGAGCCAACCTATAGAGCCCTTGTGACTCAGGCCTCGGAAGCGCAGGGCTAATCACCCGGTCTTCTTAAATGAATAGATTACGACACCATCAATGCGAAAGCCTCGGACGCTTAGGCCTGCTAATGGACGACCCAGCAACGAAAAGGACATGATACTCTCCAACAACTACTCTATGAACATAGGCGCATACAATGTGCGTACTATGCGTACCCCAGGAAAGGACCTACACGCCACTCGCATCATGCAAACCTATAAGCTTGATGTTTTAGGGCTGAGCGAGGTGCGTTGGAAAGGCGCCGGGAAAAAGTTGTTGGAGGGCGGATTCACAGTTTTATACTCAGGTCAGGAGCAATACCATCGCCAAGGGGTGGCAGTATTGATGTCGGGGAGGGCAGCCCGCTGCCTTGTCAAATGGGAACCCATCTCAGAACGACTAATACGAGCCACCTTCAGGACGACTGATAGCTCGCTAACTGTCCTTCAGTGCTATGCGCCTACCGAGGAAGCCGACACACAGGCAAAGGATACTTTCTATGACTCTCTCCACGCGGCCATCTCCACAATCCCCCGTAGAGACCGCGTGATAGTAATGGGGGACCTCAATGCGAGAGTGGGAACGGACCCTTTGCTTGGCCCCACGGTGATGGGAAGGCATGGCCTCGGTGAAGCCAAAGACAACGGTGAGAGACTCATCGAGTTTGCAACTATGAATGAGCTCGCCGTTGGCGGTACAATCTTCCCCCACAGAGACATCCACAAATACACGTGGACTTCTCCTGATGGTTGCACAAAAGCACAAATTGACCACTTTCTCTACAGCGCGACTCACCGAAGGGAACTTCTCGATGTTCGAACCTATAGGGGCGCCGACATATACAGCGATCATGAGCTGCTTGTCGGCAAAATCCGTCTCAGACTCAGACGTACAGTACGGCCCCCGACTCGAAAGAGGATCGACATCGAGAGACTGCAATTTCCTCGAACTCGGCTGAATTTCGACATCGCTGTGAGAAAGAACGTCACCAACTGTGTGCATGACGGGGAAAACCCCGACGCGACACCATTGAATCGGAATGGTCCAGCATCAAAGATGCAGTTGCGTTAGCCGCTCATGAGGTGCTAGGAGTCAGAAGGAGTGGGCAGCCAAAGTGGATGTCCGACGACACGTGGGGGAAAATTGAAGAAAGAGCGAGGTTTAAAGCACTGAGGGACAGTGAGACAGACCCAGACCGGATCGAGGACCGCCGGATAGACTATCGGTACCAAGATAAGATAGTAAAAAAATCTGTGCGACTCGATAAACGCCGATTCATGGACAACCAGATTGAAGCAGCAGAGACGGCAGCGCGCAGAAATGATACAAGAAAACTATTTAGAATCACGCGCGAAATTTGCGGTAGACGACCACCGACCCCCGGGCCCATCCGTAGTCCCAGCGGGGCAATAGAGTCAAGCGCGGAGCGTGTTAGAAAGATTTGGAGAGATCATTTCTGCGGGTTGCTAAACCGTTCTCCTCCCTCGAACCCCTTTGACATACCCAGCGAAGCCACACTTGTAGATATCCCCGAGCGCCAAACATTCCCGACCATGCACCGACGCACGCTGAGATCACCTCAGCTGTGCAGCGGTTAAAGAATGGGAAGGCGCCGGGCGTGGACGGTATACACCCAGAGTTTCTCAAGTACGGCCTGGAGGCACTCTTGCAACCCTTGCACCTACTTCTCAGTAAGGTGTGGGAGCAGGAGCGTTGTCCGAGGGACTGGGTAAACGGTGAGGTCATCACCATTCACAAAAAGGTGACCCACTCTGCTGCGACAATTACCGGGGCATAACGCTGCTCAGCGTGCCTGGCAAGGTTTTGGCGCAGATAGTCTTGGCGAGAATAAGGATTCCAATAATGTGTATCCTCAGGGAAAACCAGGCCGGTTTCTTACCTGGCCGATCCTGTGCGGACCAGATTCATAATCTCAGATGCCTTCTCCAGCAAAGCAACGAATTCAACAGCTCGCTGGCATGTTGCTTCGTTGATTACGAGAAGGCCTTTGATAGTCCGCACCGGCCTTCCCTATGGGACATATTAAAACTGTACGGAATCCCAACCAAGATTGTCGCCATCATCAAATGCATGCACGAGGGCAGTGAATGCTGTGTCAGAATCGGCGACGTAACGACAGAATGGTTTGGGGTCTCAACCGGTGTCAGACAGGGCTGTGTTCTGGCGCCGTTCCTCTTTATAATAATCTTCGACTTCATCCTGAGGAAGTCAATTCCACCCGACCGAGGTTTAACCGTTGCCTCCAATCTGAGGCTATGCGACCTCGAGTATGCTGACGACGCTGTAATATTTGATAAATCTGTCGAGGGTATTCAGGAAACAATGGACAGGCTGCAGAGCAACTCGTATCGCATTGGTCTCAAAGTCAATGCGAGTAAAACCAATGTGCTCTGCAACAGTTTCTGTCCAGACCCAGACTACCCTCTCCTGACGAGCGCGGGGCAAGACATCGAGAGAGTCGACGGCTTTAGGTACTTGGGGGTACACATCACGGGAGATGGCAATCCGCGTAAAGAGCTCGCAATCCGATTAGGGATAGCTGGAGCAACTTTTAACTCAATGCGGAAAGTCTGGGACTCACGGTTGTACTCGGTCAGAACTAAGTGCCACTTATTCAACGCATGCATCCTGACAGTGTTGCTTTACGGTTGCGAGTCATGGCACCTCACCAAGGCACAGGGTAACCGTATACTGTGCTTTGAAAACAGATGTTTGCGGCGAATACTAGGGGTACGGTGGTTTGATTTTGTCAGGAACTCGGAGGTAAGAGAGCGGACGGACCAGCCTCTTATTACGTCCAAAATAAAGCGACGATGGACCTGGCTAGGACACGTGCTGCGGATGCCCCAGGGGAGCCTGAATCCTGCCTGTCTCTTCTACCAACCAGGTGGATTCCGTCGCCCTGGAAGGCCGCTGATGACCATCCATAGGATGTATTCGGCGGAGCTACGGGACGCTGGGATGACCTGGGAGGAGGCAGGAAAACATTCATACGAAAATTAAAAGTAAGTATATAAAGTAAGTTATTTTGTATTTAGACAGATGAGCTAATTTTTTTTTATAAATCTGCGTCATTCGATTATTTTATTAACCTTTCTGAAATAAGACATAAATCTCTTTCACTCCCTTTGATAATGTGTAAAAATGAAATGAAACATGACATTGAGATATCTCCACTCCAGTGGCGTGAGTAACTTCTAATTTATAAACATAAAAACAAGTAGAAAAATTTCACGAACTCATCAAATACTGTAGCGTTGTTTAAATAAAAGTTGTGTAATAATTAAAATAATATAAAATAATGAACATTAAGGTGACTTATCATCCTTTTTGTTTGCATTATAGCTAATAATATTATCTAATCATAAATAATCTGTACTAGTTTCATATTAGCGGCTATGTGTTGAAATTTGACAAACAAAACTTCACAGGCAAGTAAATATTGAGGTCATTTATATAGTAAACGTCCTATAGCGTAAAGATTGAGACTAAGCTATAGGGGACTAGGCACCCATACAAAATTTGAGGCTAAGTTCTTTCAATTGTATTTTTTGAATTCAACGAAATCAGCAAATCAAACATGTTTACCATTTCTCGTATTAAAATACGCTACGCCATAGGGGTGGTTGAATGTATTTTTGAATATTATAACAAACTTCAAAATTCATTAAAGTATTTTTTTTATTTTCATTGCTCAGATAATTCATTTTAAGAAAGAAAAAATCGTCTCACCGCAAGAATATTTTTTAACAATTCTCTGTTAAATTGTACCCATAACTAACAACCTCTCTCAACACTGCAGGCTTCCATTACAATCAATCAGTTTTATAGTGTTAACTATCAATTCTTAGTAGAAAGGCATTATATAAATAAAAATAAGCCACAATCTTTTGTATTGATTGCACATTTTTTTGACAGTGATCAGAACTGGTTTTGTTCATCGCGAGCAAAATAAAGAGATGAAAATGTAATTAGTTATATAATATTGAGTAAGAATAATGACAATAATTAGTAAAAGAAATGTGACAAGAAGATACAGATAATCATACAAATTAAAATAACATCTTCAGTGTAACAACAGTCATTAAAACAAGACCAGCGTTTTATAAAATCCATTAGCCCAATATAGCCGCCGATGAAAAATTGGTTTAAATCAAGCTATCCATGGAGCTCTGATTCATATTTAATTTGCAAGTAGATAATATGGGTTGGCCGTGTTATCATCGCTAAATATTAGCCTTCAAGAAGACTACTCATCAATCACCCTGAACAGTCTAATGAACCCAACTGTAATCCAGTGCCAAAAAATTCTTGGCTAAGCCACTCGTCTTTGGCGCAAATAAATTGATATGGGCAGACAGTACCCACACTGCTCTTTCTCGTATATTGAGGGTTGAGTATTTTTTTCTCAATTGACTATACATACAGACGACCTTCGACGATAGCACGTAATTGGTTTCTGAAAATGTGTGCAAATTTCAAATGTTCGAAAGAAGAGCAATGTAAAAAATATCAAAAAGGGGGTATTTTAAAATATCAATGGGTATAATAACGTTAACGAGGCGTATTTAGCACTCGTTTTTTTTATAAAATTATCAAGAGATAGTTGGATACCACCTTTTGCCTTTTCTTGATAAAAAGTTATAACACATGCTGTGTCTTTATCAATTATTGTCCTACGTTATACTCAATATATACGCTCTCCATTGGGATCACATTCTTACACAATAGTCAAAAAATTGTCTGGACATATGAATGAAGGCTTCAGTCATTTTTTGATTGCTGAAGTCTTGAAATACATACGTTATAAATAAACAAATAAATTGACAAAACACACAACGCATCGGCGTGCGTCCACGTAAGACTTAACATGTTTACGTAGTTGAGAAGGTTACGGGGAGCGGAGGAGAAAAAGCGACTGTATGGAAGCGCACAGTTTTCTATTATCGAAAAAAATCTATATTTCAAGAAATGAATACAATAGCGAATTGCGCGTAAGCTGAGGATGTGATAACTGTCAATTCTTGGTGGAAAGGCATTATTTAAAAAAACACAATTTGTTTTGTACTATTTATATAATGACTTGAACGAAAAATTCTTCATTCCCAATTTAAAGTGTGTACTATAAATTATTAAAGTGGTTCGCAATTTTATTGTAAAATTTTCCTATTTGCCATTTCTATTAATGAATATTTTTAAATGATTTTTAAACATAAAATATTTTTGTCATATAATTGAATTTTCATGTAGTTTAATCTTTGATAATCGTAAGAGGTCCTTTAGATTTCAATTGTAGACAAATTAATTTTGTTTATGTATAATTTTTATGATTATTTGAAAATTCTCGTCATAGTTCTTGAACTTGTTCGATATAGGTACCTTGTAATTGTTAATACTAAATTTCATATAGATAGTCTTGTTGAGATTTATATTTTATCAGTTGATAGTATGCTCGCGATGAGCTGGTTTTTTTAATCTAGTTAAAATGATAATTAAAGCAGAATTTTTAAATATTATTTTTGAGAGAAGCTATCGCAATCCCGACGATTCTAGGGCATTGCAGACTTCATGATCAAGAGTTGTAGTCAATCAAAGAGAAAATGATATTTATATTCATAACTCGAGTTCTCATACTATTAAAAAACAGATTGGTCTTACCACATTTTTGCAGAAATAAGTGTGTGAAGACAGCAAACAAGCTTACCTGGAAAAAAAATACCAACCTGACGTTATTATATATATATATAGAATGAGTTGTATAAAAGAAAAACCGCCACTTTCCAACAGTCATATCTTAAAAAAACCAAATAAAATCGATACTGCGGTAATTCGTAATTATCCTTGATACGAACATGTGAGTTTTAAGTAAATTGTTTTATAATATATTAATTTAATCCAAGTGACCAAATTTAATGTTTTTGTAATGGAAATTGGTGATTTTATAAATTCATTAGTCACGGCTTTCTGGGGATATTGCATTTAATGTGTTATGTGAGAATATTAATTTGGGCATTAGTCACTTCGACTTTTTGTTGATAATGCTGTATTTGCTTATACACAACTCAAATATTTATATTTCTTTTAAATTATTTAAGTATAATGCATTACGCATTTAATTCATAAATAGATATGCACGACCAAAAGTGTGTGTTTTATTTTCCCAATGTTCTGTTTTGTCACTGTTCTGTTTTGCCATGTTCTGATTTGTCCAGATACTAGAAGAATAAATGTTTATATAAATCATTTCTTTTAATGTACTTAAACACATCGACATCGTCGTCACTGGAATTCCTAAAAGCAAACAGCGAACAGTCCCAAATATGACAGCCGCCTTCCAAAGACATGACAGCCGTACAAAGAGGCTCAAGAATGGATTCAGCAGTGAAGTCACGCCCGCAGATGGAAGTATGGAGCGATGAAAATGAAATGAAATAAAACGAGGCTGCGTGGCGAGAGGAAAGGGGGCAGCAGTCCGAAAACGAGGCGACCTAACACTGAACTTCATAACTGTTTATCTCAGAAAAAAAAGTTTTGTATTTATTACACAGTAATATTCGAGGGTATACTGACACAACACATTAAGTCAGTTTTTGATGATTTTCTATATTAAAGGTCAAAATGTAGGCAACTTAACGCTTTACGGACTGGTAGAACGCATAAAATCATAGGAATGGCTTTGAAAAAAAACAGTAGAAAGTGAAATGAGCCAACTGATATTTTCAAAAAAGTGAGTTAGGTGCGTTTTGGTATTCTACACGTCATAAAGTAGCATAAAAGTGAAATGAGCTAATTAAATATAAACTAAAAAAGTATTTTATTTTGTTAAAGGTTAAATTAAATAACGTTTATATTTATGTAAAAAAATGTTAACCCATAACTTTCAATAAACAAATCATGCCACTTGGTACATTTCACTTCTCAAGGGCTCAAGTCATATTGTTATTCTTTTTTTTCATTTTAGCTGAAAGCTATGATAATTTTCATTATGATATTATGATTTTTATTCCAAAAATATTATTCTTTAAAATGTACAAAACATCAATCACAAACAATTGTACTTGAGAGAGAGAATACTTTGAAAAAAAAAGAATGCTTTAAATGCAATTATATCAGTGTTTTTATGACTTAATGCCTTCTGTCAGTATACCTTCGATTATATTATATGACACGTTTACGTCTTAATCGCTCCCACGCTACCCTATTGTCGACGGATCAATAAATCGCAAAAAAAATATTAGATACAACCTTCTTAAGATTTGAAAAAAAATATATTTATAAAACTTATTATATTTCCATATGTGATCTGTCTAATATAATCTGTCGAGTCCGTGGTGCAGTGGTCAATTTCGTTGGCTTCGGTTACGGATCTCACGGGTCCAAATCCCAGTACGAACAGTTTTATAATTTGATTTTTCAATCGATTTATAAATTTCTGTTAATAGGCATGAATGTCTGTGATCCGTAAAATTCCCTCCCACCCATCCGGTACCAAAAATGAGGCGTAGCGAAAGCGATTAACTATTTTTTCAATTACATTTTAGATTTGAATAGTTGAGATTTTGTACATTTCCATGTATTTTGTAACTAACGACCCGGGATTCGCCTTTCGGCATCTTCAGGCATTCCAGCACACGAATGGATTCGAATTGACAGACAGTAAACAGTGTCTAACGTTTAAATACAAGATACAAATACGACGAAATATTATTTATAAAATAAAATATTATAAGTCTAGTACCCACACTGATATCTGAGTTAAAAATTTCGAGAATAGCCTTAATTTTTGTTAGGAAAACAAACGCATTAACAAAGTAGCGAATTGTTGGTGGCCAACCAATGTCAGAATTACCAGTGATTTCACACTTATAATAGCATTTTTGGTTTTAAAATGCAATTCGAAGAAAGGATAAATATATACAATCATTCCAAATTCAGTTCAGTTGGGTGCCTATGAGATGGATTTATTAATATGATAATATACAATTTTAGATTATGGATGTCTGTTTGTTAAAATTAACAGTTGGAGAATGTATCGATAACCAGGGGGAATCCCATCGGAAATAAAATAAAGAATATAGGATCTACCCAGTGTTTTAATTTTCAGGTATTTCATTTTAAATCTTAAATTACGGGTTCGCAATTTAGTTGTTTTCTAGAATAATTAATAACTGGCGAGCACATTTCATTTTCATCAATTTTCATGCAAAATACATTACATATTTCATTAATCACGATCCTGACGCAATCCAATTTGGCCACCGCTGTCGAATCGCTGCTGTAATGATTCTCAACTCCCAGGTAAAGGGTATGTCGACCGCTATCTGCCCTTTCATAATGCGCTCTCGCTAATTAGACCATTTCGCAGAACGTGGTAATAATAAAATGATCTTCAACCTTTTTTAAATGCTAACTCTACTCTATGGAAAATATAATTCTATGCCCGCTTAATAACAAACCATATGTCAGCAATTTCCTGATCTGCACTTAATATAATTAATTTAAGTTCACGATTCAAAGAAAAAAAATTATATATATTATAACAATACACCAGGTTCGTCGTAGAGTATTCAACATCGCTGGCTTTGATTGCATTGCTCACAGGTTCGAACTGCAGTAGGGACAGTTTCATAAGTTGATTTTTCAATCGATTTCTGTTCGAGGGCATGAATGTCTGTGAGGTTTAAAATTCATTCCCAGCCATCCGATATCAAAAATGAGGTGTAGTGAGAGCGATCAACTAACCACTGCGCAAGTCCTATTCTTCTATTCCCACTCTTTTTAAAAAAAGATAGGTTGAGCAACTGAGTAACAAACAGTTCTTTTAGAAAAACGTCTTTTGAGATACCTCCATCAGGAGTCCATATGCTAATCATATGGAGCTGACATTTAATTATCATTCAAACTAAGTAAAGAATGTGATTTTAAAAACTTGAAATAGCTTGCGCCTTAGCTGTGATGCCAGATATTGTTTTGGTTATTTATTCATTTTTTTTTAAATATGGTTCAGGGCAAGGCCCATACAAATCTGTCATTTTACCGACGATTTGATGTGTTTCATACGTTGATGTACTATTCAAAACGTATTGTATATTCAAATAGGTAAATAATGAAGTGCAGTGGTCAACAACGTTGGCTTCGGTCACAGACGTTTCAGGTTCAAATGCAGGTACGGACAATTTCATAAATTAATTTTTCAATCGATTTATGGATTTCTGTTCATAGGCATGAATGTTTGTGATGTCTAGGACTTACGAGCGCGATTATCTAACCCTATCCTTATATCCCTACTATCTACGAAAAGGGGAGGTTGAGCAACGGCCCAATGTGAGCGGACATGATAAAAAAAAAATGAAACATGCCCTTTATTGTCTTAAAAAGAATTCAAGAAGTGTTTACCAATCGGCAATGGCGACCGGCGTATCCGTACATCCTGCGACTCTTCTAATTAAGACAATTGAAACTAGAAAGACTTTGGAAGAACTGGGCAGGGTAACGAAATAAAAAAGAAATAATATCATCCATACACGTCAAACTGGTTTTGTAGCAAGACGAGTTGATGAGCCTACCGGCCTGCCTCGTACGCCGGGCAGGATCAATTTGCTCAGAAATTAAATCGCGTATGGAAGGTTTTACAATATTCATGTAAATATTGCATTCACAATGAAAAAATCTAAACGAAATTTAAATAATACTTGTCTAAAAACTTCTTTCATTAATTTTATAGTAAATTTGATTTACAACATACTACTATATTTCAAAAATTACTTAATGCTGCCAAAAACAATGCCATTCTCCAAGGAATTTAATTTCAGTTAGTAAATTGGTAAAAAACCAAACATTGGAATCAAGGAAACCGATAAATATTGCAAAATACGAAGTACTATTATTGAAATTCTGTTCTATGGTCAACAAAGAGAGGTTGAGCAACTGAGTAACAAGCAGTTTTAATAGAAAACATTGTATTGAGATAAGCTCCATTAGGAGTCCATGTGCTCCTCATTATAAAATGATTAAAATATATATAGATATAATTGAAGTTTCTTGAATGCGGAATAATTAAATTTGAATTGTTGAGATTTTGTCCATTTTCATGTATTTTGTCACTAGCGACCCGGGTTTCGCCTTTCGGTATCTTCAGGCATTCGTGTAATCGAATGCCTGAAGATATCGAAAAGCGAAACCCGGGTCGTTAGTGACGAAATACATGTAAATGTATAAAGTCTCAACAATTCAAAATTGATATTGAAATTCCATCAAGCACCTTCAGTTAATGAAACGAACACGGCTTTCCGACATGAATCGGTTCCCAACCTTGTCGTTTTACTACTAAAAATAAACCGTACGCTACCTTTTGACTTGCGACGACAGAATAGCAAATTTTCGAAATGAAACATTGAAGTGGCTGCATAACGGAATAAATATCCAATGTTATCCAAACATTTCAAATATGTTATTCATTTCAATCGAGTGTAAAAAGCGATGGGCTGTAAATACTTTAACAAAGGGTTCGCTTATTGTCAGAGGTATTCGCGGTGTCCGTAAAATTGTGCACAATTAAGGTACAGGACAAAACTATGTATTTCTGAAGTATGGAGACGGATGATCATTCACAAAAACCTTGCGTTGAACATCTAAGAACATCAATAAATGATACAATATCGAGGGTATACTGATAGAAGACATTATGTCATAAAAACAAGTTTAGAGATAATCACATATAAAGCATTGCTTTTTATTACTCTCTCTACAAGTACAATTATTTGTTTTTTAAAGGGATATTTTGTACATTATAAAGAATAATTGTTATGGCACACAAATATGACTTAAAACTGTTATTTTTCAAAGCCATTATACGCTATCTCATGCGTTTTACCAGAACGTAAAACTTCAAATTGCCTACATTTTGACATTTAAAACAGAAAATCATCAAAAACTTTTGTAATGCGCTCTGTCAGTATACCCTCGATATATCAAACATCGGTGTTTTTAAGCATTGTTAGACTATAGACAAATAACGGCTAGGTTTCTTTTATTATGCACGTGAAATGAATATATTTTACGAGAAATTTCAAATACAAACAAAGCCTTATGTTTCAAAATACATTTAAACCATCTAAATAAATTGCAGTTAGATACTGATTTGTTCTGAGAACATTGTTTTTTCTTAATTTAGCATGGGGCTCGCGCGAGCCCCTCCAGCCCACTCTTAACTGTAAACAAAAGTGTGTCGACATCGTCCTCTGCATCACGTGTTGTTCATTTTCGCTTAAACACTTCCTGCTTTTTGTGGGATCTGGTTTCTGTCAAAACGTCTACATCGTGTTACTATCAATAACAACTCTTCAGAAGATAGTGAATGCATGGGAATTATTTATAACCAAGAATACAGAAGCTAGTTTTTAGTAATAACAAAATGCATGAGCGCATTTTTTAAAGCAGACATGTTACAGAAATCAACAACCATAAATGCAGTCACGAAATGAACAATGGTACATTCAAATCAGAGGTTCCGAAATTTATTTCCACTGAACATACATAAAAAATATGATTAAATAAAATAATAAAACACACACGAAGCGCACAGCCCTCGAGAAGGGAAGTGAAGTGAACCAATTTATAAAATGCGAAAACCTGTCTACACGTTATTGAATTTAACTTACAGAATAGAATACATTCACAGCCTGTACTTAGCTCACTTCACTTTTATGATACTCAATGACGTTTATAATACAAAAACGCACCTAACTTTAACTGCCTAATTCTGTATATTCTTTTCCCATATGTATAATATAATTAACTATAATTAAAAAACCCTTACGAATACTATTTACTAGTGTGCGGTTAACAAACGTGTTCAATTCTTATGAGGAATTGTTCGTAATGTGATTTTGAATTTGAAGACTTTAGTTTACTTTAAAAAACCTACCAGAAGTGAAATTTACTGAAGCTGTCGATGTGTGAAGTTGTCTTCGTATATACTATATATGAGGGATCTAGTATCATAACTCACAATCTTCAATATATGCAAAAAAATGACTGCATTGTTCTTCGTATTCACATCTACTATTCAAATTATAAAATATCTTTCTAAACATACAAACTCCCATCTAAAATGAATGTGAAAATGTTGTTAATTTTCAAAACTTATATTCTCCGATGCCCTATAATTGTCTAAACTAATAATCTCAATTCCAGCCGACGAGAGTACAGCATTGAACTGTCATGACCACCAGTGTTTTTATACTTATCATGGTTTAGGCGTATATTCTACAGTTTTTGTATTAGTACGAAAACGGTTTTTCTTGGTGTACTAAAAACAAATTTGACTGAGTTAAATGATACTAGAGCCTTCATATAGTACATATTTAAACTTAAAAGTACTAGAAAATAATTTTGCCTGTTAGTCAGGTAAGACGTATGCCAAAACTAAATGTTTTCTTTATACGATTACATCCCACACAAAAATAGATAACTATAGAAATAGAGCTATTTTTGCTTTTGTTAAACTAAAAACCACAAATATCGAACTTAACTTAAACGCTTAGGATAAAATAAAACCGCATACAAAAATAACTAACAATATTATCCTGCTTTTACGTATATTGTCGGTAGTTAATGAGTCTACCTGTAATGGCATATTATACCCTCTCGGAGGAGGGTTGCTTGTGCAGAGCTAGGTATCTCAGTGCATAACGTAGAGAATCTCCTCCCTCGTTCTTTCTACTCACCTGTCCACCTATCCAACCAGTCAGTCACTTCAATACATCTCATGTCAGGGACATTCAATCTAGAGACAATAATACGTACGATCCGAAAATGCTATTTTCGATGGATTCAGCGACATGGTAGCATATGTAATGATTTATTTAAGACCAATCTTTCAAGTGGTTAGATGTATTAGTTATGGATAGTTAGCACTGTTATTTTTGTATAAGTTTAATTCTGAATTTGGAATAAATGGTGCCTAAAATGGCTGATCGTTTGGAGGTAAAGACGCCTCCTATAATCGCATGTTATTACCAGTGTCAGTAAAAGAGATTTTGATCATGTGAACCTTCGAGAGGTGAATTGAACCAAGTGATAAAATGGTGAAACTTACTTATTGAATGATTTAGTTTAAAGAACTTCTTAGATTAATTTACACCTTTTGCAACCTGTATTTATTAAGCTCCGTTCACGTTTACGATACTTTATGACATGTAGAATACCGGAACACATCTGATTTTCTCGAATATATCAGTTGGATCACTTCACTTATATTGTCTCATTTTTATTATACCAAAAATAATCGCCTACAGCGGTTTTTTTGTTTTTTTAAATAAAACTTACAATCACTTATTTACATCGACAAAATATCCGTTTCTGACGTCGAGAATTTCACATATTAGGCATATTCAATGGAGAAAGGTTCAAGGACGACGTTGTTATCTTAAATAGGGATCTATTATTAATGTCAATTTTAAATTGAAACCAGTATAAAAAAAAAAGTAAATAACATTTTCCATTCTTAAATGTTTTTCATTTTAATTATTTATATTTTATTCAATACAGCTACAAATTTACTTGCTTTCACAATCAAGTGAAGTCAATAAAATCTATACAATTGATTAAATAAATTTGGATTATTGAGATTTTGTACACTTCTATGAATTTTGACACTAACGAACCCGGGTTTCGCCTTTCGGCATCTTCAGGCATTCGAGCACACGATACAATGAAGACACAAAATACATGGAAGTGTACAAAATCTCAATAATCCAAATTTGATATTGAAATTCCATCAAGCACCCTCAGTCGATGTCTTAAATTAGATTAAATAAATATTTACTTGCTAGAACATCACTATGTTAGAGTAAAAATAATGTTTCAATAGTATAATATAATATAGTTCATAGCTTATGCACAATAAGTATCTGTTTTTTTATTTAATTAAAATGAATAAATTCATATTTTTAGTAATAACTATTTTCATATTTTCTACGAATATCTGAAGTTTATAGTATATTGAGATATAATATAATAATTTATCTGCAACATATATAAATCTATTCATAAACTTTATTTGATATCCCTGCAATCGAGTCGCGACTGGAAACTGCAACCAGAGCCGAGTAAGTAAATTTATGTGGAGTTCCAATTTGACGGAAGACATTAGGTTGCCCTTTTTGCAGCATCCATCTGCGGAACGTATTCACCACTGCAGATGTAGCACTGGACTCTTTTTCAAGCCACACATTATAAAAGAAAAGGACAAAAAGAATATAATTATTTAGTTCAATTTATTTTCAGACGAATTCACTTGCAATCATTACTTGATATTCTAATAATATAGTTCGTACTTTTTTACTTTAATAATTGCGTACATACTTCACATAACATATAATTTCACATTTCAGATCGCAATATCACCAAAATTAAATTGACTCAATGATTGAATTGGCATTTACTGTGTAAAACTCGATTAAATAAAAGTTGTGATGTTGGAATAAGTGAGACGAAATAATATGGCATATCTCTTATAAAACAGGTATAACTTATATAAGCTTTTTTTTTCCATGTCCGCTCCCAATGTGGAGCATATGGTCTCCTAATGGAGGTATCTTGACAGAATTTTTGTCTACGAGAACTGCTTGTCACTCAGTTGCTCAACCTCTCTTTTCGTTTTCGAAGATAGTAGGGATAGAAGGATAGGGCTATGACAGGACTAGTGGTTAGCTAATCGCTCTCGTTACGCCCCGTGAGGATGGGATTGGTGGGAGGGAGGACTCAGACTACGAACAGAAATCCATAAATCGATTGAAAGATCAATCTATGAAAACCGTCCGCACCGGGAATTGAACCCGAGACATCCGTAACCGTAGCCAGGGACGAAACCAATTGCGCCAATTTCTTTATACAACTTCCACATGTTTATACTGATCAGGTCCGATTTCGCTAACTGCGAGCATTATCAACTAATAAAAATAAAATCATAACAGGGCTATTTATATAAAATTTAATGTTAAAATTACAAGCTATTTAAAACAGTTTGTTTACAAACTATTTACGCCTCTTCCCTACTTTAATATCCGTTTCATTAATCTATGCATATGTATTATATCAACAAAACTATTTTTATAATTTAGCTTGTTAAGCTGAACTTAGTTTAAGCATAGTTTTGACGAAGGCGTTAAGCCGAAATATCTATCAAATACATTATAAAAATTTGTAAAACTGAATACTTTGATATTTTATTCTATTAATTGATTAGTTTCATACTTACTTCGTTCAACTATTGAAAAAAAAAACAATTTTTCGTACTATTTCTACAATAGAACGATTCCATTTGTTTTAAATACGTCTTGTTTTATATCAATCTCTCTTCGGTTAGGGCAATGCAGGAAGGATGGGGGAAAGGAAATGACAAGTAGTCAACAAATAACTATATCTACATCCAGTTTTAAAGATCGGGTAGGCATGAATGGGGAGAACTGAAGACATTAAACATTCATGCCTTTAGATACTTGTTCATAAATCGAATGAAAAAATCACTATATGACGTATGTAAATTAACATTCAACGATTCAAACCCTTTACCGCACTATCACTTAAGCCAAGAGCATCGATAGAACTGTTATATATGACGTATAACATATACTATTATGATCACCCTCATTATATTATTGATTATCGGAAATTATTCAAAACACTTTATAATTCTGATTTTAAAGTTAACATTTCTACAATTAATAAAAAGAACACTCTACTGTCGAAAAATAATTCATGTTTTTATCACATTGAGATTCTGATTTTTCATTATTAAGTAACGAAATATTGAGGAAATACTAACAGAATGGGTTAAGTGAGTTTTTAATGATTTTCTGTTTCAAATGTATGCAATTTAACCCCTGGGTACTGGTATAACGCATGAAGTCATCGGATATAATGGCTTTGAAAATAAAACAGCATTAAGTTATATTGTTATTTTGTCAAAAAACATGATATAACATATAACTATAACTCATCGATAACAAATGTTATGATTCGTATGTCGAGAAGATTTTTCTTTATATATATATACATATATATTCTAAATATTAAAAAAGAGAAATTGTACTTGAGAACTTGTTTGTATGGCTTAATGCCATCTGTCAGTATACCCTCGATATATTATCGACAATCCCCCACGAGTTGAAATAATCCATCGTGTCTGCCCTATTTACAATGCATTCCACATTCCGCAAGACAATTTATAAACACCACTTGTATCAAGTTTATTTTTGAGTATTCTTCAAACTGTTGTTTAATAAAAATTGTAAATGAGTTATTAAAGTTTTCTTAAAACAGTCGTAAATGAATAAAATACCAGATTCTCTAAATACAACTGACGCAGATACACTATTCCATCAAATATACCAAAATCCTTCCACTGAATTGCAAACCAGGTGCGTTGCGATGCATTGATCAATCATTTTGGCATTAGACAAACCTCCTCAACAATACATGATTAATTTGCTAGCTGCAAGCAGAGCATAATCCAGTGAGTGTTTTAATCCACTCCTAAATGGAGATAGTGAAACACAATCGCTGTAGAACCCTTACAAAATCGGCTCAAACAGTGGTCCAAATAGTAATTAATATCTAAGATTTGCATGTACAGACAATTCAACCGCGGAATGTATATTTGAGATACTTAAATCTTTAAAACAGGTATTAATTTAACAGGCATGACAATTGGTTCCATAGCTAGCTTAAATATTTAGCTTATTGAGAAAGAGATCAGATTTGTGGGAAGCATTTCTGTGGTTAAGCACCACAGGCAAAAGCATGAATGTATGTGATCTTGAAAACGAGACGCAGAGTTAGCGATTAGCCAGATCCTAACTGTCCAAACTCCATCTTTATATCTTCACTGACTCCAAAAGAGAGAAGCTGGACGACTGAATATCAACGTAGATCACGTAGATATTGAGTAACATTAAGATTCCATATCCTCTATGTTGAGACCGGACATGGTTGAACAAAGCAGTGCAAAAAAAGTCTTAAATAATTGAATACATATAATTTAAAAAAATAAAACACAATTCATTTGTACTACAAGAGCATTATCAACTGATCAGTTGATAATGCTCGTGATGACCGAAACCGGTCCTGATCATTATAAATATGTGGAAGTAGTACAAATGAATTGTGTTTTATTTTTTTAAATATAATGTCTTTGCACCAAGAATTGACAGTTAACACCTTAAAAGTGAATACATATAATATACGGTGCCCCACTATTAGCTTTCATACTTTATAAATTTTTTCAAAACCATGTCCGCTTCCAATTTGAATAATATGGTCTTCTAATGGAGGTATCTCAACACTAGTTTTTTCTACGAAAACTGCTTGTTACTCAGTTGCTCCACCTACCTTTTTTTAGGAGAGTACGGATAGATGGATAAGACTAGTACAGGACTAGTGGTTAGCTAATCGCTTTCCCTACGCCCAGTTTTTAGGACCGGATGGGTTGTTGCAGGAAATTTTAGCAATCACAAACTTCCATGCCTTGGAACAGTAGTCCATAAATCAATTGAAAAAATGATTTATGAAACTTTCTAAGCTTGGATTCGAATCCGTGACATTCGGAATCAAAGCCAACGACGTTTACCACTGCATGATATAGGGTAAATGTGCTGGTAGTTGGCCATGTACCAGTAGTTGACCTTTTTCAATAAAAGTGCCCTAAAAAATAAATGTACATGCGGGATTGCTCTAAATTGTAGAGTTCAGACAAGTGAAACAATCTTTTGTCGGATTGAGGAACTCACACATAACTATATATGTCATTGGGGTGTCATAGCGGCTATTTGAAAACAACACCATATGCAGTAAATGTTTTATTTTGAATTTCTTAAGAAAATTGTTAAGGATATCAGTGAATGTAAGCATATGCTACTTGATTCAACCAAGAATCAACCAACTACTGATACATTATCACGGTTGTTAAAAAAAAATTTTGTGAGAGATACTTTACTAATTTTTGTCTTACCATATTAATTAAAACATTTGATTCTTTATGAATACACTTGCTTGGTCATCATTCGGTCTAATGCTAAACGTTAATCGCTATTTTTGTAGAATTTTTCTCTTAAACGGTCAACTGCTGGTACGTTTACCTTATATGTTTTACTTAATTATTATTTGGTCATGAAGTTTTGTCGGACAGTTTCATATATTCTACGGCGGCGAATTGCGTAGGGTCGTCACACAGACCGTGTAGTCTAACTGCAGTCTACGTGAGTGATTAATGTGGTGAAAATGAAGAGAAGAGGAGGGAAATAGAAGTGCACGTGGACGTGGAGATGGAATCATATTCTCACTTCTACAAGCGGAACTGGAAGCACGTTTAAGCGCTGCCAAAGCTGCATTAAGGCTACATTAGATATAGTTGATACATGTTTCAAGTTAGAACATTAATAATATTACCTTTGAGGCGATGTAAAATGAAATAGATATCTACAAGATAGAAAAAAACTGGTATTAATCGGATAATATATCGAAGGTATACTGACAGAACGCATTATGTCAGTTTTTGATGATTTTCTGTTTCAAATGTCAAAATGTAGGCAATTTAACGCTCTACTTACTGGTTTAACGCATGAAGTCATAGGATAATTAATTAATAGCTTAAAAATATTTTTATTTTTTTATTCTGGCAAAAAGCATGATATAACTATAACTCATCGATAACAAATGTTATGATTTGTATGTCAAAAAGAATATTCTTTATAATGTACAAAAAAACAAACAATTGTACGGCAAGAGTGAGTAAGTACTCTGAAAAAAAATAATGCTATAAATGTCATTGTCTCAGAACTTGTCTTTATAACGTATTGCCTTTTGTCAGTATACCCTCGATATTATTTATACTAGAGCAAGGTTACCCAACCGTTTTGAGATTGAGAACTACTTTTCATCTTAACTATCACGGCGATCGACTTATTGATTCAACAAAGAAGAATAATAAAATCGTCATGTTGTTTTTCATTATTTAAAATATAGTTAGTTACAATGTACAATAATAATATATTAGTGAGACATTTAACATTGTGCAGCATTTGCAATCTTCAAATAATTGAGTTTGTTATTATTGATTGTTACAAACCGCAAACAGATCATCCGTCAAACGTGTTCGATATTTGGATTAAATAAATTTGTCTCATGAAACTGAAGATGAGTATTTTTCTGGATTCAGTGTCAACAAAACGTCATTTTGCAATTCAACCAACTGTGATTTTAAATTCCCAACTTCTATTGGAAAAATCTTCGCGATGGTTTGAGCTAGACTTTGGACAATATTTAATTTCATAATGATAAGAAACTGCAAATTTTATGAAATTCTTTAAAATCAGTACGGAAATTATTATTTTGTTTCAAAATTCACAATCGTAATTGGCATTGACCAAAATTTACTTTGCAATCGACCTATTGGGAACAATAAGAATCATGGTATAACTGATTTTTAAAAATTATTTAAATGTATAAAGGGGTTATTAAATGGACATGTTAATACGTCTTATATAAAAAAGCAATGTAATACCCCCCTTTAGAAATTTATTTTAACAAAATCAGTACACGTGTATGCATGAGCATGATGCTCTCGTACACTTAGGTATTATATTATTTGACTACTTTGACATCCCTGGAAGTACCCATAAAGTGCTTGCTAATAAAAAGACGTGTTTGCCCTCGGATTAGGATTTTTTATGACACAGGTGTGTAACGTTACCTTTCAAGGGGCAAAAGGGAACACTTAACTTGTTGAGAGGTTTGCATTATTTATGTGTTCTTTTTACATAAGTAACCTGCCAAACTCACACAGTCGACGGCACTTAACATCCAGACTGCAGACAGTGATCAATACACAGAAACGATTTCAGTTTTCTCCCTATTTACCAAATGCTATACCTATCGAGAGACTGTTATTTTTGTTTTGGATTTCTTCTTACTTCTTGGTAAGGAATTGCCGTATTACATTGATTATAAGATGCAGTCATATTATTAAATGCCAGAAATAAAAATAATGGCAAACTTTATTATGGAATTGACTATCTCCCTTTCCTTGGTCCTATAATTTGGTAGTAGCTTTGCTTGAAAATACAGAATTAAGATTACTTCTGCAACGATGAATATTCGCTTCAGTAATGTCAAATTTACGCCATGTAGCTATATTTCGGTGCACTGCTGCATACAAATAATTTTTCGTTTCAACTAGGGCCTCCAATCCAGAAACCCTGGTAAATTAGTCAATCGCGGAATTATCTTAATATCAATTCCAGAATTTTGGGATTCACTGCAAATGTTAAAATCAATTCATGTTCATGTTAATGTGCCTCCGTTCGTCTATGTAAATACTTTTTTACGATTAATAAAAATATATATTAGGAACTCCTACTTCATAACTGCTGTAGACAGGAACAGATAATTTTAACAACAATATATTTTATTGTTTTTTGCATTGTTTGCGCAGCTAGGAACCCTACTTAGTAAATAATCCGTACTGGAAATTTTATTGATTTACTGTTTGATGAGCTAAGACGGTTATTAGGAACGACTAAAAATAAAAAAGAAGCATACCAATTTCAATTAATATAGCTTACTTCGTGATAGTTCATTTTTAATATAAAAGCTTCTTCGTTGTAAACTCATCGCTTGTCGGTACTTTGACAGGAAGTAAGATTAGATTCAATTTGATTTATCTTTTCTACTGGGAAGATAAGATAAGATCTTATCAAATTTATCGTTAATGTCGTCATCATAGAAATGCTGTGAAAATAAATTTATATTTTATTTGTATTGTAGCATTATTTGATTTAAAAATGTGAGCCATGTGGCAGACTGGCGGCGAATAGGCAGGTGCTGCTTGCTTTCCTAGGTTTTTGACCCTTTCAAAACGTGCCATTCCAAGAAATCCCATCGCCGCGTTATATGCAGGATAAATCGCGGTCAGTCTGCGTGCACAATCTCTTGGGAGAGCTCCACGAGGATAATTTTTATTCAAACACCAAATAAGGGGGAGCAAACGATCGCCATAAAACCGAAATCGGCCGGAGTCCGTTGGAACTTGCGCCAAAACAATATAAACCACGCCACTCTATCGAAATAGTCCCTTGAGAATCATGCGGGGTCGCTCTGGAATAGTAGTATAGAGGGATTCTTCAACCTTATATTCAAATGCATTAAGTACTGTACCACGCAAGGCCGTAAAAAAGGCGCCAAGTGTCACGTCCCTTAAGAGGGAAAGTCAAAGTTTATTACGCGTAGAAATTACTTTTTAATTAAACACTCTTTCAATAATAGACCAGAGGGTTGGAGTGAACATGTTTTTGAATTGCTCCGTTCTGGTATCAAAGGACTTGCTACAGCTCCGCTCCATGCTCCGATGCGCACTACGTGCTGCGGGTAAAAATATCAATAGAACTTATTTATAATAATAGTTTTTATTACTTATAATTTCAGTTTAGAAAATAGTCGCTCGACACTCTTTAAGTATTAGGCATACTAATTAAGCGTTTTTTTCTCATTTATGTATTGTAATTATGTTTGCATATTCAACTATTTTTTTAATTTTTAAGATATAACGCTCTTTTCCTTTCGCACACAGTAATATTTGATAGCAGTGTTTTCATAATATGTAAAAATTGTCAAATAATTATTGTGTTACAAAATGCCAAATATACTATTTTTAATGATAAAATTAGTAATGATAATTAGTATTTAAAAAAAACACATGTATCCCCACGTTCAGTAGAAGGGACAAATCCCACCCCAACCTTCAATGAAATGACAGAAATGGCGAAACTTTTCTCTTTTGACTAAGATCTAACCTTCTCTAGAGGGAGATAAAAAAATGTGTTAACAAAATATTAAGTGTCGCTACTCTTTTTCTCTTAACGATATCAGTGCAGCCTTACAATATGTGCTACATTCTGTTTCTTAATCACCACTTTTATTGGGTTAACTTTCAATTTTTGGTAGAAAATCATTATATTTTAAACATAAAACACATTTTTTTGTACTACTTCTACGTGCCTATAATGATCAGGACCGGTTCTACTCATCGCGAGCATTACTAACTTTTTATAAAATTTAAATCATAACATGTCTATTTATATAATATTGATCGTCAATAATCACAAAGTATATCAAACAACTGGTTCAACAACTATGATAAAAATTGAACAGGTAATCAGGCAATAGTCTACAATTAAAAGCAGTTCTTACAAATCGATAAATACTATTATATCTATTATGTTAGAAAAATATAATGACTTCAAAAATAGTTCATAAATATTCATTAATAACCGAAATACCAAATGAGAAATTTTAGAGTAAAGTTGTGAACCACTTAAATATTTAATAACAATTATAATTTAAGACATCGACTGAGGGTGCTTGATGGAATTTCAATATCAAATTTGGATTATTGAGATTTTGTACACTTCCATGTATTTTAATCTATATAAACGTTAGACACTGTTTACTGTCTCTCAGTTCGAGTCCATCCGTGTGCTCGAATGCCTGAAGATGTCGAAAGGCGAAGCCCGGGTCGTTAGTGACAAAATACATGGAAGTGTACAAAATCTCAATAATCCAAATTTAATAACAATTAATGAAATATTAAATATGTTATTAAGAGTGTGCTCTTTAGTGTCAATGTCTTCTGTATCGTAAAATATTTAAATAAAAATCATTTTTATTTGTAATAATTTTCGTTAATAAAATAGAGCGCACCACTGAAATAATTTTATAAATAGCATACGACGCTTTTCCAGAGGGGTGTTAATTATTTGATGCTTCATCCCCTTCCGCTCCAAGAACGACGTCCTTTATTCTTATAAGCAAAAACCGCTCTGCTCCCACGCCGAACGGAATAAGAATTTATAAGCTTGTTAATTAAAATCTTTCATTACAAAACTAATTGATTCTAGCTCGTCTTTACATCGAGATCGAGATGTGCTTTTATATTTAACTATTTCATTGTCTGCGTTCATTAATATATTATTTATTATATTTTAATAAATTTATGACATTTATATTTTAATATAATTATTATATATATTTTAAAAATAAACCCAATTTGTTTTTACTACGTACACATGATTATGATGATCAGGACCGATATAGTATATACGTATTGAAAGATTCCACCTCGGATTGCGGAACTGAAACACATGGCCAGCTACGTAATTACAGGACACATTTTTTTACCATATCCGCTCCCTACTCAGAGCATATGGCCATCACACGGTTCCTCCAAGATTCTCTGTCCCCCGCCAGTCTCTTTACTTCTTCCCAGGTCATCCCAGCGTCCCGTAGCTCCGCCGAATACATCGTATGGATGGTCATCAATGACGTTCCAGGGAGACGGAATCGATGTGATTGGTAAAAGAGACAGGTAGGACTCAGGTTCCCCTGGGGCATCCGGAGCACGGGTCGAAGCCAGGTCCATCCCCGATTTTATTTCGGGCGTAATAACAGGCTGGTCCGTCCTCTCTCTTACCTCTGAGTTCCTGATAAAATCAAAATGGGGCACATACGCCAGCAATACCAAAGACGCATGAATATCTGATAGATATTAAAAAGAAAATATCGTGCATAACTTTATATGAGTAAAATAATATGATATTAATTTGTTCTAAGCATCTAGGAAAAATGGCTAATTTGGTTTTACGATCTTACTGATTTGTCAACTATGCAATCTTTTTTAATACGTAGTAATTTATTTAGGATAGTTTTGTTTTCAATTTATCATTGGGGTGCGATGAAAACAAGTCCGCGCAAATTTCGCACTGGACTCGCAAACGCACGGACCGAATAATTTGAATAAATTTGCAGCGGACCTGTCCGAGAGGAGCTGTTGCTGTCCTGTCGGGCCAGATGGCGACGGAGTTGTTTTCAATGGCGATTCTAAATCTTTGCAAGGTTCTAAAACCACCAATTTACATTAATTCAAAAGCTTGAATATGTATCGATCTAAAGCTGATTTCAATGTCCAAATGACATATTCTTCCCGTGGCACCGACCTCCATCGAAGATTGATGACCAAATTGCTATACGTTTCACTATTCTGAACCAATGTAATAAATAGAAAATGCCGTAGACTTGCGGCCTGACGCATATTTCTGTGCAGACTACTACGCTGTTATTAGAAAATCTCGGGTCCGTGGTGCAGTGTTCAAAGTCGTTGACTCACGGGCCAAAAAATCCTAGTACGAACATATACATATTTCTTTAATGAATTTATGGATTTCTGTTCGTAGGCATGGATATATATGATGTCCAAAAATTTTCTCCCACCCATCCATTCCTAGAAACGATTGGTTAAATAAACACTAGTCCTGTCCTAGCAATATCCTTTTATACCTCGTCGCTTCGAAAAAGGGAGGTCGAGCAACTGAGCAATAAGCAGTTCTCGTATAAATACTTCTATTGAGATACCTCCAGTAGGAATCTATATGATCCATATTGGGAGCCGACACGGTCAAAAGAGTATCACTTAATTTTTGATGTTAAATTACCTTTTTCGTGACAATAAATTATGTGTAACTAAAAATAATATTTAACTTGCGGCCAAATTTGATATAGAAACTATCAGGACTTGAATCCAGACCCACCTGATCGCTAGAGTGAATCTCTTCAATATACCACAGAGGACTATTATTTATCAAAGTGATTTTTAAAACATATGACAATCGCTTTGTGCGAAGTATAATGGACCCATCCTCTATATTGGACCAGTGAAATAGTACGACACTAACGAAATTATGCGTTAACCTCCCAAGTGCCATGAGCAAGTTAACTCGCCAACGCCTGTATGTGGCGTCAGGCCATTGAAAAATTAACTCGCGAGCTCTTGTCATTGTCATCGCAAACCATCAAATATTTATTTTGACTTTTTTTTTTTCCATGTCCGCTCCCAATGTGGAGCATATGGTCTCCTAATGGAGGTATCTTGACAGAATTTTTTCTACGAGAACTGCTTGTCACTCAGTTGCTCAACCTGTCTTTTCTTTTTCGAAGAGAGTAGGGATAGAAGGATAGGGCTATGAAAGGATAGTGGTTAGCTAATCGCTCTCGTTACGCCCCGTGAGGATGGGATTGGTGGGAGGGAGGACTCAGACTACGAACAGAAATCTAAATCGATTGAAAGATCAATCTATGAAAACCGTTCGCACCGGGAATTGAACCCGAGACATCCGTAACCGTAGCCAGCGACGAAACCAACTGCGCCACGGGCGCCGACAATTGTAGTGACTTTTGTAGTGTAAAATTGTATGGTGCCATCTATTGAAAAGTGGTGTATTTTTCCTCAGTTCAGATATCGATATAATCGACGTAATCTGCAACCTTGTGACACACCCTGGTTTTTGTTAAGTATAAGTGTCATTAATGTCCAGAACTGAAATCACCCAGCGGCAACAGCAATATTTCACAAAATAGGCTGTTTCTTGTGGCCAGGCGTTTAATTGCCGTCTGGTACGTCCGCTGGACGAGTCCATTTTTACGGAAAAGGGGTAGCTCCGACGGTGCAGGGAGTTTTTTTAAAGTATTTGTAAACAGTCGATTACGATCTGCCGAGCCGGGCGACGAGGTCTCGTCGCGGCGGAGGTGATGTGACGATGTGAATTGTTTGTTTTTTTTTTTTGCATTGGACTTTATTTAAATTCGTTGTGTCATTTGTATTATAACTTAAAGTGAATTCAGTTGCTAAGTAAATGTAAATGTAGAATCAATTTTATGTGTTAAGATTTATATATTTGTGTAATGAAAACCACTGCATCTTTGATGAAAAATAAATAAGTTTTGAACCGGATTTGAAATGATGTTTGTCTGAGATCAGCCCTTCCAGGACTCCGGATAACCAGCCGCTCGCCTCTCTTCGATCCGGGGTCTTCTCACTTGATTAGTTTTGCTGCTACCACAAATTCGTTTGCTTTGCTCATAAGCAAATAAATGCAAAAAAAGTTATGAGGCATTATGTGTGGAACTTTGCTTTGAAATGTATCGTTCATTAGAAAACTACAGTGTGTATAAAGTGAAAGTGGTTAGTTCGGTAAAGTGACTTAATTCTGAAGTTGTGGCTCTGTGTATGTATATTTTTTAAACAGTATTTATCATTTTGCTGTAAAAATATGTACAAAATCTCGAAAAACGTGTTGATTCGGTAAATTTTATCAAACTTTCAGCATCTTAATGCCTATTTAATATTATTTAAGCGATTTATTTTATTCCAAAAATAGCTGGCGAACAAGTGTTTACCTAGTAAATTTTTATGGCACTAAAAAGGTTAAATAAAAGCGTGAATAACATTATCAACTCCAGCTCTTCCAAAAGTTGGTGAATTACTGAATTCGTGAAAATGTTTACAATGAACTGGCGAGCTGAGCGGAATGACACCAAATAAAGCGGCTTTTATTTCGCGTGTTTGTGCTTTTCGTAGTAGCCTTTATTCCAGCGATGGCAAATATTGAATATAAATAAAAAAATATATTGAATATAAAAAAACAACTCATAAAATATGAATAGGTACATAAGTACATTGGCATGTTTTTACTGTCACCGTACTAGAAAGTTGGTAAGTAATATATTGACAGTTCTGAGAAAATTTTACCTCGTAACAAATTAAGTCTTTAGCTTCGGTATTTTAGGTTACATATATAATTATAATATTAAAATATAGATGAATTTATGCTGATTTTACAATAATAAAGTTAGGGATCGATAGACAGGGACTAGTCCTTGCCTAGAAATCTGCATTAATATGCGTTATTCAAAACTGGTAAAATTAATTGTATTTTGGCAAATTGATCACTCTTTGAAAGTTACCCTTACAAAAAGTGATCATTTTACATTTATTTTAGGTTTAAAAATTATGACCCGGCCACTTGATGTAAGCCACTCGTATATCGACACTCCCTACGTATAATCCCGTATCTGAAAACATGAGAATCTACAAGAGTGCATTTCAAAGATTCATAACACAATTCACTGTATAATGTTTTTGATATAAACCGTTTTTACTCTCTCCTGAACAATTTTCATTTCGAGGGTTACATCAATTGGCCAAAACACCGTCCATATTATATTTTCAATTCGGCATTCCGATTCATTGATTGGAGAAAGCTGATGACACTTCAATTCTTTAAAACATTTTCGTATATTTAAAATTTTTTCAATACAAACAGGAAAAATCAATAATTTCCATTTCAAAAAAAATATATTTTTTTGGCGTCCCTTCGAAAATCTATCGCACGCTACGTATTTGCCATCGCTGCTTTTTTCAGTTGACGGTCGTAAATATGGCTTTAGCACTAAATTGACCACACAGACGCGCACACACGACACAAACATGAACATGCTGATTCAGTAGTCAAACATTATGCGCGAAATGACGTTCATCTGTTTTTTTGTACACTCTCATCACACCGACACCTGGCGAATAACATCAGCAAACACATTTATTTGACAGCGGGAATTAGTCATGACGGCCATGACATATAATAATAAGCTACAAACGAGCTTAATTAATGTTGTGGTGAAGAATGTTTTCATTAATTCATTTTTACAGTCATTAGAGTGTTTATATTGGAGGGGTGTTATAATGTGCACACTGGCGAATCATTATATTTATAGACCCAATATTTTTTACGCGATACATTGGTTCCAAAAATTAACGCGTAAAAAAATCGCTAAAAAAAGTATCAAGAATTGCTGGAAACCTAAAATTGGTTCTTCGTGTAAAATAAATCTTTTATTAACATATAAACTTTTAATTTCCTTAAATGAAACGAAAAAAAGATAAGACTTTTTTGTTGAAAATACATGCAGACAAATACAAAATAAGAGTGTGGTTTGAAAGCGCTTTAAGTTCGCTCCACCGTGGATATCTGCTCATGTTACATCATTTGGTTAGGATACGTCGCCAGTGACACGTGTTTTGAGGAAGTGAAGAAATAAACTTGTCTAAGGTGATTCAATTGTTAATAGGTTTTGATTTTTAGCAACGTTGTGGAAATTCAAAAATTCATACACACTTCATGTAATAAAATTTTTAAAAGAAATAATCGCGTAAAAATGAATATATCGCGTGAAAAATAGGAACGGTGATATTGGATTAGTATATCACTCATTTACAAATTGTATTTTAAAATAAGCGCAGCGCGAGATACAAAGCAACGAATGCTTTTTATATCGCGATTATTTCACGAATTTCTTTTTGAAGTAACAGATATAATTCACAACAGGAACTTCCAAAAACAAAAGCTCTGATCGCTCGCTGTTACTGTTAGGAGCTTAAAATATTTTTTCGGGGAAGCTTTTAACCTTTGAGCGACGAGGGAACTGAAAATAAACAACATGCGACAGTTCCCGCGAAAGACATTCGATTAATTATTTAAATAAAGTGAATTTGACTATTGTAACAGTACGTTTTAGTATCGATATGTATTTGATTTCAGTAACAACTGAATGTGTTTATGTATTGAGAGAAGATGGCTTTCAATAAGACATAACATTCGCTAACCTAGCAAGAATTTCTGATAGCTATTAAAGTAAGTTTAGTTTAAAGTTGAAATGTTAAGGCTAGTTTTCATACCTACCAGCCTTTAGCCGAGTGATCAATCGCTTTCGCTAGTCCCCGTTTTTAGGATCTGATAGGTGGGAGGGAATTTTAGATATCACAAACATTCATACCTACGAACAGAAATCTATAAATCGATTGAACAATTCATTCTATGAAACTATCCGTACCGGGATTTGAACCTAAGACATATGTAGTCAACGACGTTGACTACTGCACCACCGAGCCGACAAATAGTTTATTGATTCAAAACTTCGTTATTTAGAATGCGGTATAGAGATAGTGCAAATGTAAAGTAAACGTAACTATCCATTCTATTCATTTATGACATTAGTAGCTACGAAACAATTTATTTATTCGCAGCGAAGGATAAGTTTTGAACAGTGCAGTTTTGAAGTACAGCAAGAAAACTTGTTTCTAAGGTGATAAATAAAGTTTTACGCATGAATTTACGGAATTCTCTGACCTATATTTTGACTAGTTGAAATGTCTTTCATATGTCTAATTATTGATTACAATTTTCATTAAAATTCCTAGTTCAATCCTTACTTATTACTCTCTCTCCATAAAAGAAAGGTTGAACAAGCAGTGTTCGTACAACAGCTACTGTTGAGATAAACTCCATTAGGGGGCGGGTATGGTTCAAATTGTAAGCGGATATCATTACAAAAAATACCGTTTATTTTGCAGAACACAAAACCTGAAACTATTAAGTTAATAATCTACTATATGATTTCTAAGATGTATATGTTTTTTTAACTCTACTTCAACATCAAAATAAAATATTTCTGAATCTCTCTAAATCAGTATAATTACAAAGGAACTTTAAAATTATTACGTCAAAAATTTTAGCATAACACTTCAGCCGAGCATCAATTGAGGTACCACTAAAATGTCTTCAGATCTTTCTACACTAAGATATGTGAGCAACCTGTGCAGTAAGTCTATTCCCGGATTTCATCGGAAGGAATGTGACTTTGGCGCATAAATTAAATCCTTCTTATATGTTTTTCATTTGCGCGTTTAAAATTCTGCTTACTGCCAAAGATTCATCGCTGTGAACCCGCACAAGTTCAAACGTATCAGAACCCATAAATCAATTGGACTCAGGACATTTGTCTTTTGTGGAATATATCTCTCTGCCTTAAAAACACGAAAGCTTAATCCCCTTTTTCTAAAATAGATTGTGCATGTAATGATTAAATTATTTACAATGTTTACTTTAAGAAAATACGATTTTCAAAATTAACCAAAACTTTGACGTTATATATTTCATTCAATTATTTTGATTTATATTTGCATATCTTACACATTCAAAAATGTGTTTAAAAGTATTATAGAACTAATTTATCACTTTTAAACATCTTATGTCACATTTAAGATTAAAGTTGATGACTTTGTTATCTCACTGGTGGTGTTACTAAACGTGACACGTGTCAAGCTTCTTATATAGGGCACACAGATATGAATTTTTATATTAGAATTAAAGAACTCAAATAATATAAGATGTCTCAATAGAAATATTTTTTAGAGTCTGCAATCATTTTATTGGAAACGATCATATTTTTGACAAAAATAATAATTTAGAAATACCCCATCGAGCAAACATTATAATAAAGGAATTAAAATGAATAGTTTTTATGTATCAATTATTAGTAAATAACAAAATAGAACAGGTGGCTCACCAATATTAAATTTATTTCCTTTGAGATTTTCACCTCCAAACACTGGTAATTAATTTGGCAATTAATAGTGTCATGGTAATTAGAGATTTACATATTCCGTATGTAAATTCTTTTCTATTTTTAACTTCTTCTAATCACAAATATCTCATTATTAATGTCAAATGCGTTTCAATGAAAGTTTAAATTAAAATAATGTGCATTGCATTTATTATTTATTCAACAAAAGGAGTTGTTACGATATGATAATATGAATTGCATTTAAAATAAATATTGAACACTGAATTAACCCTTACAGCACGAGCCGTTTTCACACGAATTTATTTTCAATCAGTTGATCTGTTAAAACGCTCACTATGACTATAAATAGATCAACTTAAACAGTATAAAATTGAGAATTATCCTAAATAAATCAAGAAGTAAACTAAACTCGTCGCATTCTCGCTAAAATGAATCGAAGAAAATGAAGAAGCTGACAATGAATGCTGCGTATGGGCAGTTCAAAACTGAAATTCGAAAAGTGTTCGAATTCCAGCTTTGTCGAAAATGTTCTACTTGACATTTTCATGACCTGTTGCCAAATTTCTCTACCTAAAGACTTGAACTATTTTTTATAGCATATATCTACAAGTGTTTTTTTCTAGTTTGGCCAGAAATACGAGATAAAGTCTTGGACATGTAAACATGTCCAGCGCGATCATCGGGTTAAGGATATGTGGGCTACATAAAATGTAAATTATTTTTGAGGACCCTAAATTCGAAGTGGCCAAGTGCACGCCTCATTCGCTTATGGGGTAATCTGTCACTGCCTATGGAAGTATGTGCATAATTTTGGTATTTTTTTACTTTCTTATTGTAAATTCGAAATACATTTTTTGTTATTCTATGCAACTTTAAAATACATACTAATATTTATTGAGCCTGATGCGTCTTCAAAGTCATTGCCTCTTTTATTTGCACCCCTCATTTTTTAATGGCAGGTCTTCGTCCATATTCACTTACCTGAAAAGAAAAGAAAAGAAAGAAATATTAGAAAAATACATATAGAAAAAAAAGTAATGACTGGCAATCAGTGTTCCCTGCGCGCGTGCATTTTTGGAGCATAAGCGCACCCATCTCGGGTGGGTGTGCACTCTACTACAACTCGGTCTTGAAGAAAATTAACGCAGGTTAAATAAAAGAATATTTTCATAAAAATATACACCTCAACTATGCAAAGAAACACAAAAATACTAAGTTGCATATCAAATATTACATATAATCGATGATTGCAATTATTTTTAAATATACAGCGCATTTGTTGGTTTGGTATGCGCAGAGAACTTTTCGTCTTAGAAACATTGCTGGCGATTATTGAATTTGAAATGATTGTTGATCCACAATTACTATTGAAGGAAAAAATAGATATGCTCATTCATATATGCGAAAGAAGCAGTTTTCATTTTTATGTACACTGGCTTATTTAAATTGAAAATAATTAACAAGTGGTCCAGTGAAAGAAATGAATTTTGATGAACAACTCGTACACGTTCATCGTTGACTGAACCAAAGGAACGGAAAGAATGAGTTTATTTCATTAACAATTGCGCCGCCTCTGAAATAGAAAATCCTGCTTTGCTTTCCTTGCTTTAGTAAGAATCTTGCTTTTCTTAGAATTTCCATGGTAGCCATACGAGTATATGCTTTACTACACTGATACGCTTTGCACATAATACACAGATCGATAGTGTATAAGTGAGCAAGTCAACAAAAAACGACTGATCTTTTGTATTTACATCAAAGTTAAATTTACTATGACGACAGCAATGTTTTTAATTTAAATTACACAAAAGAACGAAGCAAAACTGGTTCTAACCAAAAAACTGCTAAAACTTTTCGATAGGTAAATAAATGTTATCTTTGAAGTATGATACAAGTATTTAATTGTGTCGTTAGATCACATCCAAGCAAAACAATGTTTACCTAATCATTTTAAATAAATAAGTAAATGAAGAAATGTGCGTATAATATAATTTAAGACATCGACTGAGGGTGCTTGATGGAATTTCAATATTAAATTTTGGCATCTTTAAGCATTCGAGTACAAGAATGAACTAAAACTGTTTGAGTTCATTTGGTGTACTCGTGACAAAATACATGGAAATTTACAAAATTTCAACAATTCAAATGTGGATGTATGAGATTCATTCGTCCATTTTCGTGCAATATCATAGATAAGCAAACATAGATTGTCTAGCCAAAAAAGATCTACGCTTCGTAGCGCTCGCGTTAAGAGGCGTCGTAGCGTGTCGTAGCAGATAGCATACACAAGTCCCTAAATCCTAACCGCGGAAACTCTAGTTGCTACTGACACGTCATTATACAAATGCACAAACTAAACTGCCTTTTGTTCAGGCTCTGCTGGAAAAGTAGAAAAGGATACGTTCACGTAAGTAACAAAGAAGGCAGGCAGTCGTTAAAAAGTTTCCAGGGAGAGTAACTTTTGCAAGTAGCAGCAGTAAAAGCTCAGATTTCTTCGGCGAATTTTGCAGTTAGCAATTGCGCCTGAACAGAAAACTAGCTTTAAGCTTATTCTCATGGAATATATTAAACTGAAGGCAAATATTTAAATAAAAAATACTGCTTTATATAAAGATAATACGCAGAGTACTTACTATATTAAAAACATAACACTAGATTTGAATTTATTAAAGTAAGATAAACCCTTATAACTCGTTGAAAAATTATGTTTTTTTACAATTCGGAATCATTGGGTGAAATTGCTTTCCACTAATTAGAAAGCTCTCGTTTAGACATTCAAAGGAATTATACGTGTAGCCATTTTTCATCAATAAGAACCAAATCTGAGAAATCATCTGACGAATCTAAAATTTCAATAGTTGCTCAGTAAAAATAGCAATGTATTTAATTCCACAACAATTGTAAAATATATAAGATATGCATCTTGGCATCACGTCATCGTCAGAATAATAGAAAAGAATTTATGAAAATGTTGTCAGTGATAGGCGAAATAGCTATTATCGTTCAAAAATCCTGTGGAACTGAGCACTTACTCGCTATATTTACCATTTAATAATGGCTTTCTATGTAAGGCATGCAAATTTAAACAATTCAATGCTTGGCTCTGCACTGTTCAATTAACTATAAAGCAATGTGCAGTTATTTTGTAAATGAATTTCAAATACCGTTTGACTTTATATAAAATTAATTTTAATATATATATAATTGTGGAATCAGTAAAAAAATACATGTGTTTTATTTTTGAAAATATAATCTCTTTTCACCAATAATTGATAGCTAAAACCTTATAAGTGTTATGAGCTAGTGAGAAGTGAAGTGAGCCAACTGATATTGTACAAGTATCATCAAAGTGAAGTGAACTAAGTAAAAACAGGTTGCAAAAGTATTTTATTCTGTAAGAAGTTAAATTCAATAAAGTGTAAATTAATGTAAAAACTTCATTAAACGAAAACATTTAATAAACAATTTGCACCATTTTATCAATTGGTCCACTTCACCTCTCGAAGGTTCATTATAATTAGTCGAGGATTTATAGTAAAAACTTTCCAGTAGTAGTCACTTCGTTGAAAAATAAAAATATTATTTACGTATCATATAATAAAGATATTTTCTAAAATATACATTCTCCATATGAGAGCTTAACTTGTTACCAAGTCACGATCATGTGCAATAGGAATTGTGAATTTGCATACACGCGAGTGAATTTTCCCAAGAAATGCCCCATACTGAAGACACAATTCCGCACTTCATCGCGATTTATGGCCGTGTATCATTCGATATTGCATTGTAGGTTACGTTATATGAGAAAATATTGCAGATAACATGCGATTGCATGCGAATAATTCAAAATGGTAAATACCCGTAGACGCGATGGCAATACTCATTTCTAACATTCATTCAAAGAGATAAAAATAAAGTACGCCATAATATTATATATTATAATGAAAGATGCAGAGCCACAGCATACCTTTTAAGTTGTCAATAAACAGGACTACGGTCTTATTCTCAGTCAGTAAGGGTTAACACAGAGTGACACAGTTTCAACGTCATGAGCAATCTAGAGAATCGAAAAAATATGTGATTGATTGGGAAAGAATGTGATAATACGGTTATTTCTTATTGATATAATATATACATACATTTACTATAAGCAGGCGTGGCTCGTCCATACGCACTGCGGAACTGAACCACCTCCAAGCAAATTGAGGAAAATGTAACATTATAATATGAAAATATCAATATTATTTAAGCGTGCATTAAGCTCGCCAGCGCACTGATACATCCAATAAATATCAAACACCGCGGTACTAATATCAGAAAGAGACGCATCTTTATGAATTTTAGCAGTGCGGTTTTCGATGGAATCCTCGTGTCGGTGAAGGAGTGGCGCGTGGAGGGGGCTCGCAGCTAGAATCTTGATTTGGTACTGCCGCTGACAGTGTTCTGCGTGCGGATGCAGCGTTCTGCACTGTCGGATAGCTGTCTAAATAAAAGCAATATTTTCCCTTACTCTAGGAACAGAATATTGACTCTAACTATATTAAATTATTTCTTAAGCAATTTATGTAAAGTTCTTGAGGAAATAACAAAACTTATTCAAATTCTGTTTACATCTCCAATGACTACCGTTGCGCCAGAACGGTTTTTTCCGCCAATAAAAAGTATTGAGACATATATAAGAAACACAATGCTTCAGGAAAGATAGACGGCTTTGTCTATACTATCAATGGAAAAAAATGATTATGAATAATGAAAAATTTAATGAAAACGTGATATATCCATTTAACTCGGGGATTGTATCAAATTCCCTTCAAAATTAGAAAAATAAAGACTAACATTATATACAGATGCTTCCATATATATAAAAAAATCAGAAGATAATCACTGTTACACTTTATATATTTATAAAATCTCTCGTCAATGATAATTACACCATTGCAAGATAAACAGCGTTAGTTATCGTACAACAGACCGAATTACTTAATGCGCTGCAGCACAAATTAACCCGATCGGGTTACCGTACTGATCCCGATTAATTTTTATCTAAAAAGGGATCCCATTTTATTAAAAATATTCATTCATTACAAATACGTTTTCTATCGGCATACGAACGCAATATGAATAAACAAATGTCGAATTTATTTAATATTACTCATTTTTTTAATATCAATATTTATTACTATAGAACCGTTGGTGGCCCGCATAAATATCCTCTAGTGGCCGCAGATGAGAACCACTGCTCTAAAGCGTTAGTTAACATGTTTCGTGCCATGCCGGGCACCGGTGACCGGCATCAACATTGACCACTGCGCCGTGTCAGTCACCGGTGCCCGGCAAAAACCAGATTCCATAAAGTGTGGTTGGGCGCCGCCGGGCACTTCTACCATGATATTTACCATGATACCATGATACTACATGGTAAAAAGTTGATGATAAAATATAATGACATATTTTGAAACGCATCTCCTTATATATTGCGAACAAGTTTCCCCCATAAAGGGATTATTTTGAACTAATTACAATTGTAAAAGTTCCCGATTGGATTGTATTTGAAAAAATGGTAACGCCTCTCGGTTCCTGGGCGTGAACATTATACTACCTGAGAATTCGCATGAAACCAGGAAACAAATAGCTTGCATGATTTTGTATAGAATAAAGGATTTCATTGTCTAAATACAAATTCGTCATGTCTACCATATATGTATCTAACTTTTATAGCTTTTTCACAAAAGAGTTTTGAGGGAAGCTGTTTTATGATAAAATAAGTGACGATCTTTATTGTGTTACTAAATTGGTTCTGGGTAGTTTGTCATGAATGTAAAACTGTCCTAACTAGCTTATGCCATGAAGTATTTTATGCATTCTCAAGAAAGTTTTTATTGCCCTTTTTATTTTAAAGAAAGGATTGAGACAAAATATTAAAATAATACGTATTTATTGAATGGAAGCATTTTTACAAGCTGGCAGGAGACACTCAATAGAGTTGATTTATGACGGTCACCCAAGCAAGTACTCATATTTTTTTTTATTCTGTCGGAATGTTGTTATGCAATTAGTGAGTATTAACAGTTAGTTTGAGATAAAATAAATCTTTTTACATGCTTAGAAATTTATTGTTTTGTATCTTTTCCTTTGCTCTTTATTACAACCTCCAGATTCTCAGAAGGGATGCATACAAAGAATTGAGATATTGGCCATCAATCTCATTGTCTCAAACCTGCCAAATATTTTTTTGAGCTCTTCAATCAATGCTCACTGGTTTTTTTTTGCCATCTGCTACTTGATTCCAGCCTAGCCCACAGATTTTGAATGGGTTTGAGGTCAGGGGTGTTTCCTGACCGAAACAATGAAAATTATGAGATGGCAAGAAAAATATGCTCAAAAAAGTACTCAATCACGCCGTGGAGGTCACCGGTGACCGGCAATCCAAAAAAAGGTTATACAAGGGTTTAAAAAAATCTCGATTATTTATTAAACCCTTATTAGGATATATTCCATGTCCATGTCCGCTCCCAATGTGGAGCATATGGTCTCCTAATGGAGGTATCTTGACAGAATTTTTTCTACGAGAACTGCTTGTCACTCATTTGCTCAACCTCTCTTTTCTTTTTAGAAGAGAGTAGGGATAGAAGGATAGGGCTATGAAAGGACTAGTGGTTAGCTTATCGCTCTCGTTACGCCCCGTGAGGATGGGATTGGTGGGAGGGAGGACTCAGACTACGAACAGAAATCCATAAATCGATTGAAAGATCAATCTATGAAAACCGTCCGCACCAGGAATTGAACCCGAGGCATCCGTAACCGTAGCCAGCGACGAAACCAACTGCGCCACGGACGCCGACATTAGGATATATATATAATATAAAACTAAAATTTGCAAATGGCGCAAATGTGTTTTTAATAAAAATAGGATGGCACGAAACGTGGACTACAAAACTGGCTATCTAGTAGGGTGATTCAGAAAACTATTTCGTCAGGAAGAGGGTATTAAGGAAGAAATTTCCCGAAAACATTTCAAATAAATTACTATTAACTTTCGTGAGCACGAAACCGTCAGCCAGTTATGGGGAATCGTTGACAAGTTAATATCAACTTGCGCGAGTAATTAAAAATATATAAGGAATTCTAGACGGGATTCTATGGAATAGATACACATTCCAGGAACGATTAGTCTATTAACGTGAAACACGAATTCTTAGTGAGTTTAAGGATTTTAAATGCACGTGATGAAATTTTAATGATACTGCACCAATCATTCAACCCAAAAACTCATTATAAAACATAGGCTGTAAAACTTTTTATGTCCCTTTCAATAATAGTAAATACCATAAAATAGAGTTTTTCAAAAACAAAATGGAAGGCTAGCAAAAATGGTTTTAAAATTAAGTGTTCTATGACTAATTTCATATTCTTTAGACAGGCAATAAAGGATTTGAAAACACGCGCAGAGGCCCTTGAATATAAATGAAAATATCAATTGAACAATGAAAGAATAGTACCCCCAAACATAACAACGGTTATCGGAGGCTCCCAACGTGGAGCATATGTCCTCCTAATGGAGGTATCTCAACAGAATTTTTCTATGAGAACTGCTTGTTACTCAGTTGCTCAACCTCTCTCTAAGGCTAGGACAGGACTAGTGACCGCACCCACCACGCCCCGTTTTTGAAAATCGGATGGGTGGAAGGGAGTTTTAGACAGCACAAACATTCATGACTACAAACAGAAATCCATAAGTCGATTGAATGATCAATTTATGAAACCGTCCGCATCGGGACTTGAACCCAAGACATGATGAAGAATGAAAAAATCGTTCTTATGCTCGCCTGAAAAATAGAGATTTTGCAGATATACATTTTTGCAATGTAAACGACGATAGAAAAACATGATATATTAAATTTTGCCATATTAAGTTTCACCATTAAACTATACACAGGTTTCTATTGACTAACACAAGAAGCTTCCGATGAGTTATAATTTTTTTTTTTTACTGTTTTAATTTACATTATTAAACGGATGTTCCAGAGCAGCCTGAATTCTGGATGTCTCTTCTACTAACTGGATGGATTCCGTCGCCGCGGAAGGCGATAATAAACATCCATAGGATGTACTGGACGCTGGAATGATCTGAGAGGATGCAAGGAGACTGGGGGGCAGAAAATTTTGGAGGTACCATGTGATGATCATATACTCCAAGCAGGGAGCGGCTATGATTAAAAAAAACTAATTGTTCATCATCATTTGACCATTACATTTTATGAGAGCGATGCTTGAAAGATTGACTTACTACCGGTTCTTGTTCAAATGTATAGTGTTGTAACCTCTATAAAAAAACTCGCATATTCCATATCGAGAGCAGACTTGATGATGGCCATTGACGAGTGACGAAACGAATTTAAAAGGTTTTTTAAACATGACCGGACGATGCATAATATTGTGAGAAACCGTAATTATGAATTCGCGCCGCACCGTGCGGCCCCAAAGGGGAGTATCGTCTGCAGAGGAGGGTTGCAGGGGAGGGAAGGGGTTGAAAGAATTTACATTTAAAGTATGCTTGCTCCGCAAGAGTGTTCTGATAATCTCTCAAGTCGAGGAAATCGTACGCAAAAAATATTATATTATAATAAATAAAACAAATTTCAGGAAGTGTCGTTGTTTCAACGATCCCACAGCTCGACTGCATAAAAATATGTACTGATATTAGAATGCTATACAGGATGTGGTATTCGTTTTTTCTATTCAACCATGTCCGCTAACAATTCGGAGCATATGAACTGTCAATTGAACACTTCAACAGACATTTTTTTACGAATACAGTCGATTCACGTATAATTATTGTTTTACTTAGAAATAAATAAACTTAAGCGATATAGTTAATAAGAAGATGCTTCTCAAAAAGACGAAACACGTGTTACATTTTGTAACACAACCACCGAAATAACAAAGATATTAACTTCCACAAAATTACTGTCGAATCCATGGAAAACACCTTTGTCTGACAAATAAGTATTCTTAATATAATACAATATCTGCTTGCGATATACACTGTTGCCTTCTAACGAAATATGTGCATAACATTTACAACAGTGATAAGCAACCATTCAGCCTTTAGATAATTAAACAGCATGACAGTTACCATAAATCATAGAAGCTCAGGGTGTCTGTAATACTCTCCAGAGACGTTGCATTCCACTCTCTGGGGGATAAGAGGGATAATATCATAGGCGGGCACGTAAGTTTTCACCGTGGGGTTGAATATTTTATCAGAAACGCCAGACCCTGTAGCTAGACAATAAAATCCCGAGGAGGATCGATAAGATATTGGAATGGTATCAACGCATTAAGTCATATTATTCAATAGCTTTGAATTCGAGAAAGAATTGTCAAATTATCATTTTTTTTTATTATTGCATAAAGCTTGATATGACTATTATAACTCGTCTATTAAATCTTATGATTTATATGTTAAAGGATTATTCTTTATAATGCACAAAAAAATTAAATCACAAACGATTGTCTTTGGGAAGAGTACACTGAAAAAAATGCACTTTTTGCGATTATCTCAGAACTTTATGACTTAATGCCTTCAGTCAGTATACTTTTGATATATTTCTGTTTCCATAGTAAATTTGAATCCCAATACGGATAGTTTCGTAAGTTGATTTTACAATCAATTTGTGGATTTCTGTTCGAAGGTATGAATGTCTGTGATGTTGTGTTTTCCGCTACCACCTTTTGTGTAAATATGTGTTGTCAATGTTTCATGGCCGCCGTCCACAACGCTATCTACAGAAAAAAGTCTACCTTCACATTCATGGAAGGCTTTTGTACCGTACACCGTACCATAATTTGCTTGAGAAAATAGAAAAACAATATTTTTTTAAGCTATGAAAACCGTCCGCACCGGGAATCGAGCCCAAGACATCCGTAACCAAATCCAGTGACGTTAACAACTGCGCCACGGACGCCGACATACTAAATACCCTGTGTATAATCCGTTTACTGAGGCCTGTCGTTTTCAACGATTTTATTGACTAGTGAGAAATCAAGATTATGCGATAACCAAATATTGTAAATGCCGAAAAGTGCTCTGGTTGCAAGTCAGCATGGCATATTGGACGTAATATGTGAGGATGGATCGCAGCAAACAGTCTAAAAGTATCTACAATTAGTATGGACCTGTGGCCTAGTGGTCAACGTTGTTGGATTTAGTTGAACTGTAAACGATTTTAATTTCATTACGGACAGTTTAATAAATTGCACGGTTTAATTAATTAACTAAAAATGACGTAAGTATAATAGTTTTTTCAAAAGTAACAATAAAACACAATTTTCATATTGGAGATCAAATATTTTTCGAGCGATAATTGGCATATCAAAATGAAGTTAAATCGAGAAATCCTCTCGAATTCCCACGCCAATGGGCGGGGTGGAAAACACGGGGGCCGGATGGCGTCAGGGCGGGAAAGTGTCCGGGTGGTAGATTGTGGAAGCGCCTGCCGCACATGCCGACCACGGCACCCGTCCGTGAGCCTCGCATAATTTCAACCGACACGTGCTCTAGTGTCCGATGAATTCCCTCCTCGACCGTGGGATCTTTCAAACAGCTGGCCTGCGGACGATTCATATTAAAATGTAATATAGCCACCTACACTATTCAAATTTTATCTATGTCCGCCGACCCACTGATGGGATTTAGCACATGGGACGATCGGGCCTATTTCTACAGCTCTATGTTTGCACACATTTGCCAATTTTAGAGCATGACATTCAAAATGACAATACCGATAAAATAAACAAGTAATTAATGCCTCCCTTCTTACACTCTTCAGTGACGAAACTGATGACAAATGATTAAACTTAACAGTTTTTAACCATATCCACTCCCTACTTGGAGCATATAGCCACCACAAGGTGCCTCCAAGATTCTCTGTTCCCGGCCAGTCTTCTCAGTCACAGCGTCCCGTAGCTCAGCCTAATACATCCTACGGATGGTCATCAGCGGCATTCCAGAACGACGGAATCCATCCGGTTGGTAGAAGTGACAGTCCAAGCCAGATCCACGGTAGCTTTTTTTGTTTTTGACGTAATTTTGAGCTGGTCTCTCTAACCTCCGAACTCTTGAGAAAGTCAAACCCCTGTACCCCTAGTATTCGCCACAAGCATCTGTTTTCGAACATACATTTAGTACTGCTTGTTACACAGTTACTCAGTCTCTATTTTTCGAAGAAAATAGGCATAAAAGGATATGGCTAGGACAAGACTAGTAGTTAGCTAATCGATAAAACCGTTTTTAAAATCGGATGGGTGGGAGGGAAATTTTATATATCCCAAACATCCATGCTTACGACCAGAAATTCATAAATCGTTAGAAAAATCAATTTATGAATCTGTCAGTACCAGGATTTGAATCCGAGACATCCGTAACCGAAGACCATTGCACTATCTACCCGAACCTACTCTAAAAATATATAAGGTGTTCCGTTAAAATTTCAGGATTTGCGAAGCGTTCGATCGCAGGAAAAAATTAAGAAACCCTGGACTAGACGATATGAAAATATTATTCAGTATCGTGGCCATATTTTGATGATATCCAATAAACTTAGGCGAAAAACTCCCTCGCGGAAAACAAGAAGGCTGCGGGCACGTAGGCCGTTGTAATAAGACCATCAAAGCCTTCGCACTTAAGAATAATCTGGCGTTTTGTTATTATGAACGGCGATAAGTAATAACTTTAGCGAAAAAACTGCGCATAAAATTTGCAGTCTTAATTTAGTCTTTAGAAAAGAGCCCCGTAAAAAACTCGCTGCACGGTTTACAGGCTCAGGGAAAGGGGTTAGAAACTGGAGATCGCAATATGATGGATAATAATTTTTAAATTTGCTTTGGCAAGTAATATTCAAAACCAGGTGACATTTTTCAGTATTTGTTTTGTAATAGTTCCGCATTTTTTATAATGGTCATGAGCGGTTTCGCTAATCGCGAGCATTATCAGGTGATTCCCGTGATGAGCGAAACCGGTCTTGATCATCATAAGCATGTGGAAGGAGTACAAAGCAAATTGAGTTTATTTTTTTAAATATAATATTTTTCCACCAAGAATTGACAGTTAACACCTTGAAAGTATCAACATTTGCTGAACACTCAAGCTTACACACTCTCTCTGCACGTGTATAGTGCAGAAGGGCAGTGTTGTGCTGTGCATTACAAATGAATAAATCAAGACAAATATGTATTGTACTTTTTTATGAAAATTTCTTCTCGCGATACGAGGCATATGGACTTCAAATGGAGTTAATCTCAACAGCTCAAGTCTTATACGAAAACTGCTGGTTACTCAGTTGCTCAACCTCGCCTATTTGAAGAGAGTAGAGAAGAATAAGCTGTGACATGACTAGTGATTAGCTTATCACTCTCGACACGCCTCATTTTAAGGATCGGGTGGGTGAGAGATGTAAGGAATTTTTTAATACATCTATGCCTTCGAACAGAAATCAACATCGATTTAAAAATCAATTTATGAAACTGTCCATACTGAGATTCAAGCCCGTGAGCACCGCCATCAAAGTTAACAACGTTGACCACCCAATCACGGACTTGGAAAATAGTTATTTATGCGTTTTTTTTAGTTACCGGAAGTTTCAAACTAAAAACGAGCATCTCATATGAACGTTTACCTATCCAATTGGGCACTAAACTTATTAAATATAGTTCGTATCTATCTCAGCATCACGCCATTGTCATAACTAGTTTTATCTTACGATAGTTTATAAATGTTCAATTTTACCGTATCACAAGTGAAGCTTATTATCAGATGTGTTTGACACCTCTGATTTTTGGGGTTTGCGTGGAGGCGTAAAAAATTACAATCACGAAATCTCGCGTTAAAAATGAGTGCGCGTAAAAGTGTACAGCGCCCCTCCCCGGCATCAACATCCAGGCACGCCCTCTGAACATGTTCGATAGTAAGTCAAAGAAGGGAAAATCGTAAATTCGGTCGTGCTACTCCCAATTTTTTTTGAACATAGCATTATGACGACCAAGGCCTAGCTAATATTATATTATTTATTAAGTATATAGGTATACAAGTATATCGTGTTTAATTTCTTACTTCACCTCAAGCCAAGAAACCTGAAATTATACCCTTATGGTGGAGAAGGTTCAGTAGAAATTTTTGAGAATACAAGGTTTTGGTCAATGGTTGGTGGTTCCCATGTGAGCACATCGATGTCAGTGGATGCGCACATAGTAAATGAAGGGAAATATTTAACCCAGCAAGTCCAACTGCTGGCCTCCCCGCGGCGACCATCGGGCAATGCAGCTTTGGCTGTAGCTAATAGCAGTGGGCAAAAGGCGAACCTTCCGACGCCTTAAAACCGGTTTTCTGGCTAAGGGAAGGAAATCCCCAACAGAAAAACAGGGTTGAGCCAACCTGTAGAACCCTTGTGACTCAGGCACGGAAGCGCAGGGCTAATCACCCGGTCTTCTTAAATCAAAAGAATACGATACCATCAATGCAAAAGCTTCGGACGCTTAGGCTTGCTAATCGACGACCCAGCAACGAAAAGGACGTGATACTCTCCAAAAACTACTCTATGAACATGGGCGCATACAATGTGCGTACTATGCGTACCCCAGGAAAGGACCTACACGCCACTCGCATCATGCAAACCTATAAGCTTGATGTTTTAGGGCTGAGCAAGGTGCGTTGGAAAGGCGCCGGGAAAAAGTTGTTGAGGGCGGATCTACAATTTTATATTCAGGTCAGGAGCAATACCATCGCCAAGTGGTGGCAGTATTGATGTCGGGGAGGGCAGCCCATCTCAGAACGACTAATACGAGCCACCTTCAGAACGACTGATAGCTCGGTAACTGTTCTTCAGTGCTATCCCCTACCGAGGAAGTCGACACACAGGCAAAGGATGCTTTTTATGACTCTTTCCACGCGGAAATCTCCACAATCCCTCGTAGAGACCGCGTGATCGTAATAGGGGACCTCAATGCGAGAGTGGGAACGGATCCTCTGCTTGGCCCCACAGTGTTGGGAAGGCATGGCCTCAGTGAAGCCAACGACAATGGTGAGAGAGACTAATCGAGTTTGCAACTATGACTGAGCTCGCCGTTGGCGGTACAATCTTTCCCCACAGAGATATCCAAAAATACAGTGGACTTCTCCTGATGGTTGCACTAAGGCACAAATTGACCACTTTTTCTACAGCGCGACCCACTGAAGGGAACTTCTCGATATTCGAACCTACAGGGGTATGTCCGACGACATGTGGGGGAAAATTGAAAAAAAAGCGAGGCTTATATCACTGAGGGACAGAGAGACAGACTCAGACCGGATCGAGGATCGCCGGACAGACTATCGATACCAAGATAAGATAGTAAAGAAATCTGTGCGACTCGATTAACTTCGATTCATGGACAGCCAGATTGAAGCAGCAGCGGCGGCAACGCAAAAATTATACAAGAAAATTATTTAGAATCACGCGCAAAATTTGCGATAGACGACCACTGACCCCCGGGTCCATCCGCAGTCCCAGCGGGGCAATAAAGTCAACTGCGGAGTGAAGATTTGGAGAGTTCTTTTCTGCGGTTTGCTAAACCATCCTCCTCCCTCGAACTCCTTTGACATACCCAGCGAAGCCACACTTGTAGATATCCCCCGAACGCCAAACATCCCCGGCCATGCGCCGACGCACGCTGAGATCACATCTGCTGTGTAGCGGCTAAAGAATGGAAGGCGCCGGGGTGGACGGTATACACCCATAGTTTCTCAAGTATGGCCTGGAGGCGCTCTTGCAGCACTTTCACCTACTTCTCAGTAAGGTGTGGGAGCAGGAACGCTGTCCGAGGAACTGGGCCAATGGTGAGGTCATCACAATTCACAAAAAAGCTGACCCACTCTGCTGCGACAATTACCGGGGCATAACGCTGCTCAGCGTACCTGGCAAGGTCTTGGCGCAGATAGTCTTGGCGAGATTAAGGATTCTAGTAATGTGTATCCTCAGGGAAAACCAGGCCGGTTTCTTACCTGGCCGATCCTGTGCGGACCAAAATCATAATATCAGATGCCTTCTCCAGCAAAGCAACGAATTCAAAAGTTCGCTGGCGTGTTGCTTCGTAGATTGCGAGAAGGCCTTTGATAGACCGCACCGGCCTTTCCTATGTGATATTTTAAAACTGTACGGAATCCCAACCAAGATTATCGTCATCATCAAATGCATGCACGAGGGCAGAGAATGCTGTGTTAGAATCGGCAACGTAATGATAAAGTGGTTTGGGGTCTCAAGTGGGGTTAGACAAGGCTGTGTTCTGGCTCCGTTCCACTTTATAATAATCTTCGACTTCATCCTGAAGAAGTCAATTCTACCCGACTGACGTGTGGCTGTTTCCCCCAATCTGAGGCTATGCGACCTCGAGTATGCTGACAACGCTGTCATATTTGACAAATCTGTCGAGGGTATTCAGGAAACAAAGGACAGACTACAGAGCAACTCGTATCGCATTGGCCTCAAAATCAATGCGAGTAAAACCAATGTGCTCTGCAACAGTTTCTGTCCAGACCCAGAATACCCTGTAACGAGCACGGGGCACGACATCGAGAGAGAAGACGGCTTCAGGTACTTGGGGGTATACATCACGGGAGATGGCAATCCAAGTTAAGAGCTCGCAATTCGATTAGGGATATCTGGAGCAACCCTTTACTCAATGCGGAAAGTCTGGGACTCACATTTGTACTCGGTCAGAACAAAGTGTTACTTATTCAACGCATGCATCCTGACGGTGTTGCTTTTCAGTTGCGAGTCATGGCACCTCACCAAGGCACAGGGTGACCGTATACTGTGCTTTGAAAGCAGATGTTTGCAGCAAATACTAGGGGTACGGTGGTTTGATTTTGTCAGGAACTCGGAGGTAAGAGAGCGGACGGACCAACCTCTTATTACGTTGAAAACAAAAAAGCGACGATGGACCTGACTTGAACACGTGCTGCGGATGCCCCAGGGGAGCCTGAATCCTGCCTGTCTCTTTTACCAACCAGATGGATTCCGTCGCCCTAGAAGGCCGCTGATGACCATCCATAGGATGTATTCTGCGGAGCTACGGGACGCTGGGATGACCTGGGAGAAAACGAGGAGACTGGCGGGGGAAAGAGAAGCTTGGAGAAACAGCGATATGGGCATATACTCCGAATAGGGAGCGGATATGGTTTAAAAAAAAAAGGTTCTCACTATCGCAAGAGAGAGTTTGCTTTCTCGAAAACTAGAAGAAATCATCTGTAAAGTCTATCAATTGTATCGATTGAAATCATTCGTGAACCTGTATTGTATACCAAGCACTAAACTGAATAAAGGAGATATTACCGCTGAGATTAGGGGGGTTTACTGTGTCCGGAGAGTTTATCCCAATCTGTAGCCGATTACTGCTGTGACTGTGAGAAAAGGTGGAGTGTTTTCATTTTTTCTTCTTTCGGGTATTGTCAATTAACCTATTTAACGGCGTATGGATGCTACCCATGGCTTTATGCAACTGACTTTTTATTAGGCACGCTCATTTTTAATAGTTTGAACTCTCGAAGAGAAATGAACCTGGTTAAATATTTTTTTCAACTTATACGAAGCCAAGATTAGACTTTCACCATTATTGAAAATGTCAAACTTTATATTCCTAATATAAAATTAAAATTGATACCTTAGTTATTCTACTGGCTGTGTAACTAAATGTGACACGTGTTTCGCTTCTTTAAGAGGCATATTCAGATTAACTGTATCGCAAAATATGTACACTATGTCCAAAGCTATTTATTTTTAAAGTAAATGATGATTCTACTTCTCAACTAAAACATTCTGGACGTGACTAGGGGGAAGAATAAAAACGATAATAGTTCTAATTACCACAACACTCCTAATTACAAAATTAATTACCAGTGCTTGTATTTTTTTAAATAAACTGAATTTAAAAAAAAAACGATGAGCAACCGACTAACACTCGTTCGTTGTAAATATTTCAACAGTCAAATTACCCACCGTTTTTTGTATTATATTAACTCAAACAAGTAAGCGGACATGGTCTAAAAAATCGTATACACTCCATATGTTGGTAACAAGTCTAAAAAATATTTGTTATATGAAACAGTTGATTGTTGGTCTTTGACATGTGTCATCATTCCAACATATTGGTACAAACTTTATTGCAATCAAAATTCATGAGTGTTGACAAAAGATCGTTTTATTGAAAGCAATTTTGAAAATAATCTTGGAATTATTAAAAAAAATATTTTACAATATCCTTCTCCAGCTGCCTCCACAATTTAAGGGATACTGTCTCAAAACATCGCTGGTAAAAAAATAACTCTCCTACAAAAAAATTATCGTCATAACATTATGAAGTGATAAATGATCGGAACGGCCATATCGTGCAAATAATGACCAAAAGATTCAAATAACCATTCGTAACACTTGAGTTTTTTTGAACGATATTCAATAACAATTATAAATAGATTTAAACAAATTTCAGTCAAATGTCAGTAGACAATAAATTTCATAGTTGGCATTGTGACAGAATTTTCGTCCTGATTTATCTTTCCATCGCATACCACTCTTTGTCAGTGCATGCACAGAGAGAATGTAAGTGTTCAGTATTTTTTTTTACTCATGAATGATATTTTAGCACACAGCACACACATTCACTCTCTGCCTGCGTATCGTTCGCATTAAGCGAATGTCGACTGGTGGCACTGCCGCTTGGTAATAATTTCTTGTAAACAAGAATTACATAAGTCGGTCGTCGAGTTCAATACCCAGGCATCTCCAAATCACCTATATTGTGATAATGATAAAAACAGTATTCAATTCATTAAATATTATAATATATAATGCCTCTCCACCAAGTTTTTTCAATAATCAACACTATAAAGGCGTTAGGTATTTATTTCGTACATCTCATGCTTATCTAAAATTGCCCTAAGTTTTAAAGTCATTTCTAGACAGTAAAATACAATTTAGATTCAACATTATCTAGGACAATACAAAAAAAGAAACTTCCAACGCGTTTCTCGAATTCCACTAAAAATATTTAAGTTGAACGTATTTCTCGAGACATGGTACGCGTATTGCACAGCGAACAATATTCAGAATTACGAAATTTACATATCTTTGCAATAGGGAATAATACTATGGATTGTAATATAGAGTATACTGTGCCTAGGGTTTGCAATACCGGTATTCTCGTAACCGGGATTTCGGTATTCAATACCGAAATACTGGCTTTAAAAATGGAAAGTAACGGTTTTACGGTATTATTATTGAATGACTGTTCGTTTAACAAACATTTAATTGAAAAGGAATTTTACCACAGTGCGACTCATTTGAGCGATCAGATTCCAGGATTGATATTATTTTTTACCATGTCCGTTCCCAATGTGAAGCATATGACCTCGTAATGGAAGTATCTTGATTGATAACTGATTGTTACTCGGTTGCTCAACCTTTCTTTTTCGCAGCGCTTTCTAGTTTTGACTAGTTTAAACAAGACATAGTACAGTATATACCCGCAATCAACCAAAAATACCTTCGCGATCGACGAACTGGCCATCTCTTCCATGCAATGCGTATAAAAATTTTATTAAAAAAAAACAAATTAACCGTTTTTATATACCCAATAGTATAAATGAATAAATAATTATAATTTTAATCTTGGCAAGTTACACAAACTACATCTATAAAAAATATGTCATATTGAGTGTGAAAAATGTTGTAATTATATCACGCATTTGTTGGTTTGGCCTGCTCAGCCTTTGGATTTTCTACCCAGATTAATTCTCGTCTTAGAAGGAACATTGTCTCAAATTAGCCCGGATAATCCGGTCATACATGAGTCATGAACACCTGCATCTTAAAATTCGCCAAACTAACGGCAAAAATGAAGATTCCAATATTTACAAAGGGCCGAAGTCTATTTGAATATATCCACATACTGTACTGTTTCTTTCATAATCGTGTAAAAGCAAAAAATTAGTCTAAAAATAATAATTTCCCGATTTCTTAGAGAGTGCAAAAACGGCATACAAAAAGAGAATAGGTTGTACCACTAAATCATTATAAAAAATACAACTGCCGTTTCCATAGATATCATAGTTAAAAGGCCCCTCACTTTGGATCACTCGTGGCGATTTATTTGTAGCCAGCATCGGTATGGCTGCGAATTTATTACTGTGATGCCGAGGCGTCGCGGCGCCTCTTACCTCAAACCACATCACTCCGATTTCGTCGGAATAGATTATATAAAACATTTTGCGATTCTCGGAAATCGACCATCAAAGGCTGGAAGGTCGAATGTATAAGCAAATAATCTGAAACATGTGGAATCTCAAATTATTGAATCATTTATACACAGCGGTGGGCTGCAAATACGTCAACAAGGGGCTCGCTTAATCTCATTGCTATTTGATGAGTGGGAAAGGGCGGATTTTCTTTCACTCTTATACAATGATACGCAATAATTATAAGAGCAATTGAATGTTATTTATATTAAATTTGAATTGTTCAAATTTTGTATATTTCCATTATTTCATCACTAACGACCTCATTTTTTATGGTTTTTCTCAACACCACTTCTATGGTAGAAAACTGCCTTACACCCTTTTATAACCCACATATGTCGATCGTCCAGTTCATTACCCAGACATCTCCAAATAACCCATATTGAGAAAATGGGAAAAACACTATTTAAATCGTCACCATAAATCAAATATTATTATTATATTACCCGAGTTTTATACTTTTTATAAATAGGTGTTTAGCAATTACACACTTTCAGATAAGTGCAAAATTGTACATATAACTGCATATTTAACTCATGTTTTATTTTTTGAAGTTGTCTGACTACTGATGACACCCAGTCCTCCTTTTACGCGATTTTTTGGATGGCACCGTTCAAACTAAACGTTCTCAAGGTTCATATGTAAATAAAAGACTTTTTTACACCAATTTAAAGAAACAATTTTAGTTTTTCATACATTCTTGATTCTTTTTTACGCGTCAATTTCTGGAACCCATGTGTCTCGTAAAAAAAGGATTGGGTGTATATTCTTTTGAAAAATGGAGTTACCGCAATTTTACTTATTTGATTTATGATGTTTTTTTCATTATTTATTGATTATTTTCGGACTGTTAAATTGTATAAGGCTTACCTTCCAATAAATCTAGTATTGGGAAACAATAAAGGTGTGCACTTTCAAACAAAATAGTGTACTAAGATATATATATATATATGTCGTCAGCAGTAAAGATTTAATAGACTGATGTCTGGTTGGCGACAGACTGTCAGTCGCCATTTTCCACTACCCAGAAATTTAATTTTCCTAGACAAAACCGTTCAAAACGTACTCGGTAAAATATTTCAAGTAATCTTATAACGTCTGAGTATGTGCACTATTTTTCGGCGCGTTACTAAGTGTAGTGCTAATCGGTGAGGTAAATGGGATGAGTTTATTCAATTTTGTTCTTAAATAGTTCCAGAAATTATGTATTGTGTATTTGGCCAAAACGTTTGATGTTAATCTATACTTGAATTAAACAAAATATCTAGCACTTGAGATTTCTTAAAGGCAGCTAATCATTTGGTCAGTAACTAATTCGATAAATGGTCAGTTAATAGTTATGTTCGGTCAGAAAATAATTGACAAATAAATAAAAGCCTGGTCAGGTTGGGTTCAATTAAAAAACTGACCGTTTTATATAAATATCTGACCGTTTAATGTATTAACTGACCATTTATCAAAAAAAAAATCTCCATGTCCGCTCCCGTCGTGGAGCATATAGTCTCCTAATGGAGGTATCTCAACAGATTTTTTCTTTGAGAACTGTTTGTTACTCAGTAGCTCAACCTCTCTTTTTTTAGAGAGTAGGGATAGAAGGATAGGGCTAGGACAGGACTAGTGGTTAACTAATCGCTCTCGCTACGCCTCGTGAGGATCGGGTGGGTGAGTAAAGAGGGAGTTTTCGACATCACAAATACTCAGACTACGAACAGAAATGCATTAATCGATCGAGAGATCAATTTATGAAAACTGTCCGCACCGTAGATTGAACCCGAGATGTCCGTAGTCGTAGCCGTAGCCAACGACGCTACCAACTGCGCCACGGACGCCGACATTCAAATTAGTTACTGACCATTTATTATTTCTTACTGACCAAAAATTAAAATAATTACTGACCCAACAAATGCAGGCCTCTCTACCAGCATTTGGTGAAGTGTTTCGTGAAGAAGCATAATAAGATAAATAAAAATATATAAACATATAAATCTGAAAATATTCGTGGTAGGTTTATATATTACATTATATCGATAGCTGAGTTCCAAAGTGTAACAATTGGTTATTTTACAATGACAGTGATTTTTATTACTTTAGATCAAAACTGTTACAACTATGAAAACCTCGAAAAACCCCTAATATTAAAATCTTAATATAAGACAATTATGTTTATGACATTACAGATATTAATACATATTTTTAGTTAATCCTTGGATTGCATTAAAATAGACAAAAATTAGATATAAAGAAAATTAAAACTGATCAAAATCTTATTTCCTTTTCATCTCAGAACTAACTAAGTTGTTACACTTTGGAACTGAGGTATTGATATGTACATGCATGAAAGATAAAATGACAATAACGAAGATTTGCTTATTTGCGAAGCAACGATAAGTTGCAAACATCTTGTTATCTCATGTCATGTGTTGACAACTTGATATGGTATCAAAGTAAATTTGAATTTGTGTTTCGATTAAATAAGTGTATTGTGATTTTAACCTTTAGCTGCCAATTCTATGATCAAGCAAAATTTATAATATAAAATAAAAATAGGTAACTTGGTTATTCCACTGGCCGGGTTACTAAATCTGGCACGTTAGGCATGTGGTTCGCTTCTTTAAGAAGCTTCTTCAGACTTACTATATCGCAAGGATATGTATTTTTAAGTGATTCTAATTCTCAACTTTAAAATGAAGGGTGAGGTAGGTTTATTTCCTTCTACTGGAAGACTTACCCTCTCCCCCTCTCTATTTACAGGCAGTGGAATGACTAAATAATCAATTTATATTTCATATTAATAATGAATTCCCACAAAGTTACCGCCGATTCATCTATAATATTTTATTATTCTTTTAGAATTAAGCACTTAAATAATTTTATGTAATTAAAGTGCCTTTGTCAGTAGTAAAAAATAATTTGTCCATTTTAGTGAAAGGTTGCCGAGAACTGACATAAAGTATAAAAACTGTTTAATTTCGAAATGCGTTTATATCATGCGTGGCATTTCTTTTTTAATATTGTACATAGTTATAATATTAAACATTACTACACTGTATTAGCTCTAACGTTGTCCTATTTGATAAGATAAGATAAGGTTAAATTCAAACAATTTTAGTAAGAAAGAAAATGGTGTATATATATATGTGGTACACTTTCAATACAATTTCAATTACATTCCTACTGAAACCTAACAACTTTAATCCCGCAATCTATAATCCAGGTTTCGGCAAACTTTTTGGCTGACGAGCCACATAATCAGGCCATGGTATTATCCGTCCCACATACAATTCGGTTATTTTTAGCATGCAATGTTCGAGTATTCCCCAAAATCTGTCAACAGAAAATATATTGTCTATGGTTCAAATCCAATGACTTGGCGATAGAAATGCATCCGCCACTTTGATAGTTAATTGTTTTACATTTTGTTACATTGTATGTGAGAAGGATATTACCACCCCCTGATCAAGGCTTAAGAATTCAAAATGAGCGGCCGACCGCAAGTCAAATATTATTTTTATATATACACCCATGGTGTAAGAAGTACAAGGTGAGCTGGATAAAAGGTGACAGTCGCCATTTTTGTATCTGTTGACGTCACTACGTGCTTATCCAATTACAATGTACTATGTTTACAACGGTGTTTTGGTGACAATAAAAATTTGGTTCGTCAAAGTGACGTCACATATAATACAAAAACAACGATCCAGTTCACCTTGTACTTATTACACCATGATATACACCAGATTCTCTTTTTGCACGGTTTTTTACATTGTTTTTTGCACGGTCTAAGAAAACGGACCAATTACTTTTCTTACACTGATTCTTTTGCATTTACAAAAATGAAAATTATGATTAAATACAGTGTACGTATAAATTTGTTTTAACACACTATAAGAATACTGGAATCGTCATTTTAGCCATTTGGTGAATTTGAAAATGTAGGTCTTCATGACTCGTGCACAAGTCATTTGTTATTGTTTTGACACATTTATATTGCTCTTCTATGTTTAAATTTTTATCCTTTTCTGGTTTTAATTTTTTAACGTCTAATGTGTAATTTAAATCGATAATCATGTAAATTTATTACTTATTATATATTATGTATACGTATGGAAAGTATTTTTATATATAAATAAAAAATAAATTCCCATTTGAGAACTTTATATTTTGAGGGTATTTTAAGTAATGGAATCTCTCATTTTTATATGTGAACCTTATCTTTTTTTACAGGCACGGTAGTTTCTAGAATGTATCTCCGTGCAAAACGAAAATCAGGTGTACGGACCTTGTTGAATAGTACATTAAAAATAGTTTGAAACAAGAGATTTAAATTTCGTATCTTGAAGTACAACAGGACACGCGTGTCAATGGTCCGTGGATCAGCGATAGTTAATCAATGCATTATTAATCGATATCTGTCTGCTTTGTGGCCTAATGACTGTTATTATGCTACACTTCGCTGAGCGTAATTATATCAGATGCGTGAAAGAAAGCAATCATTATTTTACATTTTCGTTACCATGGTAAAAAAAAAAACAAAATATTTAAACTAATAGATAATAGATACCTACGCATCGGCAAACAGTATGGATATCATATCTATTTTTAGATTCCTAAATCTTCTATATAAAAATCAATGTTTGTTTGTTCGTATCTTATGCACTGGTATACCGTTCATCCGATTCCGATAGAACTTTGTCAAGTTATTGCTTGCACTTGCGCGAAGGTTATAGGCATAGTACAATTAACATACAATAGGTTTTATCTATATATAAATGAATGTTCGTATGCTTGTCCTCTTTGCGTTCCTTTACCACTCATCTGATTTCGATGAAACTTTGGTGAGTTACTGTGCGCACCCCCGTGAAGGTTTCTGAAAAAAAATCTAAAAATAAACAAATACGTACGAACAGCAACATCTCGGAAAACCTTCTGATTTATTCGTGTACGCACCACACGAAAGAAAAAGTACTGTGCATCCAAAAGCACTTCAATAAACAGAATTAAAACACAGACGCTATATTTCTTTAAATGGCATTGCTACGCATGCCGGGTACTCACTAGTATTAAATAAAATGGTATTTGGCCTTACAATTCAAAATAATCAATTTACCAGATGATAAACTAGATTTTTTTTAAGTTACACGAGATCAACTGAAGGAAAATAGACAAAAAATCATAAACAACCATTATTCTACCAAGACCAACTTGTTTTGCGCTTCGTCCACATTTTATTGATAATGCTCGCGATGAGCTAGACCGGTCCTGATCATGACGAAAATGTGGAAGCAGTAAAAATTAAATTAGGTTTTATTTTAAAATACAATACCTTTCCATCAAGGACTTGAAGCTAACACCTTAAAAGTGATCTAAATGTAAATTGGCCGTGCTTAAACCCATGACAATCTGATCTTTAAAGTAAGCCTCTTACTATAGAGGCCGGCTATAATAATATGAATTTCATAGTTTTGAACAGGTTTAATCACATTAAGCGATACCTACTGCATGTACTACACTTTGGCCCAATACGCCTTCATAAGATTGTCTAATATCGAATTTTGGCTATCAAATTATAGATTATTGTTATGTCTGTTGGTTTTATATCGATAATTATTTGATAATGGTTTACCACTTCCCTCTGACATAGCAATACTGCAGTATTTGAATTGATACAACTCTGCTTGCATTAATTTACTCTTGAAACCAGCCAATATGATTTATCTTCGTCCTCAAGCCAGAGCTGACGATGCTAGTACGCATTACGAGGAATATTTGCCAAACACCCAAAACCATGTTGAATCCAATGCTCAAAACATCTCGTTTGAAGAAACAAGGCGGAGAAAAACCTTAATATAACATAGGTTTCTAAGAATGTAATACTATGATGACGATATTATTAAATTATAATGATTACGTACAGGTGTTTTGGGGGCATTCTATAAAACATCAATCTGTCACGTTTGGGTTATACAAAATGAATGAAGATTGAACAGTATGTTCAATATTTAATGTAATTTATGTATGATTCGATCCTTATTCATGACACAACGCAGGGCACACATTGTAGGAATAATGTGTTGATGTGATTTCTGACTGACGCCAGGAAGCGTTCATTTCATAATACAATGCATAGTTTATAAATAAATATACATAATGTCAATAATATTGATAACTTTGTCATTCCACTGATTGTGTAACTAGTTGTGACACGTGTTCTGCTTCTTTGAGAAGCATCTCCAGACTAACTCTATGGTAAGATTTTTATTTATAACGTAGGTCTTGATTCTATAATACTTCTTAAGTTATAAATGACAATAATGAATGGTGAGAATTTTTAATTCTAATGAACTTGGGGAGGGGGCTAGACACAAACGTCAACGGTACGAATTACAATAACACTAAATTACTTGTGTTTGAAGGGGAAAATTCAATGGGAGTGGTGAGTCGCTTGTCATATTTAAAATACGTAGAACACAACCAGCAGAATAGAAAAATTATCAAATTTAATAATGTAAGTAAAGTTATTGCCGAATCCATTGAAAATAAATAATATTTTTCACAAGAAACCAGTCGTACAATAGGTATTTGACTGCTATCCGATCTACTTTCGCAGAACTCTCTATTTTGTACATATTTATGTCAAAATTAAGATTTTTTTAACCTCTACAACACAAAAAAACTCAACAGAATTTATGCCTTCCTTCCAACATGCTTGTTACTGCCCCTGGACCAAAACAGTGATAGCAACTTTTAAACGGTATTATAATATGATAATAACATGACAATACCTATTTTTCACATGCTGTCATGTATATGTTGCAGTGGTAAACGTCGTTGGCTTCGGTTACGGTGCACACGGGTTCGAATCTCCATGCGAATCTCAATCGATTTATTGATTAATGTACGTTTGTAATGTCTTAAATTCCCTCCCACCTATCCGATGCTAACAATTTGGAGAAGCGAGAGTGATTAACTAACCACTTGTCTGTCTTAGTCCTATCATTTTCTCCCTACACTCTTCGAGAAAGAAAGAAGAAACAACTTAGTAACAAGCATTTCTCAAAGAAAAACTTCTGTTGAGACACCTCCATCGGGAGCGGACATGGTTTTAAAAAAAAATCACGAGAATTATACGATACAGTATACAGTAGATAGATCTACGGTCGCATGATGCCAAATAGCATTCAACTATAATATTGTATCATCCTCGCGAAGCCAAATACTTTACTATTTTTACCTTATATAATGGAATCCTACCAAATAACTGCCAGTTAAATGAATACCCTGTGTTACTAACGTAAAAGGTAAAATAAAACATACTTTTCCTTGTGCGTTTTTTACATTGCTCGTCTTTCGTACGCATTTTTAGAAACCAATTATGTTGAAACTCGAAGATTCTCTGTAAATTATTGTCGGCCTTTTTCCTTATTGCACTAATCTCTTTATTTTTGTTTATCCAAGTTAACTTCTAATGTGGATAAAATAATTTTAATTACCCTTACTTACCCTTTCTTTCTAGCATTGGCTTTTTCACTGTTTTACTTTGGTTGTTTTTGTCTGACTAGCTAGCTGTATAGATTTATTTTCCATGTTCGCTCTCAACGTGGAGCATATGGTCTCCTAATGGAGGTATCTCAACAGAATTTCTATGAGAACTGCTTGTTTCTCAGTTGCTCAACTTCTCTTTTTTCGCAGAGAGTAGGGATAGAAGGATAGGACTAGGACAGGACTAGTGGTTAACTAATCGCTCTCGCTACGCCCTGTGAGGATCGGATGAGTTGGAGGATGTTTTAGACATCACAATCACTCAGACTACGAACAGAAATCTATAAATCGATTGAAAGATCAATTTAAGAAAACCGTCCGCATCGGGGATTGAACCCAGGATATCCGTTACCGTAGCCAACGACGCTACGAATTGCGACACGAACGCTAGCACCGAGACAAATGACTCACAGGCCGGGACGTATGACAGCCCTACAATAGTGGGGCATTTTCAACAGCAAAGATTTCCCGTGGCTGTGTAGTTGGATTCGTGAATCCAACGAACGCTACTTTTTCATGAAGCATTTTACGAAAAAACGGTGTTTCTGATTTGTATTCATGAGTCAACTATCGGCAATTCGCAAGTCGTTCGTCAATTGGCCACGGCGATTCGTTCATTCGAGTCGCCGTGTTTGGTGTGAGACAACGTTCGATTGAACGATTCTTCCGGTCACTCTACTCCACATACATTGAAAGTGGATATGGCTTAAACAAAGCAAAATAAATGAACGATGTACGTAGTATTTAAAACTATCAGTACCTCATAATAAGCCCAGACCTTGAAGTCACGAATTATGAATCCTTTAAGCTTTCGCAGTGAATAACTTAATCCGTATAACTTCCACGTGTACTCAATTAATACTTAATGTAATCATAACACAGGTACACTTTGTAGTGTGGTTAATTTTATATTTAATTTAATCCACCTGATGTAATAATAAACGAGCATCGGAAGGGTTAAGGCGCCTGTTGTTTACCTTTCTACTTAACCCGCAAGCCGCGAGCTTTCCTTTGTAACAGCCAGACGTACCGCGACAAACAAAGCCACATCCACACATGCGCGACCACCTTTTCAGAATATTATAATATAGCTGTAGAATCGGTTACTCGAATATAATATTTGACTAATTGGTGTTGATTTATTTAAATTTTTTTTGAACGCATATTTAGCGAGCAATTCCGTTCATCACTCTCACTATATCGCCTATCTAAAAATCTAAATAACTGCTGGTGTTTTTCAATAAAGCAAACAATTCAAAAAAATATTATTAATATAATAAATACCCTTGATGTTTTGTTGCAGAGAAGCATTCCAACAATCATTAAATCCTCAACGTGTATTGTCATCGATTGGCTGGTATGTATTTTCAATAATGACAGGAGTACGAAAAGAAAAATGTGACCCCTAATATTAGGGTACTATTCATCCCCATTGAATAATAGGAAACTTAATAGGGTTTTTGATTTATAAGATTGCGCTTTGCGCCACAACATGCATTGAATCTATATGTGGAATTGCTTTAAGAAAATACGTCATTTATTAATGAACTGATTTTTGACTTGGAAGTGAAAATAAATAGTTTTTAAATAAATGAATGTTTGGTTCCTGGCAAAAATGTACATTTTTGCATATCAAAGAATATTTTTTTAAATCGGTTTATTAAATTAATTGGGTTTGCGTCTAGATTTAGGCTTTATAGAAAACACCCAAGTTTCTAGGACAGTGACATGTTATATTAATAATTAAAACAATAATAATGTATCAGTTTTTTGCTGTGCATTGGTTGAAAATACTCACATGCTGAGAGGAACCGGTCAAACGTTTTCAATAAAAATTGTGTATTTTGTCTTACATCTTAAAGCATTGTTGCGAAATTCCCTTTAACTGGTATGTTACACATATTCGTACAACGCGATGGCATTAAACAAATATGTTTTTTGTCGTCGTGAACGAGCCATTGCATGCAAAGAAAGAGTCGTATCGTGGAATGTGAGCGAACAATAGTAAGAATATGGCGCGCGTGTAAACAATAAGAAAAAACGCGTAAGTACTAGACAAAGGACCGTCGCTATGGCGGTCACGCGTGTGTACACGGTAGCCAGGTACCTTAATTGGGGCCCTCAACTTTGCTATGAAAGCCATTAACAATGTGAACTTACTTTCACAAAGTGCTTCATCATCTGACATGTATACTTTGTAAGTGTTTCGCTCTTGAAGTAAGTTATTTAGGAAATAAAAAGGGTCTTTGGAATACGAAAGATAAAACTCGCTTCTGGATATCAATTATTTAGTCTCACAGCATCAGCCTCAAGGATCGTATTAATCATAGTAAGTTCAGATATACTTTCGATGGATTCGGCGGTAAATTTGTGGGAATTCATTTTTAATATAACATTATGGTTGATGACTGTGTTGTTCCCTTGGCTGTGGTACTAAATATGACACGTGTTTCGATTTTTTAAGATGCAAGATCATATTAACTATATCACAAGGCTATGTATTTCTAAGGTAAACAATTAGTCTAATTCTCAGCTTAAAAATGAAGGGTGAGACACAAATTATAATACGACTAATTACAAAATTAATTGCTAGTGTTTGGAGGTGAAAATCCCAAGGGAAATTAATTAATTAGTGTAGAGCGTTCTATTTAACATGGTATTTACTAATAATCGATTACTGTCATTTAGTAACACAGCCAGTGGAATTACAAAGTTATCAAGATTTTATATTAACTAAAGAGTTCAATTGAAGCTGCATATGTTAGGTGAAATATCGACGGAGATGTATAATTCATTCAATTTTCATTATTATCTATAAGTAAATATGCATAAAGAAAAAACAAAAAAAAAATTTAAGTACATATTATATGTAAACTTTCCCCTATAAAAATTATTTCGCACTTTCGTTCAATAATTGAGTTAAATTGGCACCCAATGTGCGACAAGGAAATTGAACCATCAATAAAGATTCACATCGCTGCTCTAAATCAATAAAAAGTGAGCAGTAACAGAAGTTGACTTTTTTCAATAAAAGTGCCCAAAATAAGAAAAGGCAAGATTGCTCTAAATTGTCGAGTTCAGACAAGTGAAACCACCTTTTGTCGGATTGGGTAACTAACTCATCACCATATATTTATGTCATTCGGATGTCATAGCGGCCATTTGAAAACAATATCTTATGCAGTAAGTATTTTATTTTGAATTTCTTAAGGATATCAGTGAATGTAAGCATATGCTAGTCGAATCAACGAAGAGTGTTCTTACATGAAACTCTGAGGCAACTCTGATGAAAGGTTGTCATGAAACCTTCTGAATAGACATGATCAACTACTGGAAATTGAAATTTTTTAGATGGTCAATTACTGAAACAATGGCTGTAAAAAAATTGAACACATTTTTTTTTGTAATAGACCCTTTCTTATTTTTTGTCTTATCATATTATTTAAGACATTTGATCTATTTTCACTTGCTTTGTCATCATTCGGTCTAATGCTAAACGTTAATCGTTACTTTTGTTGAATTTTTCTCTTAAGCGGTCAACTAATGTTACGTTTACCTTTTTAGGTAAAAAATACTCACTGAAAAAAAATGGATTGCTAAGCTAGTAACGCTACTGACGTCTACGCGTATATAGTATATACTGCTGAAGTAGGCAGTCTAGTCTTATGAACCGCTAAGTTTGAGCACGTCCATTTTCATTCATTGTTGTGGCAGTAGGCGGTCTTGACATGCCGATCAGTACACACGAAGCTGCGTAACTTCCTCTTTGACGGGCCGATTTCGTAGAAATTGACTCACGCAATTTCCTCTGTGATGCAAGCGAGACAAGAAACAATTACATTTATTCATTAGGCTTCCGAATTCTAAACCAAATTCAAGACGCATTATTCTTTGGTCGATTCGTCATTTTAAATTAACGTTTATAAAAAACAAAACATAATTTAAGATATCGACTGAGACTGCTTGATGAAATTTGTATCTCACACCTTAGCGATCAGGTGATAGAGAGGGTGCAGGATGACGTTAAGACCACACTTCAGAAATTCTAAATGTATACCATCTCCACCCGGCGCTTTGCTGTTTTTAAGCCACTTTACTGCCAAAGTAATCTCGGCATGTGAAGGGCATACGGTCTGAAATACCGGTCACTCGGGGAGGTCCATAGGTGTGGCCTTTTCAGCCATGTCAAAGGGGTCCAGGGTGGGGCAGTTTAGCACCTCGCAGAAATGATCCTTCCGTAACTTTTGACACTCTCTGCTTCGGACTCTATTGCTCCACCAGGTCCGCGAATGGGCCCGCTTTGCACAGATCTCTCGCGTAATTTTAAACAATTTTTAGTGTCATGTCTGCGAGCCGCCACCTCAGCTGTCCCAATCTCCTAATCCAAGAATCGGCACTTGTCAAGTCGCGCGGATTTCTTGACAATCTTGTCCTGATTTCGGTAATCAGCGCGATGATCTTCGAATTTTTCCGGGTCTACTTTACCATCCCTCAGTGCCTTTAGTCTGGCTTGCTCTTCGATTACCTCTCATGTATTATTAGACATCCATTTTAGTTTGGGGGCCAGCAGATGGGACTTGCTGGTGTGTGGCATTTCCCACCATTTGGAGTGTGGGCACATCAACTGGCATTGGTATGCCCACGCGGGACCCCCCAGCCATTGACTACTCTCTTTACTCTATTCAAAATAAAGACAGTGAACAAATGAGTTACTAATAAATCAGTTTACGTAGAAAAACTTTTGTCGCGATAAGCTCCATTAGAATTCCATATGCTCCAAATTGGAATGGGACATAGCAACTCCTAGTCGTGGCTTCATTATTATTGATAACCGCTGCTCTAGTCAGTCAGATACCCTGTACCAAAACTTCACATAACTGAGTATGGTAAAAGCAGAAAGCACCGTAGTGGTAAAGAATAAAACCCATTATGAAAATCGAGTGTGTTCTTTGAGAACGGCTAGTCGTTCTGGTGGGTGAAATCATGAAATGCGATCCAAGCACTTGCTTAGATTGCTACGCAGGACCCCCTTTTGATTGTATCCACATATCTACTCGTAAAGAAGTCAAATGGCGTACTTTTTAAGGTCATTTTACGAATCGAGTATCAAAACCATCAAATATCTATGACTGGTGAGTGAGTATAAATACATTTTTGGTCATTTTACGATTAGGTTCTCGTAGAAAAACTTCTGTTGAATTACTTCAATTAGGATTTCATATGCTCCACATTGGGAGCGGACATGGTAAAAAAACCATCTTCAGAATAACTATTTATTTTTAAGGTAAACCATGATTCAAATTCTCAACTTAAAAATTGAAGTAATCCCACCCCAAGGTGGAATTATTTCTGTGGGTAAGACACAAACGATAACAGTAGTAATTACCATAGCACTACTAATTAAAAATTAATTATTAGTGTTTGGAGGTGAAAATACCAAGTGATATTGACAATAAGAATCATTGTTTAAGTTAGAGATAAATAACCTTGCGAAATAGTTAGTCTGATGATGCTTCTTAAAAAGCAAAACACGTTTCACATTTAGTAACACAGCCAGAAGAATAACGAAGTTATCCACTTTCATTTTATATTAGGCTATACTTCTGTAATAAATTAATTGAGTATATGAGTCGCTAAACACGCTCCCGAAGCTTTTTAGAGTGTTGTGTAAATCACGAAAAACTGTTATGGGTAGTATGATAATTAAGTACAGTGAATATTTTTTTTCGATAGATCAAATATGTACATTAAAAACTTATTTTACTGAAAAATCGCCAGGAGCGTGTTTAGCGGCTCAGCGATTCATATATAATATATGTTTGTAATAAATTATACCAATGACCTTGGGCACGCCACTAGTCAAAGCAGATGTGGAAGTACTTCAAGTATACAATCATTCCTTTTTATCTTAAAAACGTTGTGCACGAACTCTGCCAGATGAAGGAATGAACGTAGCGTGATTACAATTTTATTGCACAATATGTTTTGAGGGGCGCGCGCGCACACACACCAACGCAAAACACAGGGTGTTTAAAATCCCCCTCTCCCGGGCGCGAAGCCATACTGCGGGGCGTAAGAATTACCCAATTTCGCTCGTGATAAGAATGGAAGTTGATATCTTATGGCGGCGACGTTGAATCTTTGACAGAATGAAAAATAACTGATATTTCCGTTTTCCAAGTAACATTTCGCACATTCGTCACAAGTAACAAAAAATTAAATCTTAGTGTCAAAACATTAGTGTCTAATAGGTTCCCCCGCATCTGGTGTATATTTTTTATAGTTTCCGTCCTATACTAACTTATAGCAATCATGAAACCATGAGAAACCATGGGGAAATTATTTAGTACTAGTGAGTCCCCGGCATGCGTTGCAATGCCACTCAACGAAAGAAAGGGTTTGTGTTTAAATTCTGTTTATTGAACTGCTTTTGGATTAGAGGTCTGCACAGGCCGAAATTTCATAGACTTACCCGGTTCGAACCCATCATCTTCAGGTCTGGCCCGACCCGAACCCGAGTTTCAATATCACACTTGTTATAACACAATATTTTTGTTTTTCGTCTGGTGCGTACACGAATAAATCAGGAAGGTTTTTCCTATATGTCGCTGTATGTACGTATTTGATTCTTTTTTTCAATTTTCGATTTTCAATTTTTTTCTTCAGAACCCTTCACGGGTGTGTGCACAACAACTCACCGAAGTTTCATCGAAATCGTATGAATGGTAAAGGAACGCGTAAAGGACAAATAAACATTTATTTTATATAATATTTCCCGGCATGATCACAATAAGTCCTTTCTGAAAGTTTCGTCGCGACCGGTTGAGTAGTTTAGGAGCCTATAAGATCCGGACAAACCAACAAACAGATTTTCATTTATATATATATAGATATAATAGCCCAGACGGGTCTGTATGCGTTTTGTTATTATCATATGTAGGTATGTTTTGCAAAGCACACATACAACACACAACAATACACTTGTTTATTATTAGTTATTTTAGGCATTTCAATTTCAATACCGTCATCTATGACGGGTGTCCCACTATTCTTTAAACGATTCTACTGAAAAAAGGTTTTTTGCACATATAACGTTATAGCGTGTTCCGACTTGAGTTTAATATACAGCTAAAGACATAATACATATTTGTAACAATGGAACTAAAGCCACGATTTCTACCTTATTCATATTTTTTTAATATTCAATCCAAAATCGAAATTTAAATGTAATTGATTTTTGATTTAACATAAGGAACACATAATTTATGAGTCACCAGACAGCCAATTCCTGTCCTAGGTGTCCTTGGCGGTCCGAGTATATATCGACAGTGTTTTGCCCAATCGATGTAACTCTCAAAAAATACCTCATTTTAAATACGACAGAGCAGGTCTCAGCCAAATGATGTAAATTAGAAAAATAAATTTACCACATTTTGAAAGGGAAACATCACTGTACATTGGTTTTAGGTTTAAAAATTCTGGCGCGGTCACTTGATATAAGCCAATATTATATCGACAATCCATACGTATAATCTCGTATGTGGAAACATGAGAATATACAGGAGTACATTTCAAAGATTCATAACACAACTCAGCATATAATGTTTTCAAAAAAAAACATTTTTACTCTCTCTTGAACAATTTCAATTTTTAAGGTTACATCAATTGGCCAAAAAACCGTCGATATTGTCTTTGAAAGCACGTGTTCAGTCAGGCGTAGATCGTATTATTAAGATTCATTTTCTTAAAACTAATTCGGTGTAAAATTTATTAAGATGACCATATTATTTAAATTTAAAACCAGGACATATAAAATAGCTCAGCCAGCATGCGAAAAAGTCGCAATCGAAGAATATAGGTTCAAAACTATTGCGGAGTATATTTTTTTTTGTTTATAAGTGAAAGAATACAATAACATAAGTTGTTTATTTATATTATTATGAAACTAATTTTAGATTTGAACATAAATAAATATTTTTTGATTTTGTTGTCCTAAACTGTACTGGTAAAATCACTACGAATGGTGACTTTAACCTTCATCGTATTTCAAAAATTATTACACACACAATATTGTATCTGATTATACTGATAAGTAGATAGAATAAAATTGGAAGAAAAAATAACAAAACCCAACTCGAAAACAAAAAGTTGCACACCCACGACTAACGGAGACAAGGTTTGAAATTTACGATAAATTTCGAATTGAACACAAAGCACAAAATATTTAGAACGCAGCATCTTTATTATAGCAATACGTACTCATCGTAGACAAAAAAAAGTAACATTTCGTAAAACATTGGTATTTTTTTCATCGAAATAAAGTGTTCTAGGTATACACTATTTACAATAATATTGTGTAACACGCATTGGACGATGTTTAAACGAGAATTTATTAACCTGGTTTGGTGAAGAATTAACTATTATCAACTGACGAAAACAGCATATAAATGAGCCAATAAGCCAACTGATATTTTCGAAAAATTGAGTTGGATACGTTTTAATATTCTGCATGTCATAAAACTGAAGTGAGCTAAGTAAATACATGCTACAAAAGAATTTAATTATGTACGAAGATAAATTAAATAACGCGCCAATTAATTCAAAAAGATTATTTAACTAAAACTTTCAGTAAACAAGTTTCACCATTTAATCACTTGGCTCACTTCACTTCTCAAAGGCTCAATTGGTATATCTACTATTCGAGCTTGGCAGTGAAACGACAGACCTGTCTAGAAAACTTGAGGAAAAACATTGGTTATATTCACAATTTTTTATTCGGAAAGCATTTATAATTTGAAAACGATCTGCAACATGCCTACCTAGCCAATTGCATATGTCGTATGTCATTAAGTCTTAAAATTCAAAATATGTTGTATTTTTATTATCAGCTAAATTTGTATAAATGATAAGAATTGATAAGTGATCGCACATGATAAAAAAATAGTTGAAAGAGTCCGCCATTCCCATGCCTTCTTATCATTGTTTGCCTTCTTTATACAAATAAAAATCATATTATGCGCACATTACTTTGTGTCAATTAAAGTTATTAATGTCAATATTTTTTACCACGGCTGCAGCACTAAAAAAATGCTGAAACGAAAAAGGATCTATCAAGCACTCTACATTCGTCGGTGTTTTGACCAATTGATGTAACCCTCAAAATAGAAATTGTTCAGGAGAGAGTAAAAACTGTTTTTGTCGAAAACATTATACGGTGAGTACGTTATGAATCTTTGCAATGCACTCCTGTAAATTCTCATGTTTGCAGATACGGGATTATACGTAGGGAATGTCGATATAACAGTGGCTTACATCAAGTGGCCGCGTCAGAATTTTTAAACCTTAAAACCAACGTAAAACGATGTTTCCCTTCCAAAAAGTGGTGAATTTATTTTTCTAATTTACATCATTTAGCCGAGACCTCCTCTTTCGTATATAAAATCCAATCATTAACTCATTTTCGTATTTTGGAGGGTTACATCAATTGGCCAAAACACCATCGATATATTGATGGAATATATCCATTTACTTTGTCGAACTTCTATCTACTGTATAAAATAGGAATGTAAAACAATATAGCTTATGTGTTACTTTCAGCGTCCGTTCAAAGTATTTAAAATATGAAATTATGTACGTGAGCTTAAATTCGAAATAAATCGTGAGCTTTCAAATTTTTCAAAAAAAAATTGGCGCCAAAGTTAGAAGCAGGAAACATTAAACTTGGAACCTTTTTACAAGAGGCTTGTCGAAGCGCTTAGCCGCATTTTCCTTCGGAATTAAAGTTCGCAGTATTGAAAGCTTTGAAATATGTACTTTTAAACGCTCGCTTTTAAATAATAAAAAGGCGAGGCCGTACTTACCACAAAAGCTAGCTTGATTTATTCCGAAAAGGTTATTTGCGCGTTCTGTTCGTATTCGTACCTGTCGAGACTTAACGAGAACTCGCTATTTATTGCCACATCGTTTTCCAAAAGAAAAATCCTAGTTAACCTTTTGCGCACGATTTATTTTGACAAAATTATTTATTGGGATATGAACGCGTCGGAGTTAACAACTTTTTTTTTACCATGTACACTCCCAATGTGGAACATATGGACTCTATTCTACGAAAACTGATTGTAAATCACCTGCCCAACCTCTCTTTTTCGAAGAGGGTAGAGATAGAAGGATATGGATAAGACGGGACTAGTGGTTAGCTTACCGCTCTCGCTACGCCCCGCTTCTGGATGGGCGGGAGGAAATTTTGGACAAACATCCATGCCTACAAATATAAATCGATTGAAAAATCCATTTACGAAACTGTTCGTACCGGGATTTGAACCCGAGACATCCGTAACTGAAGTCAACGACGTTGACCACTGCACCACAGTCCCAACAAAAAACTTTCTACAAACTAAAATTGTTGGGTTGTGTTATGTACGTTTAAAGCACAAACAACAGTAAAATATATTAATGCTATAACCGGTTGTATATGTTTTAAACATTGTAAAATTATCATCAACGAAGAAATCCATTAATACTATTTATTGAGCGTATTTATCGTAAAGCATTTTTGATCCCACTATACCTGCTACTCAATAACATGAAAAAAAATCCGAGTAACTCTAAGAAATGTCAAAGAGTAAAAGTGTTTGAGCGAAAGATCCTGGAAAAGATTTTCTACCCAGTCTGCGAGGTTGGCATTTGGCGACGTAGGGACAACCATGAGCTTAATATTTAACCTCTACGGTCAGCCAGACATTGTCAAATTAGTTAAAACTCAACGTCTACGCTGTCTACGTCTATATCAAGCATGGATGAGTGAAAACCCACAAAACCCATCACATTTCAACTTCTCTCTATTCTCGTGGAAGACGGAGCCATTGGTAGACCGCGACTTGACGGTGAATAGACGGGGTGTCACTGGACTGGAGGCCAGCGATTGGTGTAGGAAAGCGGACTGGAGGAGAATAATTGAGGGGGCCAAGGTTCACTCAAGACTGTTGCGCCAAAAAAGAAGAATCAGTTAGAACAGTGAGCACTAGAATTTGATTATAATTTTAATTATCATTTTAAATATAAGATAAAAAGGTAAAGAGGAATAATTGTTTTACAATCTCTATCTAAAATGCATTCTCTATCGCTGAATATAGTACGAATTTAATACAGAATTTAATTTAGTTTACTAATATTTATGACCTAGCTCTCCAGGGTTGCCATCTTGTTAACAATGTCTAAATATCAGTCATCCGCGAACGAACGTATCCAAACGACATAATATTTGTAGGGATAGGGATAGTCAATCGATCGCATGAAAATATTAAAAGCATCGCGGATCAGTTGTTTTCCTTCTCTAACACTTCCTTGACAATAGTAGACAGTAATTTAAGTTAAGACATCGACTGAGGGTGCTTGATGGAACTTCAATATCAAATCTGGATTATTGAGATTTTGTACACTTCCATGTATTTTGTCACTAACGACCCGGGTTTCGCCTTTCGGCATCTTCAGGCATACATTAGTGACAAAATACATGGAAGTGTACAAAATCTCAATAATCCAGATTTGAATAGTAGACAGAGTGATAAAATAAATGACTCGCAATGAATCTAATAAAGATTAAGCAGCAAGTCATTATTATAATGAAATCTATAACAGTGCTGTCTGCTTAACTGTACAAGTTAAAAATAAGTTTATAATTAGTATATGTGTGTGCTTACAAAAAAGTTATTATGTGAACAATAATTGACCCTTGCAGCGCGAGCCGTTTTTGCACGATTATATTTTCATTCAATTGATCTGTAAAAACGCTCACTACGGCTAAAAATAGATCAATTTCAACAGTTAAAAATAGAGAATTATGTGAAATATTTATTAATTATCTCAAATATATCAAGAAGTAAACCAAACTCGTCGCCTTCTCGCTTAAATAAATCAAAGAAAACGAAGAAGCTGAAAAATATCTAATCTACGACTTTGCAAGCAAAATGACTGCGGCCAGTCTTCATATACAGGCAACACGCACACAAGCAAGCGCTTAGACGCATAAGTATGTGTAATACATAAAGCTGACGATTAACGCTGCGTATCGGCAGTTCAAAGCAGAAATTCGAAAGACTGAATATCGAGAGCCCTTTTTAAAAATATATTTTCTTATGTTATACTTCACATTTTCATGATTTGTTGCCTAATTCGTTTAAACAACCTAAATGTTTGAAAAATTTTAAAGCATTGTACTTTGTGTTGGTGTATATTTAATTCACTTGTATATTATATTACAAGGGCTCCCAGCTTTTAAGTACATTATTATATTAATTATTAAAATATACTTAATATGTTAAAAGTTATTATATCAATCTCAAAGTCAGTGTGATTTTTGGCATTGCATGTCATTGGCCAGTGCCTCATAATAAGGAGAGCTTGATGATATTCCTGTCAGTAAAAAATCATAAAGATGCATCCAATGTTTAGCAGAGTAGCCAGACAGCATAAATATTTCGACTTATGCAGACAAATGAGTTCGAATAACATTTTTATCAAATGAGTATTTTATAAACATGAGAAAATAAAATTGAAGTAATAAATAATCTGTCACGGTAATTCTACACCGATTTCTGTAGAATTACCGCGATAAATTTGTGATCGCCGAGCGCACACAAATCGGTGAGCGGGCGCAATGTCCGCCGGCACGGGCTTGGGAATCTCTGGTATAATACATACCTATTATTTCATATTCGTCAATTTTATGAAGAAAAATACCTTCTTTTTCAACCGATACACTATTACATCATGGTACCAAAATTGGTTTTTATAAAATAGTTAAAACGTATTTTTCGGTTTAAACCGGTTAACCGGTTTTTTCGTCAGAAAAAAACCAAAAACCGGTTAGTCTTTTTGGGCGGTTAATTGGAAGCCCTAGTTGCAATCAATAAACAATTATTAATATAACGTATATTTTGTAAATATATGAATTAATATATTATTTATTAAAACAACTAACCAATTACCATATTGCTATACGAAGATTACCCGCTGATTTCATACAATTTGCAAGTCAATTAAATTCAGAAAAACAATTTTAATTGTAACTCTGAAATCATTGCACTTAGACCGGAATAAAAAATGTTAACAGGCTTCGGTAATTTTCAATACAAAATAATTATTACTTATGAAATCACTGGTATGAAATTAAATTCAAAGATGTATGTGCTCTCGAGTCGTTATCTATGATTGCGGAAAAAACATAGACTTACGCAGTTATAATACATCGCATTGTGGAAAAACAACACGAAAACGTAATAAATAATAATTACCCAAGCACTACTTGGTTGTTTTGAATTTTTGAAGAATTGACTAGATGTCATAAAGCTCCCAATCGATAACTGCGAAAATATTTTAATTTCTATATATATACAGTAAAACCTCAGTATTACCCTGACCTCGATTATCCGGATTTTTTTTAATTAACACAAAATGTACGAATTCGCTGTGTTTCACGTTGCGGATTGCGTCAGTATTGTAAACCGAATATGTATGAAAAACAGGAGATATGAAACATATTTCATTACATTTGATTTCACTGTATCTAGAGCAGGTTTGAAAGGAAAAATTGGAATACTTAATTTTTATAAAGAAAAATGCTTAAATATAAATATAGTGAACTGTGAATCAGTTATTGCAGTCAAAACATTAAATTTATACTCATGCTCAGTGGCGTAGCTAGGGTTTTTGCCACCCAGCCCCGCACCGTTTCTCCAAAATTTTTTGCAACTTACACGACGAAAACATTGCGCCGCAGGATGAAAATTTTATGAAGAATAAATATAATTTCTTGATACCTCAGTTCCAAAGTGCAACAAGCCAAAAATTTGCAGTTTTGAGTTAAGTATGAGGAATTGCTTAGAATACCGATATCTACCAGTCCCAAAATGTATCAAGTGGTAATCTGTGGTTATTTGAAAATGACAGTAGTTATTATTACTTTAGATTCAAACTGTAACAACTAAGAAAATCCTGTGAAAACCACTGAAAACTCCTATTATTTATACTAAAATAAAATGATGTTTATAATATTATAAATATATATTTTTAGACAATCCTAGAATTTCATTACAATCTACAAAAATTAGACGTACCGTAGAAGATTAAGCCTGCCGAAAATCCTGTTTCCTAAATATCTCAGAAGTGTGCTTTCTGAGTTGTTACACTTTGGAACTGAGATATTGCTATGTGCATGCGTGAAAGATTCAAGCATTGCGTTATCACAACATGTCATGTGTTGACAAGTTGATATGTTGTCAAAGTAAATTTGAATGTGTTTCAATTAAGTAAGTGAGTTTTGATTTTACCTTTAGCTCCCAGTCTCAGATCGAGCAAAATTAATATTAGGCGAAAAATTAAATGGTCAGAATTTAAATCAATTTTTGGTCAGAATAAAATTCAATTTTTAGTCAGAATAAAAATATGAACGGTCTGAATAAAATTATCATACGGTCAGAATAAAAGGTTTCGTTAGGCTAGAAATACTGACCATAAATTATTTATTCTGCCCTCTGTAATTTTGAAAGATACATTATGACCATTTAATATAAATTCTGACCAATGTATTACAAATTATGACTGAAACTAAATTAAAATTCTATTCAGAAAAATGCGTGCCTTAATATTATACAGTGCCCTTTGTTCTATGAATTGGCAATCAATCGGCAGAAGCCATTATAACGTAAAATTAGTAAAGAATTTAGCCCCACGAATATTAAAAATATAAGTGGGTATCGGTATATATTATTATATATATTACAATAAAAAGCAAGATTGCATCATTTGAACATGATCATTTATAATAAATATGCTGATTTTTAAACGTAAACATGACGTTTATATTTTCACAGAAACTTAATAATTAACTAATAAATATAATATTATAATGATGACCGTTCAATCAATGAAATTAGCTACCGTATCATAAAATCATATTACATTTTAGTGCAGATATTTAAATTTAACGGCAAGTTTTTACATATCTGTAATTTGATTCGTGATTAATAAAAAAAACGAATTAAGATATCGCATTCATAAACTCAATCTGTATTTTTTCATATTTTTTAAAACTACTGCACATTCAAATGAAATTGAAACTTGATATAGCGTGTTCTGATCTCGATCAAAAATATTAAAAGTCATCAGGTCAGTGGTGGTGAATATACGGCACGCGTTTTTAAATGTGTGTGTTTATGACTGTTTGAATTTATTTGTATAAAATGCCCTTCATAACCTGAATCTTGACAGTTCGGTGATAAAGTGTCACCTCTAGAAAGGCGACATACAGCGAATGTACAATTCCAAATAATAAATCTTTATTTTTAAAATTCTCCCTTGAAAACCAGGAAAAACTGACACGCTCTACAATTTCAGAATATGCCCTGACGACTTTGAGCGCCTCCTTCTCACTTCTATCCGTTAAAAACACTATATAGTTTGGGGTCGTCCATATATTACGACACACGATTTTTGCTATTTTCTAACTCCCCCCCCCCCCACCCCATCGTCACATTTCGTCACATAAACTCTTACCCACTCTCTCTATATTAAATTTTGACTCTCTATATTAAATTTGGGTGGGGGGGCCCCCACCCTTATCATTCGCTTCCCTTCCATAGAGTCGTCTGTTTCACTAAATTTCAACACACACACAAACTCGAACATGAACAAACACAACATTTTTAAAAATTAAATTCATGCAAAAAGCCGAGTTTTCAGTTTTAAAAAATCTTAGTTACTCACTGAAAGGTTTTTAGCTCTGCTCCGCTGTATGGTATCACTTACAGAGAAACCGTCACGGATGGTGGAGGATCAAATGTGCAGTTTAAAAAGATACAGTAGAGTCCACGGGAACGAAACAGCATGCAATCAATAGCTTGGATATAATATCATGAATCACCCTGGACCACCAAGCTCGGCTTGGGTAAACGCTGCTCTGATGGTACTAAATTGCTCTTAAATAATTAAACAGATTAATTTATTTAACAATACAAAAGCGGTCTTCCAATGGATAGTATAACATAATAACTATAGCACACTGCATGAACACTGCTACCATATAAATAGTAATAATAAAATACCTCCATTTTACAATATGGCGTTGGCCCGTTATTTATTGGTGCGGCTTCGTGAAACGCTTAAACGATATAATATATTTATAAACCAAAAAGAATAATTTTGTGAGATTAAAACATTGTAACGGTGGTCTGCGAAAGATTTACAGTATCAATTTTCATCTTGTATTCATATTGAGTTGGGTGTTTAGAAATTTGTTTTTAAAACAATTGACAAAACAAGATTTGAACAACGCCGAAAGGCAGAATGACGACATTTTCATTTCTGCATCACGGAATATAATTATAAAATATGCATATAATTATGTTGCCTGGTATCAAAAGTATTCAAAGTCCTTTTGATGAAAAATGAGATAAATAGAAAAAATCTATTATCTCTACGAAATGCGTTGTAATTGAGTCAATAACTTCACTAAAGTATTTAAAAAAACTTCATTGCTATTCTATTTTTTAAATATTTTGAAAATAATTCATTCTGGAAATGTTGCGAGAATTGGTATATGACCCTGATTAAATCTTTGATTTTGTGGCGCAGCAGGACCAATTGTTAAATGCAGATCAACAAGCCATCTGTCAAGAAGTTCTATGGTGGCATAACAAGAGTGAAGGTGGGGCTATTTTTATCGATGCTCCGGGAGGAACCGGAAAAACCTTCCTCATCAATGTGTTGCTTGCTAGAATAAGAAGAGAAAACGGTATTGCACTCGCTGTAGCAATTTCAAATATTGCTGCAACGCTGGTCACTGGTGGACGGACCGCACATTTAATGTTTCAAATCCAGATTGAATTAATACTGTTTGCAACATTAAAAAAGGAAGTGCAAATGCCAAACTGCTGCAGGAGGCTAAAGTATCCGTTAGAATTTTCGAATTCTTCTGAATATTTAACTTTATATTGGAATAATGTTGAATTTGTTCATGTATGTTAAATTATTTCTGTAGATAGTACCTATATCGGAGATACACACTACGGTCATTCTCAGTTGAAAAAAAGCTTTATTTATGATTTGACGAGTTATGATACCAGACAACACATTATATTGATTATTTCCGATGTTAATATATACCAGGAAAATATAAAATTAAACTATGTATTAAAAATACAATAATTAATACATAGCGAGAAAACGTGAATTTTGGGTTATTTCGGAGCTCATTGTTAATCCATTTTCCTTTTTGTACAGGACTGTGAACTTTCTAAAAGTGGGCATTGTTGAAATAAGTTACATAACATATTTACAATAATCGTTGGTGCGGTGTACTTGAGAATGCGCTGTATTTCTCGAGGCAGTAATTTAGCGTGACCAGTGGCTTTTATTTCATGGAAGGGGCCATTAATAATAATAATTGTAGTAAATTAAGGAACGCTTTTGAGGCAGCACGTCTCTTCCACAGAAAGCAACCCATCTCGTTTCGCGGACATTCAAGACAGAGGCGAATTAAATTGGTGGGCAATAATTATCAACATCAACTGTCTGTTGCGAAGATTGATATAACATACAACTATTTGAACGCTCTGAATCTACAATTAAACCAAGATAAAACTTGGATCATTGAGATTTTGTACACTTCCATGTATTTTGTCACTAACGACCCGGGTTTCGCCTTTCGGCATTTTCAGGCATTCGAGCACACGAATGGACTCGAACTGACCGAAAGACGAAACCCGGGACGTTAGTGACAAAATACATGGAAGTGTACAAAACCTCAATGATCCAAGTTTGATATTGAAATTCCATCAAGCACCCTCAGTCGATGTCTTAAATTAAACCAAGATAGTTTATTAGTTGGTTACTATGTGAAACAGCAATATGTTATTAAGTTCATTATTAATATATTTCGAAAACTAAATAAATTATTTTTGAAGATATTATTTCTTTCAGTAAAATACTAAAAACTACCAGAACTAAAAATTATAAACAATGTGAATTGAAAGTGTATTTATTAAGGGGTCCAAATAATTTACTTACAAATTAAGTGGAAGAAAAAATGGCAATCTTAATTTCTCATTTATAAGAGAATTTCAATCAATTTCTACGCTATAAATAAAAATCTTACAATAGAGACAGTTTGCAGATGCTTCTCAAAAAATCGAAACACGTGTCACGCTTAGTGACACAACTAACCGAATAACAAACATAGAGAGAGTAATTCGAGGGAAAAAAACGAATTAAATGCGGTTATCTAAGAACTTGTTTTTATGACTTAATGACTTCTGTCAGTGTAACTTCGATATTTAATATTAATTACGTTTTTTTTTTTAACTTTTGCAATTCGTTGTTTGAAAATTTGTGATTTTGCAGATGTACAATTCTGCAGTGCATATGACGATAACCTTATTGTGAAGCCATGTTAAAGGCGACTTTTTAAGACGATAACTAATAAAAAATATGTGGCAGCCGATCCGGATCTGGCGGAGCTGCGAGGCGGCGTATATACGTCAGTACAATAGCCATACAGAACTTCGGAGTTTCGAGAAATACCTGTTTTTATGTGCCAAAAGAAGGCAGGTGCGAGCGTGAACCGAGTCCCATTGTGCCCAAGACCCGAGCACGCCTAAAAACGCCAGTATGGACTAGGAACTCTCAGAGATTAGAGATTATAAATGAGACCATTAATGTATCACTTTTTACGAAGACATAGTTGAAAAAAAACACCACGCCGTGACATCTGCTGTCATTAGTTTGAAATATTGCAGTCTACATAAGAAGATTAACAGTTTTCTACATAATAAATTATACGGAATTAGGAGTCGATGTAATTATGTACATGCATACCTTAGTTCCAAAGGTAAAAAGTCAAAAATTTACTGTTTTGAGTTTAGTATGAGAAAATACTTGGTATAAAGATGTCTACCAGTTCATAAATGTAACAAGTGGTAATCTGTAGTTATTTTGGAATGACAGTGGTTATTATTACTTTAGATCCAAACTGTGATTTCACTACCTGTGAAAACCTCTCAAAACTCCTGTTATTAATATTAGAAAGAAATCAAATTATGTTTATAATAAAACAAATATAAATATGTATTTTTAGGTAATTCTAGAATTTCATTAAAATCTACAAAAATTACTACCAACAGTAGAAGATTAAATCTGCTCAAAATCTCTTTTCCCAATTATCTCAGAACTGTGCTTCATGAGTTATTACACTTTGCAACTGAGGTACCAATGTAAACAATAATTGTCTACATTGGTACTTCAGTTGTAAAGTGTAACAATAATTATTGTATGCGCCGCAAGCAACTATCTTTCAATTTTTTAATATTTTTGGCACAGCTTAACAATTATTGGTGTATTTGAATACACAATTTCTGTAGTCATAGACAACTATAATTTTGCAAGCGAAAACTGATAATATTAAGTGTCCAGAAAATACAGTGACTAGAACGCTGTTGAAAAATTGCTGTAACTTAAATAAGCAATATAAATACACTTTAATCCATTCTGCGTCCAAAAAAGTTACCCCAAGTATAAAATATAATATATAAACTGATACAGCTCATATTGTATAAAACTGAATCATCATCATGCATCGGCAAAATAATTACTTTTTGCCCTTCAAAAAGAAGCGTTCCCTTCAAAGTTCCCCTTGTACTGATCGCATCACAGATATTAATCAAATTATTTTTGATACATCTTCTATATTGAACCGCAACAGATAAATGCTACTTGATTAAAATGAAAAAAAAAAAACGTTTATCAATAAAGTAGCAGGGCCTTTTTAAAAAAATGGACAAAAGAATCGGTTACCCCGAAACAATCGACTGTTTTGATTTGATTCTTATAAAACAACGTACATATTATTATATTACTGTGCTGATTACATGGCAAGACTCGATACAATATTCGCAGAAAAACTGGAAATTACCAGAACCTAACTATCTTTATAAATGTTCATTAATTTCAGGGATGTGTAGTTGTTTAAAGGTTTACCGGAACTATGATGCCGAATTAAACATCTAAATCCGATACGAAGCAACCCTAAACGGCAAATTTTTGATTGCAAAATTTGCAAAAATTGATGGATTAGGGTCATTGCATAATTATGTTGCCCGTGGGGAAACAGCAGCTTTCTGTGGCAGCATGTGCCGAATCAATTTTTTTATATACATCTTTATGCCTTCAGTCATGAAAAGGCTCCTCACCCTAGTGTGTTAATATAACAGTAAGAACATCGTACACAATCACACATTAATAATTATAAAAAAGTCGTCGGCTGATTCATGCCGACTCCATACATCAATGCTGCGAATCTTTACCCTGCATTAAATTTAGTCCATCGAGGTTTAGTCACTAACGTGTTTAGTCAACAATACCTGTTTGTTTTTTAACTTCATCCGGGAAGTTGTTTTTTCACTTTCCGATTGCTGCAGATCCCGATAAAGGATTTGGTTAACAGAACTCATAAAAGATCTATAGTTGTTGTGTGTTTTGAAATTTAATCGAAATTGATGTTTATATAATACATACCCAACTATATAAATGTACATGGATATTGCCTAAGTTATGTGGTTATAAGTGACAAATTTCAACATGATTACTTTACTAAAATAATACAGCATCACAATATTTAACAGTTTCATATGACCTATAATGAATATAACATTCATTTGTGGAATATTTAAAATTGGTAAATATACTTTACGACAATCTACCTTTTTCTGCCTGAAAAAATAGTTAATGCTGCTGAAAACAATGTAATTCTTTGTGAAATTAAATTGCGAATCGAAAATTGTCAATATATTAAACATTGGAATCAACGAGACCGATAATTTACGCGAAAGACGAGCATAATATTAGTTTGAAAAAGTCGTCATAATATGGCAAATGGTCGCTTTTAGAACAAACCTTAGACAACAAATTTAAATATGTTGACAATTTCCCATTTATAATTATTTTTTCTATGGAATTATTTTCAGCAGAATTAAGTAATTTTTCAGGCAGGAAAAGAGATCATGTTGTAAAGCATATTTACCTTAAAATTTATCAAAGCTAACCTCAATCCCAGTGGGAAACCGAGACGGTTCGCAACCCTAACTGCACAACCTTGTCGTCGTTCACACACTTTGAAATATTACGATATACGACTGGTATCGTTATATTTATTAAAAGATCCGCCCGACATCGACATCTGGGCTAAATGGGATACCCATCATGATTAATCGCCAGAAATAATAAAATTATTTCGACCCTGATATCAAAAACAGGGTCAGCAAATATGACGTCATGGTAAAAATAATATAGGAAGGGATAATCGACGAGTATGATCAATTACTACTTTTTAATTTTATTATAAAAGACAATAATTACTTTGGGGAAGCTTAACGATAAAACACAAAATTTGTATTCAATTTCTGTTGACTAAAGAAATACATTAAAAAATTCGGTTCATAAAAAAAATCAAGTCTGCCGAACGAGTCTATTTCATAACCATATAATACATTTTCCGTTCACACTAACTCACGTCCACGGAGAATATCGCACCCCGCAAGAAAAATGTCAATTCAAAAACCTCCAGTTTTTTCGTCAACTCACCGCATGAAAACAGAAATGACACTATGGCTATGGATCTCACGGTTTCAAATCCCGGTACGGAAAGTTTCATAAATTGATTTTTCAGTCGATTTGTGGATTTCTGTTCGTAGTCATGGATGTTTTTGATGTCTAGAATTCCCTCACACCCATCCGATGCTAACAGAGCGTAGCGAGAGCGATTAGCTATCAATCGTCCTGTCCTAGCCCTACCCTTCCATTCCTACTCTCTTCGAAAAAAAACGGGTTAAGCAACTGAGTAACAAGATGTTGTAGAATTGAGATTCCTCCATTAGGAGTCCATATGCTCGAGATCGGAAGCGGACATGGTAAAAAAAAAAAATCATTTAGCTAAAGCCGGTACCAATTATTTGAATTAATTAATAATATTCATTTATTTACGAATTCAAAACCATTTCGATACGAAACTACTTTACGAAAAAACTCGCCTATACATTATTTCATATTTGTAAATGTACATAATAAAGGCATACAATCTTGTAAAGCGAAAAGTTCATATTATATAAATTATTATTAAATTCGGATTGTTGAGATTTTGTACACATACATGTATTTTGTCACTAACGACCCGGGTTTCGCCTTTCGGCATCTTCAGTTCGGCATCTGTCAGTTCGAGTCCATTCGTGTGCTCGAATGCCTGAAGATGCCGAAAGGCGAAACCCGGGTCGTTACTGACAAAATACATGGAAGTGTACAAAATCTCAATAATCCAAATTTGATATTGAAATTCCATCAAGCACCCTCAGTCGATGTCTTAAATTATAAATTATTATTGTTAGAGTGGTACTTAACCATTTCATCATTATTAGTGGTATGATAACGAATTGTACACATAAGGATTTAAATGTTACATTTGATGGACTTCAAGTTCCGTATCATTTCAATGGAATTGAGTACCTACGCACTCACAACCCTTCATATTAGTTAAAATGAACACGTGGGATGGTGCCAAATTTTCTGGTAGATTAGTCATGTACAGTAATGTTCGAACAAAATATTTGCGTAACTAAAAAGCATTTGTAAATATTGTCATATTTAAGATGTGTAGTACAATTGTCAACACTGTCATCGGAAAAAAAGATTTATTCAGACGAAAAAGTGATCCAAATTACATTAAGATAGTTTATAATTATGATCTCTTTTTTGTATTAATAAAATTATCATTTTGGAAAGACTGTGCCATTGTCACCCGACGCTTCAAAACCATTGCAGGCTTCATTTTCAATGGTTGTAATCAAACAATGAGAAAAGGCTTCGTTTATATTCCTATAGCTTCGGCAGTAACGTTGCAGAAATTCATTTTTAATATAAAATTAAAATTTATAACATTTTTATTCCACTGGTTGTGTTACTAACTGACACGTGTTTCGCCTCTTTGAAAAGCATTTTCATACTAACCGTATCATAAGTTTATTTATTTATAAAGTAAACAATGATTCCTATTCTTTTATTAACCCAATCAGTGTAATAACAAAGTTATAAATTTTAATTTTATATTAAAAACGAATTTCCGCAACGTTACTGCCGAAGCTATAGCAATATAAACGAAGCTTTTTTAGAAAAAATATTAATTTTATATTATTGTTCTGTTTCATCAGTGTCGGCTTCTCTTCTTCCAACAACTAATCTAATAAAATATTTTAGGTAGGTACATTAAATAATGGTTATATATCACTGTAGAAAGTAGCAAACTCGACAGATTTCAATTGGCTTACTTGTACGTATGTCCTGGGGTTGCTTTGAGTTACCTCCACCCTAACTGTCAAGCCCTATCCACCCCTATTTGCTGATGCAGCCAGCAGTCATCATGATACGGAGTGTCACCATCGCCGTAATTTATTGTCGTTTGATTTAAAATTCCGCAACTTAGCTTCTTTGTTCGCATTCATACTGTATATTTTTGTTCCTGCTTTATTAAATATTACTTATTAGAAAAGCTTTTTAGTTTGTTAAATGTCCACCTACAAAATTTTTAATGTTTATAAAAGAAAATCATTAATACAAATAATATTATAGAGAACTTCATTTGATAGTATGTAGAATCTGCAGTATATGATATACTTTAATACATTTCGGATAGTTTTTAAATAGAATTCCAGCATTAAAAAATAAGTGATAGTAACCAAAAAAGAAATGGTACGAATGGGCGGCACAAAAATACGCATCGGGTCGTAGTTTGCCTTGGCCTGTACTACATACATATAACTACAACAAAATGCAGTCGTTATCCAGAATACTGTATATAATTACAAAATTATTGTATGTCCATAATATCAAGGGTATACTGACAGAAGAGATTAAGTAATTAATAGGCGCTCTGTAATAACCGCATTTAAAGCATTATGTTTTGATTGAATTGCCATCTACTTGGTAGAACTCCAATATAATATGACAAAGTATTTAGTTCAACACAATTTTATTAGGTAGTTGATAGCTATCTCGCCTTAACGCCATCGTCAGAATTAATTCTGTAGTAGTATTTTATCCTATTACTTTTTCATAGTAGGTAGTCTCTCCAAGTACAATTGTTTGTGGTTTAAAAAGATTTTTTTGTACATAACAAAGAATTATCTTTTCGGAATACAAATCATAAGATCTGGTATCGATTAGTTATCGCCATGTCATGCTTTCCGCCAGAATAAAAAAACTGACAATATGACAATACTGTTTCCATTTCAAAACTATTTTATCCTATATCTTCATACGTTCTACCAGTACGTAAAATTGTCTACATTTTGACACTTAATACAGAAAATCACCAAAACTGACTTAATGCGATCTGTCAGTATAACTACGATATGTCCTAGGCGAGAGATGGAGAACCTGCGGTGTTATAGGGCCTCAACGCAACACTAATGTAAATATAAAATCGTTTTGGAGGAAAAGTGGGGGGGCGGCAACTGACTACCCCAGGTGGAAAAACCCCTAGCTATGCCACTGCTGTTGATATGTTGATCCCTTTTTTTAGTAAATGCAAATTTTCCGTGAGAACCACTGGTCTAGAGATAGGAAAATAATAATTGAATACAGCCTTCCGACATGGAATGGTTCACCAGCCGAGTTCTTGACACAAGTCTTAATGACGTTCAGATTTACATTGTACAGCGTCAAAAAATGACAATTTCACTATTGTGATGTATCTAGCAGCTGTAATGGAAAACCGATCGGAATAATTGTATAAAGTATCTTTGATGTATCCAACAAAAACAGTGATGCTACTTTCATAATTCAAAATAGAAAATGATATTTTTATTTCAGGCATTTCTTGAAAATTGCGAGAAAATTGTTATCCTCAACAGTACCCTTCCGTTGGTAATTTATTGTCTCTTGGATAACATCGTTGTGTGAGAAAATTCTAGCCGGCAATCATTAATACCTAAATGGCTTTCCAACGTCGACAATATTTTACCTGCCGCAATTGCGTATTTATAATTCCTGAATTTTCACAGTACTACAAAAAGGAAAAAATAAATACATTACATAATAACTGTGGGTACATAATTCGTAAGATGGAGGGGTTTTTGATAGTCATAAATCTTGTTAAGCTCGCTGGGCAGCCATTACGCATGATGACGCCGTCTCTTTCTGGGGTCCATAAAACATGCGAGACGTCAGATGCCGTAAAAAGCTGTTCATCGCACCCGAGCATTCATTGTTTCCTGGCAACATTTTAGGAACATTTCATTTATAATAAAATATTTTTTCTCACACACGTCAAATACCCACGCGTTCAATTTATTTCACTCTTTTTATCTCTTTATGAATCGTTTAATCAATTTTATTTATTAACCTTTCCACGCATAACACAATGTTTCTATTTTTTGACATAACGTCAACACTCGTTCGAAATTTAAATCAAATTCCACGATTGAAATAAAAATTATAACATCATACATTTTGATGAGTTATTGTTTGACACAGTTGTGTAACATTTTTTTTAAACCATATCCGCACCCTACACGGAGCGTATGGCCATCACACAGCTCCACCGAGTATATCCTATGGATGGTCACCAGCTTCCAGGGGGACGGAATCCATCCAGTTTGTAGAAGAGATGGACAGCTTTCAGGCTCCTTTGCACCATCCGCAGCACATTTCCAAGCCAGGTCCATCGTCGCTTTATTCGTTTTGAATGTAATAAGGGACTGGCCCGTCCGCTCTCTTACCTACGAGTTCCTGACAAAGTCAAACCACCGTACCCTAGTATTCGCCGCAAGCATCTGTCTTCGAGGCACAGTATACAGTTACCCTCTGCTTTAGTGAGGTGCTATGACTCGCAACCGTAAAGCAGCACAGGAATGAGGAATACATAAGGTCAGACCAACAATGATAGCGTAGGATGACAAATTCCTGTCAGATGAATGGCTATCTCAAGAGTGCCTCATAAAGTCGTGATGAACATCAACACTGTAAAACAATTTGCTGTTTCTTTATAGCAAATAAATTCATGACAAAACTACGATATTAAAATTTGTTTACTTTTTCGCTACGTTTTAGGAATAATATAGTGGAAAAGATCTCGCAAGCATTTGGTTTGTGACATTTTTTCAAAACGCAAAACGTATTACATTTTTCAAGTTTCATAAATTATTATGAAATATGAACTGTACTCTTTTGAGCCTAAATATTTTGAACTAACGAATGTGATTACCATAATTTAACTTATTCTATGCGTACAACACAATTATTGCGTTGGTACAACGCGCACGGGCCCATGTAAAATTACTATCGTTTTATTGCTGCCAAAAAAAATTGAAGCGTTGGTAAATATTAATTTTTTTAACCGTAACTGCACATAATGTGGAGAATATAGCCTCCTAATTGAGGTACCTCAACAGAAGTTTTCTATGAGAACTGCTTGTTACTCAGTTGCTCAACCTCAGAGAGGAGAGAGGAGATATTTACATCATTTAATAATTCTCCACCACACAAATAATAAATATCATCTGCACATTAGTGTCAAAAAGTTTTAATATGCAAGTCTAAAGAAACTCATTTAAACTTATTTATACACAGCTACCAAATATTTTTTATTCCTAATAACGAAGCGATTCGATATTTCAACTAAAGTTATTATATCAACTAACATACAAAAGGCGCTTTAGTAAAACACGAATTCCTCAACTAATTATAACTATTATATTGCCAGGTAGAGGGTTTATACTATTACAAATATCCGCATCCAACTTTCAATGGGTTTACACATGCATGGGTAGATAACTATCGGTAGAAATTTATTCAAACCAAGTTTCGGTGTTTTAGCTCCGCGTTTGGCAATAAATGTTGCCAGTGTCACGCCCATCGCACGTGTGTATAATTATAATAAAACAAGTAGAAAACTAAGCTGGAAACTAAAACCCCTAAAACCACATGCCGCTTGTGTAAAGTTTCCCAAGTGGGGGAATTTGTTTGTGTCAGTGGGTAAACACTGCGAGGGTGGCCACAGCCAATAACAATAATGCATTATAATATGTTGGTACAACTCTGAAGTAATTACACAATAATTACAGGCTTATATATGAAACAAAAAGATACTACATTAAGTCAGTTGTAGATGGTTTTCTACTTTAAACATCTAAATGTAGACAATTTAAGGCTATATGTACTGGTAGAACGCATGAAGTCATAGGATAACAGAAATAACCCTTACAGCACGGACCGTTTTCTCACGAAATTATTTTCAGTCAATTGTTAAAACGCTCACTATGGCTAAAGATGGATCAATTTCAACAGTAAAAAATCGAGAATTACGTGAAATATATGTTAGTTATCCCAAATACATAAAAAAGTAAATTTAACTCGTCGCATTCTCGCTAAAATGAATTGAAGAATATGAAGAAACTGAAAATGTTTAATCTACGACTTTGCAAGCAAAATGGCTGCGACCAGTCTGCATATACACCGCCAACGCGCACAAAAGCTAGCGCGTAGCCGCATAAGTATGTGTAGTACATAGGGCTGACGATTAATGCTGCTTATCGGCAGTTCAAAGCTGAAATTCGAAAGACTTAATATCGAGAGCTCTTTTCAAAATTATGTTTCCTAGTGTTCTACTTGACATTTTAATGATCTGTTGCCTAATTTCTCTACCTAAAGGTTTGAACTATTTTTAGAGCACATATCCAGAAGTTAGTGTTTCCTCCTAGCTGGAAAAACGAGATAAAATCTTGGACATGTAAACATGTCCAGCGCGTTCATCGGGTTAAGTCGTATGACTATTTTTTTATACTGGCAGAAATCATAATATGACTATAATAACTCATCGATACCAAATCTTATGGTCTGTATGCAAAAGGATTACTCTTCATAATGTACAAAAAATCTCTTTTAAATCACAAACAATTTTATCTTCAAAAAATATTGCTTCATGTGCGATTAGCTCAGTACTTTTTTTGTGACTTAATGCCTTCTGTCAGTATACCCTCGATATTATGTATCGTAATCTATTTTATTCCCTACCTATATTTATGTACTGAAACCGTAGAGCCTGTTCTCAGTGTCCTGGTTTTTTTTTTTTTTTTGCGTGCACTGAGTCTTTATATCTTTTTCTCGCATGTCATTTATCTCCGTACTACATTAAAATAGTAGGCTTTTTTCTCACATGTCGAAAATTGTTTATCGTTTACTAAATCTTATTAACCACCGAAAATTGAGCGAAATCGGTCTTGATCATTGTACGATTGTGGAAGTAGTACAAAACGATTGTGTTTTATTTAAAAAATAGTATCCCATTATCTTGCAAAAATGCTATTTCCTGACACCCGGCGATTACTGTATGAAAAACAATTAAATTGAATTGACAACTGAACAATCTTCTGGATGACATTACTAAATCAAATATAAAGATAAGTCAGGTAACTTTGGCAGGTAAACCGCAGAACCGTATTTAAGGGAGGCATAATGAATAAATTAAATAGCAATTCATTTATCAATCACGACACAATGATATTATATTTAAACAATGGAGTCCGCATATAGTTGGAAACAATACCTGGCATTTTCTATCCCAGGTTATCCAATTGACAAACATACTATTATTTGAGTATGTAATAGCACTGTTTAGCAGTTAGTAGCTGTCATTCAATATGAAATAAACACTAATTTATACACTTCCATTGAAAAACGTTAAATGGCTCGCTACCATATTCATTGTATTCAAATATTTTATATTAGGAGGAGTCACTTAAAATGGTTTCAATAATATAGGAAGTATTATCGCAAAGCCCTCGCAATCGCATCCATTGTTTGGTTTGGATTTAAGCGAGAGTGGTATTCAGGAATAATTACGTTTAACTATATATATTATTGGATTTAATTATATAGTTGTCGATAGGCGAGGTCAAATAGAAACGCTTTAGATTTCCGTCTCACGGTCAAGGGTTCGGACATTAACACACATCGATTCTTCAATCATCAATATTCAAATTAATAAAGTATCAATGCATGAACGTATGTGATGTTTTTTTTATCCCTTCCTTAAACAGTAATGACGGTGTTTATAATGATATCAATGGTGAACCAAGAAAAGTGTTTCCTATAAGCTGCGCGCATGCGCGGTCGCGCAGCAGTTTTATAACTCCCACGCAGTCATCTCGGGTTGGCGCGCACTCTAATACAAACGATAACAATTTGAGGAAATATATATATGTTCAAAATAAATGCAGTTTCTCTAAATAATTAATTAAATAAAAATTAAGTTTATAATTCTCTCTAGACTTGTTGAAAAATTTGTTGAGAGTTGTTTATAGTAGAACAATAATAAAAAACAGATTTTAAAAAAATAAAATTAAAATATTGAATGTTTGCATAAGGTTAGTATTATCCCGCGCATTTGATGGTTTGGCCTACTCAGCCTATTGATTTTCCGCGTATGGAACCTCTCGTCTTAGAGTAAACATTGACTAGGACTATTACCGGCTTCCAGGGATCTCTCCTACGAAGTGTTTTTATTGTCAATTACACCCTGACTCACTGCATCTTCATGATAATTATTATGAGCACATCTCCCGAAGTGCCTACTGGGTTTCATTTATATACCCTGTGGAAAGATATAAATTCCTTTCATCTTACAACGTGATATACCTATTTGAGTTTTCCTGCACTCTAGAACTCAATTTAATTCAGCTTAAATCTCTCGAAGAACGAAGGTGTACACGGGTGTGATAGCTTCGGTTTTCTTTAACCGATATACTTACATGATGGTTGTGGCTAAAAATACTTTTAACTGACATGTTTCCAAGATTGCGACATAATAATGTCCACTATTATATCATAGTGCGAAAGGAAAAAGGCATTAAGACTAAAACTTGAAAAATGAGTGGAATATGCCAACAATGAATACAATGCATAATGGGAGAAAATGCTGGTTAATTAGTAAATTTCACGTTGAAATTTCACAAATTTTATACAGAGACGCAAATCTTATTCTGGCTCTCCTGAAAAATACCATTTAAGACTAAACCGCCTTTTTCTTTTCGCATACAGATATTCGCTTTGTTAAAGTTTATGATCCCCGTTCAAATACCAGTGGAGAGGTGTACGATCGACTGAAACTTCATAATATATTTTTCAAGGAGGTGCATTTACCTACCCCAATAGTGCAACGGCCAGAAATGAAACAACAAATCATAAGGGTAAATGTGTAAAACTTGTAGCATAATCGAGGGGATGACTAGTCAAATCATCACAAAGAATAGCGCAACAGATCGATTCATTTTTCTTCAGCGTTCAGCGCTTGCCCTAATACAGCAGCTTTAAAATGGGGTGCGATTACCTGAGTTACCTGAAATACTGCGCAATAAATATTTAAAAATACAGATATCTAAAAACTCCACTAGATAAAACATTAATAATACGGATATAAATAGTGTAAACACCCCCGAATATAACAGGACCGTATTTAGTGCACGCCGTTCCCTAGTGCGCGAACCTTTAATCTATTCACTCGAAAGCATTCTCCGTGAAGCAATTTCTTTAATACAATGAAGAACAATAAAAGTTCACAGATAAATAACTTTCAACTGAAACAATGCCTTCAAAAACTTCCATCGCTCTTCAAGCATTTCGTTTATACTTAATTAACGTAGCATCTACATTGACTAGTGCAAGTATTGCTTGCGTTGACTAGACAAGAAAGGTCAAACAAAAATAAGTCAGCAGTAATAGTTTTGAATATTTGCGTGTTAATGTGACAATATAATGTACAAATTAGCGATTGCAGCACCGGTATTTCATATTAAATACCGATATTACGAAAATAGACCAAACAGTTAAGGTTGTCAACCGTCCCGGAATTGAAGTCGCCGTCCAGAATCCCGGTTGAATGTCAAATTGTCTCGGAATTTCATAGAAAGCTAGCGACCAATATCACCTAATCTCCAAAATAGTTATTTTCTTTGTACATGACTTCGTGTTCATCCGTTCAACGTTCATCCCCCACTACTATCATTGTGATTCACAATACCAGATGAATAATTCAATACCGTTACTTCTAGAATTCATAAAATGCCGGTATTAAAAAATATCTAATATATTTTACTTAAAACGTGACAGTAAAAAGTCGGTTCATCAATTCAAAAAAGTGTAAATGTATAAAAAGTCCTCTAAGATTCAAAGGACGAACTGTCATAAAATACTTATAGTGTTAAATAGTGCTTTAATATTAAAAACCGGTATTGACAAAACAGTGAAAATACCGGTATTGCGATCCCTAAATATCTTAAAAATAATAACTTCATAATTTGAATAAATTTGTGTATTTTAACAACATTCCAATATAAAAATCAAAAACCGACTTTTTCAACTCAACCTTTTTAGCCGGACTGGAGAAATTTTAGATTATTTCGAATAATCATAAAGATCTGCAAATTCAACTTTGATTGTGCTTTTTAAAACTTTTTTCTTCGTTAAAATTATTTGGTAGGCGGATTGTGATTTTAATGTTTTTTGAGAAACATTAAAATCACCGTTACCATTGCAGAGTTTGCAAACCCCAATAGTATTTACTTATTTTGTAGTGATTTTTACAATGAGTATGAACTCAAATCAAATCATAATTATTACACAATAATTTAGAAATATGTACAATCGTGGGGAGGGGGGTGATCGACAGTCGTAAAATTATATGTCGTTATGCCGGATCAGTCCTGGGATTACATTGTTAAAATCAGTAATCCTGGAATTAAGTGGGGATTGCAATCCTCTCACGCAAGTATTTAATGTGACAAAACATCTTGTAGCGTCCTTGCGTTAGTAAATTCAAAAAATATTATTTTTTAACCGTGCCCGCTCTCAATTTGGAGCATATTGATTCTTAATTAATGGAGCTTATCACAGCAGAAGTTTCTCGACGAGAACTTCATGTCAAACAGTTGTTCAACGTGTCTTTTTCGGAAAGAGTAAGTATAGAAAGATAGGGCTAGAACTGGACTAGTGATTAGCTTATCGCTCTCGCTGCGTCCGGTTTTTAAATCGGATAGGTAGAAGGAAATTTTTGACACCACGTACATAAATGGATTCAAAAATCGTAAGCAATCTAAACCAACGATGTTGACCACTAGATCACGGACCCGTCATAATTAATACTTATGCTTTTATAGTGTGATGTTTATTAATACCACTTGTTCTTTAGACAGATAAGTGAATGTGTAAGACTTCATTTTAACGTGTTCTAACAATACATTTTACATATTCAGCTTATCTTTTGTCACTAGAGCAATGGAGATTTCTTTTTACTCTGGCAAAAAGGTCTCGCCTTTAGTACAATTTATCGTAAACCGATAAACTAATAACTAAATAACCAGCGACCCGAACTACGATAAAGTAAATGCAAAATGCCATAGTATTTGATAAGACATGATAACGTTAAAGAATAAATGCGTTCTTCATTCACTTCCTCTTCGTCTATTTAATCACTCAAGGATTTCAAAAAGCGTAAAATTGTCTGAATGTATTCTGATAATTAAATATCCAAGAATAAAACATTGAAATTAATTATTATTTCATTATGAATGTAACAATTTATTAACTCATTCTCTCATTCTTGAGAGTGTCAGACTTAACGTTCTATATAATTAGGGCTTCCAATCCCGGGATCCCGTTCAATAAATCAATCTCGGTATTGTCTAAATATCAATCCCAGGATTTCGAGATTCACAGTAAATGTAAAAAAAAACATGTATTCAATTAAATACTTCCTGATTAACTACGACGTATATCTCATATATACTTTTATTTTTACCTACTTAATTAATACATTTGTGTGTTGTGGTCTCCTCCTTTTTCATATGTCGTTACTGTCTTACACAGGACTGAGCAAACGGAAGAACACAAAGCACTGGATTGAAACTGAAGTTATCCTTAGTAAATGATAGAACAAAGTAATAAATATTAGGAACTTTCTTCTCAAAACTGCACACAATTACGGTAAAGGGAAAAAATGCGCACGTGTGACATATGAAGAATAATCGTTCTAAGCATCCTTCATAAAAATGTTCCGTTATAAGATCTGGAAGCAAAATAATATATCAAACGCCGGCGTGCTTGAGCAATAATAGGTTATAGATAAAAAAACGGCTACGTCTCTTTATTATGCAACTGAAATAAATGTAGGTATTTTACGAGAAATTTCAAAATAAAACAGTCTTATATTTCTTAATATATTGATTTAAACGTCTACATAAGTTGCAGTTAGGTACTGATTTGATCTGAGAATATTTTTTCTTAATTTAACAAGGGGCTCGCCGGCCTAAATAAAATTTAAAAATAGTCTCGCGCGAGCCACTCCGAGTTCCCTCAAGCCCACCTCTGAACGTTCCAATAATATCAATGAATCATCTTTTTTAAATAATAATAAACAATCGATCGCTCGAAAACAAGCTGCTGTCCAATAACTGATAAGGTTTGACCACAGAATAATTAATTTGACTGATCGGCAGAAAAATCGCTCCATTTATTTATATGTCTGACTTTATGGCGACACGAAATGTCAAATCAAATCCATAGTTCAAACAGGAAATGTTTATCGATAGAATACACAAAAATAGCAACATATTAACTGTAAGGAAAATATTATTCTCGGTGGCAATATTATCGAATTTGGGTACGTAAGATTCCCATCCAATCTAAGATTAAATTTTATATAACGCTAAGTTGAGAAGACAAAATGGCGAAAATACTAATGGTATTGATATTACTATTATTAGCGTTAACGCCGCTATGAAACTAACATAATTGCCTTTAAAATTCCCATCAAAATGCCTGCGCCGTGACGAGAAGATCGAAATAAGCAAATTAATACGTTCCATATTATACATATGGCGGGCATTAAAATTCGCGTAAAAACATGTTTATTTCGTCACCAGCCACTCACTCACTTTGAAGGCATATTCATTTCGGCAAATGGTTTTCGCGTAGGCTAATAATTAATCATTTAACGTCGTGCCCACAAGTTGGAATATAGGAAATGTGATTTTTAATTGAAATTATTATTTTACCATTGACATTAAAACCAACCCAAATTCAATGAATAGCTACATTTATAATAAAACGCCATCTTTTATATTGATTTAATTGGAATTTGTATTGTAAAACTCCATTATAACAGGGTAAAAAGCAATGATTTCAAATGATTGTAGTCAACGGCTATTTATAATTATTTCGGCAATACGCCATCTACAAAACTATGCTTAGACGAATTGTTTTTAAAATTTGAATCGTTCAAATTTTGTAAAATTTCATAAGTGATGTCAATTAAGACCCCTGTTTCGTCTTTCGGCATCTTCAGGCATCCAAATACACGAATGCACAGAGCTCTCGGACTGGCAGTTAGTAAATAGTTTATATCGTTTATATACAACATAACTTAAGAAAACATATTATTACTAAGTCTACGAATTACATTCATATCTGAGCAATTGCAGGCGATCATGGGAATCAATCAACGAGACAAAAACGTTCTTGTAAAGATAGGTAAGTGTAAAAATTTTGAACAATATAAATTTGGTATTGAAGTTCCAACAAGCACCTTCAGTCGATATCATGATTTTTTCGCTTATATGCGCTAAGCAAAAAAATAATTGTACTTTGGAGAGAGTAATTTGAAAAAAAAAATAATGCTTTGAATGCGATTATGTTGGAACTTTTTTTTATGACTTAATGCCTTCTTCAGTATACCCTCAATACATTTGAGCATAACGACTTCTTAAATATAAATTAATATAGTTAGTAGTAGTCTCAATACGTTCGTGGACATACTACCGACGGAATACATACACGACATACAAGACCAAATAGAATACATAGAAGTAAAAACGTCAATATTCTTGATATAGTAATAGATTTTAACCACACAATATTTCACCATAATATCGCACAGTAGACCACGAATTCAGGTCCATAACACCTACGATGTAATAAAAATTGAGAGCTGACTTATTATAAACATTAATGTAAAATGATAATCCCACGTTTCGGAATATTAGTAAAACCACTGCTTCCCAGAGTTTTATGTCTTCAATCATCATGAAAACAATAACACAGCCCAAACATCCAATGCAATCAGGGCTTCCAATCTCGGAATCCCGGTCAATAAGTCAATACCGCAATCCCGGGATTGTCTAAATATAAATCCCAGGATTTTGGGATTCATTTCAAATTAAATACTTCCTGATTAACTACAACATGTACTTACGTCAGTTTTTTTTATCTACATACATTTTTATAACACATATATGTATTCTGGTTTCCCTCCTTCTCATATTTCTCTAACAGCCGTAGAAATGAACAGACAATATTGATAATAATATAAATATATATTTTGCATTACTTTATAAAAATAATCAATTACAACTATTATAGCATAAAAAAAATCTCGATAAATAAAGAAAACCATTCCCATGCCCAAAAAAACATATATTTATGCAAATTGAATTATTAATGAACACGACATTAATTTAAAATACACAATTTAAAACATGAAATTACGCTTACTGCCCAATCCCGGGATTGAAAAATTATGAATCCCAAAAACCCGGGACTATAAAAAGGGTCCGGGATTGTATGACCTAAATGCAATGCGTCAAAAAAACGGCCCCGCGTTCCATGAAAATTATTGATGCTGTAATTAAGAGAATGGAGAGTTCTGCGGAGTGCTAGCACCATATCAATATCAAGAGTATTAGAAATATAATGCTAATAAAATACATTTCATAAAAATTCTAATTCTGATATAAATCTTAACCAAATCTTGAAATCGGATAGTGTAAGCACATTCTAAAAATTTGCTATTTCAAGAAGATATGTAGATAGTTTATCGATATAGGATAAGATATTAGGTTAACTTGATTCATACACAGAAGTCAATTTCGTAGCATATACGCTGTTAACCTTTTATGTGCCAGATACGAGATATCCCTTAGAAACTTGAAGGTCGTATATTACGACTAAATATGATGACAGGTTTGATTTTATAATTTTGCGCACATATCAGCTTCGATATTAACCTTCTAATGACATTTAAACTTTCATACATAGTTTTTGAATGAATTTAAGGCATGGAGTTCAATGATGTTTTAATAATACTCTATCCACGATCCACTATCTGATCCTCAAAACGGGGCATAGGAAGAACGATAAGCTAGCAGTTAGTCCTAAAACCATCCTTTATTCCTTACCTCTCCGAAAGAGATTTTAAGCGACTTACCACGACCAGATCATAAAAATAACGTATGTTAAAATACTACATTAGGAGTCCAAATTGCCGCATTGGAGCGGACATGGTTAAATATAATCTGTACTTCAGAGGCGAATAGTCTTATGTTCAAAAATAGCAAAGTTGAGTTATAAATGTCACATTATTTGTAATTTTAAGATCTATAGATGGGTACATAAACTTTGGCGTATGTGGGATGGTAACTGAAAAACCCTATCCAAAATCAGTCCTATGTCAACAATCCTGTATCCATTAAATCCTAAAAACTCATGATTTCACATATAAATGAAACTCTCCGAGCCTCCTATCTATCAACTGCGAATTAACGAAAAGAATAAGAGAACAACTATACTAATTGATATAAAATAAAAACCGTTTTAGAAACACGTTTTTACTCCTCCTGTAAAGTTGATCAAATGGACATAGGACTATTAGAATCTCAGGTACAGATATACTAGCGATAATAAGCACCAGGCAGCAATACCACCTGTCAATATTTGCTCAACACTCCGTCTGCGCATCGTGCGTAAGATCAGTATTGTAATGTACGTTAAAAACAGACAGACCAACAGACAAATCAAGATAATATAGAGTGTATCAAATAAATACAGTGGAACCTCTATATTCGTCATTAATCCGTTCTTTTGCGTGTAACGAATATGGAATCTGACGAATCCAGAAACAGTTTTTCCCATAAATTCCACACAAAAAATGAGTTAAAACTTTATAACTATTATACTAAGTTAAGACAATGATAGAAACGCAGCACGAGGTAGGTTATTATTTTTTATGAGATATTGTAATAAACTTGTCCACGCTAAAGATTGGGAAACTCAGAAGTCAATTTGATTTATGGAATAGTTAACTATTGTAAGTATGGTTTGCTCCATCATCGGCCAAAAATATCAAACTTTATTTTCAATTAAAAATGTGTTTCGGAGACCGCAATTTCACCCAACTGTTTCTAAATTTACCATTTATTTAGATTATTTTTATGGCTATTGATTAAATAATACCCCAAGCAAGCAGGATTATTATTGACTTTGAGGTCGAGTTGACTGAATAGTCAATAATATATAATAATAGCCATTCATCAGTGCATGGTGCAAGTATGTGTACGTACTGTATACTTATCCAGAAATAGGTTAGCTATTAGGGTATATTTTATGCCTAATTTATATATTCAATTAAAAAAATGAAGAGAACTATTTTTAGAAATGTGTACCAACCGTATTTATGGATGGATACAATAACAGCATTGATTGAAACGAGTTTGACAATATTATCGATCGGCGCCGCAGGAGAAAATTTTATTTTAACATATTGTGGCGTTATGACATAATATTGCCGCGTCGGTGGTGCAGTGGTCAACGTCGTTAGCTTCGAATATAGTGCTTATGAACTCTAATCCCAGTACTATAACTTTCGTAAATTGCTTTTTCAATCGATTTATGATTTCTGTTCGAAAGCATACAGGTTTGTAACGTCTAAAAATCTCTCCCACCCATATGATTCTAAAAAATGGCAAGTAACAAGAGCGATTAGCTAACCACTAGACCTGTCCTCGCTCTATCCTTCTATCTGTACTCTCTTCGAAAAAGAGAGGTTTAGCGACTGAATAGCATGCAGTCCTCGTAGAAAACTTCAGTTGAGATACTTCGATTAAGAGTCTATATATGCTCCACACTGCGAGCATACATGGTTAAAGACATCGTATTGTTAAAAATGAACGTCGAAAAAATGAATGATTCATCTGAACTCACTCACGTTTACGCAGAATGTATCGACGTCTGAAAGAAAATTATTGCACAATGTTAAAACAGTACCCAGTAGCATCACCGTTGGCAGGTCATGTTCGCGTATATAAAATAATCAAAAATGTTATTATTATAGTCTTTGATCTACTCAAGAATTCACTCAAATCCAATGAATATAATGAAGATAATGTGATACTTTATTTTTTGATATGTATTTACAACTTTTTAAAAAGTCACATGACTTTTTAAAAAGTTTACTGTACCGTAATACTTACGTAATACATCTTAATTTTAACAAATGACTATTCACCCTAATTAGAAATTGCGATCGGAAAAAATGCAGTGCCGCAGGCGAAAATTCCAATTGAAATAAACGTAAAGTGAATGGCGAATATTTACGATAATGAGTTACAATTTTTGATTTATAATGTATTGAAACATACCTATTATGCAGAAGAGAATAATCTTCAAATGCATGGTGACGTTTTCCAAGATAGCGCCGGGTCAAAAAACAAGTAACAACTTTTCAGTTTTACACTTTTAAGTCAGATGCAATCCCCATCATCGCCAAGAACTCAATGAAATGTATATATTTATCCTAGATAAATATTACTTATTCAAAACACATAAACAAATTTGTAATCATTCACATTTTATCACTAACCGAAAATTTTGTTAGAAACACCTTGCAATAATAAATATGTTTGTTTATTTATTATTATTGTAATCGTAATAATAACGCTTTTAATGTACGCACAAGTGTTCTCAGAGAGAGAGAGCTTTTACTGAACCGCAAAACTGACGTTTAATGTTTTTGTGAGTGAACTTTTACGTTCGGACGTTTCACGAGAAGCGGCGACAGCTGACTGCTGTATTGTAAAATGTCACGATCGAGTAAACCGACACGTGAATCGTGCACACACACTTTCCCACCCACAATTTAATTTATATTTTAATTTTATATCAGCATTTGCCTACTCAAATGCCGTTAACAATAAAAAATAAAACCTCTATGTCAAAAAGTTTCACCTCGAAACACAGCAATAATTCGAATTATATTTATTTGAAAAATAATAAAAATATAAGGTCCGAAAGCGCAACGAGCGCTTCTTTCTTAATTCAAACGAACATAGGTAAAAGGACTATTATTATCGACAATGGGAATAAAATCACGGTTTATTTTTGATCAGGGGGAATGTGCAGTATTACTTTGAAGTAATATTGTTTACGAAGGTTCGCTTCTAGCGTAAACGCGACCGCTCATTGAGGAGTACGATATCGTTTTTGAACAAGCCAGGGTGCGGGGAAGCTAGGGGCGAGGGCGAAGGCGGCGCATGCGCGATCCGCCGGGCGCAGCGCTCTCCCGCGGCTCTAGGGCCGAACTGTTTCGACAACTATCGACCAGGCGAGTGCGCCTGCGCTCGTCACTCTTCACCCTGCCTTACAATTTCGAGCCCATTGACGCCTCGTAAAAATAAACACTAAAAGGAATCATCAACGGAACTTCAGATAAGAAAATAAAATTCACAATAAAAAAATCATTCGTATCATCACATCTACACGTTGGGGCACCTACTTCCCCTTCTAGCAATGCCAATTAATCAGTGGTGATGAACCATTGATCATGGAATTCATCGAGCGCTTTCCAATTAAGCTGATTGCTAAATTGAGTTTTGTAATGTCTTTCCGTCAAATAAAAAGTAAAGTTAATGCTTTCAATTAAAAATACCACGCATTTATATTTACAAAAGTTACACTGCTATCTTTCCAGTTATACCATATTTTGAATTCAAACGTTTATTATAATAATTATATCTATAGCAGTGTTCCCCAACCTTTTTACACCTGCGGACCGATAAAAAAAGGAAAAATGTTTCGCGGACCACTAATCTACACATAAAAATGAATTTTTGTTTGTTTGTCCTCTATACGTTCGTTTACCATTCATCCGATTTCGATGAAACTTTGGTGAGTTGTTGTGCACAAACCCGTGAAGGTTACTTAGTTACACGTCTTTGTTGGTAGCCACATAATTAAAATTTATTGGCAAGGTCCTATGTCATAACAGGCATGCTTTTATTACATTTTATATATATATATTGAATATTTTGTTGGTAAATAAAATCTTCCCTAGTTCATATGTCAAAATTAAGCAAATGCTTTCACTGATAAACATCGACATAATAATTATACTCTTTTATAACGTTTTCATAAATTCATCAAAATTTGAGAGGTTCTTTCTGTAAATAGCGCAATTTAAACCTAAAAAATAAAAATGTATGAGTTATTGACAATATTAAACACCGCTGTAGAAACTTTTTTTTGCACAGCTTAGTAACCATTTAAATGAAAAATGAATTGTATTTATAAATTCATTGATTTTTCAATAATACATGTCCCATATAAGCTATTTATTCATGCTTTTAAGATACAGTTTCAGTATTATTTTAGTACCAGTAACCATACCCGTCATAAATAACGGTATTGAAATTGAAATACTGACTGTCTAAAGTAGCTAGTACGTCAGAAGTGTATGTGTATTGCATAACATTTTATTTTATAGACACCGCGGATGCTTAGGTCATGAGAAAATTTCATACCTACATTTGATAATAATAAAACGTTTACAGAGCGGTTTGGGCATTTATGTATAAGATAATGTCACATTAAAATAGTAAATGATTGTACGATTTTTTTACTTAAACATTGAAAATAATAATATAGTTAATTATCTTCTGAAAGACGCGTAATTGGTGGCAAAAGTCATATATTCGTTTAAACTTAATAATTTGTGGTAATATATGTATATTTTGATAGTATCTATCTGTTTTTTTAAATTCTACTTATCCCAACATATTGAAAGGTTATCAGTCAATTTTCATAAACGCGGAGTACCGAGAGCGATTAGCTAACACTAGTTGTGTCCTAGCCATATCCTGCTATCGTTACTCTCTTCGAAAAGGAAAGGTTAAGCAACTGAGTAAAAAGCAGCTCACGTAAAAAAATCGGTTAAGATACCTCCATTAGGAGCCCATTCAATGACAGATTTTGATCGATAAAAAAGGCAATAATTATTAGAGACAATTATAAAAACAAAACTAGTTAAAAAAGTTAAGAAAAGACTATTTTTCAGCCCGCCATTTGTTACCAACATCTCGAAGATACATCTGTCACCCTCAAACTTTGTAAAGTAGGATCAGTTCCTTGCCATCTCGCTCTCACATACGGAAACTGGAACCCAAGACACGGCAGCCTGTTTATCCCACGCTGAGATGAGACAAACTATATTATCTACCCTTCTCTCGCGCGCAATGCGCTCTTTCTTGTGTTGGTGAACTTTTATGTCAGGGTGTGAGTGCCTTCATGCACCTAACAAAGCCAGACTTTCACCAAAAAAAAGGTATTGGGTATAGAATGATACGGGAAGAAGGAATATAATATAAGGGACTGGAGTAAAACTATTTTTTTATCAGTTGCGCCACTCATGCAATATGATTTTTGTTATATATAAGAGGGAACTTTTGGCCTACAACTTTACCCTGAAACCCAAACATTTCACAATATCACGGAACCTGTAATAATAAAAATACAGCAACTCGGTCATTTTCTAGACAGTGATGATTTCAAAAACAATCCAATAGTTAATTTTGTACAACTAACAAAAAATGAGGATTTTAAGAATGATACAATTTTAGTACATATCTCAGCCTAGGTCTCCCAATATAAAACGGCGCCCTCGCTTTCATCATGTTTTTGACTTTTATAACTAGGGTGGAAAAATACAATCTTGCAGGGGGAGGAAACGTTTAGATTCTATTTACTGAGTTTTATTTACTAACCCAAGCTTATAAAAGTTCAAAGCTCGTAGATATGGTTATATTTAAAAAATAAAACACAATTTGTTTGTACTTCATTCATCAGTTGACAATGCTTGTGATGAGTGGGATAATGGGAAACGAAATATAATGCCTTTCCACCAAGAATTGACAGTTAATACCTTAAAAAATATGTTATATTGATAAATATTGTTTTCAATTGTTGAGATTTTGTACATTTCCATATGTTCTGTCACTAACGACCCGGGTTTCGACTTTCGGCATCTTCAGGTATTCGAGCACCCAAGTGAACTCGAACTGACAATGTACAAAATCTCAACAATTCAAATTTGATATTGAAATTCCATCAAGCACGATCAGCCATCAGTCATCATATTTGAATTGTTGAGATTTTATACATTTTCATCTAGAACTGACAGTTCGAGTTCATTCGTGTATTTTTTCGAGATTTTGTACATGTAAATGTACAAAATCTCAAAAATAAAATTTGATATTGAAATTCCATCAAGCACCCTCAGTCGATGTTTTCAATTATAATATTGTTTTACAGTCAAAGCCAAATTTCAAAAAGAAAATATCGACCATCAGAGACACTTCAGAAAAACGCAATGTAAATTTCGTATTTCGCACCAGATCGCAAGGAATATTTATAATATTAGGAACATTAATTTGGATCTACAATCTCTCGAGCTCTTTACAAAATAATACCGTGTTTGTAAAATTATATTGTTATGTACATAATTTCTGCTTCCAAGACGCTTTTTTAAAATAGTATTTCGCTAAAGGACATCATATATAATTTTTCATCAATCAAGAAGAAACCAAACGGACCTCTCCAAGATTTTTCTATTTGGCGTGATTGTTTCACTTTATGTCAAACCATTTTTCTAAGCCAAAAAATATTCAAAATTGAATTATGAGTTGAATATAATGTAAAAAGGACAAGTCAAATTAATGCTGCTGAATTAGTAAAATTCACGTTTAAACATCACATTTTTAATCAAACTTCATACAAACGCAAATCTTGCTTTGGCTTTCCTAAAAAGTATCAATTTTAGACTTAACTTTCCTTTCGCACACAGAATTGACGTATTCCCGTAAATTATCGGTTTTTTTATTGCGCTGTTCAATATTTTGATAATTTCCAATCCGCAGTTAAATTTCTTACAGAATTGCATTGTTTTAAGCGGAATTAAGTAATTTTCAGGAAGATAAAGAATAGCATGCTGTAAAGCATATTCACCCTATTTTAATTTGAAACATTATTAGGATGAATGAACCAAAATTCAAGGTTAAAGACTCTTGCCAATCATACTCTGCGTATTTTATATAAATATTAATCATGGTTCCCAGCTTCCATTTTTACCATATATATTACATCACAATTTATTTTGTTAATAAACACACCAAAGCTTTGCCGGAAAAATTTATTCAGCTGACACAAGGGACTTATTGCTTCTAAAATAATTCCAACCTAAAATTATTCAATACTTGCGTTGTACAATAAACAAACAGCAGGGTTGTGGAGTAATGGATTCATATCATGGAAGTCATGGATTTATTTTATTTTAGGCGAAAAAAGTACAACTCATGATTATATGGTTTAATAATTAATTTGTAAACGTCGGCAATAAATACATATGTGGATAACATGTTGCCTTCGCATTGTAGTGGTCGTTGATATTATTAAACCCATATTTCAGGTGATCAGTAAGCATCCTAATTATTGATATTCAATTTATTCTATATGACATGTAACCTTTAGACCAGTGGTTCCCAATATTATTACGCCCATAGACCCCTTCTTAAAAGAAAAACCTGACCATGAACCCCCAAGTAAAATAACTCTGCTTGCAAAAGGGTCCAACACCCAACAAATCGCTATTAATTTCTTTATTGCTAAGTATGTATTTCATCTTTCATAATAATGAAAATGTGTTACAAATATTTTTTTATATTAAGCCTTTCGTGAACCCCCTGACGTTGTCCACGAACCCTCAAAATATTGTTTATTTGCTGCATGCCCCCTCAGCGGCCACAAAGACTCCTGGGGGTCCGTAGGAGCCACTGCTTTAGACGTCCATTAATTAGCACTTGTAAGGTGTTAACTGTCAATTCTTGGTGGAAATTCATTATATTTGAAAAAATAAAACACAAGTTGTTTTATTTTTCAAAATAATTATAGAGATAATAAAATAGTAATAGAGAAGCCCAAAAGTCGTTGTCAAATTACACTATTAAAGGTATCCAGATTCGTAAATATGAATCTAAAATAAATCAGAAAAATACAAATGCCATTTTCAATAATTTATTAACGTAAATATCTAGAAAAAAGGCGAAGATAATTCCGTCATCGTTAGATGTCATTGTCTGTTTCAAATCACAAATTTACTTACAAATTACAAACTGCCAATGCGACGCGACCAATTTGATATTCGATATAGAAACGTCTACATACATACACACACTAGTATAGTACTATGTATGCTACACACATGCCTGATTTTTTTTTGTAATTTTTGACAGCTGAATGCTTTTGCAATATATTATAACTTTGTTTTGCTACCTAGATTATTTTTCCTGCCTTATGTGTGAATAAATGGGAAATATTCGTGAATGACGTAAAGAAACGTTGGAATATAGGTTTATCGGTGATATGTCGCAAACTTTCATGTCGGACTGTCATTGGATGTTTTTGTTTAATTACCAATATACAATGACATATGACAGATTGGGACCGCTTCAGAAAGTACGCAAAATGAAAGTTAATGTTGGGTAAAACATACCAAACCGAACCAAGCCTAACCTAACATGACACATTGGTAAATGTCAATTATCAGGTACAAGGCCTAAAAATGATATTTTTCTCAGAAAACTACACAAAATGATATGTTTTAGGGTAGAATAATCTTTTTGAACCTAAATATATGGAAAATATTTGTAAATCACGATAGGAAACGTTAGAATATACAAATTTGGATTATTGAGATTTTGTACACTTCCATGTATTTTGTCACTAACGACCCGGGTTTCGCCTTTCGGCATCTTCAGGCATTCGAGCACACGAATGGACTCGAACTGAGTGAGACTGAGACTCGAGAACTGAGACTCGAAATACATGGAAGTGTACAAAATCTCAATAATCCAAATTTAATATTGAAATTCCATCAAGCACCCTCAGTCGATGTCTTAAATTATAGTTAGAATATACGTTTGATGAGGTTATGTCGCAAATTTTCACGTATCTTAAGTACCAACCTAACCAAAAAAACTCCACATATCGTGTGCAGAAAAAATTCCGGTTGATATGACAGCTTGCGATCGCTTCAGAAAGTATGTAAAATTTAATGTTTTAGTGTAGAACGAACCAACCCAGACCAACCCTAACATAAATTACAACAACATTGTGTGTAATATCTTCAGCTCTATTGTATCTGATATATATTAGTATGATATTCTCAAAAAGGTTTAGAAAATATGGTTTTCAAATGGATTACTTACTATTAACCCAAAAAGTTGGCTAGCACGCAGAACAGTAGAATTAATATGCGAATGAAATGTGAAAGAAGAATTTAACGTTATACCGAGATCATAGATGACTGTTTGAAAACTGGCAGACCACTTAATGCTTTGTAAATTGTGTTACCTACCGTTTCTTACCATATTTTTTTTCAACTTATATATCCCCTCAATTCATGATTTTCTACTTTTAAATAAAATAAATATAGTCATATGCAATGGATATGTCTGATTGATAGATGAAAAATAATCGAATGATTTTATTAGGACTGCACACAGTGGTAGATTTCATTTTTCGCTCAATAATTTGGTCCTGTTGATGCAAAATAGAATTTTGAATCAGTTTTGTAAATCTTTCCGTGTAGTTTTGTGAATCTTGTCTTGTGCCTTTTACTGGACTTCAAATTGTAATTTAGATGATTGAGGCCTTGCATACTTAGTTTTCTAGCCATCTCATGTTTGCATAAAACAATTATCTACTCAAACCTCAGCACAATGGACATGGCATATGAAAAAATCTTTTTTATGTCGAGTGAGTAAAGTGAGATTAAGAAAAATCCAACATCAGTATATTATTTGGATTTTATTTTGGTAAATATTCTTTACAACACGCTACTCTTTTTCTGTTTTGACAAAACAATGTCACTCTCTAGGAAATTTAATTGCGGGTAAGAAATTGCCAAAAAGTCAAACACTGGAATCAATGAAATCAATAATTTTTGCGAAAAACGAAATATTACGAAAATTCGTCGCCATATTTTAAATATGCTGTACGGTTTGTTTTAAAAAATTTCATTTGCCATAATATTATGGTGGCTTTTTCATATTACATTCATATTTTGCGTAAATCATCGGTTTCCCAAAATATTAATAATTCTTATCCAATATTTTAGAATTAGAAAAAGTATTTTTTTAAATAATGGTTGTAAAATTTTCACTGAAGACCATTTTTTAAAATATCATTTAAACGAAAGTATCTTAGTTCCTGAAAATGTAAAAGTATTAGTTTTTAGATCTAGGATGTAAATAAGATTTAAATAAGGGATTGAAACCAGAAAAAGTTTGCAAAAAAAATAAAATAACTGTTACATAAATAATAATCATAATATATATTTTATAATAAAATCCAAAAATATTTCAATTTTGATCACTAAAATCATTGCCTTTCGATAAATTTCCAAACGACATTACGATGCGCCCGTTGTGACGTCACATATTTTCCATAGCAACGATGCATCTCACCTTATAGTTTTATCCTTCCACCATGGGCGTAGACAATCTTGGCAAAAAGATAAATTTTGATACATTGCCCTACCGACAAATGGTGAAAGCTGTTGTATGGAAGATGTTGTATCTTCGAGCCATTTTTTGCTAGATGTCTCAACTGACCTTCTATGTTGGTGGATTCATCTTTGCAACTAGATCTGCAGAGTTTTCTATGTATGAAGGCTGCGCTTTGAGGAAATCTTTTTGGAAACAAGCGTTTTCCTCATTAAAGCTAAATAAGTCTCAACACAGAAACCGCTTGACAATGATAGCCTCAGTGCTGTACTGAGGATAGCAACCAAAAACATTGAAACCGACATCAAAATGCTTGCTGCCAGCATACAGTGTCAAAAATCTCACTAAAGTTGATACCACTCACTACAGTTCAAGCTAAGTCGTGCACATATGCACGTAATGCAGATTGGAGAGTGATTCAAGTAGCCGATAAAATTGCGTAACGAGGCCTTTTTTTTCATTTAACGCGGTGGAACGGCGTTCCGGCACCTTTTTTCACAGTATTTTTTATTTTTTTCAAAATTTCAAAATCAATTAGACGAAACAATGTTTGCGCTTACATAATCACAATCTATATTTATATAATTCGTCAAAATGATAAAATATGGTATGGTAAAATCTTATTGAACAATAAAGATAGAATAGAATCATTGTCACAGTGTGGAATATACCGCCTCTCTTGTGAAGACTGTCAAGCTTCCTATATAAAACAGACAGGTAGAAGCTTTAATATTAGAGTTAAAGAACATATGTCTCAAAAGTAATAATTTTTCAGAGTTTGCGAATCATTTAATTGAAAATGATCATACTTTTAATAAAAATAATAACGTAGAAGTACTACATCGTGTAAATAAGGTATTAAAATGAATAGCTTAGAATTTTTAGAAATCAATAAAACCATTAACAGTAATGGAGGATTAGTAAATAACATTTTAAGCAGAACAGGCGGCTTGCCATTATTGAATTTATTCCCCTTGGGTTTTTTACATCCAGGTGCCAGTAATTGATTTGTATATAGTGTAACAGTGTGTATACCTTACCCCCCTCCACACGTTCAGTAGAATGTAATAAAACCTACCCCCACCCTTTTAAGAATTAAAATCATCCTTTACCTTAGAAATAAATAGTCTTGCGATACGGTTAGTCTGAAGATGCTTCTTAAAGAAGCGAAACGCGTCACGTTAGTGATAAACCAAGTGGAATAACTAAGTTATCAATTTTTAATTTAATTTTATATTAAGATACGACCTAATGGATAAAATGAATCTCCAAGCATTGTAAAGTAAACTAGTAGCCAATATAGTGGGAAAAGCTCCACATTCCCGTCCACACAGCTTCCGTCCGCTCTTACCTCCGAGTTCCTGACAAAATCAAACCACCGTACCCCATATATTTGCTGAATGCATCTGTTTTTAAAGCACAGTATACGGTTACCTTGTGCTTTAGTGAGGTGCCATGACTCGCAACTGTAAAGCAGCACCGTCGTAATGCATATGTTGAATAGGTGGCACTCGGTTTGCTTCTTCATTATAATAAGCTAAAAATATCAAATTGTATTTTCCACAATGGCATGAAGGCAAAATAGTAAACATATTTTATAATAATTTTTATGGAATTCATAAATAAATACCTGGCTATATTTATATTATTAAGTGAAAACAAAAAATCAGAACTTATTTCAAACCATGTAAACTTATTGAACATTATATAAAATAAAAATTTGACGCTATAATTTGATATAGAAATATTATTTTTTTCCGATTTTTTGTTGCCTTAGACTGAACTTTAGATTATATTTTTTTCATAATAGTTTTAGCAAGCAACACTTTAGCGAACTGTCAAGCAGTCCATAGACTAGTATACTTTGTCAAACAAATTAAAATAACTAACCACGATGGCCGGCGAAGTTGTAGTTGATGCGTTACCATATATCGATCAAGGATACGATGATCCTGGTGTTAGAGAAGCGGTAAATATGTATTATATATTATTTAAACACATAGCCTATCATATTGTAAATTAATCGAATTTTTGTGACCTGTATTCTATGTTACATTTCAACGTAATTTGATTTATTTATTGAAAGGCACTGTCCATGGTCGAAGAAGAATGTCGACGGTACAGACCGACGAAGAACTATTTGGAGCAATTACCGCCTCTGTCAGTGGCGCAGTCTACCGCCACCTTTGAGACTCCTATGCTGAGAAGAGAATTGGAAAGACTGAATGCCCGATTACCACCAGAACCATTATCTATGAAACGGTCAGTTTCTAAAAAACATTATTTTATTTTAATACTAATAGTATACATTTCATTCTGGTGCCATTTATGTCAACAACTGTCTTATCAAAAACTTTCTGTGTTATGTTAACAATATAGACTGATACTTTCGTTACTTTTAAATTGCCACCATACTCCAATTTTTAACACTTATATTTCCATCCAAGATATGACGCTAATGCGTGCATCGTACTGATGACTGGTTATCAACCATTAGATTCATAACCCAATAAATTACTATAGTGGAACCCTGATTCTTCGTGCAAAATATGAGGTAATAATGATCACTGATCGACTTGGCGAGACGACTGAGCAGTCTGTACATAGGTGCTCAGCAGTGGCGTGCCGTCCATACATGCGGTAGATGCGAAGCATACCTTACAATTTTGAAACAAAATGGCTTTTTTATCATGTTTGTAATGTTATTATATTAAAATTTAGTTAAAGTTATTATATTAAAGTAAAGCTGAAACAAAACTGCTTCAAAAATCTGCATTTATACACTAAATTCAAACAGTTTGCGCATTCTGACTGACGTATTCTTCGTTATATTATGCTGAGTACGCTAGTTTAAAATGCTGCGTCTAGCGATATTCGTTCGAAGCTCTCTTGTATAATAAATGCTTTTACAGATTTGCATAAATCGCGCATGCGTAATGAGTTCACCCAAATTTGAAGCATAAAGCGCGCACGTCAATCTGTAAAAGTTGAGATGAAACTGCATGCTCTTAGATTTGTGCATTTCTGACGTCATTTTTTCGTTAGTACTTAATCGGATTGTCAGATACATCGCATTTGGTTTGTCGCTGCCTTCAATATGGATAAGCCGCTCAGAAATGAAAGTGAATTTAAATAATATGGAAATTAATAACTGCAATTGCTTAATTGAATCTTGGCTGAAAAGAGGATTCGGTTTGCTTCCATTTATTGAAAAGGAAATTATTATTAAAAGCCCGAAATCCACTTCTCGATTGAATATTCAGTCTAAAACAAAAACATACACTAGATATTTAAATTGTGAAGTGTATGAAAAAATTACGTGTATTTGTGGATGTGCTCATTTATCAAAATTATTTTGTTGGCCATGTTTATTATTTTCACAAGACATGACTGTTTGGAATAACTCTGGATGTACTGACTTAAACAATTTCAGGCAATGACAACAAAGTCCCCTGAACCCACGAATGTTCCCTGAATACTACTGGCCGATTTAAAGATATCAAAAGTTTAAAATATATGGCACTTCTAAACGTGAACGAGTTTAAAGAATTTGAATAAAAATGTCCAAATATTTATTTTACATCACTTCGACAGACGTATGGAAACTATTTTGACTTAATGAGACTTAAGAGTGAACTGATTTACATCTATTCATCACCTGAATTTCTTTTAAAGACCATAAATTGTATTAAAAACGTCATTATTAAAAATGAATTAAAAGATATTTTAGTAGAAGCATTCAATTTAATCAAATTAATTTTTACAATACCCTCCACCTGTGCTTCTGTAGAGAGATCGTTTTCTACAATGAAGAGAATAAAAACATTCAGACTTTCTGCTCTTACCATAATATCTATTAAAAAATAACTTTTGGAAAATTTAAAAGAGGAAATTATGTTAAAAGATACGGTTAGTAAGAAAGAGCGCCGAATAAAATTGGTTTTCAAAAACTAGATGAATGTTGTTTATTTTCCACGTTCACACCATGCCTTGTATGAAAAGTCACCACACGCCACTGATGCTCAGTATGTGAGTCATCAGCGGAAACATTATGAGCTGGCACAACAGCAAGACGACGCTTGCAGACTTTCAGCCTCGGTCTTTTTACAACAGTGGTTGAATGGGATCGCATGTGCTTATAAACAGGATGATAAATTTTCAAATTTGGAATGAAACAGCAATACTGGTTAAGTATAGTGTTGCGTACTTCTGAGCGGGATGACACATGCTAGACAAAAACAATCAATCGGAGTAATATTTGTGACGGGATCATAATATTTCACTGATAAATCAAAGAAAACGATAGATCAAGGAACAATTAATGCGAGATCATTTAACATTGTTCTTATGGGTGTTTGGCGACAACTATAAAAATTTAAAGATACATGCTAGAACGGCATATTGGGGTTGCTCTTGGTCCATGGTTGAATTTTGTTATTTATCAGCTTTCTTGAAAGTAAAAGATATGAAAATGCACCATTTGTTGCATACTTTACCAATTTGTGTTTTGAAATTTAAAAACAGCCTTTTCAAATTTTATCAAAATTGATGCCCCTGATATCATGAGGTCCGGGACAACAGCTCCCCCCTCGGATAGCGACTACATATTGTATATTTGCAAAATTTAATTATTCAGGAGAGCATAAAAACAGCTTTAAAAAATAACTTTATCGAATTAAAACAGAAATATGAAACACATTAGTAATATTAAATATATATATATATATACTAGTGGGACACCCATCATAAATGACGGTATTGAAATTGAAATACTGAATGTCTAGCTTTATTTTTTGATTATAATTAAAATGTACACTTAAATGTGACATGTGATAATAATAAAACGCCTACAGACCGGTCTGGACCATTATAAAGATAATTAACCATAATTTTTGTCATTTGTGCTATTTTGCTAACCCTTGAGGGCGAAATTTGCAGTATTAACTCCGCACTCGAGTGCCGCCATAGTGGCGGCATTGGAAGTTTATCGTATTACTCAAGTGCCGCCGCTGTGGCGGCATGTGTCAATAAAGTGTTTTTTTTTTAATATTTTCAGCTATTTTTTATTACGATTTCAATCAAGTCAGAATGAATAATAATAGGTTATTACATTTATCTGAGAAAGAAGTCGCGAAATGAAAATGGCATAGGGTAATAAATCTTATTTATTGAACGCGCTAGTGACTGGAGGGTGAACAGTGTTATGCAAGATCTGAAGTGTGTATTTCTCAAATTATTACTCGCTTTTATTTGTTTAAAAATCAAGGGCATCTCGTATAGTTTACAATTTTTTTATTTGAATAGATTGTCTTTTTTGACAATAGTTACTAGTATATTACACCGATTCAGAAGCTTACAAATCTAATGTGAAGTACTCTAATTAGTCTTACGAAAATTAGTATGTATTGATTTATTATTTACATTTGAAGTTTGTGAAATTATTGGTTGACCAATTGGTAGGAGATTTTTGGAAAGGTGGATCTCAGAGGCGCACTTCAACTGTTTCTACAGAAGACTGACTTGCGGATAAGTTACATGTCCTGCTTTCCGGGACTAATAAAGACTGTGCAGTATGTTCAAATAGAAAAATCCCAGTTGGTAGATCAGAAACACAACTATTTTGCGAGTCCTGCATCAATAAGCCAGGATTACACATAGTAGATTGCTATTTGAAATACCAAATAATGAAGAATTATAAATAATATTAAAACAAGTGCAGTATATTCATTATAAATCTATTTTACGGAAATAACAACAAAACAATTATTTTTTTTTTGTTTACGTGTTTTTCACCAATTGATTTTTTGTATTGTAAATATGCTTTTCATCGAAAAACGTCTCGAGTAGGCGGTAGGCACATGCAAAAAAAGGCTCGAGTGGTAAAGGTTAACAATACAAAAATTGAAAATGCATACGTAGATACACAATTTTGCAATGGAAATGGCGATATACAAATAAGCATGTTGAAAATTCATATACCATCAATATCATTGAATTGTATAAGAACCATGCTGCTTTGATGAGTTACTATCTATTGATCGAGCGTATAAGAACATAGATATGCTAATTTTGTCATCATCTCAGGTACGAGCTTCCACCTCCTGTTGCAGGACGGCTAAGTGATGTGACAGCATGGACCGAAGCTGTAGACAACTCACTCGCTCAACTAGAACACCAAGCCACCAGGTTAGAAATTCTGTCGTCATATGTACTTCCACACAAAGAGATTGAAGACTCATTAGTGCTATTCTTATTATAACTTCATTTGTTTTTTTTTCGATGGAAACAGCTGTTACTTCTTGGAAATTCATTTTTAATATGAAATTGATAACTGTTATTGCACTAGTTATGCTACTAATTGTGACATGTGCTTCGCCTCTTTGATAATCGTAATCGAATTTAAAATCATACTATAAAGTTTGTCTGAATATGCTTCTAATTCTAATTTATTATTTTACATTATTAATAGTTCTAGTTTCTAGTGAAACATTATGATTAAGTTACACATGTGTTATTTAAATATGTATTTTTTTACCGCTGTTTTTATGTTTTGTAGGGTTGTCAACCTGGAACTACAATTAGACTACGCTTGCGAGACCTGGCGTGCATACTTGGAAGTTATTACCAAAATGGTTTCTGGAGCACAATGCAGACTGACCGCTTTAAGGTATTGATTATGCTATTTACTATATTTCATGGAAGATTTTTTGTATACGACAATCGCTCAATAATTGTTTATTGAAATGTATGTTTTATTGTATTTTTAAATAAGTTTCTCTGACTATGTTCACTTACTAAGTATATGACCTCCAATAATTAATATTTTTTTCTGTTTCTAAAAACTTCGTTTTTTGTCATTATAACGATGGAAGAAAATGATCCCTTCCTTTCTAGGAAAGAAACGGCGTCAGTGAACTGGGATCGTAAATCAATACAGACAGCTATGGGCTCCAAACTTCGAGGGCTGGAGCAGGCTTGGGTACAGTTGGTATCCCACAATTATTTGCTTGAAAGAGCCATCGCCGAACTGGAAGTTGAACTAACCAACGCTCAAAACAAAGAGAAGGACGCTATTGAGCCAGAAGTAAGCATCTTTATTAGATTAAATAAAAGTGGACTTCTATAGATGTACCAATTCAACGTGGCCGCTAGTGAGGGTGCCACCGTCTCGTTAGGAATGTTGCCATACTCAACCAGAACTGATATTTTAGCGACGGTTATTAAAAGGAGACAAGATATGTATTTTGCATAAAATGGCAACTGGAGAAATTTATTCTAGACTGACAATTCTAGTTCCGTATTCAGCGGCGGCCAAGTAATGTTGGTTATACTATGGTATATTTGTTTTTTAGTTTCGGCAATAAATTTTGGTGTCGTAGACAAATTGGAAAATCAAACCCAAAAGTAACATGGGCTTGTTTGTTTGCTTACATCACCCTTGTAGGCGTTTTACAATTCTAGTCAACCTTTTGCTGGACGATGCTAAAATCGCAAATGTCATTGCATATTGCGATAATAAAATGAGTCATTTCTGTCAGTCCATGTGAAATGTGTATTCATTTCTTTGTGTTGGTGTATTCAAGTGCTTCTGCATTAAAATCATTCTTATAGAAATTGACCCTTATTTCAAGAAATACATATACACAACAGTGTAATTTTGAGATTTCGTTTATAATCAGGGGCGACTTGAAATACTTATACTGTGTTATATTATGGTTTCAATAATGTTAAGAAACACCTCCATACCAAATCAGATTATTTTGTTGCATTATTGAAAAAAGGTTTTTATTTAGGCTGAATTTTCTACATTAGAAAGGCATCAGTAACTTAAATTAAAAAATAATTACTTGTTGCAGCCTGAGCCATCCAAAATAAAAGAGCTTTTGGATTCTACCATTGATAAAGCCTATGAAGTAGAAGGAACTCCAAAGAAAGAACCGAAGAAAAGACCTTTACCCTCAATAGCTAAAGCGAGGAATGAAAATGACAATATAGATTCAGATAGTTCTGACTCAAAGAAGATGAAATCTGACCCTCCACATGACATATTTGCTGAATAAATTGTATCACTTTATTTCTATAAAATAATTTCATAATACTTCATTCAATTTTTGAACTAAGATAAATGTTTCCTATCAGATTTTTGTTAAAATTTCTTTATTACTGTCATGTCTATACTCTACTGCTTGAATTAATACATGATATTGAATACTTCTTCAATAGTGATGCAGCTCAAATTAATCCTCTGCCTACTGCTGTCTAAATCTTCAATGCAACAAAATCTCTAATATCGATTGTCCAGTTCATTACTCGGACATCTCCAAAGAACCCAAATTGCGATAATAGAAAAAGCAATATTAAAATGGTCTCCATTAATCAAATATTATTGGCTTGTACCTGAGTTTTATACATTTTATAAACAGGTGCTAACAATTAGATACTTTCCGAGTATAGTCAGTAGAAGATATTATTTTGTTAAATTCTTTGAAAGCTTATCTGATTTTTTGGTGGCATTTTTGAGTTATCTGAATAGATGAGATAGAGTGCAAAATTTTACAAGCAACTACATATTTAACTCAAAGTTCATTATTTTGAAACTGCCTGACTAATGAACGGGTCGAACAATTTTCGGTTCCACATACCTCTACGAATCATTGTTTGCAAACATGGTTTAAATAAAATCAAAATACAGACCTGGGCTCTAATGAGCATCTTTATGATTGTTTGTTTAATAACAGGAATATCGTAAAATCTCCTAATTATGAAGCACTGGCCAATAAAATGCAATGCCAAAAATCACACTGACAGAGATTGATACAATAATTCTTATTTAACTTTTACTTTTTATGTCTGAGACAATCATGACGTGTATTTTATAAAATACGACAGGTAATTTTTTTTTCCATGTCCGCTCCCAATATGGAGCATATGGTATCCTAACAGAATTTTTCTACGAGAACTGTTTGTTACTCAGTTGCTCAACCTCTCTTTTTTCGAAGAGAGTAGGGATAGAAGGATCTAGGACAGGACTAGTGGTTAGCTAATCGCTCTCGCTACTCCCCGTGAGGATGAGAGGGGTGGAAGGGACTACGAACAGAAAGCGATTGAAAGGTCAATCTATGAAAACCGTCCACATCGGGAATTGAACCCGAGACATAACCATAGCCAACGACGCTACCAACTGCCCCACGGACGCCGACAGGTAATTTTATATTTAGAAAATATTTTTTTTGTGTATTATTTATTATTTATAGCCTATATCAAACTATAAATTTTCTTTGAAAAAAGTGGTGCCTGCCACCTTATCGATATTCTAGGATGCGCTCTAGTGTTCAAAAAGGTTGCGAGCTCCTGCAGTACAGAATTTAATATCAAAAATAGTTTTAGCATGACAAGCCGAATCATTTTAGTTGATTATAATTACACCCATCTAGATATACGCGATAGATGCATTCCACGAAAAAGCGTTTATAAAAAAACTGATGCTCATACAGTTATCGAGTACCTAGGTTCTAGAAAAAAATATGTAATTTTTACTTGAATGGTTTAATTACCGACGTAGTATCGGGTGGAAAATCTACAACTTTAACATAGATATGTAGGATGTCATAAGGATGAACAAGAGCTTAATCTAAATGAATTTTAAATGGATTTTTTCCATTCTGTAAATCGAGGAATGGATGTGCTTGGATTAAGTATAAAATATTAAGTAGTTATGTATCTACAAATGACGAAAGTATAGTTCTCTATGGTCTGACGTATGAATATTTGTTTATTCGTTGTTGACATGACTGGTGCGCAGCCAACTTCAATTGAGTGTTGACCTTCATGCTTGACAGCTGGCTTTTATTAATTCCGTTCGTACTGCGTGTTTTTCTGTCACATTTAGACGTTTGAAAATATAATCGTGTTTCATTGTCTAATACACATGAATATTACACGAGATGATACCCATCACCGATTTTTTCAAGCACCTCACATTAACAGATTTGAAAATCGTTGTTTTAATAAATACTACGAGCAATTTATTCGCGAAATACGATAAAACGACTGCATGTCAATAAGGTCAAATAGTGTTATTGTCTAAACGACGCTATCATAAACAATAAATCAGCATGAAGCCTTTCAAACTCATTGTGCACAACAAAAGTTTTAGCGGTAAGTTCGCAAATACACATAACAGAAATACTCTTTAATAATTCTTGTTATTATTTATTTACCTAATAATATTTATTGTACAAAATTCTATGCGTCTGCAGAGGTAAGCTGTTACGAATAAATGAGACTATTACGAATAAATACGAATAATTATTTAAGGAGTGAAAAAAATAGGTAAATATGCTACTCTTTTTCTAACCGAAAATTTACTGAATGCCGCTAATGTGTAGTGCAGTTCTTCAAGAAATTTAATCTCAAATAGGAAAATGACAAATTATCATACATGTGAATTAAGAAAACCGATAATTTGCGCGAAATACGAAAATAATTTGAAAAATTTGAAGTACGGCGAAGAATTTCGTAATTCGTGTAAATTATCGGTTTTCTTGATTCCAATATTAATATTATTGTTAACAATTTCCGATCCGCAGTTCAATTTCCAACAGAATTGCACTGTCTTCAGCAACATTAAGTAACTTTTCAAGCATTAACGGCCGGATTGAATTTTTCGAAAACTTCGGCATGTGGTAAATTAATTCTTATTTGAATCTAACGAGAATATTTATTTATATTTGCCTTAAGTATAAGTTCTTGAAATTTGACATATTTCGTCCCATGTTTTGTAGTGTAGGGTCGTTTCGCCAGTGCTCAGCCAGTTAAGCGATAGGTGTAGTTTCAAAAGGGATTTTGAGTCAATGAATGATAAATACATATTTTTTTCGCTGTTATTCCATTAAACAGGAGTTAATCAATGTAACCAACTTAAAATAAAATAGTTAATATTGTACCAAGCATTAAATAATAGATGTTTACAAAAAAAAATGCCAATTATACCAGTGGTCGACCCCCAAAATCCAATGGTCGGCCTTTCGTTTCCCATTGTTCAGCCATCACTATGAAACTTCATGGATATCGCGAAATAATCTACTGATAGTAGGCAGAACAATAAAAAACATAATGACGCAAAGCATGACAATATAAAGTATATTTTGTTAGCGATCCCCATACAACATGAATTTTGATATTATAACATCTACAACATGAATATTGTAGATATTATATCAGACATAACCTTTAACACTATATAGATACATATTTTGTTGATATAGATGATTCTATCACAATTTCGAAAATTTGGAAAAAATTATCCACAGCATGCTTGCAAAGATTTGAAAAAATAACTTCAAATGTTTGTTGGAAATTTCTATGGTTTTCAAGATTTCAATAACGATGCTATTGAGAAATTATTCGGTAAAGAATTTTGAAGATCTGGTTAATATGAGGAATGAATGTATTAAATTTTATAAATACAAAATTTTGAATTGACAGAAAAAATGGAACAAAACAAAAAAATGATAGTTTTTGAGATGCAAAGCAATTTATTATAATATAACCAACATACCTTAATCAAAATTGCCTAATCATAAAATATTCCACAACACATTATACTTCCTTCACCAAGTGTTCAACATTCTTTCCTTTCTAAATTATTATAGTTGAGTAAGTTTCATTCGGCGGCTATCAGGATCTTTTTAGTTGAACATATTGCAATTGAAGTACTCTTCTTCTCTCTAAGTTATTTATCGGCAAGAGGTAAACAATTGATGATTGAAGGTAGAAACATCTGTGTTGCTTCAAACAATAAAAAAATTTAGGCCAGCCACCTTAACACGGTCAACACATGCTTTAACAAAGCGAGAGATGGTTTTGTAACTGAATTGGGTTATTCCAATTTTATGATTATTTGAATGGAGTGCGTGAAGGATTTCAAACTGCTGCGCATACGCGCGCAGCTTAGAGGGAACATTGATCTGGACTATCTTCATCCCCAATTATTTCGGATAATCGAGGTTCTACTGTACACTGAAAATACTTTCACTGTAACTTAAGAAAATACTAAAGTCTAACATAATAATATACATTTAACTTTGAAATATTCATTCCTTTCTTTTCTTACAGTCGATGATCTGATTGTCAACCCGAGGGACTATCCTGGTATAAAAGTCGGCGATGTCGTTGAGATATATCACCCAGAAAATGAATTCTCCAGACTGTTACTGCAAGTTCCGTTATTCAAAGAAGACTTGCACGGGAGAAGTCGAGGTGTACATCTATTACAAGATTTAAAATAGCATGGCATAGTACAGATTTAAGATTGCAACTGTATATACAATACAACAGAAAGATACTGTTGTATGATTTCAATATACAGGAACCAGTAAATAAACAAATCTTTCTTTCTTTAAGTATTAATATTAAAAAGCTAAACTCCTCACGAGGATGTAGAGTGGCAATGACTCGAGGTTCTACATGTTTTTTTATGGATCGAAGAATTAACTTGCAATCTCTGTGAAATGAAAATAAAATCTAAAATCAGCATCGTCAAAATTATCTATATGTAACTAAATACATATTTTCTGCTATACAATTCGAGCCTGGCTGATTTTGTTATCTGATAGATTTCACTGATTTATTGAAGCTGCGAATGGTTTTATAAATATTGCCTTATCTGATATGAAAAAAAAACATTTTATCCTCTAAACTGTCATTGAAAAATATTATAATTAAACATTCAGAAAAACTTTTCGCAGACACGATCAGCGTCGACCAGACCATCGCTACCATATTTCAGCTCCGAACATTTGCCGATGTGTACGTGAATATTGTCAATCCTAACGATGTCGCTTTGGATTCCATTGAGTTTACTTTTAAGGATCAGTACTTGGGTCGTTCAGAAATGTGGCGGTTGAAAAATCACTTAGTAAGTAGATAAACAGTATCAATTACTACTTTTCAATGTTATATAATGTTATAATATAATGACTTATCGTTCATATGCCATATAGTAGTTGGATAGTTTAGTCGTGCAGATGTATGCTTGAAATATACTAAGACTATAAGCTGACTCGATGAAGTGGATTCCTGTAAACAGTCAAACAAATCAAATCAGAACAGTGATAAATCAACACAGGGGAAAAACTAAAACACATAATATTTTTGTCCTATCTATTTATGAACTAAATACGTATACAACACAATTTCAAAGAAATATTCAATATAATATAACAACTGCAAGTTGTATAGACTAGTAACTTTGATTAATAAATATATTCCGTATTTGACAGGCGTTAAGAAGGTCATAGTTTTCCAAATATAATTTTAATTTGTACTTATAATCGACAAATTATATTTAAATTTTGATTGTAAATGATGAAAGTGATAATTAATAGTAAATATAATAATCATTCTTTGAACAAATATGTTAATGCAATATTGATCTTCAGAGCGCTTGTTATGTTAACTATTCTCTGTCTTGCGCCAGCCGTTCTGCTTCCTCCCAAGTCATTTCTGTGACCTGTAGCTCCGTCAAGTAGATCCTATGAATGTTCATCAGTGGCCTTCCGGGACGATGGAATCGACCCGGATGGAAAAAGAAAGTGCATTCGCAGCATACATCCAAGCATGGTTCTTATATAGACTATAAATATTCATAAACTGACATTTTTCTTTCTAGACAAACACTTGTGTTTACTTGAACAAGAAAATAGAGTACTGCGGTGGATCAATACGGTGTCAGGTTTACGAGATGTGGTCGCAGGGAGACAGGGTGGCGTGCGGAGTAATAAATGATGACACCAAGGTCGTATTCCGCTCATCAACCTCGATGGTATATCTGTTCATTCAAATGTCATCGGAGATGTGGGACTTTGATATTCACGGAGATCTTTACTTCGAGAAGGCTGTGAACGGGTTCTTAGCGGATCTTTTTGCCAAATGGAAGGTGATTACCTACTTGACTTAAGAACGTATATAATTACACCCCTTCCCCGTCTTAATTTTTTTCACATCACTTAGAACATATTTTTTATTGATTTTTTCACCAAACTCAACATAAAAAATGATTTCAACCATTGGTGTTGACATTAGCATTGACCCCTCGGCTACGAGGATTCTTGATTAAAAATAAGGCATAAATCATAACAAATGACAATACCAGCAACACAAAAGCAGTACAGAAGAAAAATTCTATGACTTTCAGAAAAATAATAATAATTGGCAAGCCTGATAGAGACCACAAAATTTTACGTTTAGGCAGTGCAGGAATGGAGTCATAGAAATGTCCGTGGTATGGACCGTTTACAGATAAGAAAAGTCTTAATAAAGTTTCATAAGTATTATATAAATTGGTATCCAACATTTTGACTTCTGAGCCACATTGAGCAATTGTTTTAGACCGCACATAAAATATTTAATACAGAAAATGAATAAAATGAATAAAGCATGTTTGGCATACTAAGATTTTTTATCATGAAATGCTACACAGAATAAATAGGATATCTGCCTTTGAATGTGTATTTTGTTAGAAGCGGTTGCGATCCATAGTGAATTCTCAGGTTGCTTGTAATTCTGTGAAAGTGAGTTGAAAATGTAACAAAATATTCAATTTGTATCATAAAAATTTGATGTTGAAATTTCGTCAAGGAATTTTAGTCCATATCTGTAATTATTATAACAAAATATCAATGATTTTTTGGCCCACATTACTTTCTGTTTTTGCCGTGGGATAGAACGCCTCATGATGTGTTTGGGACATATGTGTATGCCACCTGCAAAGAAATATTTAAAATGAAAATAGTCCATCAGATTTCACCAGAGAAAATTTATCTACAGTTTTATCATAGATTTGTAAAATTTTGTATTTTTTGTTAGTATGTGGCAAGTATTGCTGATCTCTCTTCTTGTTAATTTTCCAGAAACATGGCAGTAATCATGAAGTCACCATTGTTCTGTTTTCTAGAACGTTTTATAAAGCGAAAAGTTTAGATGAATTTCCACAACATATGAGAGAGTGTCTACAAATGGACTACAGGGGTCGTTTCTACGAAGATTTCTACAGGTAATCATTTTTATCTATATATCGATGGCGAAGGATGCATGCAGGAACATGTATTGCAATGAACGATAATTAAAATACGAAGCAGACAAAACAATCCAGGTAAAAGTGGAGATCAAATCTTTTGGATACAGATATATATGTAATTTGAATTATTGAGATTTTGTACACTTCCATGTATTTTGTCACTAACGACCCGGGTTTCGCCTTTCGGCATCTTCAGGCACTCGGGCATCTTCCGGCACAGGAAGTGTACAAAATCTCAATAATTCAAATTTGATATTGAAATTCCATCAAACACCCTCAGTCGATGCCTTAATTTATCTTAAATTATGGATATATATGTGTTGTTGACCACTAATATTCATCTGTTTCTGCTTAGAGTCGCCGTCCAAAATGAGCGTTACGAAGATTGGTCTAATGTTCTTCTGCAGCTGAGAAGACTATTCACCGATTACCAAAAGATTGTCTTGCAATATCACGAGAGATCTAATATTGACATTCCATCAGCTACTAATTCTACAGCAGCTCAAGGAAACTTCTTGGAAGTTTTGAATATGAGCTTAAACGGTGCGTTACCTTTCTTTTATATCATATTGCACTATCAACAATGATATATAAATTGCGTAGATTTAAATGATCAAACCTGAAAGTGCTTATATCTCTGTTAATGGTTTGTGTGAACTACCTGCTTTCTGCATGCTCAATTCACTTGCACGGACAGCTGATAGTTTTATAATATTATGTTGGGGGTTGCCAGTATTCGAGAAGCACTATTTGGACCGAAGCTTCGACAGAACGGGGCAGCTCAGCGTTGTCATCACCCCTGGGGTAGGGGTGTTCGAAGTGGATCGAGAATTAACCAACGTCACCAAGCAGAGGATCATTGACAACGGAGTGGGCAGCGATCTCGTTTGCGTTGGTGAGCAGCCATTGCACGCTGTTCCGCTGCTCAAGTTCCACAACAAAGATACCACCATTAGCTCTGCCGACGATTACTCCATGCCCCATTGGATCAATCTATCATTCTACTCGACCAATAAGAAAGTGGCATATTCAAATTTTATCCCCCGGATTAAGCTTCCACCGAGGATATCACACGAACCTTTACACAAAGTTAGTTATTTTTAAATAATTATATTCAGCTCCTTTAGCGGCTTTATTTTGTTTTAACTCTCGTATTTTATGCAAAATAAACTGATAAATGAAACATTATCTAATAACGAAATGATTGCAAACAAATGGAATTTCAAATATTTGCCAGTTACTAAATTTTAAAATTTAGCAGCCAATCGGTTTCATAACACTTATTTTTATTATATTCATCATTTTTTCGAATTTATTATTTAATAAAACAGTCTCTTAAACATTATTAAATTTAATATCAACCAAGGTATTTGCACTTTTCTTATGCTCCTTAAGGAATATGGAGAGCTGGCATTGTATGATTGTATAGCAAATAGGCGTTGAGAAATTTCATGTATCTCATAGCCATCAATCATCTCAGCCTTAAAACTTGCATTTCTTAGGCCAGCGTGTTGCTCACTAGTTACTTAATTGCTTCAGACCTTCATAGTCTCTTATAAAGTCGATCAAAAACCCACTGTATCTGTCATTTAATTTTTAGGTTTATGAATCGGACAAGAAGGGAAAACTAGTCAAAGAAGATGAATATATACACAACTCTCTTTTTGATTACGACGCATATGATGCTCAAGTCTTTCAGCTACCACCGGCTCATGGGACATGGTATGTATATTTCCACGCCTCCAATATTCCTTAACTTCTATCCAATTAACGCCAATGCAACTTAATGATGCATTTACCTAAATATTTGTTTTGACACCGCCTCAAACTTATTGGGCGGACCTGGGTCTTAAATAAAAATCCAAAATCGACCTACACCCACCCCTGGAATTGCAAATTTAATATCTAATGTAAGACAAGGCAATAAGTAAATTCATTATTGCACATCACATTCATTGTTATTAATAATTTTACATAATTCACATCTTTTTGCAAATATGTACCCTACCTATTTGCCTTACCGTTCAAAAATAATTTGTCATGTTGTGGGATTTCTTATATTTATCGTTAGCCGTAAACAAAAAAGCTCCGAGGTCTGGAGAAAAAGGTCTTAGTCGCTCGACAGTCTGGTGGGGCTGACAGTTTTTTCGGCAGCGGTTGCGGTCGAAATGCCGACCCCGACTTAAGTCCCTCTCGTAAAACTACTTACCACATTTTTAAATTTAAAGTGTGTATCGTAAAACTGTTTTTTTGTATCTGTTGCTGCCTTCGAGGAATGTATTATTGTAAATTAACTGCAAATAAAGAGAATGACAAGCAGGTTTTAATAGAAGACAAAGGAACCTGAGATTCTTCATTCTCATCAGCCACGCCGAAGGATATGTCGGAGCTTCTCCCGTGGCGTCTGATAACCCGGGGCAGTCAAAGCGTGTTGACGCTCCACCCCCTGTCGAGTAAAACCTCTCAGTTTATTATCATCTGAATACTTTGTTTTTCCAGCGTACAGCGTGTCTGTCGTACTAAAAAAACTTCTGTGGCCGGACTTGAAGGCATCCACAGAGATAGGAGTCCTCCGTGCACCATCAATAGACGGAGAAAGATGTCCGATCCAGATATTCATCACAATATTGCAGATATTTTATCTGGGTCAGGTGAGAATATCTTTAGAACAATGAAGATCTGTAAAAAACTGAGATACATATACTATTTTTATTACGAAGACAAAACTGAAGCATAGAAATAAATTTTAAGAAAGGCTTTTTTTTGATCAATTATTTAATTTCTGTTTTTATCTGTTGAAATGTATACTGAGCTATCTCGTCAGTGTGTATGTTGGCAACAATGATGAAGATACGGTTGGTCAGCATTGTACAGTAGAAATGAAAAAATATATTAATACAATAGAGCAATGAACGTCACCACAACAGTAAGTGGTGATAAGGCTTTGTTACGTTTGGACAACAATATATACCGAAATACATATTAGTCATCCGGTAATTAAAGACACAATATAATGTTTGCTTCATTTAAGTTTTCAATTTCATATCAACGTTCGTACTGTAGTAACTTCCACATCTGTGCCACTCATAGGCAAAGCAAGAAGTGAAAGCCTTAACTTTTGTATTTCATGTGTTTCTTTCTTATCATTTGTAACCTATATATCACGTTGCTTTCAAATAATCATTTTCCACTCCATTTATTTTTTGATGTAACCACACTTGAGCGTCGCCTCTTATCTCATGTTAATGAATATAGCCACCAAATTACTTGTATATTTGGTTGACATTGATTATTATCTTAACAGCAAAGCAGAGAGGGTCGAACGGTGAAAGTGGCAGCCCTTCAGGCGGTGCCTCTGAGGCGCAGTCTTCAGGTGAACGTCCCGAGAGCGGGGGCAGTGCGCCTGTAGTTCGCGCCGGCAGAGCTCTCATCAATCCATTCGATCCTTCACATGTCACCGTCAAGCTGACCAGTAACCGACGGAGGTGGACACATATTTTCCCCAAAGGTTAGTGAGATTGATTTGTTATTTAAAATTTGAGCAACTTAAAGCAACCTTCTGTGGCGACATACTCATTGTATTTTTACGAACATAATCGATAAATATTGCTCATCATAAAATTTATTTTATGTCACAGGTCCAACTGGAGTTCTGATTCAGCAGCATCATTACCAGGCACGTCCTGCTGGAAACGGGAGTATCGGTGAAGACGATTCTGACATCACAATCAATTCAAATGCTTTCACGAGAGCTGGTACTCCACCGGTACCTCTCTCCCATACACCTCCGTCTTCTCACCATTCTTTCCAGGCTGAAGGTATGTCTATATTTACAATTATAGTTAACATCACAGCTCTTAATTTGTTTTCTAATATCTATAAAAAAAGGTTATTCCGCTATCTATACATTTTCAGAAGTCCGCAACACTCTTTTTGACAGTCGTAATGTATCTTTTAAAATCATCAGTACCCTCATATTTCTTAACAGCTTAGTGATTTGTTTACATTAAACTGTTCCTTAACCCTTCAGACGCCTATGACTTATAGTATTCGTTATGTGTATTTGATGGTCACACGCTAGTGACAGACATTTTCAGGTATTTTAGTCAACCAAATATTTTTTGTGAACATTACATCTGTGGATGGCTCCAGATGATTTGAAAGCAGAAAACAATTATAAGTCTAATAAATTGCCCGAATAAAGAAATCATCATTGGTGGATTTAATATATGCTGGGCGGTTAAAGGGTTAATTGTCGTACATTCTTTTGAAACAAATAATAAATGCGCACGGCGCTGGAGCCTCACAGATTATTAACAAATCTGACTGTAAAAATGTAAGTGGCAATTACTGTAAATGACATTTTTCATCATCTTTGGGTTATTAAAATAAATACTTTGTACTGTTCACTTTTAAGGTGTTAACTGTCAATTCTTGGTGGAAAGGCATTATATTTTAAAAAATAAAGCATAATTGGTTTGCACTACTTCCAAATATTTATAATGATCAGGACCGGTTTCGCTCATCACGATCATTATCAGTTGATAGCTCGTGCTGAGAGAAACCGGTACTGATCATTATAAATATGTGGAAGTAGTACAAATGAATTGTGTTTTATTATTTAAAATATAAAATATAATTTTGAGAGTAAGTCTCTCAACCATAACACTGAATTGTTGGCTAACATAAAATAGATTGCCGTAAAACTTTCTCTCGAATGAAGAAATGATTTATGTTCATAGGAAGTACTGCCACCCGTAAAAGATCAGTGATGGAATCCAGCCATCCTGTGATGTCGTCGTCTCCGGTTCCCAGTGTCGCCGCCTATCCCATTCAAAATAATGGTGCCGGGAGTCTCAATAACAACAATAACATAGCTCTGCTCTGGGGAGCTACCGGGGAGCAGGAATGGACTCCCGCCCTAACAACAGGTCAATATAAATCTCTTACATTGTTGTAATACTCTCCAACAATCAATTTAATCTTTTTAAGGTGTCTGATTTACCTCGAGTACAATTGGTATTTCTCGGTAATTTTTATTCTGTACAAAACTTATAGTCTTTCAAATATACATAATTACTCTAACAATATTGGTGGCACCAGTGTTCAAAGACTGAACATATTTGAAAAAAACTACCCTGGATATATCCTGAAGATTAGACATTGGAGGGAGGATGCTATTTTACAATTTTGACTATTGCAAACAATTCTTTTGACATCTTTAAAGGTTTTGTAAAGAAATTTTATGTTTCATAAAAAAGTAAATAAAATAAAACAGGTCTCAGCAAGTCTTGGTTAAAGTTTCATTTACGCCTGCTTAAAATCTATCGAATTAAAGTCATAATATTGAAATACAGGGCACGGTCTTAATAACACAATTCCGTCTAACAAGTATCTAATATTATTTGACTGGACCGATATGTGCTGATTGTTCGTACTTCATAAAATTTTAGGTGTTCAATATTAAATCAATTTATTGACATTCCAATCCTTAACCCTCTTACTCCCAAGGATTTTTCATGGGTATATGCTAAAACTCTCACCAATTTTGCAGAAAAAATTAGCCTCGCTTTATTGCATTTTATTAACTGTCCAAATATTTTCAAATAAAAAACAAAATGACTATCATGTATAGTAGATTTATTCTAGATTTATTCTAGATATTAAATGCTTTGCAAAATATTCACATCTTCATATTACAAGATAAAGAAAACCTAAAACAAAATTCATTTTATAATTCGTCATTTGATGGAAAAAAAAACTATGTTAGATATATTTTTTTCAGCTCCAATGCAATTCCTTGAGATAGAAAATATCATTGGCAATAAAATTGCTAAAGTTCTGTTGTTTATTTTTAGTTTTTTTTTCAGTGAAACTTGCGATGTTGACAATTCTTGGCATGAAAGCATCATGAACCGTAAAAGAGTTTTTTTATTTTTATGGCTACCCTTCTGGTATATTTTGTATATTATTACTTGCAGATGTCAATGAAGACACTATGGCTTAATTTATTTGGTTCATATTTCGGTTCTAGCCATTGATTGTCGAGTCTTTTGTTTTTGGGCGCAAATCAAATTTCAAATTTGGTTTTAAAATATAAATCATCTACTTGCACATATGACTGAAAATGGCTCTATGCTTGTGTCACAAAAGTAATGATGCTCGTTTTTAACTGTCACTGATAAATCATGGTGGGCGAATCATTTTAGCATTTCCACACAACGCCGGTAGATCAGCGGTCTTGGGAGTAAGAGAGTTAATATTGATGAATCATGTAGTCTCCCATGGAATCTGAAATTCAAATAAGATCTTTTTTCTGCATACACGTTTGATTATAATAATAAAGAAATGTAAATAAAATAATTGTGCTATAAAATATTGGTTACATTTTGCAAATTTTGTTTTTGTAAATTGTAATTATTATTATTCATGTTTAATATTTTGTCAGCACATTATCCGTGATTGTTTCATTAAAGTTATTGTATTAATACCAGCTTTCATTGAGATAGATGTCGTCAAACTAATTCAATATATTTATGTTGATCGTCGACCATTGCTGTGTTGTAAAAAATGTCAAGCATTATTTGTAACGAAGCTTTCGCATTAGATATGGATTTTTAACAATGACATATTAATGGTGGCATCGTTTTATAATTACTAAACTTCGACATCTTCTTTTGACATTAATAATAATGCGGATGTTGCTGAGATTTTTAAAAGACTTATTAATTTATTTAGTTATTTGGTAAAACAAAAATATACAACTTGTTGATGTTTAAAAAATTAAACACAATTCATTTGATTATCAACTGATCAGTTGGTATCAACTCATCAGTTGATAATGCTCGTGATGAGCGAAACCAGTCCTGATCATTATAAATATGTGGAAGTAGTACAAATGAATTGTGTTTTATTTTTTAAAATATAATGTCTTTCCACCAAGAATTGACAGTTAACACCTTAAAAGTGATTGTTAATGTTTCTCAATAGTGTGACCATTAAAGATTTTATTCATCAATATTTATTCAAATAAAGATTTCGACAAATGGTTTTTAGAAGTAAAATTCCCAAGATAACAGTATAAATTTAAATTTATTTAGGTAACAGTATAAAAGTTTTCTTAATTTCATGTACATGTCCAAAAGTTAAGGTTACTTTTTTTAAACACTACCAACTCCGCCACACTCATTTTCTCATTAGAAAACATTACAACATACCCCTAAAAAGGAAACCTAATATCTACAAATGTAAAAGAAAAATAATCATACATTTAAACTAATGAAACTAAAGTTTAATAAAACCATAAAGTTTGAATTATTGAGATTTTGTACATTTCCATGTATTTTGTCACTAACGACCCGGGTTTCGCCTTTCGGCATCTTCAGGCATTCGAGCACACGAATGGACTCGAATTGACCTATGAAGCACCCTCAGTCGATGTCTTAAATTAAACTATAAAGTATTTTTACGACGGTGCCGCCATCTTTAAAATTTGTTGCAATTGTATGTTATATATATTATACTCTAATTTTCTCCGAAGAGCTGTTATAGCGTTATATTCGAATCCCATGTACCTTTTCAATTAAAGTGTCAATAAAGGCCACTGGTCATCTCGCTTCACCAATGAAATAACCCTAGATTCATGGGTTGAATTAAAGACGTTATATTAGATGGTAAAATTTTATAAGCACAAGTCAATCCTCCTCCAAGTCAAGTCAAGTCCTCTGTTTTCAATATAATTTCACTTAGATGGGAAGTAGCATTATCTAATAAAAGCACTACTTTCAATGTGTCAGCCCCTTACTTTTCAAAAAATCTCCCACACCTGGAACCCATTTACTTTTTAGAAAATCTTCAAAGATCCTTCTATTCATCCGTACTCCTTTTCGGCTGCAATAATTATCAGGAAGATTTGCTTTTCCAATTACCAAAAGTTTCATTTCATAAAATATGCACGGATGATTCGCAAACCAGGTAATCGGAAGTTTACTATATATATTAAAAATGAATTTACACAAAGTTTTCACCAATCCATCCAAAGTATAGTTTACTAATAAAAAAATTCGTGCCATAGAGGCGTGAAGGTTTACTCTTCATTGAATAACATCTGATAATTTAACGTAGGACAACAGCTTTTTATCCATGAGACTCATTCCGCAACCACATTTACATTGTTAATGTTTTTCATGTGACTTTTGACAGTTTGCTTTGAACATATCTAAACAATATCTCACCAATTAATGAGTATGTACATTGTGCCGTTTTTATGTTTCATTTAATTCATTCACCAATAATTAAACAGTTTTACAATAATCACAAACCAACATGGTGTTCTAACTACATCATTGTCTATCATTAACAAAACGAGTGTTTGTCCATCTATGTAACAAAATTTAACCATCAGAATTTTAAGTAATACATTGTTGCCAAAATGACTTTTGAAATGTCTCGAATACTGTTTTCGCATTATTGTAATTTCCTAAAAACTCTTCATAGATAACAAATTTGTATCAAAATTTGACTACCTTATTAATATTTATGGTACATAAGAAATTAATATTAGTTTGTTAAGTTTATATGACAGAATTTGAAAGAAGGTTTTTATTAGTAGTGTAAACAAATACTTAACATTTATTGTGCGAGTAATCGGATGATACAAAAATGACTGGTGACACATTTTATTTAGACAAAAATAATTACAACAAAGTAATGAAGGAATTTATATGAAATTTGAATTATTGAAATTCCATCAAGCACCCTCAGTCGATGTCTTAAATTGAATTTAAATGAATTGTCAATTCTGTCACAAATAATTTGTATATACACACATCACTCAATCTGGTAAATTAAATCCCTTATATAGCAAATTGAAAACAGTGAATTGATGAAAATTGGTCCCGAATATGAGTCATTGAACTAAATTTATTTAGTTAAAGGTAGTGAAAAATACAATTTGTTCTTTTGCTCCCCAAAAGCAATGTTGTTTGTATTATTTGAAATTATGACTAGATTTTTAAACCATTCAATCAAAATAAATATCAATAGACATAGATTTTTTCGCTATCCAAATTCCCATTTACTTTTCAGTTGTGTTGAACATATAAACTAAGTCTTTTTCCCTTCTACTGATTTGTTACGAGTTTAAAGTTAACGCTGTCGAAAGTCGATAGGTGAAACTGTATTGGAGCTAAAATGAATTGTAAAAATAAAATTCTAACGGTTCATCCGTCGTTTTACATATTGTTCTGGTTTATCTCCATTTCATGGCCGCTGTACGTACTCCCACTCGCAAATTGACGATTGGATCCCTGAACAGTGGGCAGAGTAATTATAGGTTCGCATAAATGTGACATTTCCTCATATAGCTATGCGGTGGCTGCACCATACGTAAACTACATTAACTTAGTAGATTTGAACTTGGGTATCTCGGAATGTAATATTGCCTATGCTGTATTTGAAGTAAATAAATTTCATCTGTAAAATCTTCGACAGATAAAAATATTACTTGAATGCTCAAATATCTTTGCTCATTACAAGTCAAATGACCTTCTTGTCACGATTAACTGATTTTTAAAGACATCTACTTAATCCACATACATAATAATGAAGTTATATTAAAAAATAATCTTCTGAAATGACCATAACAGATAAAAAAAAACAACAGAATTGAATTTCTGTGCATGTGTCAACAGCATGGTGGTTGATAAATAAATACTATGGATTGAACATTCAACGTTAACAGGCAGGAAAGAAACTTTTATTTGAAAAAAGGACCGGTTGCGCTCGGCTAGGGCACATTTTCGAAGGTTCAAAATTATTTCACTCACTCGCCAAGTGACAACCGTCCTGTTTATTAAATAATAAAAAATTGAAATGTCTACAAAACATTATTTTCGATCTTTCTTATGCGTGTTCAACAAAGATTAACTTTAAACTAACAGCTATGAAAGTCTAGGTAAGTCTAGGATCCAATGATTTATAAACAATATTTATGATTCATATGCAATATTATTTTCCGAATGAACTCGATAGCTTCCGTAATTAGAGTAAACGCTAGAAATGTAGATTTGGCTTTTGGTATTATTTTTAATAATCATTCACAACCTTCAGATCGCCATTTACGAGTATTTATTATATTATATGCATTTAATTTATAATTTTTATTATCTATTTTAACATATCTGGTTTTCCTTTATTTCTGTTTGGTTTTTGAGTTTTTTGGTGGTTCAGTAGCTAGTGTTATGTAATATTGACAGCATCTCTTAAACATAATATATTTTATTACTAGATACAGTAGTGTGTTTCCGATTGATTGTAATGGCGAATAAAAGGTTTTGTATTGTAGTTAACCTCAATTAAATTGGTATACCATCATCCGTGCAGTTGTTTTTAATAACTCCGATTTTACAAATCAACAAAGTAAAAAACGGTATTATAAATGATTTACATTAGATGTACTAGTGAATTTTGTACCTACATTTGACAAAAAACGACATAAGTAAAATCGTTTGGGATTGTTTCACATACTGCATTTTATAATTGTTTTTTTTATTTTAAGTTAAGCCAAATATAACTGGTGAATTTATTTACAATAATATGAAAAATAAAACATTGATTATATGTTTAATATAAAAAATTCTGGAAGTTTTTATCGGTGAAAAACAAAACGGCAACATGCAAGGTAATAGAAGGTATCGTGTTTACCGATAGAGATTTTTTGTATTTTGCCACACGATTAACAGTAAAATGAATTCAAAACTTTAGAATCATTCAAAAAAGACTTTTCACTTTTAATCTATAAATGTCTTTCGATCTTCACTAAATGTTTTGATACCTTTTCGGACTACATAACGTTCTAAAAATTTCCAATCGAAACAGTCATATTCTTGTTTATGTACTCTGGTATTATCAATAACTGTTTAATGCAAGTGTACAAATAAATATAACTTCAATTTTAGTCCTATATTTACCATACAAACCCTTTAAAACCAGCTGTGTTTTAGTTTTAATGTGTGGCATGTATTAATACTGATGCATTCATTGATATTTGTAACATTATTAATAGTTGTGTTTTAGCAATAGACTAAAAATGTACACAATACATCCAAAACACAAGTAATTGTTTAACACTTAAAAATATTGAATACCTGTCATATTTATTGTCATACAGTAATTTATTATATAATATATATCGCTATTTTGATATCAACATTTTCAGTCTTCCACAGTTAATTTTCACATAGACTAAATCTCATTTTCACTTTGTATAATCTTTAAGAATATATTTCCCGACACCGTTTCAAAATGCTTCTTTGAAACATTATTGGAAGGTAAGTTTTTTTTTCTGAATGTAGAAATGTGCTTTAGTGCGCAATATGTATATGTATACAATATATTATGTAGTGCATTGTTAGACGACATGTTTAGAAGCAGAATACAATACATACTTCACAATAACCATACCTTAAATGTCGCACACTATTGTTTAATATGTCAGTCCTACCTAACATATTATGTACCTACACTGTAATGCTTGCAGAATTTAATCTTTGATTAAAATTATTTGTCCACGGCAACACTGAATACATTCAATTATTATCTTTGTGCTGTCAAAAATTTACTGTTCTGTTATTCTGAAAATACCTCACTGACATACCATGAAAATTTGACTGGCAATATGAGGATTAGACTGTTTTTCCCTCAAAAAAACACGATATAATGAATTTGTGGTTTTGGTTCAAACCGCTATATTAAATGTTTCTTTGCTATTATCTCTTGGCATGCCGCAACGCTAAAAACACAGTAGACCGAAATGACACAAGTATTTATTAAATGTAGTGACATTTTGCACACAAAGACAGGACTAGAAATAAATAGACTATATTATTGAAGGCGGCCTAGTTACTTTTACATTTCTTTTATAATGATACTACTTTTATCATATTGGTTGTTGGGTTTGCTACACATATCTTATTATTTGTTACTTTTTAATCATGACTGTTTATTATTCACTCTAGTCTACTATGCTTTCAAAGTGTTTATTTATTACAGCTTTATAATATAGCATAGAAAGAACCCAAAATTTCTGTGGTGTCAAGAAAACGGGAGAATTTAGTTTTCTAATAATAATAATAGCTAAGGCAAATATATTTGCCTTAACTATCAAATCACATATGTAATGTTTTTTAATTTAATTTTACACGGTAATGTTTCATTGTTGATTCTAAATAAATATTTATTTTTGATCTCAGCGAATTGCTCAATGTTTTATAAGAGAGATCCTTTATATAACCCTTTCTTTTGACACAGCATAAAGAAAATGATACAGTTCCGTACAAGCTGGCAATTAACAATCGTTTAACCCGTTCAGGTGTGGATTGGAAATCTCTCACGATACCGGCGTGCTTGCCAATCACCACCGACTACTTTCCCGACAAGAGATCTTTACAGAACGATTACCTCGTCTCCGATTATAATCTCTTACCCGATGACGTGAATGCAGATTTTGCCCAAAACAGAGCCATCTACAAAGAACCTTTGACGACTGTGGAGGTGTTCAAAGAACTGGTGTCTCAGAGACTCGCTCAGGTATTTTTTTCTTTCAGTTTCTCTTAATTTGTCTTTTCAAAAAAGACGTTTGACCATAACCATACATAGCAAGCTAGGAACTTCATTTATAGAATTTAAGAGTCCTTGTTGGACTATCTTCATATCATTTTCTAGATACGGCTTCTTCAATAACAAATAGTTTCATTAAAACTTACAGACCCACCGTTTTGCTGGGCTCCCTGTTTTTGAGCTTGTATAGGGTGGATGATGAAAATATCAGTCATCTTTGCCTTTGGATAAATTTACATAACTAATTTCAAAAGACAATGTATTCATTCAGGATTCCAAAACACCTTGTCCATGCTAGGCCGACTGGCTATTACTTCAGGTCTCTAAAGAATGTTTTTATCAGTTGTAAATGCTCAAATAACATTTTGAAATTATTCGGAATTACTTGTCTTATTTTTGTAAACACTAAAGATATATTCTACATGATTATACTTTCATCAATATATTTCAAACTGTCCTCATTAAATTAAAAAATATATGAAATACAAATAGTTCTACTGCATTATTATGTATTTTTTGATTCCCGTCATCGTGGGCGGAATGTGTATCATTAAAATCAAGCATCTTTCAAACAGGGCTTCCAGTTAATTGTCGGAGTTGGAAATGGATCGTCAACAGACGCATCCAGCGGACTTCCTCTGTCTACCGTAGCACCGGCTCCATCAAAGTTACCTGTTCGACCTCGTCATCTTCTTTCGATAGGAAGGGTCTTCCATAAGATAACTCTCGTAGGCTCCACCATCACTGTCACCCGATACAGACCTAGGTATTTTAATATAATATATGTTTCAATTGAATAAAAATATGTTTATGATAATAACTATGTATTTAATTTGATAAAATTTTATTTTCGCAGACACCCTTACCCGCCGTTCAATATCCACTACCGATATCGATTCCACGCCCCTCATCATGACACTTACGAAGTGTCTTGGGTCGCTTTCACCACCGAAAAGCTGGAGAACTTCAATTGGAACTACATGGATCATTATATTTGCACCAGGGGCGATACAGACTTTGCATTGGTTGAAGTAAGTTCATTTTTTTATTTGATTCGCTGAACCCGCTCCTGGTGTTTTTTCAAAAAAATATGTTTTGAATGTTCGTAGATGCTCTATTGGAAGATCTATCAAGTTTTCCAGTTGCGAGTTTTAAATTCCTTATCGTCTAAAATTCAAATTGAATATTGAAGTTAGTCTCTAAGCTCGCATACAATGTGTGATCTTAAAATAAATTTTCATTTTCAGCCTCTCAAATATTGGCGATTCCGTACGCTGCTCTTGCCTCTCAGTAATCCTGCCACAAAACAAATCCTCGATGGAGCCGTCCATTGCGATATCTATCCGGAGCCTACCAAAGCGGATCTGGACAATTTGACAAACGGGTTTCTGCGGATGACAGAATTGCATCTAAATAAAATTAAGCGACCGCAGAGTAACAGTAAACAGCGGGTATGATAGATTTAAACTAATATTACCTTTTTTACACAAAAATAAAATGATATAATATCATAAGTTTAACGGTAAAACGTATCTAAGTGCATTTTCATGTTTGTAGTTTGAATGGTTCAAAGCAGGGTGCATTGTATTTGTGATCCTAGATGTTTTACGAGAATAAGCCGCTAACTATTCGAGTTTATGCTAAAGTTTTACAAATATGATAAACTGCATCAGTAAACCACTTGTGGAAATCAGTCACATATACCTGAATGTCCGTCCAGTTCATTAATCAGACAACTCCAAATTTATAAAATTTGCTTTAAATATGCAGTTATATGTAAAAATCTGATTCAGTACTCAGATAACTCAAAAATGCCACCAAAAAAATAATCTAAGGCGGATAACCTTCTGAAGAATTAAACAAAATATTGATATTTCTTGGTCAGTAACAGGATATTTTTAAATATCCTGTTACTGACTTTACTCGGAAAGTACCTAATTAATAAATACCTGTATATAAAATGTATAAAACTCAGATAGAAATCAATAATATTTGATTTACGGTGACCAATTGAATATAGCTTTTCCCATTATTTCAATATGGGCTATTTGGAGTTTTTTGATTAATGAACTGAACGATCGATATATAAGTAATCCGTGTCAAAAAAATTCTGACTTAAATGGTATTTCAACGATGGACACAATGCTTTTACATCAAACTAGTCGACACTTTGGTTTATTGTGATTACTTTTACCTTTAAACTGTGATATTGTAAAATGTAATATTTTTTTAATCAGTTTCAAATAGCTGTCAAGTGGTGATCTTGTCATTTTGCATAAACATAAACCCAAGAATAATTGATGATTTTTAGAAGCACATACCGTATAACATTAATTTATGAGATGCATTCATATTTTTATATGCCAGAAATAAAAGTAATAAAAATCGCATGAAAACTTTATTATAGAATTGAAAGAAATTTACATTACATATGAATACGCAAAAGATGTGTGTATTTTTGCCTATTTACACACTTTCGCTTGTATCACCATCAGAATAAGAAATATAACAATCTGTTTCATATTTTTATATTTAATAGCATTTTCCAACAGAATAACGTCTTCTGTACCATCAAGGGCATCGGTGATGCAATCCCGCTGCTGCCCCCACGCGTTCATCAACACCCTCACTACCTCTACGGGTCGTTATAAGACGCACCCTGAATTTAAAGAATGTAAAAAACATGCGTCTTATAATCAATATTCCTTTTGAATCTAAAATATTGTTTACAATGAAATTATTATTAACCTATTCGCTGCCCATCCCGTATATATACAGGATCAAGAGTTGAACCCCGCACACCCACCATTGCATCCATATATACGCATCGCCTGGTTTTCAGAATATCAATGAATAATCGAGTAATACTGTATTCTAATTCATGATATCGCTATCAACTTTTATTTTAATGTTATCACTGCCTAATTAATTTGGGCGTGAGAAGACAAAACCGTATTTGGCGGCTGGGCAGAGGAAAGGCTGATAAATATATATATTTGTAATCAAATATGTTTCTATCGTTCAAATATTCATTGCGGAGATTCAAGATCAATATGTTCCAACATGCCTTTAATAATACAATCAACCCATTTATTTACAGCTGATTATTATCAACACTTCCTAATGATAAAGAACACCAGTATTACAAAGCTTTTTTCTAAATGCGTAGATGCTGTTTTTATTATTAAATAAATTGAATAATAATTATTTTATACATAGACAATTTTCAGCCGACGTCCCGTTGATAGTTTCAGCAATGCAACGATATCTTGTTTATGTTTTTTAATGTACATTCTGCTCTTTATGTTTTTAGAATTTAAACCAGTATCCACTAGTGGCTTCTGCATGATTTTAATTCTCTTATTTATTTGACTGTTTAAATATTTTCTTTTTTCTCTTTGTAGTTTTTATTTTTACTTATTAGCATTGACTACTAACCTTACGGTGACGTTTCGGAATTATCCAAAGAATAAATCTCTCACTATAAATATCTGATGCGTTTGGTGTGTAACCGTTTACAACATGCTGTATACACCGATGCCAAATTTTAACTTTAGTCTTATTTTGCACTTAATTGTGATATTTAAAACACCATTTTAAAGATATCTGGTGTATACTGAGTAATACATGTAACATTTTACAGCTTGTTCTAAAGGCATTTTCAGTGGGGGAGGGAATGTATTAGCATTTTGACAGACTAAAAAAACTGAAATTATTATTCTTTAATTTAGAAAATTTCAGGTTGGAAACATTTAATTTATTATAATCCACATAATAAACAGACAAGTGACATTGCATGACATTTAGATTTATGGCATTTTACTAGTTATTGTTGATTTTAATGCAATATATATATATATATAACTATTTACAGCAGGGTTGTTCAATTTCGTGTCTATGAAAGCTAGTTTTGTATAGTAATTTATAATAAAGTAAGTCAAAACTTTCAGATGATTATTGTTTTAAAATTTTTAATGTAAAATTAGTCAGATATTAGTTAACCCGCTCCGTGGCGAGGACGCGCCCATAGAAACATTCACCCTATGTGCAGAACACGCCTAGTGTGTCCACCTTAGTATATTGTTCGAATACTACAAAAAATGTCTTGGCATTGGTAATCCCGTTAGCTTTTTGCTTCAGAATATCGTATCCAGAAAGTATCTCGGAAAATTCGGTTGTTTTCAACTGTTTCAAACTAATATACAATCTTTATGGATATAAACATATCTTATTAAATCCTTCATTTTTAGTGTAATAATTTTTGTTATCAATATCTAAAAAGTTGATTCTTATAAATACCTATACAGTATCAAAGAAAGATAGCGTCATTTTGTATTGCATCTTTTAGAGTCAAAAAATTCTTATAAATGATACATTGGTGTACTAAAAATTTGAATATTTAAAATCATGTCAGTTAGGAAACAGAATGATTATTAAAAAGAAAAAGATGTATTTAAAACACGTCTCCGACCGTCTTGTTGAGCAGCCCTGATTTGCAGTATCAAAGTAATTATAAAATAAACAAACATTTAAATGCTTATGATAACTTTTTGCTAAATTTTTACATGCCTATATATTGTTAAATTGCAGTCGCACTTAGAACATGCTGTGAAATATTATTTATGTTATTCAAATTAACCTGTATAATATATAAAAAATGGTTTTTGCAAATCTGAAGCATCTGGTATATTTTTCGATTTGTCAAAATTTTTTTGAATACCCGATGTTAACCGACATCTCGTCTGACTGTCGTTCTGCCCTCGATCCGCAAGGCAGAGTGACAGTTGGCACGCTGTCGTAATTAATCCCCAATTGGCTTGTAACATATTGTAAATTGTGTGCGATTGTGGTTGCGTTTCGGCGTTAGGCGCTTTGCCCCGCTCCTCCAGCGAACGCCGCCCACCTCACGCGCCGACGACACTCAACCAGCATCGTCTCCAGACAAACCAATCAGGTACCGATCACTGCTCTTCACACATCAACAGTTGTTATCGTTCGCAGTCGCTCTGTCTCTCATAATCATCACTGTTCTAATGCATTCGCTCTATATCAATTTTGACATTTTAATTTACTCTGTAGTTGTAAATGCTAACCACCCTTCCAAAAAAATATATTCCCATAGTTAACATTCAATAATTCATATTATTAATCACCTGACATCAATATGAATACAATTATATTTAAAATTTACTTTATATTTTAGAGGATTTTATGAATTAATCCTTACAAAACAAGATATCCTTGTCATACAGGAAGAAGTGATCAAGTGTACAGTAGTAAAATGTGCAAGTGGACTGTCTAAAAATTTTATTTACATTTCTCATTTAATTTTTTTTGACATTTGTGGGTATAGGTTTGTTATGTTGTACATTTTTTCTAGATAACTATTATGTTTCGTAAGATGTCAAATAGTTCTTTTGATCATTTTCGTGAATGGTGCACTTGGTCACTTTCCCTTATATGATGACGATATGTATTTGTTTAGTTATCGTTGGTTCTATTTAACTGCAAAAACTTGCTATAAAGCTAAAAAGAAAAAACTGACAGTCTGCCAAAATAAGGACATCACAAACAACTCCTCTGTTTCTTAAAATCAGATCCAAAAATCAAACCCAAAACCCCCATAAATAATCAGGGTGCTAATCAGGCCTTATCTTCATCCGGCACTCTCCCAACCTAATTTCTATTATTATTAATTATTATAAAAGGTACTTACCTGCATAAGGCTATTTGTATATGCTTAACTTTCAAAACAATTATAATACAGTGGAACCCTGATTCATCGTTTTTTTATGGCACTGCAGGAAAGTCTCAAAACCCATAAATATATATTTTTAAGGAAAACTTATTTAATTGTGTGAAATTTTTATATTGGATCCATCAATAGGCATATTAGCAGTTCCCGCTTGCTGGTACTATATGACTAGACTCCTTATCGGACTTTCTTTTCTTATTATTACAATTAACTCGCAGATCTCATTCTTCTTAGGGACAATTGAGCTCAGAGTTGTTGGTGCTAGACGTCTTACCATGCCAACATAATTTTCTCCTAGATTTATTTCAACTTCTTCTACTATTTTCACTCTCTCACCTAGAGTCTTAACTTTCTTCATAAGAAGCATTTTAGTTGCGAGGTAAACTTATGCATGTAATTCGACCGGTCAGTAGTGTACTCTGTGAGTAAGCGAGTCAGCAACAGAATCATGCAGGCACTATGACAACAAGACGGTTCTTACATACTTGCAATCTCGATTGTTGTGCGAACAGGATAGCTATAGCGACTGGCAGTGGTCACACATCCTTCTTAGCATGATGACAAATGTTTGTCATCATACTGATTTGTGATGGTACCATAATATATAAACAACAGATAAGGAAACGATGAATGTGGGATTATTACTACTGTTCTTATGATTGGTTGAGCTGCAACTCAATTTTCTTTTCTAAATCACTTCACTGGTCAATATTTAATAAATAGTATCATTCCTCCGACACCTTGTTGTAACAATTTCTGTTCAATATTTCATTGTTATGAATCTTCTACTAACTTTGTTGAATAATTTACTTGAAAACTATGCTAACACACATATGAGGACTCTGGAAACAAAGGCGGTAGTTTTCATAATCCTAAAATATTGACAAAACAATTAAAACGTTATATTTTTATTTTTTATAGGCACAACTTCTGAAAAAAGTTATGTTAAATGTTTTTATTAATATTATCTTAATATTTTAATATAATTTACATCATTTCGTGTAATCGTTTTTGAAATATATCCATTTTAATTATGAAAACTTCCACTTTTGTTTCCCAATATGTATAACTGCCACCTTTGTTTTGTGAAAACTGTCAGGTTTGCTTTGAACACACATTCACAATATGAATAAAATGCCATACTGAAAACAGCGAAATAGAGCCGGCTGATTAGTCCGCTTAATAACTGCCGCGATTGTTATACAAGACTGTGAAAACTGCCGCTTTTCTTACAAACTAAATTTTAATTCTTCAAAAATGTACGTGCCTTATGCGGAATTGCCAACTCTACATGATGACATATCTACGTCATTTTCGACAAAACATGGAGACCGCCACCTTGTTCCCAGAGCCTCATGTTTCTAATTCATACTAATGAAAAACAAAAATAATATAGCATCCATCAACCGACCTATCAAACATTAAATCATTTGCCATCACTGCTTATTTGAAATTTTTCATAGATCATCCATATTCTTGAATGAAAGACTTAGAAATGTTCTATCATTATTAACTTCTAATAAAAATCACAGAGTTGATACAGAATATCAAGCATAACACTGTACCTTAGTTTCCAAATTTACCCCCAGATGTCTTAGATGTAGCATGCCATATTCCCGGAATTGAGAAAACTATTTGCCCTATTTTTTTAATGCTGTCAACTTTCGTTTGACAAAATAATAATACAATCTGTTTTTAGATTCTACAGGTTGGGTAAAGTATTCCATCTGAATTGTTAATAATGATGGGTCACCAAAGATTCTCATAGCCCTTGCATAATAAACTCTTTTGTCTATGATTTGTCTATCTTTTTGCCTCTTAGTAGTGTTTCACACCTTTGATTTCTTATTTACACTTCAACATCTGATCGATTTCATGTTTTATCAGTAGGTCTATAATGTTACCGCTAATTTTACAATAAAAGTGTTGTCATACTTTAACAACATTGCTTATTAATATTTGTCATTATTTGTATTAGATCTGATTCATATTTAATGCTTTTTGTTTGATCATTCATGGCTCATTATCCATTATTTGTTCCATACCTAAAATAGTAATATTTTTTTGTAAATCAAAAACAAACAATGTATAATAACATAAATATTATGCTAGTTTCATAAATATCATTTGTGTGACAGTAAAATCTCAGTTTAGTTTAAAAATAAGAAATTTAAATACACTTCCATAATATAATCTTTAATGTTGAGTAAATAGGTTCTGATTTCGAGAGCGTTACTTCTACTAGTGAGGAAAAATTTAAAAAAAAATTGACAAACAAAAATTCATATTGATAAAATCTAGGTTACTGTACTTTTGAAAACGTCTCAGTTTATAAAGGCATTCCTTATAATACTATTCTACAAACCATGTGGGATTTTTTTCAACAAATTAATTCATCTCATCGAAAATACCCTTTTTTATTTAGAGAAATATATTAAACATCAATAAAAATAATTAGCTTTATTTACTAGATGAATGTTTGTAAAAAAATACATTTATCAACTTGTAGATAGATGTCACTGTCTCAAAAAATGAACTCCAAATTTTTGTAATTGATCAGAATATTTTTCAAATGGTTGATAATTTTTAATAAAATCTATTGAAGCTGTTATTATAAATTTCTTATTTTTTAATTTTGTATATTGCACACAGTTTTTCAGCAAAATTTTAACATAAAAAATGTAAATTTAAATCTGTAAAATATATTTGTATTCAATTCAAAATCATAATTAAATAATCTTGCCTAATGCAAATATTAATAAGTAGTTATTTAGGTATAACAAAACTAATTATAATCGAAAATGTTAGTCGGAACTACTTTTCTTGCAAATTGGCTTGTGCATAGAAACTCTTTTGCTATTATATTTATGTTGGGTATTTCAGTGAGAGAGCTATTCGTTGGTTCATGTAATTAATTGTTTATTTCTTCACGACTAGCCGCAGTCTGGGGTTGGCAATTCTCCGTTCAGGGAACGCGTCGGCAGCACGAGACTCCCAGATAAACCGAGGCTCCGGTTTGACACGATGTCAGTAACTACTCCCAATTTCGAATACAGCATTTCTTTTTTTATTTCAATCCGCCGCCCGCTTTTTTGACTGCCGCCTTCATTTTGAGCATCCTCTTGTGCATTGGTTTAAATTTTATTTTGACACTTTTCTTCCGTAATAATTTTCTAGCTTCTTCCGACATAACTCCCTCTGGCCCCGGGTGATATGATAATTTTTTCAGCATAAATTAATACCACATGAATGGATGAAAATAATAGACATACAAGTATCATCTATTTCAGGATTTCGTTACTAATATGATGGCATTTTATTTATATAATTTCCGTCATAAAAAAACAAAAATCCGATTGATACGTCATACCAAACCGTGTGTCTTTGTATGGTTGATGAGTGAAAATAATAATTTGTATATCTAGGGATACTTGTACTTCTTTAGTTTTTACCCCTTTTTTTCTAACCCCATACCCTCTCATACAATTCAAATATCTTCGCTTTGTAAAATATTCTCATTCCCTTGTGTCGTAGTCTGTTTTGTGGAGTGTTTTGGAGAAACCTCGGAAGAATATATTATGCTATTTGAGTCAAAGCTGTTGATTCTTATCAAACTAAATTGTTCCGCAAAGCTTTCCTTTCTATTATTAACTGAGCTACAAAAAGATTATTTCGTGTAACCAAATAAAAATATTGTTTTGTTTTATCGAATTCAATTTGTACCCCAAACTTATTATCTTCCCTATTTAATTTTAAGTTTTAACCTGTGATGTGCGGTGTGGCATATATATAACATTATGAAATTGTTATCCCTATAGCTGAACCTCTGAAACAAAATTAACCTTGCACTTATGAGCAGACACCAGAGGATGAAATTCTATCTACTCGCAATATTTGTTGGCAACACTGAATATTTAAATTGACACCTTTTTCCACTCTTCACTGCAGGATTTTCTTCCTATTTTTAATATTACTTCTTTGCATGAATTCACTAAGCATTTATTGTAAATAAAATGAAAATGATCCTCTAGAATTTATCACAGCTTCTGCAAGTCTGTGTTCGAATTAATCAAAGAGCACTTTATTACATTAATTCAATAGTTCTAATGACCATAGATAATTTATTAGAAAAGCTTTTTATAATATTATGTTGATTGATGTATTATTTTTTGGCCGAGACTCACTAGTTTTTTTTAATTAATGTAAACACAATTATATTGCTTTTGCATATTTTAAGCATTCATATTCATAATCTGTTTTTAGATAATATTCAATGGTTAACAATATTTTTTAGACTCAAAGAACCTTGATGTTTCCTGCAGTCAGTGTGTGCATTTATTTTCGCTTAGGGTTTTGGTATTTACTAATAAAAAATGTTCTTCGAAATATAAAAATATTCTGCAATATTAATTAGAGACACTGGAGAATGGCTAATGCATTCTTACAACTGAATTAGAAAACATTTTAAAGTTTTGTCGCAATCACTATCGTGATGAGATGGCAAGATTTTTGTATTTTCCTTCTATGGATACTGATCATCACATTGCACTTCCTCATGCCATGTATTCATCTTTACTAATGAAAATTATGTACAACATTAATTAATATCCATCAATAAGATGAATGCATGCAATTTTATTTTGAAATTAGAATCGCAATAATAAATCACTCATGGTGTTGCCATCTTGAAATATTTTGACATTTAATAATTGTAAAGGATTTTTATCTTTGGATATCTGAGATGACGATGAAGTTATCAAAGAGTTATAATTAAAAATATAGGCATAATAACAGTTATTTTAGTGAAATATTGATAACTGCTCTGTATTTCTTCTTCCCAAGTGGAGAATCACACAGATAACTGGTACTATTGCAGACTTTTATTTATAACTGCCTGTTTGTACAGTGAAACCCCGATTCTACGTTTTTCAAGGTACCCTAAAAAACGATAAATGCAGGAAAGCTTCAAATAAAAAAAATAATTTTTTTAACAACTTTTTTTTATTATTATAAAACATTCATTCTTTCTTAAAGCCGTTAATACTAAGTTGTCTCTTTTTTAAATTTGGCACATAAATTTTAACAAACTCGCATACTTTCCAAAATGCAGATTCATCTATATCCTTGGATTAGAAAAATGATTCGAAGGCCAATAACGGTTTTGTAAATGTCGGAACAGGTTCATTATTGCACTCTTCTCGACGCCACAGGTGACTTGCTTGCTGTCACACTGCAAGACACGACTGAAAAGTCTATGTACATAGGTGCTTAGTAAGTGAGTGAACGGAAGCATTATGACACCATGAATCATAAACAATTCTACGAAGCTTGTACACTTGCAGTCTCAGGTTTTTTCTACTAACCGGTTGTATGGGGTCAAACGTGCTTATGAGCGAAATGAGAAATAGTCAACAAAAATGGTCAACCGAGGTAATACTTGTGACGGGACCGTAGATAGGTTGAGGAAATCGATAAATCGGGGAACGATTCTTGCGGGATTATTTAACATTGTTCTTATGGGTGTTTGGCCGGGACTATGAAAAATGAACGATCCATGCGAGAACGGTAGATCGGGGTTCCACTGTATTTATTTATTTCTTGTAATTAAATAAATATTGGAAATAGTTGTCGCAATCTTCCTCATAACTGTCATAACTTACACAAGTTTGAAGTTTATTTACAACGATAAGTTTCTTGGTAACGCATGACTTCAATACTGAACTTTAAACGATGCTTCAAATGAGGAGTGTATTGTTGTAGAGTATTTTGTATTTATGATTTCCTAAGTCCTGGTGGACCGGGTGTTCTTTTTATCCAGCTTCAGTTAGGTGAAAGAGATCACAGTAATCGCTATTGCTTGTGGATTTGTAGATATAAACCGCTTCTAACTGAATTCTGGTCACACGCATTATGACTATCATTGCCATGGTTTGTGGTTACAGCCAATTGCGTCCGACAAGATAACAAACAACGGATGCAGCAACGGAAAGTAAGTCTAATAAAAAACAGAAATTTAAATTAAATAAATTCAACGTTTTTGTAATGTGCATATGATGTCAATTAAAACATTCTGTGATCGAATTTTCGTGTTTACAGTTTATATTTTGAATTTTAAATGTTCACCAAACATCAAGGGAAGACAATTTTGTTTGCGTTTTAAAATAAAAGTTCACGCTAGAATTATTAGCTTCTGAACAATTTTTACTAATTCCGAATTTCGTCTGTTATCATTAGATTTTACACCATAGTCAAACTATTGAATTCTTGACGACGCCGGTTGAGATGAGAACTTGTTTGATATTAACATTTCAACACAAATTAATTTTTGAAACATTTTTTTAAAGCATTGCTCAAATGTTTGTAAAAAATAAAAACAATTCTTTGGTCTAAGTCCATAATTTTATCGACGGATCAGAACCGGTTTCACTCATCATGAGCAGTTTCAATTGATGAATTGATATCAGATAACATTGTGGAATAAGTTTTAAAAGATAGCTTGAGTAACAAGCGGTTCTTGTAGAAAAACTTCATTAGAGATACCGCCACTTGTCTAATTTTATTAAATATTTACTAATGGATCTAACTCACTTAATATGTTTGTGGTGAAGTGAGTGTTGTTCATTTTATTGTCGGTTGTGACTATGGAATATCACAAAGAAGTTATCGTTAAAAACACCTGTATAAATCAACCGTTAGAAATTCCAAATGCCGATATCTTAGCAATTTACAAATGTGGAATAGGTCGGTTCACCACCAGGGCAACAATATACAAGATTTTACTTAAATAAGTATGAAATAGACCTTTTCTTCAATGATATAAACAACACTGTCATTTGTATTTTTAATGAAAATATCGTAAGTATACAGGAGAAAGTGACTGAAGTGTAAAATAGTAAAGTTTTGTAGAAAATCATTAAATTTTGTAATCACTAAAAAGAACTCGTGTTGCATTTACATTTCTGATTTTGTTTTTAAAATTTTTTCCAGACACCTTTTAAGTTCATAAAGTTGTTCTTAACACATTCGCAACGGGGGAAATATGACCAAAATATGTGCTGCGGCGGGGCTGATTCGCAGGAAATTGACAATAGGTCATGGAAAGAATAGTATGAAACTGACCAACCGACAATTACGCGAAAACAAGTTTGGATGTTCTTCTAAAGGTGTTTCGTAATAAACTGATCAAATTCTTTCAATAATATTATAAATCAAACATGACTTATTACTTATGAATGATAAATGTCCCCTATATCAAATGACGCGAAAAACGCGCTCCCTGCCGCAATACAAAAAACTTTGCGGCGCAGAAAACGCGTCCCCCGGAGTTAACGTGTTAATAGATAATAGTTTTTTAATCAATTTTCGTTAGAAATGCACTTGGTCACTTTCTGTTGTACGACGACGATATTGGTTATAAGTGATTAAATATCTCAATGAACTATACTTCAAAATAGTCGATAATCAATTTCTGAAAATGCAGTTCGATTCTGGTCAGTTCATATTTTGAATTTACTAGTTTTCAATTAATTTTTTTAAATGTATTCCAGGGCTGCCGGGAGTAAAGAAAGAATGAGGGCCGCAAATGAATCAATGGATCATATGGCTGACGACACTTACGATGATGGGTAATGTTAAATAATAATTAAATTTAAGTATAATTTAAGACATCGACTGAGGGTGCTTGATGGAATTTCAATATTAAATTTGGATTATTGAGATTTTGTACACTTCCATGTATTTTGTCACTAACGACCCGGGTTTCGCCTTTCGGCATCTTCAGGCATTCGAGCACACGAATGGACTCGAACTGAGAGACAGTAAACAGTTTCTAACTCTTATATAGAAGATACAAATTGCCTCGTATTGCCTCGTAAATGATATTTGTCGCATTTGTATCTTCTATATAAGAGTTAGAAACTGTTTACTGTCTATCAGTTCGAGTCCATTCGTGTGCTCGAATGCCTGAAGATGCCGAAAGGCGAAACCCGGGTCGTTAGTGACAAAATACATGGAAGTGTACAAAATCTCAATAATCCAAATTTAATAATTAAATTGAAAATGAAATTCCTCATGGGTCCACAAATGACATCACACGAATTTTGCCATTTTTTGACCATCCATCGACGCATTTCGCCACAAAATCTTTCACCCCCCTCCTTCCTTTTTAGTTATTTGGCAAAAATATATTACTTTCTTAAAATCAACACAACTTCTAAACCATTCGATATTTTCGATTTTAATTTTCAAGGGAATCATCACTGACATTTAATCTTTCAAAATAAAATAAAAATACCCCGATTACATCATAATTTCACTATATCTATATACTAAATATAAAAATCAGTTATTAATTCTGTAAATTGCACTCCACATGTTATCAATCTGAAATATTTAACATATTATATAAAATATGTAACAACATATTTATCCATAACGTATAATTTTACAATAAATAATGATATATACTTGCAAGTCCCACAACTTTACAATCACTGGAAGTGTGAAATTTGACGCCGCCTGATTCGAAACTAATATTCTGCTTTCTTTAAATATTAAATACACAAACATCGAGAGTATAATAACTCAGGCAGTTTATTTCCCACTTGTCAAAAAAGAAATCGTTAACTTATAAATGAACTTCAAGCTCACTATTCCAGAAACAATCTCATAGTTCCGCGTACAATTCATCTCATCATTTTGTGAAGACATTCTTATATTGATAACGTCGTATATAATACAATTGACAATAATATCGTCGTTGTTCTGGAAGAAGACACTAACTGAAAAACTCTAGTTTTGAGTAATTGTACTTTGAATTTTGTCAAATGCTTGAAATACTACGCCTTTTTCATTTTGTTTGTTTGTACAAAGTTGTTTTTAAGTAAAAATGTAATTTATAAAAATAAATGTATTCTTCCATACGGTAGAGTTCAAAAGAAGTAACATTTCGGTATAACTAATTAGGTAAGTCATTTTTTCGATTTAGTGTTTTTTTCCAGAACAGCGGCGATATATTTGAATAAAAAACGATAAATAAACAGCGCAAGCATATATAAAAAAATACTTTGACGTGAATGACTCAAACTAAACTAGCAATGGAGATTGCAAAATACATCTGTAACACTATTGATTTTTCATTTCCTAACCCAAACTTCGACTCTTATAATCTAGTAGATAGTATAACTCGTGATAATTGATTGCGGCGTTGCATTATGCAACAATACGCAAAAAACGTAATTTTACGTTTCCCAACATTAATATGTCGATATATTCCATGTTTTATTATTTTACTTTAGATATATGTCGGGGCCGAAGCTGAAGAGTACGTCTACGTTGCAAGAAATATTGGAGGCCATGCGAAGTCCCGAAGGGGGTGTCGGTTTCATGACTCAGACTGTCAGTCTTCCTTCTCAAGCGTTTGTTTCCATCGACTCAATACAGTGGCTCATCTATCGGCTGGACGGTGTGAATGATATTGATACGGCAAAAAGAAAAATGGAGGTAAGGACGAGATATTTAAATCTGAAAAGAAAACCTTTTAAATTTGTAATTCTCATTTTATAATATATTGCATTGTTTTGTCCTGTAGCCGAGTGGTCAGCGCTCTTGTCCTATTCAGCTATTCTCACCCAAAAAGAAAGGTTGAGTTACTGAATAACAACACACATTGGGAGTTAAAAGAAAAATAGTGCTAAAATTGTAATTACGTTACATCAACAGTCTTTGTCACGAATCTTCCTATTTCAAAACTAACAGCAACATTTAAATCACACGTTACACACCAGTGACTTTTATATTTAGGCGCATTCCTACGCAAGTAGGTGGTATGTGTTTTAAAGCGAGAAAGTGTATGCGTAAAGACAATCCAGAAAGCGCCTAGGTGTTAAAGCCACTATATTTTAAAAAATAAAACACAATTCATTTGTACTACTTTCACATATTTATAATGATCAGGACCGGTTTCGCTCATCACGAGCATTATCAACTGATGAGCGAAACCGGTCCTGATCATTATAAATATGTGGAAGTAGTACAAATGAATTGTGTTTTATTTTTTAAAATATAGCATTATCAACTGATGAGCGAAACCGGTCCTGATCATTATAAATATGTGGAAGTAGTACAAATGAATTGTGTTTTATTTTTTAAAATATAATGTCTTTCCACCAAGAATTGACAGTTAACACCTATTCAGTTGATAATGCTCGTGATGAGCGAAACCGGTCTTGATCATTATAAATATGTGGAAGTAGTACAAATGAATTGTGTTTTATTTTTAAAATATAATGTCTTTCCACCAAGAATTGACGGTTAACACCTTAAAAGTGGTTAAAGCCACTATTATGTAATGATGTATAACTTGAAAAACCCTACAGAAGCATCCAAAAAAATATGTTTAAACACTAAATGACATGCGGAATCCGAATAAGTCTGTGCAGTGATTATTTATAGCCTGGATGATTTAGCGCAGATTTAATCAGACCAATCAGGCAGTGCATAAAAATTACAAATGGCGTCACTAATTGTCAACGTTTCACGGAAATCACGCTCTGAAACCAATAAATTCGATAGTTGCAGGCAAATGCCGATATGTCCAGTTTTATTTTGGGTATATGTATTGCAATTGGCGATTGACGGGCTAACAAAAATAGACATATTGTTCTCAATTGAAAATAAAATACGGTGGAAAAAATAAACTATCGTTCAAACTAATAATTCAACCGTGAAACACAAAAATGTTGTTTACTCCGTACATTACAAAGTTGACCCGTTCTACTGCAAATAAATTCTTCAGTAACAAACCATTTTTATATTATGTAATTATAAGTAATATAATGTTCATGTTGGCCAAATACACCCGGTTAATACGACCACAAGTGTCACTCATTATTTCAGTGCGAGGGGTTAAATGCCTCAAGTATATCATATTTTTATTCTATTTCAAATCCGCAACTAAAAAACACGGTATAATTGATGTGGTTAGATTTATTAGTCTCATTATTTATTTCAGACGATGCTGAAGGAGGGACTGATCTGCCATTCATCGGGCGAATTCTCAAAAGGATTCATTGTCGGGTACTACATGTATTACATTCTACCACAGAAGAAAGAAAAAGGTTAGTACAGTGCAAAGAAACTTGCCCTGCTGTACAATGCAACAAAAGTTCATTTTCAAATCAAACCGAATATAATATTTGTGCTTCTCACCGATTAGATCTTGCCGAGTTTGTCCGTCCCTTGGGAGATCTGCAGAGCTTTGAGAACGAATGGATGGAAGTAGAAGTTCTGGGAGTCCGCTCTCCGCGTGCCAATTACAATTCGGAAACCATGAGAGGGCGAGGCCGAGATATCAACAACAGAGATGGCAATTCGAGAGGTGCCGGCTTGAAACCCTGCGATGAAACTCAAGTACCTGCTTTCCTCTGCGAGTGGATTGATCCTGATTATCTCTACCAGGATAATAATGATTCAGAATGTGAGCATTTTTTTTATAAATAAACACTATCGGAAGAAATAAAAAAAATTAATGTGCATTGTCATCAATCGTCTTTGAAAAATTGAAAATAACCACTTTTCAAAGTCCAAAGTAAAATGCACTCTTATGTCATAAAAATATGGAAAGCTTAACCATTTGATAGTGAGTTACTTCTTATTTTTTTGAATTTTTTATCTACTACTAAATGTAAAACATTTTATTTTGTTATGGGTCAATCTGTGAAGAATATTACTTTTTGTGTGTGTCTGCGTGACTCTCTATTGACAGTGATTCCAAGAATGAAGTCGAACCGAAACGAATTTTTACACTCAATATTATATGGCCACAGATTTGTTTCCAAATTTTAAACTTTTTACAAAATTCTTTTGTTTGTTAGCAACAAATAATAAAAAAAATGTCACTTATAGATGTGTAGTATCCATATCTGAAGAAATAATAAAAATATGAGAATGGCAATCGATAATAGATAATGCAATACCTCGCCCGTACTACTCAAAGTGTTAAAACACAGGAAAATAATTTGGGCCGAATATTTCTATTCCTATTGTGAAAAACCCATTTTAATATGGCAGTCCTGTAGCAGCGTACCCACACTGGAATAGTTATTCATTGAATCGTAAGATAAACAATCAAAACATGCATTATTTTGGGTATCTTTGAAAACAAGTATAGTCAAAAGTAGTGCGAAAAATGTATTCAACCTTAATTATTGCATTAGCTCATTTCTGTATATTGATTTGTTTATTTTGATCGATTTTCTAGTGCCATTATATAAGAACACTCATTTGGACATTGATGTCAGCAGCAAGAGTGATCGAATAGAGTGGGGACATGCACGTTATCAGGCATCGTGGCGGCCGCACACTGCTTACGAAATGTGCATTCAGTGGGTTACGGCAAGCGGAAACATTGTTGCTGATCTGGTAGGGAATACGATTCTTCGTTGTGCTGTAAAATACTATTGAAAATGTTAAATTGGTATATCCTTAGACATGGTCAATAACCGATTTCTGTTTCAGATATATGGATGGATGCGCAAAGCATTCGCTTGCGGTCTCCACATGGTACCCATTCCGGCAGATCCACTAGCTTTGCCGTTTACGCCCAAATCTGATCCACTCCGTGGACCCATATATGTTCCTCTCAACGAGGAACCTCTGCTCAGAAATAAGACTTCACTTTTTGACGGTAAGAAAATATGTGTGTTTTTTTAAACCTTTTATTAAATAAATATATTTTATAATTTGCATATTGTGATGTTGAAATATACATGTTTTTTATAAGCCAACTTATACCGATTATTCGTTATATTATAAAATTGCTAGAATAAATTGCCAAAATTGTCTCAAAATAAAAATTCTATCATTCTTCACAAACTTACAAATGATGACAATCTCGATTAATTAAATAAGAATAAAAAAAAAATGAGAAATTAATGTTGGAATATTTTACAAAACTATTAAAATAAATATTTCACCAGGTTTCTCCGAAGAGTCCTGGCCGGAGAGGTTGTTCCTATTCCAAGAGGCAATCGTAGGCCGATTCGGTTTTATAAAGTGCACAGTAGAGAGCACATCACACACCGGAGGAGTAGGCGAGCATCTCTACGTCCACATAACTGGCAACATGTTTATTCTGATCCCGACAACTCCACCGCCTCCCCGAACCATGAGGGTCCGCCCTGTTGCCAAACATATCAATCCCACAAGGTAAATAATAATGCATATTTATGGTTTGTAAACCTTTGAGTGGTATCGCGCCACTGTTGCGATGAAGTCTGTTATCTTTTCCAATTCTCATAGCTTTTATTAAATTGTCAATATTTATTCCAGTATATAGATAATACACTTATCTATCACATTATTTCTATTATTTGGAAATGAGTAAATCCAATAAAAATCAAGATAGTAAAAGCTTCTAGATAACCTTTAAAGATAATAAATTACTTAGTTACAAAAATGATGAAAGGTATAAATAAAAAAGAAATAGATGGATTTGGCAGCCTTTGAAAACTCGTTTTCTCAAAGTATGCGAAGATATTTACTTTGAAAATATATTTTAATGGTGGATTTTTCCAAAATAAACGTGTTATGAAAAATTTTGTTTTTTCTAAGATACCCGGTGCATTCAGAAGTGGCTCCGAGTCCTCATGAAGCTTACATCACCCGACATGTCAGTGGAAAAAACAAAGATGATTACGATACCAGTCGGAGGGTAACTGAAATATTTCACATAAAACTTATTTATACTATGCATTTTTTAACAATTAAATTCTTTCTATGGATTCGGCAACTTTTAAAATTTAATTTGTAATATAAAATTAAAATTGATATCTTAGTTATTCCACTTGGTTTATCACTAACGTGACGCGTTTCGCCTCTTTAAGAAACATCTTCAGACTAATCATATCGCAAGGTTATGTATTTCTAAGGTAAACAATGATTCTAATTGAGAACGTTTGTATTCACATATGATGCAAATTTTGCGATGTTCGCTCTTTGCGCAGCGTTTTGCGGTACAGGAGCAGCCAGCTTTTTCTTACCAAGAGTGAGTCTCGCTCGCACGTAAGAAACAGCCGTCTCTGTCTTACTGAAAAAAGGTCTCGCTCACACCACTACGGCGTCGAATGCGGGCCGCTAAGATCGATTCGGGGGACGGGAAAAAATCTTTTCGAACCCCTCTCAATTTTGAATAAAAGCCCGTGCAAATTGTACAATAGGTCACTTGACTTGCTCCGGGTGAGCAAGTAACATCTACTTGACTCCAGTCGTCTCCGGGTGAGCGACTTGCCTGTCTTGTTTTTTTTTTTGGAAGAAGTCTCCATTGGCTGTCCGCCTACAAATTTACTTCGCTTCTTTAATTAAAAGTCCTTTTTAGGACTATCGCAAAAACTTTCGTTTGTTGATCCCAGGGGATCCAGTGTAGAATCACGCCACCCCTTTCCCACCCACCGTGAAAAAACCGCGAATTTAGTTTAGAGTCACCCGCCGCGTTCAGTGCTATCTCTCGACCAGTTGGGCAGTGTGCTTGGCCGGTTCTCCGATTTAGTCCGGGACTAATCCGAGAGAAATTCGCGCCGCCGTTGGCAGTTGATTACCATGTAATCAAACCCCTTCATCACTTTGGCACGTGGCCAAGCTGATCAGTGACGTGTTATTGTGAAAACATCAGTACATGTAAACGGCCAGTGGCACAACCACTGGTTGGAGTATTCAACGCCCGGTACTGGTGTTTACTCTTTAAGAGATAATGTTGTGTATACTTGTGCGATCTGACTACAGGCCAGGGTTCGTTATGAGGAGTAGTTATTCCGCCCCTCGGGTATTCAGTCCACCCGAAATCCGGTCGACACTGGTTGTCAAAACCGGACTCCCCTCTGGAGCCGGACAGAGCCCCCGTCCCCTAGCCAAGCGCTCGAAGGACGTCTATTCTTGAATTGCGAAATTTTCTCACTTTAGATTAAATTCATTTGTGTTTGTGTTGTTTGTGCATTGTGATTTGTGTTATCTATAAATAAATGTGTAGACTCCGGATGAGTCTGCACGTACAAACCGAACGCGACTTAGTGTAAAGAAGGCCCTTGCTTTCGTTTCCCCTCCCAATAGCTCTATCTGCCTCAGAGGTAGAGACCGTCTCTCTCTTGTGAAGAGGAGACAAGTGAGGACATCTCATCTTATTACTTATTTCCTCTGGTTACAGATGGGATTCTTATGGTCGTGGAATCATATGGTGTCGAAGAAATGGAGATCAGCGAACACCCCTGCAACCGGTGATGAAATGTTTCAGCTCAGATTCCTACGAGATTTCAAACACTTTTGCGCAAACCAGGAACAGCGGTTGAGTCAGTTCTGGGAGCAATGCTGGGAGTTGAAAGAGAAAGTCGCCGTCGGTGAAGAATGACGCAGGAGCGACCGATAAACTTTCATTTGACCAGGTCGGTGATTATTACATTATTTTGTCAGCCGTTGAACAATAATTCATCACTGATATTTTATGAATAATAATCACTCGGTTGACAAAAATATGCCAGTAGTGCTATTCGGGGGAAAATATAAAGAATGCTAGACAAACTGAAGTATATTTTACCGTCCGCTTACAAGGAAAGGAGTGCCCTATTATATTGATAATCTATCAGTGTCCGTTGATGTTTGGGGAAATGAGTTGCAGAGTTGGCATTATTTTTATGATAAAATAAAAATGTATAAATTCCTTCGGCACTAAATGTTTGAAATTTTACATTAGCAAATGCTTGTTAAATTAAAAAATTATACGACATAACCAACTAGAGAATGGTGGTTCTGGCATAGAGGAAACAAATGAAACATACCCACCGTTAGCAATACCAATGTACCATTTAATCACTCTTAATTGCTGGTAAATGAAAAAGTTTCTAGAGCAGTGTTTCTTAATGGGTTACATTTTATAAAAATGTTGATGACTTTAATTTTATATAAAAAATGAATTTCCACAAAGTTACCGCCGAATCCGTTGAAAATACTGTTTTGATTTTTGCAAAATATTACTTTATAAAGATAACATTTGATAACAGTGATAAAATATGCAATGTGTTGAATTTTATAATGTCGATTGATTATTTTATATACCATATAATTGGCGATACAGCACATTATCCAGTACATCAACATACTCCAGTAATCTCTTTTTCTTTCATACAAAGAGATTTTGGTTTTACAAATCAATTTTATAGATGGTGGAATAGCCTGCCATTTTATTATTATTTCTTATCTAGTCTTGTCAATCTCATTTAATAATTTTATGAGTTTTATCTTCCTTCCTCATAGGATAAAATTATGATTATCGAAAATGAATAAATCAGTAAATGCCTAAATTATTTTGATTTAGATAAGTATTTGCAGACAATTTTTAAATAATCCATTTATTATTATTATATATATCAAGTAACAGTATAAATCATTACGTGTAACAGATATTTAACATTTTTTATTAAACTCATTCATTGAAGGTGTTTGGCAATCAATATGGCATTAATATTAAGTAAATAGTTCAGCAATGAATGAGTCATACCGCTGGACCAGTTTTTAATTAAATGAGTTTGCTGAAATAATAATAAAAGCATCGACAGCCATATTATACATAGTTCTTTTCAATGTCCTTCAGTTCATAATTCTGGTGTGAATATGAATTCATTTTATACAACTTGTAAAATGAAGTTTTTAAAATCTATGTATAATAATAATTCAAGTTTTCCTAATGTATTTATATATATTAGAATAAGTTGAAGAGAATTTTTATTATGTAGACTTGGTAAAACTTAAACTAAAATTTCATTGGTATTAAACTGAAGGTAAATTCTAGAGGTCGGCTTCGGGTCAGGTTCAGGTAGCAAGTGTGATATTGAGACTCGGTCCGGGCTGGGCCTGAAGATGACAAGCCCGGACCGGGTAATTTTATGAAATTTCGGCCCGTGCAGACCTCCAGTATATACAAATATTATATTAACACGTTGGCTGCTGACAGAATCATTTTGTATGTTAACACTTCTTGAGCGGGCGCCCGGAACAATAGACTCTATCCTGTGGCGGGCGTTTTTCGTGATTAGCGCAAAAATATATTGCTTTTTAAAATTGACACAACTTCGAAACGAAACAATATTTTCGATTGACATTTTCAAGAACTCTCTGGACATCGTTTTAGCAAAATAAGGAGTTTCAGTTGTTGGTTCTGTAGACCAATACTCGCCCCTTATATCCTTGCGAACTTGTCCCATCAAAAGAATAAGCCCCAGAAACTTTTTCATTTCTTTCAAAGTAATATTTTTCCACTTTGCCGATTTTTTACATAATTTATAATTATGGGAGTTTTGGTGGTAATATCTATTAGATTCGTTTATAAAAAATTCAAACAAATCATCATCGATATATAAATTTACCGCATCACTTACAGTTTGAGGACAATCGAAATTTGAATTCAAACCGCGGCGGCCTAAAAATGATTCCAAAACTGGAGGATTATCTAACGATGACCACTCATCCACATACTCGTCTGAGCTCGTCTCCGAATCAGAATCACTTGGAATAGTGCGACGGTGAAACGTTCTAGGTCTTGGTATTTGCTCATCATCACTCGATTCATTGCCTGACAACTCTTCAATATCATTATTCCATGAGCAATCAGATAAATTGTCGGCATACACTTCATCGTCACTATCATTGGCTTGTGAAGACATTTTTGTAGGGATAACGTCTTATACAATGGTAATATTATATTCGAATAATAAAATACGAAACAGTATGTAAACAAAACAGCGCGAGCGATATGAAAAATAGTCCGACACTTGAAACGACTCAAACTGAACTAGAGATTGAGATATCGAAACAAATCTATACGACTGTTGATTTTCACCCCTTATAATCTAGCAAAGAAGTAGAACTAATGATAATTAGTTGCGGCGTTTTATTTCACGCCGATATACAAACCCGTGAAATGCCGTCTCCCGCCAACAACCGATAGTCAACAAAAACGACTTTTGCCGTGTCCCGCCTTCGACCGATAATCCGCGAAAAACGGCATTTGCCGTTTCCCGCTGTCAATGTGTTAATTAACGCGCATGCGTGTGCCCAGTAGACAACGCGTTAATATATTATACATGAAACTGACATGTTGAATGACTGAAAAAACAGCGATTTAAATGGCTTTTGTATCGTGATTATTTTTACAATCTTTGAATAGAACATAATAATTGCAGAAATGATAGCTGTAAGTAATATAAAGATAACTATCGATGAATTTTATTCTGTGTATAGATGTACCCAAAAGATAATAAACGGTCCAAATAATATGTTACTGTCATAATTATTTTCAGTTGTGTTACTATATGCCTTAGAATAATTTTAGGTTTACAATTATTCTCTGTTGTGTAATTTTACTGGATATGTTATATATCAGATCTCATTTCCTCAGAATACTTCATACTAGTTTATTTGTATTCCACGTTAATTGGACTGAAAAAATGTTGACTGAATCAATTTTATCTTCATCCTTATATCAATGATATAAGATGGAAGACATATTTTCATTTAATATTAATTTTGCTGTCTGTTAAAATAAATGATTCAAATAAGTACTATAATTATTCATGGAGCAACTACAATGTGGTCGTTTTACTATGCAATCTTTCCAATACAATAGATGAAACTTCACCTCAATTTCTATAAAGAATTACTTTAAAAAGTCAGTTAACTTATGAATAAGTTTACAGCTCGAGTTCTTCAATAAACATTTACTTTCGTAGGAGAACTGGTTCACTTTTGTAAAATATACTCGAGAATTCACAGCGATTGAGAATAAATACCTGTAGCATAACTGTGATTTTCCTATAATAAAACATGCCATATTTATTATCAACAACTGAAGTGTTTGAGGATAGCAGTTTCTTTCGGTTAGCGAAGCAGAAGATTCAGCCTGCACATTGTGTAAACTTCAATATCACTTACTGAAAATTGTGTCGAAATATACTTGTTAACACGTCTCTGGCGGGAAACGGGAATCGCGGTCCTCAGTCCGCCAATCGCCGTTTGCGGGAGACCGTAATTACTATTACCAAAAAAATTACCTCTGTAGCGGAAGACTTCGATCACAGTCCTGCTTATTATATTGCGATATTTATGGTTTACACTAACATATGTTGAAGTCAGCCTTCGACATTTGCTAAGGCTGAAATATCAACAAACCTGCAACCATCCATATCTACTCAAAGACAAACAAATGTGCGTGACCACCCTCTTCGATTTTCGGCTAAATAAATTAGAAAAAATCGTCACAAGCCAAGCCGTAAAATATCCAACCCAAAAGTGTCGTATTTGTAGTGCACATAAAAAACGCGGGGAAACAAGATACATTTGTGACTTTTGTAAAGTTCCGCTTCATAAAGGGGAGTGTTTTTCACGGTGTATATACTTTTAGTTTATATTTAAAAACTGTTGAGTGCGCGTGAGAAACTAACATCATAATACTGTGGGTGAGTGTTTACATTTCTTATTTTTTTTGTATCAGAAAAACATATGTTTTAATGGTTCGCGACAGCATATATCGAGAATAATTACGCAAGCGGATACGCCCGCGTCACTCATTAACTTACGCTCAATCGGCCCCGCCAGAGATGTGTTAATATTAGTGAGTCGTATTTTAAGGCTACATTGTTGATCGAAACTATTTTTTTACAAATAAAATTTGTACCTCGTTATGTAGAGCCTTTTATTTTAACTGTGCCCTTGGATTGTAGGTTTATTGCTTTTGCGATGTGTCAAATGATAAAAACATGGTTCACAAATTCAAATTTGTAAAAGCATGCTGAATAACTGAGGCAATGACAATGTAGCTCTTTTTTTCTTGAAATTTTTGATATTTTCTTTATCCAAAGTAGTTTTGGTATACAGTCAACCCCTCTATAGCGTAGAGATTGGGACAACACTATAGGAATACTACGTTACAGGGGACTAGGCTCACCCACACAAAATTTGAGACTAGGTTCTTTCAATTGTATTGTGAATTGAACGAAATCAGCAAATCAAACATTTTCCCCATTTTTTGATTTCAAATACGTTACGATATTGGGGGGTTTACTGTACTGAGTTTTGTTTTTCTTATTTCCAATAAATTTATTCGTTAAAAAATGAGAAAATTTAAAACTACTCATTGCTTATTAAACAGCATTTATTCATCAAAAAAATATAGAATTGTTACATTTTACAAATTCTTTACATGAAAAAATAACTAAGTTTTTTTTGTTTAAACCATATCCGCTCCCTATTCGGAGCTTATGGCCATCACGCGGTTCCTCAAAGCTTCTCTGCCTCCACCAGTCTCTTTGCTTCCTCCCAGGTCATCCCAGCGTCCCGTAGCTCCGCCAAATACATTCTATGGATGGTCATCAGCGGCCTTCCAGGGCGACGGAATCCATCTGCTTGGTAGAAGAGACAGGCAGAATTCAGGCTCCCCTGGGGCATCCGCAGCACGTGTCCAAGCCAGGTCCATCGGCACTATTTTATTTTGAATGTAATAAGAGATTGGCCCGTCTGCTCTCTTACCTCCGAGTTCCTGACAAAATCAAACCACCGTACCCCAGTATTCGCCGCAAGCGTCTGTTTTCAAAGTAAACTAAGTTATACTACACTGAAAAGTCTTGTTTTTTTGACTTTCCGGCTATATTATCTCGTTCCATATAATTAATTCTTTCTTGTCACAATATAATTAATACAATAATAATTTAATCAAATATTTTATTTATTATAATGTAAGTCATCGACTGAGGGTGCTTGAATTGTTGAGATTTAGTACATTGCCATGTATTTTGTCACTAACGACCCGGAAATGTACAAAATCTCAACAATTCAAATTTTCTTTATTACTTAATTTTAAGTAGAGTTTAATGTATGTTATATATTAAATTTAAGTACTTTTGTGAAAAAGATACCTTTTTGTATCTAATTCTTGTTTCCAAACACAAGTAAGCGAGTCATCATAGTGGTAACGCAGGGGATCTGCTTCTGCCCGTCCATGACAGGTTTATCCGGAGAACTGGATTCATAGTCGTATGCGACCTTTTGAGAGACGAATGTCAACAGTGTCAATATGTCTCGCTCTTTACCGTAGAGATGCAAATCTTCAGCGAGCGCTTGAATGAACCAAGATCCTTTTGTTGTATTGCGCCAGGAATAATAACCAGGAACCGTGGAATAGCCGATCAAGAAGTCGGCATGGATCGGGATTTTGTGGGATGCGGCCGGTCCGTCGGTTTCAGTCATGACAATGCCGCCGTCCAATTTGTCTCCCTGACAGGCTTGGATGAAGAATATTTTAGGCTTTCCCGCCAACGTCGGGCACTTGTCTGCGGTGAAACTGTCCCAGAGCATTTCGGTTGGATAACTAAAGTCTTTCGCGTACAACATACCTAACTCACCGTGGGACAGAACGCATACCATAATGCAGTCGTGGTCCGTATGATTCGCATTCGCAGCTTCGCTTATGTATTCCATGACTTTCTTGTAAACTAAATTGTTATGAACGGTAACTTGGAAACCGAGGCCTTTCAATGACTCTTTTAAATTTTCACAATCGACGTTCGTTCCGTGTCTGGTGTTCAGTTTGGTAAAATCGAAAAGTTCTTGATTGAATATAATAGCCAAACCTCGTTTCTTGTGAGACATGTTATAATACGGGGAGTGTCTGTTCGTGGGCATTCTGGCTACAGTCGGAACGTTCTGAGGAGCGAGTGTTCCTCGAGCATCTATTTGGTCTTCATTGATAATCTTTTGTTCCCCGTCATGGCTCTTTCTGTCATTTCCTTCACAAACTGACTCCATTATTACTTTATCTTATGAAAAAAAATAAGCAACCAGGTTACTCAGCACTGAAGTTCTGTTTATATCAAAACTAAGTTTTTAAACACACCAGTCTCAACTTCGGCGAGTCAATAGAGAATGTCACTTTATTTTACTTAATGAATGTACTTTTATTTTCCATAGATAGGATTATCTTTGAATGTAACAGATAAGATTATGATTATTGAAAATGATAAGTGTATTATATGTGTGATAAATGAATAATGTCAAAATTATTTTGATTTAAATAAATATTTGCACACAGTTTCTTAGAGTAGCCCGCAACCGGTGTGCCGTGGAACACCAGTGTGCTGCGAGACGATCGCAGGTGTGCCGCGGCGCCGAGCATCCAAAATGAGAAAAAATCAAGTAGTTTTATTTGGGAAAAAATTAAAGCCACTCGGTTGCTAATATTTTCGTTTAAATTATTTTAAGGTGTTAACTGTCAATTCTTGGTGGAAAGACATTATATTTTAATGATATTTAATGGAATAATTGTATTACTGTTTGCATGGATAGTGCAACTTCAATGATGTGGAATAAATTGGGGATTGTCTCATGTGTGACACGAAAAATGTCCTACCGCTCAAATTACACATTGCTGCATATATTGTGAAGCGAAAAATTTCCTAGTGGAGTTATTACAAACAATGAACGAATGTATCAAAATATTGTCAAATCAAGAGTCTTAAATACGCGTGTTTTTTTGCTGTTTCACGCAGAATGTGAACACTAGACTATTATTGAAAACTGAAAGATTATTTTAGGTTTGGCAGGAAAAAAAATGGGCGGTACTTTTTACTTTTATCCACTCAACTAAGTTTGAATAATTTTTAGTAGTGAAGATTGGTTAATTTTTTTAGTTTTTTTCTCTGGAAAACTTCTGTGCGTTGTCGCATATGTGTGAGTGCGGCCGGCAGCGTGAGGCATCGTAGTGTCGTTGTCTCTACGGGAAACCTCTGTCCTTTTTAGGACCCCGTATTATATTATTGAAAATTACAAATTAACTAAATATTACGGCACTATGATTGCCTTTACTGAGTGATATTTTTTTCATTTTTATACACCACTCCACTTTTTTGAGGTTAAAAGCGTTCATAATATTGTCGTGCTGTCAAAGTGACGTTACCATTTTCGTATCGTAGTCCTAGACAGCAGTGTGGGGTTACGAGGTTGTTCTCCAACTCATCGAGCTATGTCATAGCCGTTTATTGTTGTGGGACACATCAAACTGCGAGTGCGAAACAAAATTAAGAAAAACGACGCATGGGAGGACATAAGTAAATCACTTAAATTGCCAAGGAAGGAATTTAGAAGCCAAAATACACACCCTCCGCTCTCAATATATTCGAGAGAAGTAAATGTCGTCATCAAAAACCACTGGTAGCGGATGAGATGCTACAAAATCCAGTTCATGGTTTGCATTCATGCAATGAGGTTTTTAATTAGAGGAGTTACAACCTCTGGTAGCATGGATACAATGGAGACACGAGTAAGTCATGTTTATTAATTTTTAACCGATATCCAAAAATGGAGGCTATTAGTTTTACATGTATATCTGTATATACGTTTGTATGTAAAAAAATATCTCGGCAACTGCTGCATTGTTTCATAGAAGTGTTTTTAAAATCTCCACTGTCAGATGAATTTCCTTTAGCACCGCAATTAGCATATATAAAATTATAATCAGCATCTACAATATCCAAGAACAAAATGCAAAATTTTTCTTTATATTTGTAATAATCACTGCCGGTATTTGGAGGTGCTTGAATCATAATGTGCTTCCCATCAATGGCGCTGATACAATGTGGGAAGTTCCATAAAATGTCCTAATTATGAGCTTTTTCTTTCCATTCATTTGCAGTAGCTGGGTCTTAAAGCATAACATTTTGATTCTTTATACCTTAATGTGACAGTTTTACTTACAAGAGATTTTTTTTAGACGATACGCCAGGACTCCAATGACTAATTATCCGAGTCTTCCAACAGAATAAGTACTGAAGATACCGATGCGGACCCGTCGCAACTTAGTTATGAATCTATAGACGACGCCGAAGAAGATAACCGCTCCATATGAAGACGCATTGAAAGAGGGCTACCAAAATGAGCATGCAGAATTTAAAACAGAATGAATTTTCTGTATATACTTAATAGGATAAAATATCAAAGTTTGCATTGAAGATAAATATGAAAGTACGGAATCAATTTTATATCTATAATCAAAAAATATGTGTACTTACTTAACTAAAGAATTATTTCAACATTAAAATTTATTTATGCTTCCATATATTTTACGAACTAAAAGAGATTTAGGGAATTTAGTAAGTAAAGGAAAGATTTAGTAAAAAACATAAATTCAAGATTATATTCAAATTTATTTAAAGAAAAAAATCAACCAAGTTAATCAGTCAAGTTAAGGCGAGTCAATTATTGAAATAATGTCCGAAGTTTGCATATTCGAGTGCTCTGCACTCATATATTCTGTTGGATCCTGGCTGAAAGTAGTTGGTGAGTAAGTACTATAGCTATTGATTGAATTGGCATTTACTTGGTAAAACTTCATTATAATAGGATAAAATATCAAGTATTAAGCTAATATAAAATTGATAACTTAGTTATTCCACTTGGTTTATATCTAACTAAAGCAGCTGTGGGAGCAGATATCTGGTGTGTTAAAGCACGAGGGAAATTTAATGACAGCTAGTAATTGTGAAAAAGGTAGATTTTAGAAGTATAAAGATCCGTAGTCCAGTACTGGAGAATCCTTCCACCATTTTGAATCTGAGGACGACACGAAGGAGGTGTTTTCCAGTAGGAGAACAATTTATTCTTTTTTAATAATCTCTGACCCATTATCTTATCCACAAGATGTGGAGGAAGGAAAGGCCACATTACGTCAACCTCATCTAACAACGTCTGCACCTGAAATATCCTACCCTCACCATCTGGTCACCAGACCAGACAACGCACGAATACCTATCGGCAAAACATAAAGCATTATTTGGATGAGAAATTGGTTCACATGAGGAGAAAAGTTTACCAAGGAGATGCCAGGATTGCACTTCGCGCAGCGAAGTTTAGAAAAATGCAAGAGCAATGATAGATAATTTTGTTATTCTACTGATTGTGTTACTAGGTGTGACACTCGTTTCGCCTATCATGTTATTCAAAATTTAATGAGAGTTAGTCAGAAGGTGCGTCTCTCAATGATAAATCGAAATGTGTTTCACACCTTGTAACTCAATCAGTGGAATAGTTCAGCATTAACGCACCCATTCACTTAAACCCCTCCACACAAAGTAGCATTTTCTGTGAAAGCACCTAATGAATGCTCAATCACAATTCTATTATGACTCAACTGTTTATTGTGTCCTTGTAGGGCGTTAATAAATCTGTTAAACAGAGGTAGCTACTGTCACCGAGTAAATGACTTTCTCCACATCTCTCTGCCAGTTGATGGCCGAGTGACACGCGAAACACCCTGCTGTCATGAACAGAGCCTGGATAACCAATAAATAGATAGAGTAAATCTACTGAAATCGTCGCAAACAGCTTGGACCTGAAAATAACAAAACATGTTTTTTATAGATGTCAAATTGTTAAAGTACTGTTCCTTACATTAGACATGTACACATTTTAAGGTATAATGAAATCAACTACACATTCCATTTTCTTATTGATAGGAAAAATATATATTTCTTTTACGGCTTAGAGTTGTGTTCGAACACAGAGGAAACAATAGATAACAAGGTCAATACTTATTAGCAGGGACAAGGCCTAAAAATGATATTTTTGTATTATTGTCGATGCTAATAGATATTTACGAATAACAAGAAACCAAGAAGAAAAGAAACTACAAAATAGTAGTTATAACTTTGTTCAAAACTAAATACCTGGATAGAGTAGTATTCCTTTCTATTGAAGTGTGACATAACATGTCATTATGATCATCTTTCGGTTTGTCAATCCATACATGGCTCCCATCAATTACACCGATGACTTCAGGAAAACCATTTCGTCTAAATGACAGCTCTTCAGTGGCACATTCACACTACATTCATATAATAGTCTGTCATCGGACGAAAATGATGATAGAAGTGCTGATGAATCGCCCACTGACGTTCGCTGTTCGGTTTCATTACACTGAAAAAATAAGTATTCAAAATAAGAAACTGCAGTTATTTTGAAAACATGCGGGGTACACAGTTGCTACACAAAATTTTCAAGTAAGTCTCAACTTACTAATAAAATCGATATGGAAGACTTTATATCCTTACACATGAGCTAAGAGGTTGCATCACAGGCTATACAAATAATGATACCATTTTGCCTTAATAATTATTATAAGGAAGCTTTTCACACGTTTATTTATATATATATGTAATACCATAATTATATTTTTGTATTCACACATGATAAATTCAATATATCTATTATTATTGTGGCAAGGCAATGTCTTTTATAATACACCGAAGTAATTTTTTGATTTCATCAAATAAACATTGGATGGCATCCTGTTCTTTATGCGACTTATTTAGCCGTGTTAAGATATCGTTTAACATAAATTCGCCATTCTGCGGTTGATTTGAAATAGTCTGCGATTTAGAGCATGAACAATATTCAATCAACTTCCAACTATTTGACGCCAACTTATCATGACTTTACACAAGAAAACGGAATGAAAGCAACGTGAACTTAGCGATTGTCAGCGAAAAGTTCGCAAACTGTCAGACGTACACAGAAGAACATAACTGGTGGCAAGTAATTAAGAATTTCTTACCATGTCCCCTCCCAAAGTGGAGCATATGGCCTCCTAATGGAGGTATCTCAACAGAATTTTTCTATGAGAACTGCTTGTTACTCAACCTCTTTTTTCAAAGAGTGTATGGATAGAAGGACAGGACTAGTGGTTAGCTTATCACTACGCCCCATTTTTGAGGATCGGATGGGTGGAAGTGAATATGATCTAAACAAAAGTGCATTTAATTGCAGACCCTTTTATTTTAACTGTGACTGTCACCTTGAATTGTGGGTTTATTGCTTTTGCAATGTGTCAAATGATATATAGGCGGACCTCGACTTTCGCTATTTCGCACATTTAAATAAAATCGTTTTTTTAAGATTTTTTTGTCAATAATGTAACTTTACCAGAGAAATATCCGCAAACGCCACTTAAACATCTTATATTTATTTAATAAATAGATATTTTGAAATACAATTTTTTATTCTTTTTTACTTCCCTCTACTTTCGAACATTTAATATTCGCACACATTTTCAGGGGTGAACGGATGAAACAAATACAAACACACAGAATAGAAAAAGAAGTATTCACATTTAAAATACTTCTTATCGTTTCTTGAGTTATTCAGCTTTAATAATGCTAAAATCAAATTTTTTATTTTAAATAACATCAAATAATAATTTCCAGAAACTCAGAACGTTCAAGATTCATTTGTTGCGTTCTATCTTTGTTTGAAAGTTTAGTGTTGAGTTCATGAGACTTCAGTACTCAGTAATTTCGTTGTCCTTTTTTGTATGTGACTTTTTTAGAAATAAAAGTTCTATTATATACAGCAAAAATACGTATATGCATTTTATTTTACTCTTTCACTTATAATAAAACCGCTGACACAAGATAGACACGATCTTATAAGATTTTACAATTATAATGTGATTCATTTATTCTTTTAAATAGCGTATATTTTTATTTGTATATGTAATGGAGAAATTTTAAGTGAAAGAGTTGAATAAAATGAGTACTGAAGTCTCATATACTCAACACTTTCAAATAAAGATAGAATGCAACAAATGAATCTTTCGTCGTTCGGAGGTTCCGAGTTTCTGGAAATTATTATTTGACGTTATTTAACATTTAAAATCTGGTTTTAACATTTTTTTAAGCTGAACAATTCATGAAACGATAAGAAGTATTTTAAATGTGAATACTTCTTTTTCTACTCTGGGTGCGGTTTTTTCCGCGTCCGCTTTTTTTCCATCTCCACTTTTTTCCGTGTTCGGTTTTTCCATGTCCGCTTTTTTCCGGTTCGCTTTTTTCGTGTACGGTTTTTTCATGTTCGGTTTTTTCCTAGAACCATTTTCAGGAACCAATTATGTGCGAAAGTCGAGGTCCTCCTGTAGTTCAAAAATTCAAGTCTATTACGTTTGATTGAACTGAGATAATCAGGAGTCACCTAAAATTATAAAAGGCTTTTTTTCTAGTTCATTGATATTTTTTATCAAAGTAGTTCTGGTGTAGTGAGTTTTTTTTACTATTTCTAATAAATTGTTTCGTAAAAAATATGTCCATTCAGCGGTTCCCAGCTTAATAGTTATGCAGAGAGTTTACACTTAAACTTACCTTCACATCGCTTCTGGCGAGTTGCAATTTGGAAACAAAAATACATGAGAAAATTAAACCACAAATTGGTAATTAAACAGTATTTATTCAATAAAAAAAAAATACAGAAAAATATAAATGAAAAAATAACTAAGTTATACTATTTTGACCGTCAGGACACCATCCAATAAGGCAGTTCTCTTTCGGGCTAACAAGCCCATATATTATTTCCTCTCTAAAATTATCTTAAAAAGAATAATTGCTTAAATATTTTAATTATATAAAAATAAATTGAGCACATTTAAAGGGCATCATGTGATTACGCTACACACATCCAAAGAATACCACATTTTATTGCCTGTACATTTAAATATGTGCACATGAGATCAAAACGTGGAATATACCTTGGGCACTTGCATGATGTAATAAAATATATATATATACAGATTACTCTGGTGAGACAGCTTCAAATGGAATTCAACAAATGAATACTACGTTACTTAATAATTTCGAACAACCTAACCAAATTATGAAAATTAGCACAATCAATGCAATGTTGATATTGAAAATTATCACCGTACTTTATAAGCATATTGCGTTTATCATTAGATACTTTTTTTATGATTTATAAAATAGGAAGCTGTGTTTCTAGCAAAAGATCATGGGACAAAATTCCTCTGATAAAACTGACTAGATACCTTCATTAGTGTTGACGGCAATGCTTTGCCGTAGACGATTTTATATCCTCATAACTAACATTTGTCACCAACTCACCAATATATATATAGGATTTATTTCTCGTCAATTAAGGAGGCAACTTAGATTTCAAATTAGAAGCTATCAACGAACTATTTCAGAGAAGTGATGGTCATCAATCATGTTATAGCGTTTGGACAACTGAACGATAAGTTATCACTTCAAGGCATCTTCTTTTAAGTCATTCTTTAAATTCAAGGTATATTAAGTGTAGGAAATTTAAGTATACAGTAATGTCTTAGTTAAGAGCGACACAGATCTATCCAACCGGACAACAGACTATGTGTGTAACAAAACCAGGTATTCATCAGTGTTAACATGGTATAAAGACAGAATGGTCAACTGTAATAACGTTAATTTGTGATGTTTACTATATACTTGGCATTATTATATATCATGCATAAAAGTTTACGCCGATGGATCGGCTCTGAATCTTTTCAACCTTGGCGATCTCGGACATAAAATTAAAGCACACTCTAGACATTTTTAAATAGCCATTGAAAGTGATTAAAAATAGCAATTATATCAGACAATAATTTCTTTTGTGGAATTGCAATAATATTTACAAATATGATTGATAAGCTATCTCAAATCATTGAAGAAAAAAACAGGCTCATATAATAATCAAATATAAAAATTGTGACATGTTTGTGCAATAGATAACAAATCGTGATGATGATAGCAAAACGTATCTTATCGGAAAAGGGGACAAACTTTGGGTAATTACTAAAAGCTAAAGTACTATAATTAAATGTTTTAAACTAAAGGCACATAGATTATAATACATAGACACAAAGATATTTTCAGTATTATTGTTTAAATATAATACTATTATAAAACACTACCTTAGGGTTGATTATTTGTGTCCATCACATGTGTACACATCAATCATCGCCGATATTCAATAGAAGATTACATTTCATCTATAAAACTCCCCGTCAGTTATTAACATCGAAAGTCATTACCACGAGAAAGTGATACTTTTTGTATTCTATATAAGGACAATACTTATTTGAGATAAGTAAATATGCTTAAACTTATTAATTAATTTTAATGTACAAACAACCCAGTGTGTCATTTTTCGTTAATTTCTCAATCTTTTCATGTGCAATATCAGTCATTTATGGAAATATTCAATACATGTCAAACATCATTCGCAGGAAACATGAAACAGCCCTAAACACTGATCGATAAGTAGAGCGATACATTCCTAAGTTACTTAATTATCAATACTGTATTTTTTCTTCAATGCAAGATGCTTCTAAAAATACTTGGCCAATAAACGGCCCAGTCAATAGCTTCTTATCGCATAACGATTTTCCTTCAATGATGTTATGTTAGAATAATTCTAAGATCAAATACATAATCTCAGTTATGTTTATTGAATTTTGTAGAAAAGTTACTAATTGAAGGGATATAACAATTTTAAATAAAATTTATGGGTTAAAATAACTAGATCTTATTTCAAAGTACCAATATAATGTCTATGTGATTATCATGTCAATCTTTCTTCAGTATTATGAAAGAGTACTACAGTCGGTTCCTTGAATACTGTAATGTTCAAACATTAAATTATGGTTTCCCTGTATATTAAAATTGACATCTTAAATAAAATAATCTTACATGTCAAGGATTAAGGATGAAACAATATTTATCGGCAAAATCACTGCAAACGCGAAAGGAAACAAATGTAAAAATGTTTCGGTTGGTTTTCTTGTTTTAAATTTTTATTAAAAATCTTTCTACCGAGGCAAAACCTTTTGGTTTCTCCGATAGCATTACGTTATCAGGAACTGGGTTAATGTTTTAACTTTCTAGATTTGAATTTGAATTATTGAGCTTTGGAAAATTCCATGTATTTTGTCACTAACAACCCGGGTTTCGCCTTTCGGCATCTTCAGGCATTCACGTGCACGAATGGACTCGAATTGACAAAATCTCAATAATTCAAATTTGATATTGAAAGTCAAGACAAAAAATGGCGAGATGCGACAAGGCGTAAAGGTAATTAAAAATAAATATATTGCAGATAATATGGACTCATCCTAGTTAAAAAGAAGATATGTAAAAATAAAGTAATAAAAAAATATACTTTGTGTACTTAATATTTATTTAAATATAAGCAGTTGCATAGCAAGGAAGTGAATGCCGAGAAATATAATAATAGTCATGGCGGAAAAATACCCAGAATATTTTGGATTCAAAATTCCTATAGAAGAAAAAGTTGTTTTAAAATTACGTCGTAATTTGATGGCAGTGACAGGTTATCCTCAAAATGCAAACCAAAAGAATTTGTAAAATAGGCGCTGTCTATATATGACATCACGCTCTAGGTGGGAGGGGGTCTGATATAATGGGATGATTTGTGGCAAGGGGGGAGGCGGGATCAGAAAGAAGGGTCGTAATAGGGGAAAATAGTCATATATAGGCTAAAATTAGATTCTACTATGACAAGTAGGCATATACGTATGTTTAGATTATCCCGGTAAATTGTCAGTGTCTACGACATTGTTAGCATTCATTAGTGGAACACTTACGACAGTTACTGTCATACAAATGCTCACAGATGATTGAAATGTCCGCTTGCTAAGTAAAGATAGCATTTTCAAAAGATTCCCATTGCATGTCTGTTGCCAGGGTGAATAACTATTATGCATATGTCTAGAAATCCAGTTTTTCTTCTGTGAATTCTTTGAGTAGACTTGATTTATCACATTTCTGTGTGAGTCCATACATCAGTCAAATGTTGTTTAGAAGGTGTTCTATTTCAAATATAAATAAATTATTCATATCTTCAAAACAGGATGAAAATACATGTCTTACTTATGTGATAATTCCAATATTTAAAACTTTAACGTTAAAGCAATGCATGACTTACATTATCAGTAACCGTTTGAATTTAACAGTAATGCTTTCTTTAAACAAAATGATATTCACAAAAAACCCTCTACTGAAAAATCTTGTGTGGTTGTTCACCCCAGCAATAAATAATATAAAATATAGCCAGACTATAGAATCTCTTTGCATCTAACAAATGCTTACTTGTCACAACATAATCCAATGATAATTTAAGAAATTAATTGGCAAACGGATCAATTCAATTAAATATACTGTTTATTACTTAATTTTAAGTAGAATTTAATGTAGGCGTACATTATGGGATCACCATAAATAGGTACAAAAGTAGATATTGTAGAGTCAACGCTACAATGATTCATTACAAAGATATAAAATATGTATATATATATATATATAATCACCGACATATTTATATCAGAGATCTTCATATCTAAACACTACACAATCAGATCATAAAGCTTCCGAGAAATGTCGTTGTCATGAATATGTATAAACTCTCTCGGTGAATGTTCCATCTGTACTAGTAGAATTATTTAATTAAAATCACAAGTTATCATCTACCAATTCTGATGGTATATTGTACTGCATTGTAGGAATATGAAGAACCTTTTGAGCGATACCTTGAGTTCAAAATTGTATAGAAATTGCCAGGAAAGGGTACCAGTGATCCTAAAACTTAGTGGAAGATTAAAAACGATAAAATACTTATGCAAGATGCATCAGAGAGAAAGTTTTACAAGAAGTCAACGGATGCCAACCCGATGCTCAATATTTTAAATTACTCGAATTATTATAGAAACAGAATTTAAATTGAAAACATAAATGGTTTGAAGATGGAGAAATCTTGTAGATAGACATCTATGTTACATATTTTTAAGTTTGTTCAGTTGTTTTGTGAAAAAATTACCTTATTCTATCTAATCCTTGTTTCCAAATACAAGTAACCGAGTCATCATGGTGGTAATGCAGGGAATCTGCTTCTGCTGGTGCATGATAGGGCTGTCCGGAGTGTTGGATTCGAAGTCGTATGCAACCCTTTGAGAGACAAACGTCAACAGTGTCAATATGTCTCGCTCTTTACCGTAGAGACGCAAATCTTCAGCGAGCGCTTGAATGAACCAAGACCCTCTTGTCGTGTTGCGCCAGGAATAATAGCCGGGAACCGTGGAATAACCGATCAAGAAGTCGGCGTGGATCGGGATCCTGTGGGATGACGAGGGTCCGTCGGTTTCAGTTGTACGCATGACAACGCCGCCGTCTAATTTGTCTCCTTGGCAGGCTTGAATAAAGAACATTTTAGGCTTTCCCGCCAACGTCGGGCACTTGTCTGCGGTGAAACTGTCCCAGAGCGTTTCGGGCGAATAACAATGGTCTTTCGCGTACAGCATTCCTAATTCACCGTGGGACAGAACGCATACCATGATGCAGTCGTGGTCCGAGTGATTCGCATTCGCAGCATCACTTATGTATTCCATGACTTTCTTGTAAACTAAATTGTTAAAAACGGTCACTTGAAAACCGAGGCCCTTCAATGACTCTTTTAAATTATTACAATCGACGTTCGTACCGTTTCTGGGCTTCAGACCGTGTATATCGAACGTTTCGTGATTGAATATAATAGCCATACCTCGTTTCTTGTGAGACATGTTATAGTAAGTGGCGTATCTGTCCGTGGGCATTCTGGCTACAGTCGGAACGTTCTGAGGAGCGAGTGTTCCTCGAGCATCTCCTTGGTCTTCATCAATAATCCTTTGTTCTCCGTCGTGGCCGTTTTTGCCATTTTCTTCAACTCTTGCTTCGCAAACTGACTCCATTACTTAATCTTATTAAAAAAAAATCAGTCACCAGGTTACTCTGCACTGAAATGCTATTTATATCAAAACTAAGTTTCAAGTTTTTAAACACGCCACAGTCTCAACTTCAACGAGTTCATAGCAAGTGTAAGTATAGTTCTCTATGGTTCATAGAGAATAACACTGTTTGTTTTTTCCATAGATTTTAAATGTCTTTGAATGTACCAAGTCACTGCACGACAATTGAAATGCAACTTTGAAGTTGCTCGCCATACAAAGTATGTACCTAGGTAGGTAGTTGCTATTTATGAAAATGTTTGAAATACATATCGATCGTGATAGTGACAACTAGAATACATAAGAAATAAGCAAAAATATTTATTTATAAAAGAAAGAGAGGCTGACATTGGTAGTTTTGATTTACATACAGCTTTTAAATGAATAGTTAAATGAATAAATTTTATTTGAACACTTGTCACACACGATGTTAATTTCAACATCGTCTGGCTCGAAGTTCAAACAATCGTTATGATAATATGGACAAGTACAATATGACGACTGTACCCATTTATGCCCAATCTTCTCTTTGCATCAAGAGAATATGTTAATCCTCATGCAGGACATATCCAATCTTTATCAGTATGTTTTAGTTTGTTTCGGCTCCTTGCTTCTTTTTTAACAGTTGACGTGTTCAAGCATTTTGCTAACGACTCGGACTTTTGTTGATGAGAAGGTGCCAAAGCGTCTAGATGAATAGCATCCTTACAAAAAAGGAAAATCCCACATTTCTTATAGGCACTTTTTAATGCAAAATGTCAACCCAGTTAAGTCACAGATTTTTTTTCCTGTTTATGTAGTCGTTTAGTGTACACCATAATACGCCTCTCGATTTTGAATGGGCATAAATTGAATCAAATGCATGCACGAGAGCAGTGAATGCTGTGTTGGAATCGGCGACGTAATGACAGAATAGTTTGGGGTCACAGCCGTGGTCAGACAGGGCTGTGTCCGGCTTCGTTCTTCTTCATAATAATCTTCGACTTCATCCTGAGAAAGTCAATTCCTCCTGACCGAGGTGTAGCCGTTGCCCCAATCTGAGGCTATGCGACCTCGAGTATGCTGACGACGGTGTCATATTTGACAACTCTATCGAGAGTACTCAGGAAACAATGGACAAACTGCAGAGCTACTCGTATCGCATTGGCCTCAAAGTCAATGCGAGTAAAACCAATGTGCTCTGCAACAGTTTCTGTCCAGACCCAGACTACCCTCTGACGAGCTCGGGGCAAGACATCGAGAAAGTCGACGGCTTTAGGTACTTGGGGGTACACATCACGGGAGATGGTAATCCGCATAAAGAGCTTGCAATCCGATTAGAGATAGCTGGAGCAACTTTTAACTCAATGCGGAAAGTCTGGGACTCTCGGCTGTACTCGATCAGAACCAAGTGCCACTTATTCAACGCATGCATCCTGACGGTGTTGCTTTACGGTTGCGAGTCATGGCAAATAACCAAGGCACAGGGTAACCGTATACCATGCTTTGAAAACAGATGTTTATGGCGAATACTGGGGGTCCGGTGGTTTGATTTTGTCAGGAACTCGGAGGTAAGAGGTAGATGGACCAGCCTCTTATTGGCTTATATCCTGGCTTGGACACGTGCTGCGGATGCCCCAGGGGAGCCTGAATCCTGCTTGTCTCTTCTGCCAACCAGATGGATTCCGACACCCTGAAAGGCCACTGATGACCATCCATAGGATGTATTCGGTGGAGCTACGGGACGCTGGGATGACCTGGGAGGAAGCAATGAGACTGGTAGGGGACAGATAATCTTGGAGGAATCTTGTGATAGCTATATACTCCGAATAGGGAGCGGATATGGTTTAAAAAAATGTAATTCCATCTTCTTGCACCAATCTTAAAGCACGATTTATATCCAAAGATGAGTATTGCATGCTTTTTTGTTTATTTTGTAGTTGTAGCCATGTCTTAAGCAAAAATATACTGATACAGACAATATGGTGATACAAAAAAACAACGAAAACCGGCTAAATAAATATCTAACAAATAGATCGAGTTACTTAAGGATTTTTTTTAAATATATTATTATATTTTTAACTAATACTATTAAATATTGATGGTTGAGGTTGATCTATTAACTATTAACGTTGTACAAAAAACAATAACTTACCGGTTTCAAATTAGATAATTTTATGAAATACTGAGCATATATCTCTCTACCATCAGTTTTACTTGTCTTGACAGGTTGGCAAACTAAAAGTTTTTTAGCTTGTCTCACCAGCAATTAGCGACCAATGTGAAAATGCCATTATTCTACTCATTTCTTTACCTCATTGGATGCATTGTTTCACATTCGTCACCAGACTAGGTAATATTGTAAAATCAAATTTAAAAAGTATCACGATATTACCTATATTGCGATAATATGGCCCCTTACCTTACACAATATTTTTTTGTGTGTGGATTACGTCCGTTTTCCTTTTCACAGTTGATATGTAAATTCCAAATAAATTTAGACCTCTAACTGTTAATGTGTGAAAAACACCACTTTTCGTTATATTTCGTTAATAAGTGAAATGAAAAAAAATTCTCGTCAGCATTTCAGAAAATTAGATTTCTTGTTAAATGTTTGGTATCAGTTTAATTCATCTATGAAATTTTTAAATCATGTTTAGTAATTTTCATTTACTTTAAATTAAATAAAAAATGACTTTTACTGTAGATTATTCAGAAAAAAATCTGATCACTTCAGAATATTTTCGTTAACAGCAATATAATTACTAAAAAAAAACAATATTTTGACAGCAGCATAACGTCATGAAAATAAACATGGGACAAAACTGCCAAATTTGTATACTTGACCACATATCCGCAGATAAAGACATGTAGATTGAATATTTGAAGTAGAAAGGACATTTTAGATCTATCCAATTAGTCAAAGAGATACCAAAAATGTTCTCTGATAATTTAGGACAGTGGAAAGAAATCATAAGCACTGCAGCCGTAATTACAACAATCGTGCAATTTCTCTCCGGATCGTAATATACTTTACTGAATAATTCTCCATATAAATATTTAGTTTACATTCATAATAAATTGCATTACACAGACCAGGTGTGAAGAACCTTTTTACATCGGAAGGTCGCTTTCATTAACCTGTTATCTAAAAAGACCGCGTGTAAGAAGCTTGTCTGACTTTTTAAAAAATATAAGTATATTGTGACAATAAAATTAAAACTTTGGATTAATTATAACTTAGAAGACCGCAGGTTTCCCACCTCCGACCTATATCATATTCTTCATAATCACATTATGTCGTAAGAGATAAATAGTGAAAAATTATTTTTCCGCAAAATTAAAAAAAAACCTATATTCTTTTGCAGATTGGTATGTCAAAAATTTATTCAAAAAGGAACAACAGGAGAGTCTTCTGGATTTTCGTTTGTTTGCGGTTTTTTATCGTAAGTACGAAAACTATCAGTTTCATGGCATTATGCATTTATACATTAACGACAAGATTACGAAAACCATTTAATGATGAAATCTTTAACTTAATTAACACATTATGTATAAGAAAAGTATGAATATTAGTTGTTTACCACCGAAAAAAAGTCATAAAATTATTATATCCAATAAATTGCAAGTTTAACTAAAGTCACTTGAAGTATATAACAAACCTTTTATGCAAATTTTTCTTAGATATCAAATCTCGGTAGCTTACAATCAACTCTAAAAAAGTCACAATGTAAAGCAGTCAAAAAAATATCTGAAAACCAGCAGTCAACTCTGCTAGACAGGCTTGAAAACTTCTTGACAGGCTTGGAAAAAAATGACCAATCTATGCTTCTCCAGGGTGACTCATGATAAAGCCCTTTAATGTCAGATGATTTAGCCTTATTTATTATGCAAAAACTGTCAAGTGTATCTGTAACCATTTTTCCTACAAATTTTATAATTTTTGAAACTTAGAATATAGATTGAAAATGATACTTATACATAATATGTATGTAAATATATTATATTTAAATTTACTCAATTTGACATCCAGTACTGTTTCAAAACAATTTTACTCTTGGGCTAACTGAATTCTCTTGTTCGTCCAACATCTATTGTTTTAATGGTTAATGTTTGAGCAGCAGGGTTTGTATCGATGGAGGAATACATTTTCAATATATTTATTTGCGGTGATATACAGTGAGTGCCATAGTTAAAAAGATAAATATTATAGTGACCCATGCAATGGCATGTTCTTTATTGTAGTAGTTAATTACTGCCACGTGGCTAATAGTGCGGGCGATGTCCCGTGCGTAATGTGTTAATAAAGATCCGAACAACGATGCCGTAATATTGGTAGTTATATCAAGCACAGTTCATTGATGGTTTAAATTATTTCTTTTTTTTCTTGCAGATGTAGTCTATGGTTGAAATATGGATTGCTAAAGAATGACAATTCTGTTGTCTTTGTCAACACGATTGGAGCAACACTTCAGCTTGTGTATATTATAATTTACTACAAGTACACCATTAAAAAATCAGTTATACTTACTCAGTTTGTATCAATTTTTGTTATTCTCGGCATTATCTATGGCTATACTGCTTATGAAGATGATATTTCTACAGCCCTTCAAAGAACCGGTAAGCAAATCTGGATTAACCAAATACTGTAAGTCTACCATTATAACCAGGCAGAAGAAGTCAGAACTAAAATAATCAATCTTGGGCTTGTAGCTGCCAAACGTAAGCTCATGAATGTTGTTTTTATTAGTAATGCTGTGGAAATATTTCCAAAAAAAAATTGTGAGAATGTGCCGTAGGTTATTCTAAATGTCTGACAATTCTATCAAGAAGGCAAGTCTCAAAAAAGAAGTGATGATTCCAATCAAAAACACTGCCAATCGCTGGGCGGTCACAATGACAATATTACTCCCGTAACACCAGCGCCCTTCTCTAAACGGTGAAACTATAATTGTCGTTCCATACTATACATATGAAATATAATAAATGTTTCTTCTCATTATTTAAAAGACAGTATTTTGGATTGGATCAGTTGAGGCAGTCAATTTATGTGTACTTTCTTCATTTCGATATGCTAATACATTTAAGATATGTAACCAAGCTATCGGCGACTTCACTGCCAGTGCTGCCAGCGCTGCCAGTGAAAGGCAGAAATTGTTATAGAGCGCTACAATTTCGAATTGGAAATGAGTGGCATCATTTGACCGTAGTTAATATTCATAAAGCTTGAGTTTTGATATGAAAGCTTTTATATCTTGATAACATTCTGTAATCAATTTATTTTCACCTTGTAGCTTCTGATTTAATTCATTTAATTTTATTGTTATATCTGTCAAATTCTCAAGAAATGTCAAATTCTGAGAAATACAAAAACGGGAAACACCTCAAAAGAATTTAACAACACGCATGCGCCACAAAATATGATATAAATTTGGCATATTCTGTGGCGTGAATTTCTCTTGTTTTGCATGAATTATTTCTGCTTGTTTTGTTTGATTTATGAACAACAAAATGGAAAATACATTAGTAGAAAGCTGCCAACTCCAATGCGGCCGCAAAAAATCTTAAAATGGGCCGCGTGTTGGACATATCTGGTCTATAGGATTCGTCAAAATGAAGAATTATATGCATTTCAACATTAATTCATCCAATTGTCTATTAAAATACGAAATAATAAATATAAACATTTTGGTCGATTCCAAAGTGTTGTACTTTGTATTGTAATACATACACTAATTTTACCATTGTCTATTGCTCTGGATATATCTTAATTATATTATTTATGAGGAAGCAACACTGATAGATTCGTAACAACTATTTTTAATTTGGCAATTATCATTTTCTGTTTAATTACTCATTTTGTACTAAACTAAATTATGCTAACTATGTCATTCAATATAGCAAAAGTATATTATGTATAATATTCTAAAACAAATTTATATTATTGTCTGTGTGTAAAACTTTCATGACAAAATTTGCTGTACAAACAGGAAAACTATATTTTACTTTCTGTCTGTAGGCATGAAATTTTATGCCAAAGGCGCCTTAAAATAATTTTTATATATTGGTTTGATTCCAGGCTTAATATGCTGCATTGTAACGTTGATCTTCATTGGTGCTCCATTGACAATGCTATTCCACGTTATCCGTGTTCGTAGTACTGAGACTCTGCCATTCCCTATTATTCTGACTTCATTCTTTGTTTCAACGTTATGGTACCTCTATGGAGAGATTATTGAAGATCCATATATGGAGGTAAGATGTTGTTTTATCACTATGCTTATTCTAATCTAATTCTTATTCAACTTTGAGATCCTTCTTTCGTAATCAATTTGAATTTAAATAAAGTACAACATTTTGCTAACAGTATTAATCATAACGTTTTTTTTTGTGTAGAAATAAAGCAAACTAATATCGTTTATACCTTATCATGCTGTAAGGATGTTAGATAAACTAAATAATTATCTGCAGGCTGCCAACAACATTGATAACTTAATAAAGTGATAACGTAATATAGTAATTATAATGGAGCCAGCTGTATAATTTAGAAACGTATTCAATTTATCCTTAATAGATAATAACGTTTTAAAAAGAAAAATATGACACACTTAAATACAAACAGAGAAAATTTGAATTATTAAGATTTTGTATACTTCCATTGTCACTAACGACCCGAGTTTCGCCTTCCTCATCTTCAGGCATTCACGTACACGAATGGACTCGAATTGACAAAAATTTGATATTGAAATTCCATCAAGCACCCTTAGTCGATGTCTTAAATTATACAAACAGAGAAGTTTAATTTATATTGCTTAAATCAGCAAAATTCTATTTTATCCTCTAAAAACATTCCACACACTAATTTGTTGATAACTAATGTTTTAAACAATACCACTTCTTAATGGTGTTATAAATAAAATGAATTCACTGAAGATTCTTAACGCTTTAGTCACCCCTGACGAGAGGTGTACCGCCTTGCGAATTATGTTACATTTTAATATTAGAAATGCCATCTGTGGGAAAGCTTTTACCGCAGGAAACATCAATAAGTTAGTAAAATACGATGTCGGAATAAAGAGAATTCTCCTTGCCAATATATTCAAGGTATCAATCAATATATCGTTGTTCAGCGTGAAACACTGCACCGCATTATCGACAAAAAATAAATTATAAACAGGAGAGAGAAAAAAGTTTTTTAAAATTTTTGAATAAAATACAATTAAATTGGGTGAAACGAATACCCGACATTCGCGGAAAAATGCATGTATGATGATCGCATGGTATCAAAAATATGTTTAGTAAAACTGTCGCTCACGCTGGTGTTGCATGCCAAATGACAGTATATTATGCTAGACGGTTAATGGGCTAATGAGCCAATCATTTGACCTCATAATTTTCAGAGGGATGAGTTAAGATTGAATGTTTGTTATGCAATGACTTGATGCCCTATTTCCGTATATTAAAAAACAGTTTCATAATATCGAGGGTATGCTGACGACGCATTAAATCAGTTTTTTATGGTTTTTTTTGTTTTAAATGTCAAAATACATGCAATTTAATGCTCTGCGTACTGGTGGAACGGGTGAGGTCGTAGGATATAATGACTTTGAAAAAAAAACAGTATTTAGTCATATTGGTATTTTTTTATTCTGGCAGAAAGCATGATATGACTATAACTCATCGATACCAAATCTTATGATTTATTATTATTTATAAAATAATAATAGAAAAGATTATTATTTATAATGTACAAAATTTTTTTAAAAAACAATAAATTGTACTTGGGAGAGAGTAGTTTGAAAAACAATAATGCTTTTAATGCAAGTATCTCAGAACTTATTTCTATGCCTTCTGTCAGCATACCCTCGATATTCAAATATGTTGTCAGTATTATTCGTAGCAACAATTTGAGTCAATGAGAATTGAAGTGAGTTAACTGATATTTTCTAAAACAATGAGCTAGGTGGGTTTTGGTATTCTACATGTCAACATTCAAAATATCATAAAAGTGAAGCTAAATAAATAAGGCTGCAAAAGTATTTTATTATATAAGCAACTAAATTCAAAAATGTGTAAATTAATGTAAGAAGTTCGTTAACCTAAAACTTTGAATAAACAAGATTCACCATTTTTCCACTTGGTTCACTTTACCTCTCGAGGGCTCAATTGGAATAAGTGCTTATTTTATTTCTAAGACTGACAATTCCACCTGTGTATTGACTATGAGTAAACGATATTTTCATATCATTTCTGTTTCAGCTTCCAAATGCAATCGGAGCCGTGCTAGCTGCATTTCAACTCTCTTTATTTGCATGTTATCCAAATTCGCCGGGTACAGTTACCTATTCGAAGCTTAGCCAGCTAACATAACCATGAAACAATTAGGAGATAATTGTTTTTGATAAATTCCTGTATATAAGGCAAAAATAGCAACGTATTCTGTTCCCCCAAGAATTCTTCTGTATACACCTGATTCTCAATTTGTACGGATGATTTTACACTAAATAAAACAGTCTAAGAAGTTGGAATAATGATTTATAAATAATTGGTAAATATGCTTTGCAACATGCATATTTTTCCTATGGTGTAGTGGCGAACGTCGTTGGCTTCGGTTACGGATATCACAGGTTCGAGTCCCAGTTCGGACAGTTTCATTAATGGTTTTTTCAATCGTATAATGGATTTCTTTAAAGGGGCTAACTGTCAATTCTTGGTGGAAAGGCATCATATTTTAAAAATTAAAACACAATTGGTTTGCACTACTTGAACATGTTTATAATGATCAGGACCGGTTTCGCTCATCACGAGCATCATCAGTTGATAGTGCTCGTGATGAACGAAACCGATCCTGACCATTATAAACATGTGTAAGTAGTACAAACAAATTGTGTTTTATTTTTGAAAATGTAATGGATTTTTGTTAGAAGGCATGGATGTTTGTGATGTCTGAAATTCCCTCCCACCTGACCGATCTCAAAAACAGGGTGAAAGAGAGAGCGCCCTATCCACCTATTTCTAGTCTCTTCGAAAAAGGGAGGTTGAGCAAGTGAGTAAGAAGCAGTTCTCATAAAAAAACTTCTGTTGATGTACCTAATATTAGGAGGCCGCATTGGGAGCGGACATGGTTTAGAAAAAAAAAAACGCTAATAACAATGCAGTTCTGTTGAAAATTTTATTTCAAATAAGAAAATGTCAAATTATCATTCTTGACAATCAGGGAAATTGACAGTTTGCGCCAAATACGAATATAACGCCAGTATGAAAAGTTCACCATGATGTATTATGTTAAATGGAACTTCTTATGCAAACCATAGAGCAAATTTTTAAAAATTGTGACAAATTTTCATAGTATTTTTCATAATTTATTGGTTTACTTGATTCTAGTTTTAGATTTTTTCCCAATCTGAGAATGGCAGTGTTTTTAGCGGCCTTAAGTAATTTTACAGGCAGAAAACGAATAGCATGTTGTAATGAATATTTACCAAATAATTCTTTTGTTTTAGAAAAGTTATAAATAATAATTATCATATCTTGAACTGCATAAATCTATTTTTCATAGTAATTGAAAAACATATGAATTTATATATGTAACTTATGAAAAGATTATTTTGCATAAATGAAAACAAAAATACAATTGTGCTTACTCATAATTAAGCTGTTTAAAGTAATGGAACCTGTCTCTTATTTTTTTGTGTACATAATTACATGTTTTTTTTTGCATGGTGGTGGTCCTTGCAATTTATTTCCCGTGCAAAAAATGAATTGGGCGTATGTATACACCAAGCTTTATTTTTTATGTAAGTAAGTGTAGGTGAGATCGACTGAAGTATCTGGTAATAAAATTCTAATATCATTTAATAGAATTAAAAACGATATGTTTTTGATCACAGCCCGAAAGATTATATTGAAACCAAAAGTATTATAGACCCTAGCCAATGTTAAAACACTCGGTGTAAACGAGACAACTCATGCTACTCCTTGTCAACAACTACCATTGTCCGTGAATCGTTGATACTAGACAGGGAAGAGTGTTCCACATTTGTACGCTATAAAACTTTTGTATTCATTATAAACTTACTTTGTTTAAAACTGTTTCTGACTTAACCAGACGGCATTTAGAAGGCTGGTACGAGGACTGTTAATTTTTAGTATAACCCTTTGATACAATTCTAATTTGTATTAAAGTATTGTCTTGATTTAAAACCAGCAAATTTAAGTGAAATATTTGCTAGTCATTTTTATAATTTTTGTAGATAATAAATGTAGAAATTGTCTGGCGACGATGTAGTCGTACATTTGTACAAATTTATTCATATCAGATGAGCAGTATCTTAGTGTTGGCACGTGTTAGTGTTAATGTTAGTGTCTTTGACTAGTATCATAGATGCCACAGGTATTAATACTTTATTTTATATCTGGGTTGCCATAAGTTGAATAGGTACTGCAAAAATGTTATTTTATATAATTTAAGACATCGATTGAGGGTGTTTGATGAAATTTCAATATCAAATTTGAATTGTTGAGATTTTTTACATTTCCGTGTATTTTGTCACTAATGACCCGGGTTTCGCCTTTCGGCATCTTCAGGCATTCGAGCACACGAATTGACAATTTGAGTCCATTCGCGTGCTCGAATGCATGAAAATGCCGAAAGGGGAAACCCGGGTCGTTAGTGACAAAATACATGGAAATGTACAAAATCTCAACAATTCAAATTTGTTATTTTATATATTTAAAAAATAGTACCACTGTAAAAATTGAGCCAATGAAAAGTGAAGTGGGTCAATAGCCATTGTCTAAAATAATGATTTAGGTACATTATGGTATTCTTCATGTCATAAAGTATCATAAAAGTGAAGTGGGCTAAGTAAACAGACTACAATAGTATTTTAATCTTTATATAAAAATATTCATTGGCTATCTTATTATATTTGTGAGTGTAAGTGGACCAACACTTGTATAAACTTTTTCACTTCACCATTCTCACCACCTGGTAAACACGTTGTTAGCTAATTAAAAATGGGCACAGCTAACACGCTGTTGCTATGGTAACTTTCATGTTAGCTGTGTGCACCCCTATGGCAATCCTCCTCTATCCACTCGTAGTCAAGATTGTCGCGAAGTTGGCTATCAGTTTGGGCCAAGTGACAATAATAGATCAGGTTGCTGTAATGGTGAACATGACTAACATAATTGTCTAAAAGTGAGCCAATTACTATAGTACGTAGTGGCGAACATGACTACTATAAGATAAAGTGAGCTAAGTGATATTAATAAATTAAAGTGAAATAAACTCGCCTCTTTATTGTAATCAATATTGTTCGTGAACACTTTTTTCTATGAGTTTATTTAACATACTTCCGTTTAATATTGAAAAAAATAATATAGTTTCATAAAATAATTAATGTAAAAAATTCATTAAACTATAACCTTCAATAAACAAGTTTCACCATATTGTCACTTGGTCGACGTCACTTCGTGAGGGCTCGATTAATCAGTAGGATGTTTGTTAGTGCCGGTATAAATCACTGCTTAAGAATCTCGGATACATGAGTGTTTTTATAAAATCTGTGCTTGAACATTCATTTTTTCTTGAGCTTTTAATCTAAATATGTTTGAATACCTAATTTCAATGGCTTATTTGTCATAATATAATTGTTGATTAACAATAATATCAATCAAAACTAGCAGCAAAAACATATTTCCTCTGAACATTCCTGTAGTTGATAGGATTGGATGTATGGCAACGTCGACTATATGAGAGCCATAGCAGTTGCATGTGATCTTTTATTTGTCTATGGCACAAATTCACCAATGACAGATGAACTGCTACAGACAAGCATCTTTGGTATTATTGAAGATTTGAATTATTATTTGTGCTTTGCAATGACTTTTGAAGTATATCAAACAATCGTTATAAATAATGCTTTTGATAACTAGGTACTGTGTGGATGATTTATAAAAACTTACCTGTGATTAGAATGTTATTGAAAAAGTGTATGTTTTGTACAGTTGAAGTATGGTCTTGCCAAAAAAAAGAAACTATATATAAGAAATAAATTAATATAGATGTCCGATTATTAGTTTGGTGTTAAAAAATAAGAAGTAATAAATTTTTGTAAAAAACAAATATTTTATGTTTATTTACTGTTGCTATTTTTCAAAATATTTTTTGCGCAAATCTACAAATGCATATTGTATGTAGGGTCGTTTCGTCAGTGCTCAGCCAGTTAAGTGACAGGTGTACATTCAAAAGGGATTTTGAGTCAATGAATGATAAACACATATTTTTTCGCTGTTATTCCATTAAACAGGGATTAAGCAATGTAACGAACATAAAATAGTTAATATTGTAACAAGAATAAATTAAGAGAAGTTTTCCAAAAAATGCCACTTCTCCCAGAAGTCGGCCCCCCCAAGTCCAGTATTCAGCCCCTTTCGTCGCCAGTGTTCGGCCATCATCAGGTTGTCATATTGCGGTAACGGATACCATGAATTTTTCTCTTTCTCGTTCTGCTTTGATGTGAGCAAAAGAGAGAAAAAATAAGTTATCGGTTCTCTTCTACGTATGTACGTTTGTGTCACTTCACATGCTTTGAAACAGGGCTGAATCGAAAACCAATTTATCTACATATTTTTAAAAGCTTTTTTTAACTGACAAATTTTCGTAATATCGATACAATGTGCAAACACTTTATCAACACTTATTTTTTCATCAGTCGTCATTATTTAATATTTATTTAAAACCATGATTACCCACGGAAATAAACGAACATTTACAAGGAAAGTAATGGCTTTAGAGAAACGTCAAAAATTCTGGATTGATTTGAACTCGGCGAGAAAGTCTTAGGAATTTTGAAGTAATGTAATTTATTCGTAAATTATGCCGGAGAGCTATTTCAAGACATATCTTTTCTATATCTCCATATCAGAAATACTTCGTTTCAATAGTGAAAATCAATTGAAACATTAAAATTGTAATGAATCGCTTTTGACACATTATAAATTACCACCTAATCTTAAAAATAGGCAGAAAAACCATTTTTCGAAAAAAACCTAGTTAACATAGTTCTGCATCCAACTGACGATTTATCCCTGCTTATTCGAAAATAAAAATGGTCGAATACCTTTCTATTTCTTGCAATCGATATAACGAAAATATATCAGTTAAAAAGAATCTGTTAAAGATACCTAAATAAATAGATTCACGAATTCGGTTCTGGTAGAACGCATATCGAGAGCGAAAATATTAAATACTGTCGATCAGATAATTTAATAATGTTCAGCCACGGGGGCTGGTTACAGGACACTTAGTGGATTTCATTAGGCCAGTGGTCGGCCGTCTAATATCTAATTGAATGAGGTTATTCCATATTTTTATCTCAATACCGCTGTAAAATACTATATTATGTATAACAAAAGCACTGAACATGCAGAATTCAAGAATTGGTAGATCTAACGTGCCTTTTTAAGTTGACCACAGGGACTATTTTTTTGTTAGCGATCTCCATTCAACATGAATTTGTCAAAATTTGCGAAGTAAAAATGTGCTTTTTTTAATTGCGTATTGTATCATATAGGTCAGTATAGTGCAAATATACATTGGCAAGTGGCAAGACTACCTACACGAATTAAAAAAAACTGTTTTTTAATATATCCGCTATGTAAGTTTTAAGCTCAAAAGGCCGACTACAAGCACCCTATTAAATGTTTTAAAAATATTTCTTGCAAGATATATATATGTATTCATATTTTATAATGGGACGTAGCGAGATGAGGTACATTAGGAGTCCATATGCTCCACATTGGGAGTGGACATGATTAATTATTTTTTTATAAAAATCGCCATAGTTTTAGTAAAAATAGTTTAATTTTCAACAAATTTATAAAAAAATATACAAATATCAATTATTCTGAAAACATGAGGGTGAAAAATATTGTCTATTTAGTGAACAATAAAAGGGTTCTTAAATATCACTTTGAAAAGATTAACAGAAAATAAAAAAATTCGATATTCAAAATAAATGTTTTATAGAGGAATGAAGGCACTCAAAAGAGAAGGTGGAATGAAAATTTCATGCATGCTGATTGTTAAAAACTATACATAATTTGCGTACATGATCGTCAAGTGGATAATATATTGAGCATTGTTTACAAATTAACTACGCAATAAAGTGCTAAAATATATTTCCACAAAGTAACCGCCAAAATTATGGTACTCATGGCAAAAATTTCATAATAATCCTATCACAGATGGATTTCACCCATTTCGAAATTAAAGAGACAGAATTTTAATTAAAGATTAGCATCTTTAAGATTTTATGTATATATATATATAAATATTCAATCTGGCAGCGTTGATTTATTTTCGATACTTAGAAAAATTTAACATCATGCTACACTACTACAGATATAGCTACACTATATTGTAAGAAAATATATATTTGTAACAATACATATTATAATATTATATTGTGTCATTGCCTCTGAAAGGCGTTACATAATTAAGTTCATGTTCAATTTGAACCTCGATAAACTACAGTTAATTTAATATTGCATATTCATAACAGTAATAGTCTATATAAATTGTTTCATTGATAATTAATTTTCAATTATTTAGTAAGAAAAATATAACAGAACTGTGTTGCACAGTTATTAATTTGATTTTTTCGCTCTGTTCTTTCTGCTGGTGGTAGCCTTTGTCGCTTTTGATGGATAAATGGCCATCAGTGTCAGTTGGATTGCGCTCAATGCGAGGAAGACAATGTTTTGGAACTGAAACACAAATCATAGAAGATGTAGAAAATAAAATCATTCACAAACCCTTAGGATAAATTGAGAGCATTAATATAACTGTGCCCATAAATAAAAACACAAAAAAACTGTATTTTATGTTTCTCAGTGGGTAAATATATTATTTTCTATGAAATAAAATGGTTTCTCTTCAAAAAAATGTCCATAAGAAACCAATTGCCTTTGTTCTAAATTTTTGTTTTCTATACAAATCTCATCCACTCTAGCTTCTGAAATGGTTACCTAAATCTAAATATCATATCAAAATACTGTTGTGATAAGTTGATTTGTAGTAAAGGTAAATTGTAAAACGTATACTCACGATAACAAATTGGTTCCTAAGAATAATGCCATAGAGGAACCAGAAGAAGGAGACGATTGTGCCTGAGAATATGATGGGGAACGGCATGCCAGCAGTGCTCTTTGTTCTGATAATTTCCCTCTGAAAGATGAAAAATATTAAATGAGATGATTGTGGATCAAATGTTAAATTCTACAATCATGAAAAAGAGATGCTGAAAGATCGGGCATAGAGAAGTAGAGCTCAGTATTTTTTTCATGCAATAAAAATTTACATAAAACATGTTGCCCAATCTACAGTATTACAGAATTTGGAACTAGAATTGTCAGTCTAGAATAAATTTCTCCAATTGCCATTTTATGCAATAAAAATATCTTGTCTACTTTTAATAACTGTCGCTAAAATATCAGTTTTGGAAGTTATTGAAATTTCCGTTCTGGTTGAATATGGCAACATTCGTAAGGTGACGGTAGCACCCTTACTAGCGGCCAAGTAAAATTGGTACATCCATACCAGTAAATATTCAAAATTATTGGTGTTTTTCTTTAACCATATGGATTCTAAATGGAGGTATCTCAAAAGTTGTTTAGTGGTTGGCTAATCTCTCTCGTTACCTCTCGCTTTTATTATCAAAATGATAGGAGGTAATTTTTACACATCCATGTATATAAACACAAATCCATAAATCAAATTAATCAATGAAGGAATCCGCAACTACAAAAAATGTTTAAGAAAAAATTGCACAGCTTAGTTAGAATTTGTTATTTAATAAATTTAATATTATTTAAGTTTTTTTTTTGCTTGCAAAAATTGTCGATGTATATTGGCCACATTGTGACATTCAAAATGACTTTTCGCATGTTTATTATTGTAATAATTTAATTAGGAACACAGCAAAGTGGGGATGATCAAAATCCAGCAACGGACTGCACAGCATTCTGATTTCAGACCAACGTCTTCATATTAGGCTACTATCAAAAACCTTTTAACATAAGAGATAAATAACAGTTTTATCAATTTTATAAACAGGCTGATGTTTAGCCAAATATCATTGTGTGTGGTGAATATATAATGTATGAAAGAGCATTAAACTTAATATTTTTATAAGAGCAAAAGGTGATAACAACGTTGAAAATAGATGCAGAATTAACTACCCACGGTAACTGATGAGAGTATAAGTTGAGAAATCGGTAGTCTCAGGAATAATTAATGCAAATAATTTTTTTGAGGTAACATTCATTATTTAAACATTGTAGTACAATTATTCTTATCTATAATTATCTGTTGTTGACATCTATTTTAAATAATAATTTTGACAATCATAATCGCCTTCAGTAAACATAGCTAGCTGCCTAGTCTAATTGCAAGATTTGATTGGTTCAGCGCAACATTTAAAACCGGTGAAGGTAAACATGCCGCTTTAACCGAGCTATTAATTTCAAGCAATCGAGCATTTATACACAGAGAGTAGCTCTCGTCATACGGAATGAAAATGTTTTGCTAGAATTTCATTGATAAAAGCTATTATGACATATTGTCATAGATTCTACATTTAAAAAAAAGTTACTCGATCGGACTTGCTTCATGCAAAACCTAAATTGTTCAAATGTGGACAGTTTTTATAGAATTTGATTGAATAAATCATGAAGGATCAAGCGATTCTTTTTCTTTGGTTTTTTGTCTGAAGGCATGGATGTCTGTGATGTGTCAATTCTAAACCCCCATACTAAAAACAGGGGGCAGCAAGAGTCTAGCCTTAACCTTCTTCTCTCCGAAGAGGGGAGGTTAAGTGACAAACAGTTCTCACAGAAAAACTTCTGTTCTCATAGATAAGATTCACTGGGGGTCTTCATACTCCTCATTCAATGTGGACGTGGTTACAAAGAAAAAATGATGTTTAGACAAATTACCGAGCAGATTTGATATCTTTATGGCCATGAAACACAAATTTTGATTATAAAATGAATCGACTGGTGAACGAAAATTATTAACTATTCTAAAATATTTGTAGCTTATCTACTCAACTGATAGAAAATAAAATATAAAATGTTTGCAACATCTTTATCAATTTTTTTAGTGAACTCAATTTTTTTAATTTATCAAATGCAAATAGGTGGAACATTATAATCATATAAATGGGATAGATAGACTAAACACATGTGAAAACTTACAGAAATATTATTTATATAATAATAGCAAACCTCTTTCATTTACATGTTTCATATAAATAACACAATAATTTTACCTATATCTTGTAGATGTGTTAAAATGACTTCATATTTTTCCTCGTTTAACCATGAGTGCTTACTACTATAGATTGTGGGTTTTTTCAAAACCATGTCCGCTTTAAATGTGATGTGCTCTCAATATAAAAGCACTTTAGGAGGCGGCGGTGGTGTGGAGGTATATTTTGTTTAGGAAACTTATAAAGCAAAAGATGAAGAAATATGAATAGGAAGGAATACTCACACAGAGAAAATTCAAATGCTCCTTGCTTATAAAGTAGCATTCAATTGAAATTAAAAAAATTGCAATATTATGATGTTTTGTCATTGTCTAAAACTCGCTGTGTATAAGGATATCAATCAACTTACAAGTCCAAACAGCGGCGATGCGACCAGCAGCATCATAAGAACAGTCACAATTATTCCTAGTCTGTTTTCTGCCACTGTCGGTTCTTCCATGACAGTGTATGATATGATGGCAGCTGTGAACGCTCCCCCCAATCCCATCTGGAGCCAGACTGAGCCCTTCTTTTTGGAGTAGGCGTAGTACCAGCATAGGTACAGGATGTTCAGGAAGATACCGGCAAAGCTGACTTTGATCATGGTGTCATCTTGCAGCATCATTCCGTACTGCAGGTTGAGAACGCCGCTGGAAATTAAAATGATCACATTATTAAATTGTCAAAATCAAGCATATTTTTCAAACCATATCAGGTACGATATACATTCCCTATGGGACTCGATACTGTATCTCAACCATCTGCTGTGGGTTTCACCGGCTTCTTACAGAGTGTATTCCGCAGCATAAAAACATCAGTTGTGTTTAAAATTTTAACCAAGTATGTCTTGGCTTCAAGAACTATAGTGTGCAGAAAGTAAAATAGGGTAATAGAAGAACTTTTGTGAGTCGAGTTCCATTCACTCTCCATAGAACGCCGTGAACTCTTTGAATTCCTTGTAACTTTCCCTAGATGTACCATTTTCCATATGCGTATTTAATCTTCACAAATATCCAACAGCAATATCGCAGTTATGATGGGATTTAAGCCCATTATCTGAACAGTTGATTATATGCGAGGCCGGAAAAGTTGACATAATATTATCTGAACTAAAACAATGAATCTGTCGGTATACCAAATAAATTCATGAAATGTTATAGTGACCTCTTACAAAAAAACATGTGAGGTTATCTAATAATAATAAAGTAAAACTCGGAGATATTTTATTAAAGTAATACCACAAGAATATGAATGTTGAATCATGATTAAAAAAAAAACAATCTTGACGAGAGGTTAATATTATTTTTAATAAATAAATATATAAAATCCACCATCTCCATATTCATAGAGTAAAACATTCAAATTGTTGTGTACAATATTACACAACATGCTTGCAATGTAAAAATTTCCAGACAAATTATGTTTATATATTTTTTTTTAAGTTGACCTGTATCACAATAATTACTATAAACTCTTTTCTTGCTAGTAGAAAAAACTGATGTTCAGTAAACCGATAGGACGCATAATAAGAGGCGGGCAGAAGATTTGCTGACTGAACGGAGCTGTAAATAAATGTCGTTTGAGCTGAAGGATGGCGACGTTCGACAGAGAGAATTGTTGCAAGCAGTCAGAGCCCACCCCAGATTGTTGCACTCCTGATAATGATGGGAAGGTAATCCCCACTCTGAATACTAAACGCTTGACATGTCACTAAGCAAAGCATGACATAAGATGATATATTAAATACTTCAATGTTCAGGTAATTGATGAACAAAGATACTGTTTACAAAATCATTACTATCCTGTTATCTATTTAACTGCATTTGGCAATTAATTATTATACTATGTAAACAAATAGTCAGTGTTGTAATCATGAGATAAGCAGTATTATGATATATAGTATACGCCATTAAATTTTGAAGGCTGAAATTGAATGCATTCAGAACATACATCTTAATAGCTTCAAGTAAAAGAACAATATTGATAATTTAAGAAAGATGAGCGTTTAAAAAATTATTAAAAGAAATTATATTCACTTTCACACCTTTTCTTGTTGGGATTCACAACTGGTTTGAAAAAATTGCGTCATTGTAAAATAAAGACTATGGAATTCTCTGTATGATTAGAAATTTTTTACATAACTGATTTCTCACAAGATTGTAGTGGCATTAAATGATGAAGTGTTTTAGCACTCTCACCGTATTTGAAATCTGTTGAGGTTTATTTAGCAAAGTCTAGCTTACAAATGAATTCGGAACACATCAGCATCTAAGATTATACTCATACCTTACTCTCCTTCTTATAACACTGTATTGGTATATAGAGTTGTAAAAGAATGAATGATTGACATCAAAATTTTGCAGAAATTATCATATTTTAAATATACAAAGGCTATAATAACATTAAAAATGATAAAGCTCACTTAATTCATCCTGAACTTTCTGAATCAGCAAGTAATAACACATTTAGTTATTTTCATGTGAATCTATCTATAAAATTATATAAAATATAGTATAAAAAAATTTATTTTCTTTCCAATAGTGGGTTTGAAAAATGTTTAAAACATATATCTTTTATAATTTAAGACATCGACTGAGGGTGCTTGATGGAATTTCAATATCAAATTTGGATTATTGAGATTTTGACAAAATACATGGAAGTGTACAAAATCTCAATAATCCAAATTAAATATATCTTTTAGACCAAAATTGATAAAAAAAGTTTACAACGGAGATATACTTGTATCAACTTTCTTCTGGTTCGGTTAAATATATTTAGTTATTAATATTTGTGGTGAAATCGTGTCATGTGTGGTCAAAGTATAATTATAAGGTATTGATAAGATAATACGATAATGGCAATGGTGGGTCCATCTGATAAAAATGTGATATGGATGGCTATCATCATATCAGTGATTGATTAATACTGATATTATATACTAAATTACTAATCAATATAAAATTATGAAATCCAATGTTAACAAAATGATGTCATTAAATGATGATCACCGTGAGAATGAAAGCTGTAAATCTCACAAATCATCTAAAAGCATTGGGAGCAGGCGCAGTCATTAAAAAATGAATTAATCCACATTCAATGTATTCAATGTCAGAAAATATAACCAAAGATGCAGTCACCAAAAATAAAATGATCAATGTTCAATGTTTTTACGATTTTTGATGAAAATTATTACTCACATAACAAAACCTCCGAGGAAAGGCATGATAGGAAAATTCTCAGTATTGCCCTGTTTCCTGATATCATTGCACAGAAATGCAGGGGAGAAGAACTGAGCGATCGTTGTAATAGCAGCAGCATTTCCAATGATATCCTTGTACGGATCCAACAGTAAAGCGACGCTTTCCATTTTGCTGAAAACAAATAAATGAGCTATTAATATGTATGCATACTTCCAAAGTATATGCATTGTTTCTAAAACGGTATGTAGATAGTTCTCAACAGAGCAACACTATAAATTTCTCCCCGATCAAATCGCAGAAATACCTAGAAGTATAATATACCTATACAGGGTTTTATTTTCCATTTAACGCGGTGGAACGGCGTTCCGAGTTTTTTTCTGAGTATTTTTTTTTTTTTTCAAAATTTCAAAGTCAATTAGACGAAACAATGTTTGCGCTTACGTAACTACAATCTATATTTATATAATTTGTCAAAATGATAAAATATGGTCTTGTAATGAACCAGATGAGATGTGGATGGATTCGAAGTTGGCGCTGTCCTGTGGCGACAAGGGAGAAGGGGACTTGTCCACGTTCCTATTGGCCACTCGTGGTCGAGGACTGATAACCGCCAGTAACGTCCGACGTTTGTGATTGAATGCACGTGCCTAGCGATTGACAATGAGCGGCACATTTTATTTACTTACTTTTACATAAATTTGACGTCATTATTTTCATGTTCTTTATTTTTTAGTGCAAAAGTTTAACCCCAAGTTTAAAAATGAAAAAAATTTCCTGTTACTTCTCGACCGCCGATTCCACTAATAAAAAGTCCAAAACAATAACAGAAACGACGACAGAAAATATGGCAATATCGGTACAAGTTGATGTTCCTGAATCATCTCAAGCTGATCATGAGGAGCAAGGTCGAACTCGAAACGATTGGCCGGAAAATTTCCAAAGAATGGGCCAAGAATGAAAGAGAACTTATTCTGGGAAAGAGAAAAAGCAACAATTGGGGTCACTTCGGAAAAAAAAATTTCGATCACTGAGGATCTGTTGCACACAAAGCAGCGTTAAAAATTATTTCTGAAGCCAAAAAATTGAAAACATTTTTTTAAAATCATTAGCTTGCGAAAAAGTAATAACAGCAAACATTTTTCGAACTGCATATATAAAGTAGCAAAGGAAAATCAATCATTCAATATGTTTGAAATTAATCTCCAAGTGCTAAATAGAATCGAAATGGGTCATATTCTCCATTCGACTAACGCATGCATTAACATTGTAAATCATATATGTGATAAAATGAGAAAAAATGTATTTAAAGAAATTGTTCAATTGAAAAATATAATATCATTGATAATCGATGAGTCTACCACCATAAGCCAAAAAACCACAACATTGTGTATGTCCGATGCTGTATCGAAAGTGTTGGAATGAATTCACCGATTTATTATATTTTGGACGGAATATTTGAATTATTACTCCAATCTCATGATTTTTATGGGATGACAGAAGATCATTTAAAAAAATATTTAGTTTCGGTAGCATGCGACGGCGCAGCTGTGATGTTAGGAACTAAAAATGGAGTGAAAAAATTGCTGACAGAAAAATTTCCTTCAATTATAGTTTGGCATTATCGCAGATTAGAATTATCAGTAAGTGATGTTGTAAAGAAAATTTCAGGAATCAATAGATGCAAATCATTTATACCATGCGTCGCCGAAAAATAATAGAGAGTTGCATTTATGTGCACAATCACTAGGCGTTGAGGTGCTGAAAATTGGAAGAGTTTTAAGTACCCAATGGGTGATATATAGTTTTCGTCCAATTTCAGCTGTGTGAAATAATTATGAATCTCTTGTGGGTCATTTTGAAGAAGCGATGAATGATCCTACAAGAGATACAAATGAAAAGTGTACTTACGGTGGCCTTTTTTGTGTGCTTCCTGGCATAGGAAAAGCTGCTTTAAATTTCATTTAAATAATATTTGAATATAGTTTTACTTAGTAAAAAAGCTTGACATGAAGTGAGTTCCGGCACCTTTTATTTTAAAAAAAAGCCCTGTACCTATAACTATTGTAAATATATTACATCAAGCAATTATTTTTTTATAGAACAGCGCTCTGGTGAATCAAACCAAAATTTTAAAAATAAACTGATTGAAAGTTAATATTGTATTTACAGATAAATCGCCGTAAAGGGGAGTAAGATATGATTTTGGCAAAGGGATTAAAGGTTTACTTTGTTGAGAAATTTTATAACTAATACGACTATATCAATGGTTTTATGAATAAATACTGTATAAGCCAAGACAAGTAGGTTTAGAGTTTCCGTCTTGTACAGAATATAAAAGAAATCCATGACATAATTGGAATGAAATATAATAGGGTGATGTTGCTTTGGTAGATTTGTTTTACAACATGCTACTCTTTCTCTGCCTGAAAAATTACTTAATGGTGCGAAGAACCAAGCCATTCTCTAAGAATTTTAATTGTCGTTAATAATTGACCACAAATCAAACATTAGAATCAACGAAATCAATAAATTATGCGAAATATTATTAAAAAAATCTGTCTCCATATTTCAAATTAGTTCTATGGTTTGTTCTAAGAAGTTCTACTTGACATATTATGGTGAATTTTTCATACAGATATTATATTCGTATTTAATGTAAATTATCAGTTCCCGGATTCCCATATATGATACTTTGACATTTTCCTATTCGTAATTAAACTTCCTACAGAACTGCATTGTTATTAGCAGCATTCAGTATATTTTCGGGGAGACCAAGCATGTCATAAAGCATATTTAACGCTGCTTTAGAGTACGTTATCAAAAAGATTTGGAGACATGTTGCATAGATGCACCGATGTAGTTAAGTCATAAATAGGAGACTCTAATCATTCAATTATTGTTTATTGCCAAACAGGCTTAGCACTTATTACTATGCGACCAATCTGCATCTAAGTTAAAAACCTTTTCAATCAAGCTTACAGTTTCATATAATATAGCATATTTTTCAATTGATATAAAAAGATAGGTCACCAACAAATAAAAGATTTAAAAAGCGGCAATTAGGAATGCCATATAATCTATTTTGAACAAGTTAGATGCAATCTGAGACTTTATAGATATTTATCAAAAAAATGATTGTCGGTAAAACAAAAAATGCCTAAGTACACAAAATAACATAAATTTATAATTGTACATGTAGGAAAATTATTAGAATCTCATGAGACCAAGAAACCCCAGAGTGGTTTTTTACAAAAACATACGTAGGTATTATGTTATTCTTTTGGCTTTACATAAATATATGAACATTTTAAATTTACGTCAGCAATAATTTATTACGTACGTGGAAGTGAATGTCTTTGAATAAATGATTTGAAAGCAATTGTTAATAAAAAAAGTAACAAAAAATATCTTAGCATAAGCGACTATAATTATATTATATTAATGATTATCATCTTGTATTCCGCTAAAAAAACATTGCATTTTTATTTATATTCTTTATTAGAATAAGTAAAACGACATGGAAACACAAGTCCATAAAAAGCACAGAAATACATTAATAATGGATGAAAAAAATAAGAGAAATTATACCACTTACATACAGTGATTTGACTGCACTTCTAAATCACAAACTTTATAAATCAAAAAATACAGCAAGACAATACGAATAAACAAGAAATGAATTAAGTGTGTAGTTTATGTATGTAACCTTCAAAACTATCCCACTACCTACTTCAAATTATTTCTATTTAGGGATGCCAGACTTGAAAAATTAAATATCGCAATTATATTATGTTTCTAAAATCAAATAGGAGAAAAATTATCGATAGGTATTAGGTAGATACAAAACAGATACGAAATTAAAAAATGCCTAGGTATCTACTAAGCTGAACAAGCTTTTATTTATTACTATTTTGAATTAGTTTACGATAGGTTTAAGAAAGAATGTTGTACCGTCAAATGGAGTAACTTCGCCTGATTTTCAATATTTTTTTCGTTAATTTTAAAAATTTGTCAATTTTTTGTAAGAAAACGTATTATATTTAATTCAATTGTTTGGATGAAGAATAGCATTATTTACGGTTTATGAATGTAAAATCATAATAGGCGACCTGCTTTTTTTTTCAAAATAAAAATTAGGCAAAGTAACCCCACCGATGGGGTTACTCTGCCTACCCCAATTTAATCAAGATTTCGTTCATATAATTGTCATACCTGGGTAGGAAAATGTGGCCAAATGTTGATATTTGATGGTCACCTAAAAACATTTTACCTCAGAGTTGTATGTCAATAGTCATTGGCTCGTAAGCAACCCCCCGGGTCTCGTTCGTTTTCATACATTTTAATTTTTCAGGGTTGTGCATAAAAAAAAAAATAATTTCAAACAATCGAATTTTTATTGCATATTTAGAAAAAATAAAAAAATAGTAGGTAACATTGAAAATTAATAGAATTTTTATAACTAATAGGTTCTCATAAAAGATGAAATAATTAAACATCAAAAAGTATGCCGATTCTTGCTGGTAAAGCAAAAAAGGTAAAATTTTAAAATTGTTAAACATATTAAATTGGCCCGTCATCTCTTCCCAAGATGCCACTAGACGAGATACGAGATTTTTTGATTAGTAACTTAAACATAAAAAAAAACAGTGACAAAATAATTAGATAGATAAATTGTCACAGAGAATCATACATAGGTGACACACAAATTTATCTGACTCATCATCTTCTGGAACCTGAAGTGTCTGAATTTCAAGAATACACATCCAATGAAATATTTTTCAACAAACTTCGCATTCCATTGGCGCCTGTTTGACAATTCCATCACATTCGTAGCATAACTTTAAATGCATTTTATTATCCTTTGGCGTTGATGTTTGAGGATATACTTCACTTTGTGAAATTTTCATCATTTTCGTTATTGGAAAAATTTGTTTTCTAAAATCTGTATTTTCGGTCGATAGCACTGTGCCCGAGTCGAACGAATTTTACATATTTCGCATTTAATCACAGCATACACACATAAGAAAAATCTTGTGTGTGTGTATGCTTTTCATTAATTGTGTGTTTGGATTTACGTGTTTCGATACCATTAAAACATGATATATTACTTAAAAATATTTTTCATCATTGCGGAAGAGAATGTGTATCTCGGAGAAATCGTGAATGAGGAATTAGACCGTGCCAGAATACAATCCGCCAACCTCAAATAATGCGAACGCTGCAATACATAATGCAAATGTTACAAAATTCATCACTCTTCAAAAGATTTTTAAATTTCATCTAATTTCTTCAAAAGTGTATGTAAAATATAAAATTATTTATTTTTCCTAGCCCTGCTTCCATATATGAAATTTACCATTCCATTGTTTTTACGTGTTAACTGGGCAGGTAAAGTTTCGTAAATATGGTGATAAACATCAAATCATTAAAAAAATTATTTGTCTAGACGTAATAACATGAGTGATTAAAGATTTTGAAGTCTAAATAACACGTACCAAGTCGCTTTTGCGGAGCGCCGATAAATTGCCCGGTGTAGAGTTTTATTTTGTCATCTATGGCCACTCTTGTTAGCCAATTTGCTTGGGATAAATTTACTAACGTGATTGAGACTGCTTATTGCATTTCTTTCGTTCTTTTAGTGTGTTGATATATTCGTTATGCATTTGATTTATATAAAATCCAAAGCATTTTTTTTTGCGTACTGTATTACGTTACAAGAAAAGAAAAAAAAATCGAAAAACTGCACCGCGAACGCATTTAATTTGTTGGGACCTGGAAAGGGTTAAAGTTATAGGTAGTAAAACTTATAAAAAAAATATAATTAATTAAATAATAATATACGTAACTACTAATCGTTTGGATAATCCTACGGTAGGCAAAGTAACCCCAAAACATAATTCAATTTCAAAATCTACATTGCTTGGTGACTTATTTACTATTAAAACCAACCAAATTGCAGAAAAAAATGCTGAACTTATTCCCAAGATATCAATAAGTAATGTGATAGAATATTAGAAGCTTACCTTTAACAGTTGTTTAGATACAACGTAAAGTTTTGAAAAATCACTCTCCACTTTGGAATTTCGATGTTCAATAAAATGGCGCTTAACTATTGTGAAGTGAAGTTAGAATCAGTTTGCAGTATTAAGTTCTACCAGCATAGAATCCTCGATAATACCATATATAAAACATTGTTAAATACATTGAAATAAGTACTTTGTGAGCGGTTTTATAAAAATAAAATGGACTAGGCAAAGTTACCCATTAGATGGCAGAGTAACCCCATTTGACGGTACTGCGTTGTAAAACGAAATTAAATATAAGAACAACAATAAATAAGATGACCACATTTTTTTTCATATTCATTTATTTAAGGCAATTTTTATCTTTAGAAAAATTTTATTTTTTATAAAAAATATTTGTGGCTGAATTTCATTTTAAAAACTGTGAATTGTTTAAAATTTGTTTTTATTTAGTGGAATTGCATTTTCATTTGTAAGTATATGTTCAAACAATTGGCCACCCCAGAAAAATGAAAATTTAACATTTGTGTAAAGATTTCTGAATGGTTTTGATTTCCGCTGCTCTGCGGAAAATTTAAAATGAATACGAATCTAAAATTAAAATCTTGAGCAGTTTCTAAAAAAATATCAAAATTATTAAACATGAAGTTCGACAGCAATAAAAGTCAACCCATCTGTGTCTATTTTCGGTTCGGTGACTGATAGCAAATCAAATACTTCTTCATCTGTCTGGTGATACTGCGAAACATATTCTCCGCTATGATCAATATTTTGGACATATTATATCTCAAGTGATATAGGATTTTCTGTGTACGTTATTGTTTCATGTGTTCGATAGATTAAAGGACCAGACCATGAGATGGACATGGAGGTGTCCGTGCGCGCAGCGATTGGCCGTATATTTTATTTTTATATTATCTTTAAGCGCACTCGGAGCTTTGCAAAAGTTAGGTGACCCTTATCAAGTTTTGGGTATAAATCGACGTGCCAGTCTCCCAGAAATAAGACGAGCATATAAACAACTTGCAAAGGAATGGTAAGGATACGAACATTACAATTATTTGTCTTATTACAGACTCGCTATCTTTCGACACTGAGGTACTTGTCATTTTAGAGTTTCGTGTTATATTGTAAATATCGTCTCCAAATTAGAGTAAACGTGTGTAACGATAGTATATATTCCTTTTATTCTTGCATCCCTTATATTTAAATGTCCCCCAGTTTGTGCTACCTCTCATAATTGACGTTTAATTTGACAATTTATTCACAACCTTTCAAAGATAGGTTGTTATCACAAGCTCTATTATGTACCGAAATTCGAAGTTTTACTTTTACAAGTAAATTTAATATTTGTTGAAATACATTGAAAAGTGCTGTTTGTAAAAAGATTATTGCTTAAAAGATTTCTTTCAACTAAGACTGATTATTTTCATACATCCTCATTATTACAATACATGATATTTCATATTTGTGATGATTATACCATTTAAATTAAATAAAAAAATTTACGTATGTAATGGATAATCAAGTCAAAGGTTGATTGGCTATTTGTTTTAATATGTTCATGAACTAATTCTAGTGCTACAAAATAAATAAAATACAAACTAGAATTCGTACATTGCCATGGAATATGTTGCACTTATCTGATTTGTGGTTATTCCATAACAATAATATTACACTGGCAAAAATATTTTAGGCACCCTGATAAAAATGAAGATCCAACCGCTGAAACAAGATTTGTTGAAATAAAGCAGGCATACGAACTCTTGTCTGACGCAGAGAGAAGAAAAGCATATGATCTGCACGGGATTACATCGGAAGATAATACTTTGTATAGAGAAAGACATGACTACAGTCAATATGGACGTTTCAGGTATGAACCTCATTCAGGTTTCTATAAGTTAAATCTATCTAACATTGCGGATTAACTTGTCATATCTGGGCTCATTTTTCAATATTAAAATGAACAATATACCAAATCGCCACTGTGAAAGCACTTGATACATTACATTACACACTGGAAAGGTACCAATACTCTGGTCGAAACTGCTGTGTTTTGTTTCATATTTCACTTCAACTGTCTCATGATGTTTGATTTAAGTTATTACCTACAGAGAGTTATGATCATAAATAGAGATAAAAGTTTTGACAGCCAGTAGTGTTCTGAAATATAACAGTTAAATGTATATGCTTTTAATCATGGCGTATTATTGTGATAAATTGGTTGGTGAAATCCAGTGCTTAAAAAAATATAAAATGAACTTGAATATTTAAAAAATTATTATAGCGACTAATGTAACTGCATGTTTTTTATTTGCGATAATAAATTATCACCTGTTTTGCGCTTATGATAGTGCATTTGATCACCAGTACATAATATTAAACACAAATAAAAATAATGAATTTGAATTTTTTTGTTCTTTATAAAGTGACTTATTCAATACCTCAAAACATATTTTTCAGAGTTCTACACACAATATAGAGATATGAGGGCTCAAATCTTCATCAATATTATATATTTAAATATAGTTATTATAATTTCTTTTTTTAGCAATGATCCATTTGAAGAGTTTTTCGGAGGCCGGTTTCATTTTCAGGACCAAGATATTACATTATTCCACAAGCTCGCAGTTACTACAAGGTGAATTTTACTCTTACGTTTAAAAGTTAATTTTCCTGTTGTAAGAAATAAAAACTTAAAATGGACTGCCCCTAATAATACTAATAAAACAAAACAGCCATTTTTAATGACCAATCAACCACTAGGAAATATAACCCAGCGCTGACAACTTGTTCACTTGCTAGCATGTCCTAAAGACTTACGTAGATGTACTAAAACTTCATTTTACAATAGGATACAAAATATATATTTTATTTGATAACAGACAAAATAACTATTCGGAACCTTACAAATATAATAGATGTCTGGAGAAAATGTCCAGCAAAACATGTTCTAACCACAAATGTCAAAAAAACTAATATAAAATTAAAATTGATAACTTTAGTATTCCACTGGTTGTGTTACTAACTGTGACACGTGTTTCACCCCTTTGAGAAGCATCTTCAGACTAACTAGTGTCTAGAGCAGTGTCAACGCTGTCTACATCTGGACACAAATAAGTTGCTAGAGCAGTGTTCCGAGCGTCCACACACTGTTGGAAACTTTTTGAGACACTCATATCAGTTAAAAATAATCGACCTTAGATGCAACCGAGCGGCAGGGTAATAAAGCTATTACCACCTTTTTTAAAGTCAAAAGTATTTTTCTTATTATTATTTGAACTGTCGCTGAAATGTTTTGTTTGTATTATGAAGCTATATTTATTGCATGATAATATATATATAACAAAAAAAAACATTTCTATTTTCTATGGATTCGGCGATAACTTTGTGGAAGTTCATTTTTAATATATCAATAATTAATAATCAAGGATGTCAATAAACATGGAATGATTGTATATATTTACCCTTTCGTCGAATTGCATCCTGTCGAAACCCACAATGCTATTATAATTGTAAAATCACTGGTAATTCCATAAGAAGTTGGAAAGCGGCAATTCGCCACTCTGTAAATGTGGTGCTTACAAAATGAGGATTAAGGCGATTCTCGAAATTTTAACTCAGGTATCAGTGTGGCTCTCAGACGTATAATATCTTACCTCGTAAATAATATTTGTCGTATTTGTATCTTCTATATAAACGTTAAACACTGTTTACTGTCTGTCAGTTCGAGTCCAGTCGTGTGCTCGAATGCCTGAAGATGCCGAAAGGCGAAACCCGGGTCGTTACTGACAAAATACATGGAAGTGTACAAAATCTCAATAATCCAAATTTGATATTGAAATTCCATCAAGCACCCTCAGTCGATGTCTTAAATTATACTTAAATTAAATTAATAATCAATTTAAATTTTATATTAAAAATATTTCTGTTTATAATACTGTCTAATAATGTTGGCTGCATGGCGCAGTTGGTGACGTCGTTGACTACACAGTTTTCATACGCAACAAGCAGTTCTCATAGAAAAGTTCTGTTGAGATACCTCCATTAAGAGGTCATATGCTCCACGTTGGGAGAGGACATGGTAAAAAAAATGATTTATATAATTATGAAAAATGGTGCCTTAAATATGGATACAACTTTTTTTTTCAACAAGGAAGTTTTAATGGCTGTGTATGAAAAATATTAATATATATACATATAAGAAACGATATCATGTAATTACATAAAAAATATCATTATTTACTCTTGAGACAGAAGAGGCTCTTCTTCATATCTGATGAAATAATTTTATTGATAATCACCTTATGTTGTATCAAATAAAAATGAAGAATTATTCACATTGTTCAACATTTTCATGCATTTGAAATGCTGGCATCTTTGCTAGTAAAAATTTGTAAAAATACAATTTAATCTAGCCATCTAGCCAGCATTGCAGCTATAATCATTAATTAAATTGACAGCTTTAATTTAATTAATGATTATAGACACATGAATTAACAGTTTTGATAAGACGTTTAATACATATGGATAATACATATAGCAACTATGTACTAATGTTTCAACGGATCTTTGTTATTAAATTAAATTAATATCTTGCATTGCTTACAAATATATTTATTCAGTAATTTTAAGCGGCTTCTTTTCTACCAAGCTATTTGAGTAAGGAAGTTTTGAAGTAATTCTTTACTTATTCACGAAAAGGTTAGGCATACTACATGTTGCTGATTGCGCTCTGGGTAAAAATTGCCAACGGGATTGAAAACTGCTAGACTAACTGAGACACTGCGACACTGACTGTCCACACTACAATTTCTCGACTGACACGGTCTAGTTAGACCGCAGTGACATTGCTCTATTTGACTGTCCACACTTGGACACTCAGTCTAGCAACTGATTGCTTAGACTAAAGTGTCCAGATGTATACTTAGCATTAGTGATTAGTACTATAATTGTTTGTGTCCAACCCCCTCTGCATCCTTTGGAAAGAAATAATCCCACCCCACCCTTGATTTTTGTAATTTATAAGTTAAGAATTAAAATTATTGTTTCCTTATAAATAAGTAAACTTACGATATCATTTTTAATTTTATAATAAAAAATGAATTTCCACAAAGTTGCCACCGAATCCAATGACAATTTGAAAAAACTAAATCAAAAGTGTGAATGGAATACGATGGCTATTTTACATTCGGTCGCTTTCTCCTGTATGATGACGAAATATAAATTCAAAGGAACGCTAATAATAAAAATACTCTTGCAGACATTTTGAGAACAAACTGGTAGAAAAGAGTGCTCGGGATGCCGTCCTGGTCCTCTTCTATTCCGACTGGTGCATGGAATGCCTCCGAGCGGCTCCAGTGTGGCGTCGGCTAGTGGACGCTCTCCAGCCGCGGGGGGCGACATTGGCGACCGTTCACGCCGGCCATGAGCCTTTGCTCGCTCGGCAACTGGGTGTTCCCGGATTGCCGAGTCTCGTGCTGCTCATCGACAAGCACTCTTACGTCTACCGAGAGAGCATGCTCTCTGTACAAAAAGTTGTAGGTTAGAAAAAAAATCATATTTATTTTAATTGCATCCTCTTCAAAGCTTTTCTTTGACTCTTTTTCTGTTGATATAGAGTCCAATAAAAACTGGTCCATATTTAAAACAAAATGATTTAATTAAATCCAATTTTCAACATTTAAACGCAGTATAAACCACAAAACCTCAATCTATTCTATAATTTAGATACCGAATCGTCACTGTGCAGACCGATTCTCATAACCTTACACTTTTCACCAAAGTGAATTTTTAATGGCAATGGATTCGTTGCATGCATTTACACTATCTAGCTGAGTATAATAAATCCCAAAAATTATTTTGTAGCAAAATAATTTGAAACTAGTTTTCAAGCTATTGATTCCTGCCAATTTTTAATAATTGTCATGACAAGAAAAATGAATTCACTGTTAAATTGCTTTTTACACAGTTACCTTTTTATTCTTATATGTAATAAAATTTACACTTCTTATTATGGTGAATATTTCAAGACAGATTCAAAGTTTATTTTCAACAAAAGTTGTAGTTTTTTCTTTAATTAATTATTTTAAAATATGTACTTATGTTATTATTTTGGTATAGATTTTCTCACTCGACTCTTCTATCTGTTTCAGAGTTTATTCGAAACAAACTGCCTTATAAATTGGTAAGATCCATTACCGACGACAATGTCGACCATTTCCTTGACGGTTGGGAAGATAACAGAGTAAGAGGATTGATTTTCGAGGATAGACCAGCGGTGCGCTTGAGATACCTTCTAACTGCATTTCATTATCGAGACAGGGTCGCTTTTGGGTAATTTTTAAGTAACACTATTCAATATGTTTGATCGCTAATAGTATCACTCGCGTTTTTCTTGCGTTTCAATGTACAAAGCATTTTTTCAACTTTCTAATTCATTTCTTGAAAAGTTTTTCTTTGTGTTGCTTTTTGTCAACGCTATATGCTTGAAAGGAATAACGTATGAGAAATATTATTGAACAATAATCCAAATGGTTTGGATTAGAGGTGAAGATTCGAGTCATATATATTTAACGCATGGTGTTTACTCGCTATCTTCTCTTAATTGACGTCAACAGTAATATTGTGCATGTTTTTAAATTACATATTAAAGACTTCTATCTTTTCACTGCATAGAATAATGCTAGCTTAGTTTTTATAAATCTTTCTTCACTGTTGTAAAAATTATTTAACATGGTATATTTTGGAGTCGACAAACTGTCCAGATTGGTAGGAGTGTGATTTAAGTATCTTTGAATTTTTTCAATCTGTAGGTAAGGGGCTCTATTTTATGAGTTAAATCTCTTTTTCTATGGTGTGCTGGGTCAAACTTACAGATCTATTCACTGTTTGAAATTTACATAAAAATCAAATAATCAATGACCGATATAAATTCATATAATATTAATAAATGTGTCCAAATATCCTATCTAAAGATTCGGGCGACACGAAAATATATTCACAGGGGTGTTCCTAGTTTAAGATGTGCGTTTCTGTACATTTCTTTTTTAACCATTGACTTCAACTATGTCAAGATTGTTAGAAAATAGAATACTTTAAGTCTGTCAATTTACACAATCACCCACACCAAGAGTAAAGCAATCGAAGACATTGAAGGATGCAACGGGATATGTCTTTCCGTTCCCGAATCCTTCACATCTTTCCTTACAAAAGTCTAACACCATCGTGGAAAAAATAATAGAGTTTCACTTGTGCGCATGTATTGCTGGATATGAGTTTGGTAGATACCTGCTTGCGGTGGTATTGGGGAATCGCTCGAATGGTATTGATATTAATATGTATTCACTTTTATGGTGTTAACTGTCAATAAGTAATTATTCATATGTAAAAATAAAATGCAATTTTTGGTGCTGTGTTGCGATGAGTGAAATCATCTGATAAAATTGTGAAATTAATACAAAAAATCATGTTTTATTTCTATGAAAATAATACATTGTGTTCAATTGCGTCAGTGACCCATGGACGTTATCATAGTATAGGTGTACAGCATGGTGTAAGAAGTACAAGGTGAGCTGGATAAAAGGTGACAGTCGCCATTTTTGTATTTGCTGATGTCACTCCGTGCTTATCCAATTACAATGTACTATGTTTACAACAGTGTTTTGGTGACAATAAACATTTGGTTCGTCAAAGTGACGTCACATATAATACAAAAACAACGATCCAGCTCATCTTGTTCTTCTTACACCATGGGTGTACAGTAAATAAATTGTGGTTAACGTAAACTAAATTAGAATATCGTCATTTCCAAAAAAGTCGAAAACAGATTTGCAGATAATCCAATTTTGCAATGGAAACGACGATATGTGAGGAAAAATAATCTACATATATGTATACATATTTTTTGTTTCTTGTAATTATCTTTTATATTAAAAATAAACCTACCTTTTTACAAAATGCAAAATATCAGCAAAGCAGAAAACCTTTTGAATATTAGTATCATCGACTGCATTTAGTGAAGCAGAGCGACTGTTAAACTATCTCAAAGATAAATCGCATCACTAACTGACTTTCATTCTTGTGAGGACTTATAAATTAAACGTTGAATCTTTAAATTATATTATAGTTACACTGTTGTCTTAGCTATTTTATTCTTCGCCACGTTAAGTGCCGCCACTGCATATGCGTAAGTAAAATATTTACGTGTTCTCTGCTTCATATATAACATGGACAGCATGCATGTTATAATAATAAATCACTTACAGTCACTAAACTTGTCTATTCTCAATTGACCCTGAGTCTCATTTAAAAATCAAAATTTAATTTGAATAATCTATTGCAGTGAATGTTGCATGCGTGAGAAGCTTTTTAAAAGAATATGGCTAGTAATTGACTGCAAAGCTGTTCCAAAACAAATAAAACGGTTGTTTTTATTTTTAACTTATTTACTGGAGAATATCAAGAAAAAGTTATTTTTAAGGCATGTTACGAATGGAGAACATACTTGTAAACAAATTATACATAATCAATATTCGCCTTCATTTTTTTGCCTTATAATTTGTCAGTCATCTAGCTGAGAGGCCAATGATCTTAGTTGTCCTATTTGGTTGCAGTACCCGTGGAACCGAATTCCAGTATGAACAATTTCATAAATTTTTTATTTATGGATTTGTACTCAAACATACTTTGTAATGTTCATATACCCTTCCACCGCTCCGATCTTAAAACGGCACGTGGTGAGACCAATTCACTACTTTCCTTTCCATAAAAGTGAAGTTGAGCAACTAACTAGTTCTCATAAAAACAACATTGAAGCAGACTTAGTGAAAAAAAAAAATGACATGTGAATCATTTTTTGCTTCTATGAAATGACAAGCCTTGTAAAACATTATATCTACTGAAATATTATAATTTTCATTATACCCATTTTCATGTTATGTTATTATTTACGATAATATGGAAAAGAATGTCTGATAAAACTATTAACATGAGAGCATTTGATGTAAAATATTCGCAAAGTAAAAAAGAGCCATACAGTATATTTAAGAACACATAATATCTTCTTGAAGTAATATTCAAATAATGCATGCTTAATTTATTACATGTTTTGTAGGTTTGTAGATCTCAGCGCTCCGAACACCGATAAGATACGTGCGCGATATTCAGTGGCAAGAGGCCTCGATACAGTGATGCTGTTTGGCGAAGACTGGCATAGACCGGCCGCCACCGTCAGCATGGCAGACATACCCACTACCACTCTACACCAGATCGTATCTGCAAATCAGTTCCTCACGTTACCGAGGCTGTCTTCGCAGGTAAATTTCATTTTGAACATTTTTAACATTCGGTTTCAGTTTAACACATTCACTGCTAATCAAAGTAGGAGTGTATTGATGTTGCATTAAAGTGCACTAAGAAACTGAATGCTTAAGAGCTTCCAGTAGATTTGCATGACTTCAATTTGACCTTCAGAAGAAATTTCAATATCAAAACTGGCAAAACATTTTTATCTTTCATTAGATATGTAGCAATACCACCTAACAAATAAATAGATATTTTAATAAGTGAGATTTTAATAGGGTTTTTTCATATTGAACAATATTAAGTGGCAGAAATCAGTGAGTATTTTGTTATCTTCATTACATTTACATTGACAGTCTTATGTAATTCTTAAAATATTAATTATGAAAGTTCTATGTAACAACTCATAAAATAGTGTTTTTTATACACTCAATATGTCTTTATAATGTTTGATATGTGGCATTGTCATATGAACCTCTTAATCAATTTTAAATCGGAATCAGTCAAAGCTTCTCAAAGTTTAGATTTAATATTATATTTTCTGTTTTCTATTTTTTACACGAATGTCTAGCCATATTAACATAGAAGGCTTTTGGCATTTTTTACATGTTGACATTTTAATTTGTGAACTGATAAGTACATCTAACAAGCTTCAATGGGCCGGCAAATGTTGCTATATTATCCATTTCAATGTTTTAACAGAATTTTTGTAAATATTATTTAATGATATAATCCATACTAACAGGTGGTTAAATATTTTCACTTAAAAAATCCACAAACTAAAAATATTTTCGCTCGATAAAATTTTCTTTAACATTTATTGATCACAAGAAAATGTTAGTTAATCGGATTTTGTCACCGAACCAAAATATAAAATGAATAAACAACATTTAGAGTTGTCAAATTAAAATATTCTGCATTCATCAATATTTTTTTACTTACATTGTTTTACGGGACGTGACCTAGAAATTTCTACAATGAAAACTACCGAAAGATTAGGTTGTGTTAGCATTTTTAGGCCACGTTCGGTAATACGGAAATTTACCTATTTTATATGACCAAAGATATTACTTATAGCATATCTTAAAAATAAAACACAATTTGTTTTGTACTACTTCCACATTTTTATAATGCTCAATTTTATGAATCAATCAACATTTTTATGTTGATCATCATAAAAATTTAGAAGTACTACAAAAAATGTGTTTTATTTTCAGAATACAATGCCTTTCCACGAAGAATTGACAGTTAACATCTTTAAAGCGACACAACATATTCTATAATAATCAAGATCCTATATAATGAAACTCATACCATACCCGGTAATGAGTAAGAAACTCAATGAATATTTATTATACATGGTTGAAACTACTTTATATTGATTGTTTATTTGTATTTTTTCTGTGCAGCTTGGGGACCATTACCATACATGTCTATGCCAATGTATCAATATATGTTCTATATCTAGGGCTGCTACGAGAAAACACAAATATATTTTTAAATTAATTCACATTATAGGTTAGATTTGAATATCAGCTTTTTATAACAATATGTTCAAACAAAGAATTCAGTGATTTTTTGAAGTATGTTTTGAATATGAATGTAATTTTATACATTACTTATATATTATAATTTAAGACATCGACTGAGGGTGCTTGATGGATTTTCAATATCAAATTTGAATTATTGAGATTAACAGAAAAAAGCTCCTTACTGCTTTTAATGTTTAACTGTTTCGTGAAGCATACATTGTAACAGGTGAGATAACACACCCAACGCGACATGTGCACCATAAGTTGCAACACATTAAAATTGAATTGCAATTAAATTTGGAAGATTCTAAAAACAGAACCTGATTTTAGTTAAAAAATAACAAACGATATTCCTGCATTTTTTTGTATATAGGTTATAATTTACATTCTACCAAAACAAAGAAAAAAATCAGCAATCTTACAGATTCCAACTATTTCTTGTATGATCAGTTGCAGTCGGTTGCTCGGTTTGTCTGTAAAATATTTCAGTGCCATAATTACACTTTTGACTGAATTTTACTGTTTTTAAATATTCTTTCTGTATCTACGATTAACTGCAGTTTATGTTTTTACTAGATAATAAGTGATTGAATGTAAATTTTCAGGGTGTATTGGAATCAGTGTGTCCAGCGGAGTGGCAAGGTGGCCGGCGTCGGCTGTGTGCAGTACTCGTCAGTAAAGGAGGCTCGCAACATGCGGGAGCAAGAGCGGCTCTCCGCAGATACGCTCGTTCTGCACAACTGCCTCCCGATAGAGTCCGCTTTGCTCATGTCTACATGGATTCGCAACATCAGTTTGTTCAGGCTCTCGCTACTGCAGGTAAATCACTGTCTTACCAATGCTGTTATAATGAATGATTCTTTCTTAATTACATGATATAGCAATTTAAAAATATTCATATACAAGAAAAGAATTGCACAGATCTTTAAATTTAATAATGGCTCTGGTTGTTGTGTAAATTATCTGGGCCTGAAGGGTTGAAGTACAGTTATAAAATTAATATAAGATATGTAAGCAATGTAACCTTTTACCTTTCTTTCTGTGTTGACATTTTCCAAAAGCCATATAGCTATGAACCATACTCTCAAAGGCAAAAACAAAACAAAATTTTCAGCAGGCAGCAAATCAGAAGATCCATCGTGGGCGGAGCTCCGCATCGTGATAATATGGCGCCGAGATGAATCTCGAATCAGACACGAATGGTTTGCCGACCGGTGGCCTGCCGCCGTTGACAGCGCCACGGGAATTGAAGGCGGCGAAATAGTCCAAGGCGAGACTGACACCGACTCTAAATTGAATCGTACCCAGCGTCATCTCGCTGATACCCTTCGGCGCCTGTTGAGGCCGACTGAACCTCTCTCTTATGAGACAGTGGTCAAGGTTAGCTAATTTTTAATTTTTATTATAATGATTTCTATGATTGTAGATATTATATATTTTACCCATAAAACAAACCCATCAACTGTAAGAATGCTTGCATATGATATTGAACAGAGGATTGGAGCGGACCATTTTTAAATTGGTCCTCTCCGCTATCAAAGTACTCCAGATATTAAGTTTAAATAGGACTTGAATTTAAAAAAAAATAGTTTTAAACTAAGCTTTACTAATCGTTATTGTCATTATTGATTCTATAAAATGAAATGGCCTAAAGCAAATCATCCTTCATTGTTGGCCTCTTGCTTAAAATTAATTTCACTGTAGAAGATAGTCACTCGACACTCACTTGATTATATGGCATACTTGATGACAGTTTTGTCATATTTAAAATAATTCCATTGTTGCAAAGTGCCTAATATAATATTTTTTAATGATAAGATGATGAGAATTGGTATTTTTTTTTAAATACGTTCATTGGATTTGAAAAAAAAAACATTAATTTATTGAAGGAACTGATAGATGAGCACACAGCTGGGATATGGGGCCGTTTGCTTGATGCGGCTACCGCAATGGCCGAGCAGGCAGCCAACGCTGTCAGGAGAGACACACTCTTACCTGTGCTCTCAGTCTTTGCTACCATTCTTCTAATCCTGGCAGCCGGATACCTAATGGCCCATCTTGTGTAAGTAAACATTGTTTATCAATTTGATTGCTTTATATTCTGTAAGTTGACTAATAACAAATCCATAAATTCATGGATATAATTTATGAACTCTTCTAAAATATTATTATTGTTATAATTTTTTTTAAACTATATCCGCTCCCTATTCGGAGCATATGGCCATCACGCGGTTCCTCCAAGCTTCTCTGTCCCCCGCCAGTCTCCTCGCTTCCTCCCAGGTCATCCCAGTCCTATGGATGGTCATCAGCGGCCTTCCAGGGTGACGGAATCCATCTGGTTGGTAGAAGAGACAGGCAGGGTTCAGGCTCCCCTGGGGCTTCGCAGCATGTGTCCAAGCCAGGTCCATCGTCGCTTTTTTATTTTGGACATAATAAGTACCCCTAGTATTTGCCGCAAACATCTGTTTTCAAAGCATAGTATACGGTTACCCTGTGTCTTGGTGAGGTGCCATGACTCGCAACCGTAAAGCTGTAACACCATCAGGATGCATGCGTTGAATAAATGGCACATGGTTCTGACCGATTACAACCATGACTCCCAAACTTTCCACATTGAGTTAAAGGTTGCTCCAGCTATCCCTCATCAGATTGCGAGCTCTTTACACGGATTGCCATCTCCTTTAATGTGTACCCCCAAGTACTTGAAGCCGTCGACTCTCTCTATGTCTTGCCCCGCGCTCGTCAGAGGGTAGTCTGAGTCTGGACAGAAACTGTTGCAGAGCACATTGGTCTTACACGCATTGACTTTGAGGCCAATGCGATACGAGTTGCTCTGCAGCCTGTCCATTGTTTCCTGAATACCCTCGACAGATTTGTCAAATATGACAACGTCATCAACATACTCGATGTCGCATAGCCTCAGATTGGGGGAATGGCCACACCTCGGTCGGGTGGAATTGACTTCCTCAGGATGAAGTCGAAGATTATTATAAAGAGGAACGGAGCCAGAACACAGCCCTGTCTGATCCTGGTTGAGACCCCAAACCATCCTGTCTTTACGTCGCCAATTCTAACACAGCATTCACTGCTCTCGTGCATGCATTTGATGATGGCGATAATTTTGGTTGTGATTCCGTACAGTTTTAATATATCCCATAGGGAAGGCCGGTGTGAACTATCAAAGGCCTTCTCGTAATCAACGAAGCAACACGCCAGCGAGCTGTTTAATTCGTTGCTTTGCTGGAGAAGGCATCTGAGATTATGAATTCGGTCCGAACAGGATCGGCCAGGTAAGAAACTCGCCTGGTTTTCCCTGAGGATACACATTACTGGAATCCTTATTCTCGCAAAGACTTCCAGGCACGCTGAGCAGCGTTATGCCCCGGTAATTGTCACAGCAGATTGGGTCACCTTTTTTGTGATGACCTAACCGTTGACCCAGTCTCTCGGACAGCGCTCCTGCTCCCACACTTTACTGAGAAGTAGCTGCAAGAGCGCCTCCAGGCTGTACTTGAGAAACTCTGGGTGTATACCATCCACGCCTTCCCATTCTTCTCAGCGAGCGTCGGTGCATGGTCGGGGATGTTCGCTCAGGGGATATCTACAAGTGTGGCTTTGCTGGGTATGTCAAAGGGGTTCCAGGGAGGAGAACGGCTTAGCAACCCGCAGAAATGATCTCTCCAAATCTTTTTAACACGCTCCGCGCTTGACTCTATTGCCCATTATTATAATAGTTTGAATAAAATGCTTTTGAAAAAAAAAGACTAATTCATCGATGAACCCTGTTGGGCTGATAAGTGTACATAAAATTTGAGAAAGCCTCTACGCAATTGACTATCACTTGTTGCTAACAATGATTAAATTTTTTGACAGATATATTATATGCTGGATGATATTTTAGATGGTTTTGATAGAAAGAACAAGGTTATCAATTTTAATTTTATGTTTAAATTAAGACATCATTTGACATTTTTAAGCCACAATGAACTAACCAGTTTGCTGCTACAAAATTTCGTGGATGTCTTCTGTATGACGTTCAACCTATCAATAGTTTTCAGGAAAAACACCTAAAATGTTGCCAGGTTGTACTTTGAGCTTTTGATTTTAGACGTATGGAAGAGGAGTCCATTCAACGTCGTGAAGCCGAGAAAAGGGCAAATGGAAACGATGACGGAACCAAAGCGTCTCAGAACAACAATAATGGCTCACCGAGTATGCCGCGGACGACAGCTATCCAGCAGTCCGAGCTGAAACTCCATGAACTAAGAGCGGAAAAATACAATGGTCTTGTCAGGTAAATATTATATAAACATAAGTATATACCTAATTAAGACTTTCTCTTTATTTTAATGTCTTTGTGTATATAATTTAATGAAAATGTACATAGAGGTATGAAAGATTTATGTGATTGTTTCTGTTTTTAGGTTACTGAAGCCAGGGTGCCGTACGATTGTTTTACTTGTGGATCTCCAATCTCGTGTTCAGCTTCTTTCAATGTTTCACAAAATTGTTTGGCCATATAGAAAGTAAGAAAATAGTATTATTGCATCAAAGCAATTTTTTTTTTTTTTACTATGTCTGCTCCCAATTTGGAGCATATGGCCACCTGATGGAGGTATCTCAACAGAAGTCTTTCTACAAGAACTGCTCTATACTCAGTTGTTCAACAGAGGGAGTAGGTATAGAAGAATAGGGCTAGGACAGGACCAGTGGTTAGCTAATCACTCACTATTTTTTTGCATTTTTCGGATCAGATTGGTGGGAGGGAAATTTAGACATCGACTAGCCTTCAAACAGAAATCTATAAATCAATTAAAGAATCAATTTACTGGGATTCACACCCGTGAGAAACCAGTATTTCAATCCCTAAACACAATGATAAATACATATCTCTTATTCTTTCTAAACCAAATTGTTGATTTGTTGCAAAACTTTCATCTCTGTCATCCTTGAAGTAGCTCAATCTCATCAATATGACGATTATCTTTAATTGAATTCGAGATGTGCCTTTACAGTGCAAAATTCAGCTTTCAATGGAAAAAAATAATCTTAATATTTAGAGTGAAGAAAACAACCACTGCTGTGAATTGATAGCGAGTATCGAGTATCTCTGTACTTGGAAATGATAAATGACCCTAAGAGGATGATTAGCTATATAAATCATAATGAATCACTACGCACAAACATATTAGTGTTTTTCCATGGAAATGCGACTTTTTATAGTGCCACTAAGCTGTTTATAATATTTTGTGTTATGAAATAGAAACACTTTTAAACTGACGTACTATTTATGAGCAGAAACAAAACATTGCTGTTTGCATATTTGGATGTGGAGCGCCACGTAATCTGGTACCGTCGTCTGCTTCAACTGTCACTTCCCGAACCCCGAGAGCTTCTGATCAACCCTCGTAATTGCGTTGGCACTGTTCTCGCTCTCAATGGCCATCGGAAATACTTTTGCATGTTCCATGCAAAGCATCCAGAATGTGTGAAAGGGACAAAAGTGAGTTATATTATTTCTTATTGAGTAAGTTATATTATTTCTTATAAGTAAGGCTTGTTTTGTCAGGCAAGAATCTATCCATGTCAATGCCGAATTATATATTCAAGGGTTAGAACATACAGGTAAATATTTGTATTTTAACAAACGTATTGTGTTCTTCAGAGAATGGCCAGAATGACTCGTCGTCTGGGAGGCGGCACTCCATCTGACGCGGATGCGGAGGCAGGAGCTTTCATGGGTTTCCACAGTTCAGAGTCGTCGGATAGCGAGAGCACGAGTGGAGGACCTCTGCTGCAAGGGTCTCTTCTCGACGGATTGGACAATTGGCTGGACCGGCTCTTCGAGGGATCAACGCATCGCTACTACATCAACTATTGGCCAGACTTTACAACTAAATAAACATACGCCCTCTATCATAAGTCTACTTATTAATTGTATTTAGGGTAAATTTTGTCTACAGTTTACTGCTCTCAACGACTCTAATGTTTTAATAAACCAAAGAATTCTCATTTGTTAATTATTATTCATAAAAGTATTCCAACTCTCATTATGTTTTGGATATACATTCGTACAGTGCTTTTGGCTCGCCTATTATCGTAACTATTTAGACTCCGATAGTTATTTAAAAGTATAATTGAATTAAAAAATAAAATTATTATATGCCTGCGCACTTCTTACATACCTTCAATAAATAGTTACCATTGTAGGTAAGGTAGTTAGAAAGCTTGAAGACGTTTTACTACATTAGTAACTGTCGACACCCATTCAGCAACTTGTAAAGAGTAAACTTGTAGCTAAACACAATTTGAAAAAATATCATTAGGGACAAATCTTGATTCTTTAAAGATTCCTATCCAAAATAAATTGGTTAGCAATATTTGACCAATTATATTATAATCAAAATTGATAATTTTACCAATTCATTAATGTTCACACTGCAACATTACTAGCATTCGCTTCAAGTATTGAAATTAGACATTTATAGGAAGTTTTATACCTTTTTATTACTTTCAAACCAGTATTTAAAGTTATATGTGTGTGAAAATATTGCAGAAGACTCGACATTGAGACGGTGACTTGTGGATTGGAGTAAACTCGAAAGATTCTCTATGGTATTATTACTGGCCACTCTGATTAACATAATCGTGGGGAAATTGTATTTTTTGAAGGGTTTACAGTCTGAGTTGTAAAATTGTAGTCACATTTCCCCAAGATGCAATTCCCGATACCCCCTTCCGACAGTCGCCTTGTAATTAATCCGGAGAATTTTTCTCAACGTGTTACATTTAAAAAACAGTGTAAATATAGTCAGTTAATGTTCTAATCTGTTAAATTACTGTTGTGTATTTATTATATTGTTTAAATTGTCTATATTATTATGTAGTTTGTAAAGAATAATCAGAATTATTTAATTTCTCACCGAAGACCGCCGTTCCAAGATATCACTCAACTTCTGTGAATGTTCATTCGAATCGGTTGTTATGAGATATCTTTTGACTTTCTATAACTTCATAATCGGACATTGTAAAATCTAAATATTCTGATGTAATAATCATGATATTCTTTAAATATATACAATTATTATTATTGGTAGATCATCCATAAACATATAATTCGTAAGGTTCAAGAGGTTTCTTCTATGTCTGACGATATCAAAAATACTTTCTGTAATCTAAAAAAATAACACTTCACGATTCTTTAGAAGTGTCCATTAGATAAGATAATATCAAAAAAAACTTTTCAACAGCATTTTTTAACCATTTTACTGTAAATCTACCAAATAGTAATCGATTATTTCAGATAGTTTAGATTTTCGATGTACAGTAATTTTGTTTTGATTTCGATGATGAAATTCAACCAAAAAATATTATTAAGGATAATCTTGTATTAATATCGATTAGATTCGCCGAATGAATAAAAACTAACGTATTCACATAATTCAAGTGTAGCATTGTAGCGGCGCACTTTTTACAAAATATTTACATTTTTCAAAATTTTATATACCTATTTAGTACATGACAAAATATTGAAGTAAGTATTTTACAAGTCTAATAGTTTAGGGCTTATTTTGTAGTATTTGCTGTAAGTGTGGTACTCGGATCGTTATGTTGCTTCGTTAATCTTCCCGTATTATGGATAGATCATAGTTACGTTAAATAAGATTAAAAAATAGCTTTAAACAATTCTACTTTGGAACAATTTTTCACTATTCTAACTCTGTAATTTTTATTTGGTTTGTGTATGCAATAAGGTTTGCCGGCTTTTCAAATTACATGTAAACGCCTGTTTCTTCTAGAATCTATGAAGAATTTCCTTTAAATAATGTACTGACAATGAAAACAATAGTTACAAGGGAAATTATTGAGTGTTTGAAAAAGCCTTATCTTAATACCATGAAAAGTAATAGAAGTCGTATCAATGCACAAGTGAGAAATTTGTGTCTTTCCTGATCGCAAGGAAATGCACAGAAGAAATTACCTGAAAGAAGACAGTCGTTTTCATATCGGTGTTGAGTTGGCAATCCTAATTGCTTGTTATATATCTTTGTTGCGATACAATTATCGCAAAATGAGCCTGTGTAAATGATTCTAGTCGTTTTTTTGTTGAGTATCTGTAGGTACCGGTTATGTGTACTTTCAGTTTTCAACTGAATAATATTTTAGCGTTTAAGGATATTTACAAAGACATTGAATATTTTATTGAATCTGCATAATTCTGCTATTCTAATAACTTTGACAGTGTTAACTATTGTGCAATCTGCAACAGTACAGTTAAGAAACTTATTTAAAATATACACTTTACACCTATTTTTAGTCTTATTGTACCCACCATAACCCAACTATTTAATCAAGCAATACATGGACATCTGAACGAGGCTACGAAAGCTTCTGAGAATTAATAAACACGAAAAATCTTCTACACAGCTCTTGATGATTATGACTGAGCCATCTGAACAACGTGATTCACTATGTCTGATTTTTAATTTGGGAACGTCTTCGTCTATTAGTTAATAGAAAAAGCCGCTTATAGAAAAAATCATTCAAGAATTAGGAATAATAAATTTAATGTACATATCGTGCCCGAGCTTTCAAGTGATTGTCAATATTTCTTAAAATAACACATGTAAATTGGCAAGATTGTTTTTAAATGTCATTTAAAAACACCCTCTCAGTGTTATCTTAATAATGTAGAGGTTGTAATTTAGTTTTCCTAATGAATGTTTTTCTTGTTTGGTGATAAAACTTGATTCGTAAATTGACAAATTATTATTATTGTTGCCTATTTGGGAGCACCTTTTAATTCCTCTTTATCAAAATGCAATTCATTTTACAAGATTATTACATTAACCAAACTTGTACAAATATCTTCCCACGAATTAGATATATGGGGACCGAATGCATACTATCAATAACTCGATAGTCATATAATATAGTATTGTATGATGACGGGTAATATGAATATCAACAAGCGCTAACATTCAGAATAAATCGAAAATCTAGATCCATACGCAATATTTTTTCCTTTTACCATTTTCGCTTTCACAGTGACCTCCTATTTTCAGACTCGGATAGGGGTAAGCGGTGAGGAATTAACGGATCAGACATCCGTGTCTTTGAATATAAAATTGGGAATTTGAGTCCGTAAGTATAGAACCAAGTAAGACAAAAGCGCAATTGGCTACAGTACCGACTGACCAAAACATTACCGTACTTGGACAGCAGTAACTCTAGTGAAGGCCATAAGATTCGAGTGAATGAAAATTTCCTGACAACTAAATGTGCCAGAGGTTTGAAGAAATAAATGTACAAGTTACTGGTAAACAATAATTTATTTCAAATTACATAATTGATAACAAGTACACATTACTTATTGCACTTGATCAATAAATAATATAAAATTTTCTACATAAACGAATCGATGAAATAAGCTTACAAAAATAAAACAATAATAGTTACACTAGCCCCTTTACTTCTTTTTGGGTAAAATAAACTCTCCTGTGGCGGAGTCTGTTATTTTGCCTTCATTTCCATGAAAAGACGGCGAGTTGAATAAATCATTTACATTCATTTCACAGCTTCTGTACGCCATACCGAGTCCCATACCTGCCCCGACTAGTAACGGCCATCGTCTTCTTTTGAAGAAAAGTAGAGAAAGTACTGCTCCTACGACGGTTCCGCCTCCTAGAAAATAAAATACACGGTGTTAGAATCTTGCGATATTTAATCAAGATAATTAATTGAAGTACTATGACAAGTCTTACCGAATTTGATGATACCGTCAGTGAGACATTTGTCAAATCTCTTTCCGATTAGGTCCTCCGAGTTGACAGATGCAGCCATCCTGGCTGAAACTGAATAACCTAGGTCACTAACATATAAAAAATTATATAATGTACATGAATGCAGTCATATTATTTATAAAAATAGTATTTCACACATATTATCGATTAATAAAACACCTTTTCACGTTTTCATTAATGTAAGTAGAGGTTGTGTAACTTATGTCACACTTTTTGGCAGCTCGTTCGATTTTTTTATGGTTGGTAGTCCTTAATAATAAAAAATCGTAATACCATAGAAGGCAAGAGTAGTTGTGTATAAGATGCAATTCGTCCGCAATGCGTTGCAATTATTATTAGGTACCTATGTCACTCATGTAACTTGTGACGAATATCATACTACACCTAAATACACCTAAAATATAATGCAGAATTTTGAATTGGTACCTATAAAAATTAATAATAAATTATGAGTTCCAAGTAATTTTCTTCTTAACCACTTAATAGCTACGAAAAATATTTCTATCTGCCTCTGTACCCTGCAAATATTTAAATACCTTAAAATTACAAAAACTCAACTTATATCCATTATGGTTCTTTCATGTTTCCCAGACCTAACAAAAGGCAAAATCATTAAATTTCCTTTATCAAGAAACTTCTAGTCACACGTTTAAGAGTTTATAATTAGGCTAAAGCAATTTCTATAATTTAGGAACAATTAAAAAAAAACTTTAGGTAGTTTATTTGTCGTTGAAACAATTGGTTATATTTTTGAAAGACGATCACCAACTTAGTCTTCCTCTTCGCTTGTAAAATTCATAATTCATAGCAGTGACAAAAAACATTAACATTTTGGGTAGGTAGGTATAGATAAAAGCAATAAGTAAGACTCAAGAGATGCACAGTTTATGACAACTATCAGCAGTTCTTTTTTTTAAATAGAAATGGGTGAATATATTTTATTTTACATTGTGAACTCTGCAAAACATTTATATTTATTTTTTCTACTATTGGATGAAACAGTTAGGTACGTAATATTTTTCCATTCAAAATTTAATAAATAATAATGTTAATCATATACTTACTTACCTAGGTACTCATAAACTGAAAAAAGCAATATGAAAACTAATTGTTACCTTTATTATTTTAACATAGAACGTAAATGTATAAATCTCCTAAGACGTAGACGTTATACTTATTTTAATCGTTATATTCTACCCTTTCATGCCTGGTCTTTCATGACGACGGATCAGCAGATAGGATGATACCTATTATATGTACATAAGGCGAGTCCAATGCATAAAGGTGGATGAATAAAAAAATTGCAGAATTCGGAACGTAGCATTATTTGCATTTGTTTTCAAATTTGAAACTGGATGGCCAGTACATAATTTGTTTGTATCGCAATAATCTATGGAATGCTTGCAACGGACAGTTCGGTGACAGTTTAGTTTTTTTAAAGAATTCGAACGGCTATCTGTCTATTATCGGAGAACTGACAAATTAAAATGTTAAATCTGCATGTTGTATTCGTAGATTTGTGCAAGTAGACAGCTAAAAGTTTTAAATTCGTGTTCACATTTAAAAGAACTTAAGAAAGTTGCTTTTTTCGATATTTTGAAAAACAACATAATGAATAAGTCGGCCAAATTGAGAGACTCGGTTGCTGAAAGTGTTGATGCATTTAATGCAGCCAGGAAGAATGCACAGGATGTCAGGTTAGAAAAAGAACGCAAGTTGGAGGAACTTAAATCAAAAGTGAAAAGGCTAAGAGAAGAAAGAATACTTCGTCATGCTGCAAGAATACAAATGGTAAGCTGTTGGTGATATTTCTGGTAATGGCTTTTGTGAATATACATGCTATGGAATCCAGTAACGCCTCACGATATCCAGCATTGTCAAAATACTATCAGTTGGGCTTTAGAAACTGTGAAGAAACCTTAACTTGTCATCTAAATAGTAGTTAAGATAGTATTAAGTGTGGCATCTTTTTCAATCGTGCATATGAGCGCAACACTAATTATATTAAGACGATTAGTAGTTTACCTATTTCAATCATTGAATTTATCATTGGTTCTATAAATATCATTGTTTTTATTGTAGTTGAAGAAAATCAACACTCAAAAAACTGCTGAATTATCATCACTTTTGGCTACAACTGCTGGTAATCGTGTTGTAAAAATTGCTACTTCAAATGTGTCCCCACCTAAGAAACCTATACAGGAAACAAAAAAAAATATGACTTTTGTTCCTGCTGTTGTATTGTCAAAAATCCTTAATGTGCCGAACGGAAAAGATAAAAGCGCAGTATCACAAAAATCTCTTGATACTCGAAGATCTGTAATTCCTAAACGTGTGTCAACTTTGCCGTTAGTGACTCAATTACCAAAGTCTGCATCCTACCATGTTCCTAAGGATGCATTGAATAAGTCGGCAACCTCTGCCAGGAGTTTGAAAAATGGAGGCACTAAAATGAAAGTACCGATGTCGGAAAGGAAATCATCAACGAAAACTGCATCAAATAGAAAATTTGATGTTTCTGCAATTGAACGTCTGTCGAAGCCCAAGTCAATAAGTCAGCCGAAATCGGATTCAATGCTTGATAATAAACAAAAAGAAAAGAAAAACATAGTTGTCGTCGCAACGTCTTCTGCTAATCAACAAAAAATTCTTAATAAACGATGGACTATGGCTTCTCTTGATAGATTATCTAAACCGAAAACTGCTGTAAAAGTGTTACCAGGTCATGAGACACAATGTGAATCTCAATTTTTAAAGCCTGGCCGCAAGTCAATGATAATTGGAAGTTTATCGGGAACCCAGAACAAACAACCTATGAAAGCACGACTGAGCGAAATACCAGCACTTCGAAGATCTCTTTCTACAGTGCATTTCAAGCGCTTAGGAGCTGATGCAGCCAAAAAGTGCCTAACGAGAACTCTTTCTTCGGGTAATATGAAACATAAAGAAATTGAAGAAATGGCTGGTGATATTTTTCCACCTAAAGACTACATTTTGCCAGTAGATTCAGAAAGAAAAAAATCAGTAAAGTTTTTGACTCCTCTCCGGAAAAAACATTCTCCAATCGCTTTCCTGCATACCCCAAAGCTCAACGAATTGACCAGCCGACTGAATGACTATTTGCACAAGAAGGGAAAGTCTCTCAGCGGCTTTCGTCACTTGAATTGCTTCGGCGCTCACGCTATCAAATCTTCATTGGCTTCTAAATCTGTTGAATCGCTTCCTGCCGTGGATGATGAAAATAAAGAAAATGAAGATATCACCGATGATGAATCCTTCAATGAAATTTTATCCGGCACGGTGAAAGATGTTGCAGCCGAGTGGCGCAAATCTAACTTTAAACCTGAGGATTTCCCGTTGCCTTTGGATCACCTGTCAATTTCTAACGGCATCGCTGATACAATTGATTATAAGCAGCTTTCTCCAGATGTGTCCACAAAGCTCCCAATAGCAGTCGCTGCACTCCAGGAACTACAAAATTTGATATCTGATGTGAGTTCTTTATATTTCCTCTTATTTGAATTAGTAAACCATTACAGAATTAAATTCTTTATCAAGCATATAAATGCAAACTGGTGTATTGTTACACAAAACAAATCTTTGTTTATATGTAACTCATCACTTCTAGAATTTTGAACTGTTGTGCTTTTACATTGGCAATACTACAAATGTAATCATTGGATATATTATTCTTGTTTTTTTACTAATCATTATATTTGATTGTACGTGATGAAATCACACTAAAATTATGATATTTGTAATTCATTTCCTATAAACTTGCAAGATATTTATTCTGTTAATATAATTTTTGTTCAGGGTTATTCTTGGCAACACTGTGCTGAATGGTTAACTCTTATAGCAAAACGTGTCGGTACAGAAATCACAAATACTGCCGCATATTGGGAATGTCGGTCTGCGCTAGAAGAAAAGCGGGGAGATTTTCCTCGAGCCGTTGGATGCTTCAAAGACGCTATTGCCCAAGGTGTCGAGGTGATTATTCTATTTATTATGATTATTAAAAATCTCTCACTCATGGCTGGCATTTATTAAATAACTGAAACTTCTGAAAATATATTATATACTAGTTTATTGAAGTGCTTTTGGATTAGAGGTCTGCGTGGGCTGAAATTTCATAAAATTACCCGGTCCGAGCCGGTCATATTCAGGCGTGGCCCGGCCTGAGCTCGAGTCTCAATATCACACTTGTTACCTGAACCCGACCCGAAGCCCAGATGTATTTTTCTCAGCGCGAAAAAGGCTCGATTTTTTTTTTAATATAGTAGGTTATTCATTTATACTTTTCAAGGTTAGGTGTTCGAGAAAATCTTTCATATATTAGTCTTATCATAATGATTTGCTTTCAGCCTTCCCAAATTGAGAATTCTCTTGACGCTCTTCTGGTTAGTTTTATGGAACTGAAACTAGATCCCAATGATACAAAAGGAATCACCGAAAACAATTGTAAATTGCTTGAAGTCAAGAATGTATTTAAGTCCACACTCATTCGATTTGCAATTCAAGAGAAGAATATTGAAGAGTAAGTAATCTCGGTCTTAATTATTATTATTAATTGGTATCTAAGTCACCCTAACATTATATCAAAGAATTGGCTCATTAATTGCTGTCTATTCCTATTGATTGTACTTCAACATATATTTTAAATCTTACCCAGTTTCCTTTTTCTCCTCAGTTAAGTTATACATTGCCTCTGCTCCAAGTAAAAACGAAATTTCAAAATTACACTATTGCTTATATTTATATATTCTTTGAAGTATGGGTCAACTCACATTAAATTTTTTATAAAAATATGATTTCATGTTCGCTATATGCAATAATGCACTCGCTCCCTCGGATTTTACCAGTGCCTCTGAAATGTTAAAAATATGGAAACGCTCCCTAAATGTATAAAACTCTTGCGTTAAAAAACCCTGTGTTAAAACCCAATTAGTGTCTCAAAATTGAAATAATTTATTTATTCAATTGTTTTATGAAGGTTTCTGTTTTTGCTTTATAGATTGAATGGAAATACCCTCACTGTCAAATCTAAGTATGTTGCTACACCTGTCAGACGTTGTTCAAGACTATCAAAGGTTCACGAAAATGGAGAGGAACCACAGAAGACTGAAAATCTTGTCAGTCACAATAATATAAAGAACATAACTTATATAAAACCTTTGAGTCCCAAAAATGTAATAAGCTACAATGAAAAGCTGTCACCTGAAATTAAAAGCACTCCTCTGAAGACTCCGTTGAAACAGTCTGCCAAGAAGTCGACTGTCAGAAAACACACGGTACAGTTGTGCAGTTCTCTACGAAATGTGGATGAGAAAATAAAACAAGATCTGATTTTTGTACCCAACAAAGCTCTCAACTTTGAAGATTGTTAAATATTTGAGTTGTAATGCGAGTCCGGCAATATATTATTATTTTATTCCTACCATAGTAGTACAAATGGAAAATCTATTAATTATGCGTGTACAATGCGTGCAGGTGAAGCGTTTTGGTATTCAGAGCAGCTTAGTACAAAATTGAATATAAATTTATATCAGTCGATGTCTTAAATTAAATTATAAATTTATAACTTCTTGTGGAAATAACTATCAACGTATTTGAAAAAAATATCATTTTACTGATAATGAATTAAGTGAATTATTTTGTACTATGAATCTGAACGATCCCAGATAATTATTATTTTGTTTTATTATTTATTTGATTTGAATTGTTACAACTTAGACTTCCATGTTTTCTGTTGCTAGCGACTCTGGCTTAACCTTCCAGCATCTGGATCATGGATGAACTCCAATGAATAGCTAGTTGATGGTTCTAAACGAATGACTATGCTTTAAACCTCTCTGTCCTAGAGGTGTAAAGGTTGCCTTAGGGATTTGTTGGTGCGCGTAGTCTTGTGCTAAAAATATCACAACACCAGGTATATCAGCAGTTTTTTTTAAGCTATGTCCGCTTCCAATGTTGAGCATTTGGACTTCTGGCGGAGTTAATCAATAGAAGTAAACTGCTGTAGTTGACCGAAAAATAAAATTATCAATGTTTATTAGTTTTCTCATTGTAATATTACTATGCATGCGCTTGCCTCGTAAAAGGTTTTTCATCTCTATCGAGCTATATTATCATTAGAAATAATTACTGGTGCTAATCAATTCTTGAATTGGTTCAATAATCACTTGTCAACATCTGATCTAGTTTTTGTATTTTGATATATATTAAGCTCAATAGGGAATGATAATATATGTTAAATACTGTACTTTTATAGTATCACCCTAGTTATCTCTTAGTTACCTATCTTTTATTGTGCGTTAGTTGGTGATAAAATTGACTTTAGTCTTCTGTTATATATTGAATTTCCGAGCTTTTTTTTTGTATAATATTTTTTAATTATAAAAAAAAAACTTTGTATTGTGTTCAACAAATAAAATTGCAATCGAAAAATTATGTCATAAAGACATGTCATTGATTTTTTTTGTATGTACTGTACTCTTATTAAATGTATTGTTATTGATTGCTTAGACCCCATTTTAATTATGCAATAAAATTATCAAAACATTTAAAACTTTTTACTTGTACTGTTTTGTTTTTTCTCTCAATATTTTCTAGATATATCATACATTTCATTTTTGCACACATATATACATTTTAATTAATTCGATACCTAATACTAATGGATTGAAAAATAAACATAAATTGTTTTTGAAATGAGGGTAGAAATCTTTTTTTTTTAGTTTGACAAAATTTGTCAAATTGGATTTAATAATCAACTTTTACCAGTTTTTTTCAATTTTTGTGGTATTGATTCCTTCAATAATAATTAAATTGAAATATAATACTCTGCATTTAAAATTGAAATATGTACCTACCTACCATATGTTCACGTAAAGCGACTCGAAATACTATTTTACTTCACTGTTCTGTCAATGACAACTTTATAATATTCGTAGTAGCCATAAACAATAAAAAAAAGTAACATCCTTATCAAAGTAGGATTACCCATCTATATACTGTTTTCTTCTATGGAATCTTGTATTGTCAAAATGGCGGAAGCTGCAAGTACCGCTAGCGCTAATCCGAATGCAGAAATTGTGCGAGGTCAAGTTTTTGAAGTGGGACCGCGTTACACAAATTTACAATACATTGGGGAAGGTGCCTACGGCATGGTGGTGTAAGTATTTTTCACTTTTTATTTATTTTAATGTATTCTTTCGCTTTTCTGTCAGTGACCCTGTAAACGCCCCATATGCCGTATAATAAGTACCTAGCATGACAAACTTCATGATGATAAACAATGTTTCCCGTCCCGGTATTTACAATGATTATTTGTTACTTATTGATGAAATTATTGTGCATTGAAAGAAATAACTACATCGCGGTTGATATACTGCAGGATAATTATCTTTGTTGTAAAAGTCATAACAAGAGTTCCCACAAAATATAAAAAATGTTGCTTTATGACATACTCGTTTTTCGAATTTGTTTACTTTATAAATTAATAATCTGCTGCTTGATGGCTTGTGACAGTTCATGATGTTTAATACATAAGTTATACGTATTTAGATCACCGTTGTACCCTTGGTGAAATGTGTAGTGTCAAAACTTCTTAAAATTTGACACTTGTATATACTTATAATAGTATCTGAAATAGTATGAGCATTATTTATCGCAACAAACAAGCGCAATTTCAATTAATTTTGAAGTCATGCGTACGAATTAACATGTTTTCGGCTTGAGTGATATGCGGTAATTAAATTTGTAAATTTGTACAACCAATGTCTATAGTAGTATTTCGTAAACGTAGATGACAGATTTATTCTATTCCGTATTTATATGCAATTATTGTCTTATATTAATATTAAACCTGTAATGAATGATTGTAAGCACAATACTTCTAAAGAAGAATCCCATCTATAAAGTTCACGCTATACTTATTAATATTTTAAGAACGTCCAGTGAACAATAATAAAATAGATATTTATGTTATCGTCTATGTCATTTTGCCTCCATTTTTTTTTCAAACGCAATGACTCACATTATTATATTCATGCCGAATAATTATTAATAAAACTGTTTTTATTATAAACCTGTATACATATTTACTCATACGTATATTTTAAAACGTTAGTAAAACTATCGCGAAATTCATTTTTGTATTTCAAATTAAAAGAACGTTCGAATTCAACCATAGACAAATATGCAGTGATGTGAGGCTGGGAAAAAACTGGGGTTTTTCCCGGGAATAAACTCGCATGGGAAAATTAGGTAAGAACCATTATAATATTTATGATAACTGGATATAATTTTAAGCATTTGGTAACACTTCATTTAAAAGCGTAGCATTTTTTACGTATGCCAACATTCTATCCACAAATTTGAGGTAACAATGAGTTATTAGTTCAATGATATAGACGGAAGTAAAGAACCTATTCAATATCTGATCACCAGTAACATCTATGTATACTTGAACCCAACACAAAATATTAACGGAAAAGTTACTGTTTTTATCTATGAAGTTAAACTAGGCGAGATGCACATGTCCTCATGGACTCAACATGTCGAAAAAATGACAAATATCATAATTAAGAGGTAATTCCCAATTTACCGTGTTTTTCCCCGATTTTCCGCGTTTTTTCCAGGTTTTTTCAGGGTTTATTTTCCCCCACCATTTCAAAATTCCCGGATTTTTTGCAACACTGCAAATATGTATATGTTATCCATAGAAATCGAAAAACAAAATAGATTGATTTAAAAATAACCACACTCGCACTGTAAATCGTTTTTGATCCAGTTATTGTAATGTTAAAATGCAACTAATATATTATTATTCTTACATTGATATTATTCGTGTTATCAACGAAGTATAATAAATGCCTGTCCTTCGATGATGTAGGTGACTAAAAGTTTACCCGTTATACCTATAATACATAACACGTTAAGTAGGTATACAGTATGTCATTTTGCGATAACAACTTGCACTAAATAAAGGTGTGACGAGTAAAAAAAGACTGAAATACCATATTTTGTCACTTGGAATTTCATTGAAAAAACACTTAAAATCTTCAATGTTAACTTACCGATATATTTTCGAAATGAATGTGGTGTATAAGAAAAAAAGAAAATTCCAGTAGATATTTAACAGCAAGAGTTAACTATATTTTTTGTAAAAGAATAGATTAGATTAACATATTTCTCATTAAAAACCGGGTACTTCTTGTTCGACCATAAGCATATATGCACCACGCGGCGCCTCGATGATTCCTTGTCATCCGCCAATCGGTTTGTTTCCTCCCATGACATACCACGGTCCCTCCGTACGTCCTGTGGAGGTAAACAGGATTGAGGTTCTCCGGAGGCATCCGCAGCACGTGACCCAGCCAGTCCCAACGTCTCTCCATGACGGCTGATGTAACTGGGCGCTACTCAGTACGTTCCCTATTCTCCCTCCCAGTACCCGTTGAGCAAATGACGAAACGAATTTTGTTTCTGTATATAAACCAAATATGATGAAACAACCAAAATCGGTTTTGTCAAACCCAATTTATTTCTAAATTGACTCACCTCGCTTTTCCTCTCAACCCAATTGCCTTATTTGCATGCATCGGATTAGTTGTAAGCGGCCGCTTCTAGAAATGAACGAATCAATAAAGTCTGTATTGTTTTTCGTTCTACGACCTTTTCAATATGCACTTTATTGAAAATAATATCAATAATACAGTGTATTAAATGTAACATTAGAACATTATTCATTCGAATAAATCCCTATCTAGGTATTTCAATTTTTCGCGCTGTATACCTTAGAGCAGCGGTTTCCAACCTTAATGCTATACGCCTCCTCTAAAAAATTTTTTTTCCGCGCTTCCCTACCTTTTATTTTTTTAATCGATGGAATAATATAGACACGTATTAAATGAGAGAATAATGACTTTGCTATTACGTACGTGCAGTGGAGTAGCTAGGGATTTTGCCGTCCCCCCACCATTTTTTCTCGAAAAATGATTTAATATTTACAATAGTGTTGAATTAAGGATATCTTTAAAATTACTTACTATTTATTCTAAATGATAAACCATCACCAACAAGAAAATTGCGCAGACGCAACATTTTTGTGTATTAATATAATTTCTTGAAAAATATATAATACTATATTTTTACAATTTGTCATTTACAAATGTTATATTTAATATTAATATTGTAAAGTCCCGCAGGCTTGTTCTTGAAATATGTCAAAAAATCTAGTCTTTAAAATAATTTTTATATTTATATAAAAAATTATTGATGGGCAATCCACTAATATATTGTATATTAATATTGTTAATTAATTTAGGACAAGATATTCAGCAGATTCTACTTATACAACATTGACTATTCGCAAAAAAAAAACAAAAAATTATAACAAAATTATTTTTTCTTGCTTTGCTCTTCGCGACATTATCAAAATCTATTTTATCTGCCAGTTGGTGTTCTATTGAAAGTATTGCAAGATTTTTTAATCGCAAATTGCTCACTGTCGATATTAAATAGTTTTTTTATTAATTTCCACCACAAAATGATAACTCAGCTTCTTGTGACTGTTCACAACATTTTTTTCTTTCTGCCTCGACATTTAGGCTTCATCCTTAGATTATTTTTATTTCTTTATTACCTACGGAATTTTCTGTTCATTTTCACGAATGCTGCCTCCAAGACTATATTTTGTCAATGAGTAAAACAAAAATTCATTCACTGAATTTTTACTGTTATGTTACGATATGAAGTTTTATTTATTTGTAAATATTATGTTATGAAAATTGTTATTTAATTACAATATTTAATACACAATTTTGGCGCCTCGCATGGCGAGTGTCCGCGCCTCCCCGGTTGGAAACCACTGGCTTAGAGTTATTAATTCTTTAGCCATAAAAGTATAATACCTTTTGCTTTATTCATAAACAATAGAATCTCATAAGCGGTCATGTTTCGAACCCCGTGTCTTTTGAACTTTCGTGAAAATTTGCATAGCTTCTTTAATCCGAATAATATTTACATACTTATTACTCTGCCTAGTTCGTACCAATTAATATTTGTACTTTCATGTATGAACCTATGAACCTCCGCTTGACTTTGACATTTTAAATAATTCATCTAACTATTAATTATGCTATTAATTGTATACTACAGTAATTTATTAAATATTTTCTGCTTATTTCTCCTCGCACGGGACTAGTTTTGTTGTAATAAGTAAATATACAGCTACCAAACTTCTACAAAATATAGATGATAGCTATTTCGACTTCATGTCGACGTCAGAAATGCAATGTAATAAGATAATTTTTGTGGAACTATTTATTATGGAGTTCATATGAAGTAAACCCCAATTATTTCTTAAACGTGTTCAATCGCTCTCATACTGCTATAAATACGATATGCTTCGTGAATTATGTTTTATTTAACTGACGTCGATAAAAAGTAAATTTTTCTTTCTGGAACTATTTTCAGAATACATCAAATGAGTTTGTGTATAAGCAAAAATGCCACTGTCCACAAAAAGGCGAAAATTACATATTATATTCTCGTGTATGTATACAATTGAACAGACTAAATGCAATATCATCAGAAAACAGTGAATTTATAAATTGCGTTTACATGCAAACTCGCCACTGTCCATTAAATTCAGTCACTTGAATTATATTAATATATTCTATAACAATTCACTTGAGAGGCATTGGTAGGGTTTTCTCTCATTTCGCGAAAATCGTTTTCCGTCGCCTTAAAAATATGAAACGTCGAAATAAAAAAAAATCTTAATAATTGCACTCGCAAATTATTTGTTTACACTATTCCACTTTTATTTAAATGAAAATAGTAAAGTTTTCAAGACTGTCTAGCAAAGAGTTGACACCTGTTTTTCAGAAATGCTTTTATTTGCTTTACGCCGTGCCTAGATTAGGGTTTATTGTAGGTTATTGAGATTTGATGTCGAAGACTAAGTATTTTTAAGAAAGTGATGCCAACGGAATTTGCAATTTATTGAATATAACGATTTTTGAAATGTAACAAAGAGTAAGTTTTCTCGCACTTTTTCTGACTGATATTTAAATTAGAATTATACTAAATATATTTTTTAAAACAAATAGAGCAACAAGAAATTCCATTATATACGTCTTTTAACAAAATAATCTCAAAAAAATGAATAAGAGTAATAAATAGTAATCATTTTTCGGGGATATGTTTTTATTACCTTCTATTGTGATCTTTCTTACATGGACCCCGATCAAGACTTGAGTGATGGGTGACGAACATAAAAGATGCCATCACCTCTCTTGGGTTGTATAGGAAATAATAATATTATTAAAATTGTTTGGAATAATTCGACGTGTATCGATTGATTCCTTTACATTATTAACATACTAAAAACAAAAACAACAGTAAGTACCCCGTTAATCGACATTAATTGGTTCCACTAACGATCATCGCTTAGTAAAACAATGTTATTTCAAAAAAAAAAGTATTAAATCGTTTTATATGTATTATATATACATTGTACAACGACTACAGTTGGTAATGATGATACACGCGGCTTTTTCTTCAATAAACTATGCAGTTTCTTGATTAGTTGCCTCCCTGTTCGTTTTCAGAATTTGCGGAGAGTAGCACAGGACTCCCTCACATCGATAATTATTGATGAGAGTTGGGAGCTAGCATACAAATAATGTAATTTAAGACATCGACTGAGGGTGCTTGATGGACACAAATGGATACAAATGGATACAAAAATGGATGGATACAAATAATAATTAAAAAACTGGGTTGACTGAAAACGTCGGTTAGCGGGGCGTCGATATCTGGGTATTAGAGTACTGTAATGTCGTCCAGTTCATTATTCAGATATCTCCAAATAACCCATATTGAGATAATGGGAAAAGCGATATTCAAATAGTCACAATAAATAAAATATTGATTTATACCCGAGTTGTATACATTTTATAAACACTTGTCTAACAATTAGGTACGTTCCGAGTAGTCAGTAGAAGCATATTTAGAAATATCCTTTTACTGACCCAGAAATATCAACATTTTGTTTAATTATTTCGAAGGTTATCTACCTTAGCATATGTTTGGTGAAATTTTAAAGCTATCTGATTTTACATGTAACTGCATATTTAACTCTTATTTCATTTTTTCGGAGTTGGAATTGTGAACGATATTGAAGTAATCGTGTTCCCTCCGACATATTCTTATTTTCTTTGCTGAAAGCGGGACGTATTTTCCAAGGATAATCTTTGTTTTTCTGCCCGCTCCCTAAAGCTCTCAACGGTCGACCTATAATTATATAACTCGTATTAAAGAGTAAACTGGCGTGTATTGTTACGAGGATTTTCTTTCGTTATCTTCTGTGATATCGTCGTATTATATATGTACACAAGTTCTTTCAATTTCCGATAATTACTTGCGATGCGAAAATAGTAATTTGGCAATCTATGAAGTTTTGATATTACAGCGATGCGCAACCATATCTGTCATTTTGAATGTATTATATGAGGTGCCTAAATCAAAATCTGATATGTGCACTTTGCAGTGCTAGTAGTAAACGACGTTTTTGTTTTTCACACTGAGATTATTAGTTTTTTCGACAGTTCACTTTTACCATCGTAGTGTAAAATTAAGAATGAAATACCTATTTTTACTAGCCAGTCAACCACTAATTACTATAAATATAAGCGGAATAAAGTTAGACTTATCGATTTCCGTGACTTGCTGAAGAGCTTAAGCATTTATTTTTCGTATGCATTTGTCGGGGCTTGCAAGTTATATATCATTGCATATTATGTGAAATGACTAATAGTGTATGTACGTATAATATTCTTCATTTACACCTTGCAAGTACTTATTCCACACCGTCCGGCTTGTAGTCGAGTGGTCCATGCTCTTGGATGTTCGTTTTATTCGGAAACTATTTCTATAAACTAGTTTTATAATCGATTTATGGAATTGTATTCTAATATATGAGTGTTTGTGATGTTTACAGTAGATCGAGCTATTAGCTAACTACTAGTGCTTTCGTAACCACACCCTTCTCAAAAAAGAGAGATTGAGCTATTGAATAGCATCAATTTCACTTAAAAACAACTATTGTGGAGAACATTCCATTGAGACTATTAGTGGACTTACTTAAAAAAAATCCATTCCATACACATTCTGTTCTTATTATAATATTAAAACTGTAGAATAATAATAAACAAGTTTTGCTTTGTTTTTTTATTTATGATTTCTTATATTCGTCATGTTGCATTTAAAAAAGATTAAAATAGAACAAAAAATATTAGATTTTAATGAACGAGAATTGCTTATTCAGTTTTCTTTATATACGTACCATATTCTAACAGTCCTGAGTAAAATTTTTGACTGAAGGGCTCCATCAAAAAATCAAAATGGACTGTGGGCCGCAAGAAAAATACTGTTTTTAGATAGTGAGAATGGAATTTCAACAAAAAAATTGGGTGATTCCCTAATAAAAAAAAACATATTCACTGCATAGTGGGCCGCACAAAAACACATGCCGTGCCGCAGTTTGCCCAGGCCTGTTCTAGCCTGTCAATATTATTTCACGTCAACGACTTATATCACGTAGCAAATATTGTAAAATAAATATAGAAGAATCTCACGTAAATAAAATAATACATATCCAATTGATGGTTGTTAATCACTGATGTATGCTCATGTACACCCCGATCGTAAAGTACTTTATGTCAAAATGGCTATGGGAGTATTATGATTGATTGGTTTTCTTCCTCCGCGTTCAGGAAAACTCACCCTGCCGTTTCGCTTCCTACTTATTCTCGGCTTGATTCATTCATTTATTATACAACAACGCGCTCAAAATATTATTTTAGCATTATTGTTCTTATTGTAATACCATGCTATATAGAAATATCCTTTTACTGACCCAGAAATATCAACATTTTGTTTAATTCTTTAGAAGGTTATCTGTTTTAGCATTTTGTTGGTGGCATTTTTGAATTATCTGAGTACTGAATCAGATGGAGCGCAAAATTTTACATAAAACTGCATATTTGACTACAATTTAATTTAACTGGATGATCGATATGCTTGGTTATTACAATCGAGACACGTTTCCAAAACGGACTGAATCGTTCGTGAGAGTTGACGGTTCACTTATGCACGGGAATGCTCGAATATACTTAAGGTATATCGTAGGAAAAGTTACATTGTAGCCGTGAAAATGCATTGTGATTGTGTACCGCAATATTCCCGGCTCGAATACGTTACATGTTTATGTAAATTTACACCACTTGTGGCGATTTGCGAAGGGATTGGTTGTTGCAGCTCATTTAAATATTCTTTCATTTATTACGCTTGCTTATTTATTATTTGTGCAACACAAATGGTGGTTGAAAAAGTCACTATATGGCGAACTAGCGAAATCCAGATTACAGTAATGAAAATATTGTTTTTAAAAATATACATATTGAACTCTGCATATTGAAATTGCATCCATTTTGACATTTAAAACAGAAAAAAAACTGACTGAATGCGTTCTGTCGGTATACTCTCGATATTATAATATAAGCATTAAATTAATTATCAAAAATAGTTTCATAATTTCCCTTACTTCTAAATGAACTATCTATCCTCAATAGTCTTATCGTATATAATGTAGTTGCACGATATTCACAAGTAATGATTATTTCCTGCGGCCGTTTTTGACACAGTCATATGGAGACGTTGCAATAGTTAGAGACGTAGTTATGCACCTGCTCGAGCTGTATGCCTTTGATTGAGGTCTCTTTGTCGAACGGAGGAATTTGTCTTTTACCTTTGACGTAAATACATTTTAATTTAAACCTCGGTAAGTACATGATTTACTTCTGTGCAGATTCTCAGTTTGAAATAAAGTCGCGATATTAAAATTGCAAAGTCTTGGAGCATGTCCTCAGTGACCGATTCAAGTGAAACGATTTTTTTTCTATGTATGACATGAGTACTTGGTTTCGTTCATTGAGTGACCGCCAAACGGATGTTGCGGCCGGGGCAAGATAAAATCCTGAGAAAACGTGCCTCCAACGAGTTTTGCCGACTTTAAATTATCCACTCTACATTGTATTTGATAAAATTATTTCTACAATAAAAAAAAATATCGCTATAGATGCCTTCTACTCGGTATAGTTTTAGTATGCCAAGTGTGAGTATTTTTTTACTGACTTCCCTGACTCGCCAAGCGACACCGGTCCGTATCATATTTTAATGCGAGTAATTTTGTCTGATCTTTGGTGCCGTGGTCAACGTGGTTGGCTTTGGTTACGGATCCCTCGGGTTCAAATCCCGTTACGGGCAGTGTTATAAATTGATTTATGGATTTCTATTCGTAGGCATCGACGGTTGTGATGTTTAAAATTCCCTTCTTAGCCGTCTTTAAACGGGGCGTCACGATTGGCTAACCACTAATCATTTTCCTATCTCTACTCTCTTCGAAAAAGAGAGGATGAGCAACTGAGTAACAGGTAATTCTCTTAGAAGAACATCTGTTGAGATACCTTCATTAGGAGTTCATATGTGGAGCATCGGGAGCGGAAATGGTAAAAGCAACGTATGGAAATGCACAGAAATTGAATGATACAAATTTAGTATTGAAATTTCACCATGGTTCTAAAGTGAGCGAAAAATGTATCACGTAAAAAGTTTTATTTACAATGTAATCTTTTTATATTGAAAACTGTATTATTGGACCGCTATTTCTATTTTTCTTAAATTTCCTTTCAAAAAAAGTCTATATAGTGCTTTTCGTAGTATTCGATAACTGAAAATCCCAACGCTGTAATATTGTTTGTCTCGTAATGTTTCCAGCTTTGGAGAAGCATTTGAAAGAAATCTCCTACAAAGGATCAAAATTCGCCAATATTTGAAGAGTAAAAAATGTTTCAAAAAATTTACGCACAGTAAACATAAAAAGTCTTGCAGCGAAGAACGGTAAGCTTAGATTGCTTACACCGAATGAGTGTTTCAATAAACTGACTTTACTTTATTTTTTATCGCATGTTATAGGGTTAGCTAACTCACAGAAAAGAGTGAGGGAAATATTACACAACATTCATTTTTTTAATTGAAAATCTAAACTCGATGAGAACAGGCATCACAATGTACCATGTCAAAGATCACAGGTTTACATTGAAAAATCGAAATATCATATTGACCTTGTCGAGAATGGAACCTGCCTGATCGTTAGGGTAAAGCTCATGCCACTAGACCACGGTGGTCGACAATATGTGACAGAGAAATGCATAAAGCTCGTCAAACTGAAAAAATACGTAATTATTTTGGAACTTTATTCGGCAAATACTAAGACCGATGGGACGGCACTATGCTTATTTTTACATCTACATTTGTATTTTCGTTACTTTAATTTATCAAATTAGTAGTATCTATTACTCAGCTTCTGAAAGCATTTGAAATTTGAAAATATCACCTTGGAGCGTTCCTCATAATATCCTCAAAATATCAATTAATAATAATGTCAAAAGTCAAAAATAGTTAACCTAGAAATGGCAGACCGAATGGCATGTGCTAATGTCACGTCGCTACTTTTCGCCGTTTGTTAGGAGCTCTTGTGACAGACGGGCACATGTAATTTCTATTTTATATTATTGATACTTATATTCGACTTGCCTATACAAGTTGCTTACGTTTGTGTGTGAACACTAGGGCATCGTATCCCGGATCCTTTTTCTGATCCCGGGATTGAAAAAAAGCCAGGTTTTCATGTTTGAAATTGTTAAGAAAAAATTCTTTTTGTAGATAATATGTACCACGATAAACCGTGTAAATGAAGTCACGGAAAAAAATATTACGAATGTTCAAAAAACCCAGTGAAAAAGCTTTTGTAGTTCATACAAAATAGGAGGATAGGTACTCTAGGTAGGTATGTTGATTATTAGAGATGGTAGGTATGGTAGGGAGATGATTTTATTGATTTACAATCAAAATATAAAATAATAATAATTATGAACACGTGCAATCACATCAAAAAATATTTACTTATTTTTAAAATATGTAGGTATCTCTCATTCGAGTCTTGTTGTTTGTTAGAATTGAATAAATTTAACACGATGTCAATAATATTTTATTAAATTTATTGCATTTACACAGAAAAGAGTTTTGTAAATACAAAGAGAACTGGTATAATAACGAATAGAGGTTTATGTTAATCAAATACTAGGTAGGTATATCACGAATACTCTTATTTATATATAAAATTATTTTAATATGTGAATACAAATATTTTGCATTCAGACATTTTAGAAGTTACTTTATTATGTTGTAAAATAAACACTTGCTTATCTTGTAATTATGTCTATTAAAATGTTGTTTAAAATTATAAATGCTTAGATATTATATTCATTTTATAGATTGAATTCATCTGAACATGAAGACCTTCAGTAGATATACCTTTTGTTTTTAATTCTCACTTTTTACACTCCCTTTATTGTCTATCTCTTTCTCGCGAAAAGTATTGCCAAACAGAATATTCAAAGTAAATTGCGCGCTTATTGTCGTTGAAAGTTTTTGTATTTCAAATTTTATTAAAGATAGTTTTAACGATTCAAAATTAAATTACATTAAGATCACCACGTGTACGTGCAGGTGGCCTTATAAAAAAAATGATTCCAACTGTTATTTGTGGATAATGTCGTAAAAAACAATAAATTTTCTATTATTTAAGACATCGACTAAGGGTGCTTGATGGAATTTCAATATCGAATTTGAATTATTGAGATTTTGTGCACTTCCATGTATTTTGTCACGAACGACCCGGGTTTCGCCTTACGGCATCTTCAGGCATTCGAGCACACGAATGGACTCGAACCCTTTCGTCGAATTGCATCCCGTCGAAACCCACAATGCTATTATAATTGTAAAATCACTGGTAATTCCAAAATTCCCGAAATCCCGGGATTTCGCAATTGATTAATTGTTCAGGATCCCGGATCCCGAGATTGGAAGCCCTAGTGAACCCGTCCCGAAACGCCTTCATAAGGCTTCGCTTGCCCAGATAAAATTATTGTGAAAAAGCAATCGAGCGTGGCTTTAGCTCCTCGGGCTGTGAGTGTTTTTATCAGCCCCGTTATCCACGCCGACCATCTGTTGCGCTGGTAACAAAAGTCCTTCGCATTTTGTATTTTACTTCGCCAGGCTATTTTTTACGAACTGATTGAAACATGTGATGCGGCTGATAAACTATTTTGAGGGAACACCCGATTCGGCTTGTTGCGTGCATCTTTTTTTTATTTATTCCAAAAAATAGAAGACGCTGTAGCTCCAGTATAATATGTCCAATTTAAATCTATTATAGCTTTTACCTGTGCAGGTATTGCATAGATTTTGTAAACTTAACATTTGATAGAATTGAGGGCTCTGGAAACAACGACGGGAATTTTCGTCATCCTGAAATATACAATAAAAGCGTTTTATTTCTTTTGTTAAAGGTCTTCTGAAACAAGTAATATTAAATGTTCTCATTATTATTATCTTACTATTTTAATATATCTTGCATCGTTTTGTGAAATCATTTATGAAATATGTCATTGTTTCCTACTATAACTTTTGCGTTGTGAAAAATGAAAACTACACACAACCAGTTGATTTTATTAACGGTGACGTCTTACCACAATAAATTCAACATAGAAGGTCACTTGAAAGATCTAGTGAAAAATGGCTCTAAGATAGAACATTTTCTATGCAACAACTTTCACCATTTGTCGGTAGGGAAATGTATCAGATTCTATCTTTTTCCCATGATTGTCTATGGCAATAATATGTTGAGGTCAGATCTGACGTTTTTATATTATATTGCATATAGAACCTCGAAAATGAATCGAACCAAATATGTATTACCTCAAACCTCAGCAAGCATCACTATTCGTCATTATGGAATATACATTTGCATTATCGTTCATGAAATCGGTAAACCGATAATTTACGCGAAGTACGTACATATGAAAAAGTCACCGCGTCGTTTTTGTCGTAGATTATCGAATTCTGTTGAACCGAGTGATCAGTTTTGATCATTCATAATATAATGTGAAGTATATGTATCAGTATATGCAATAAATATAAGATGAACTAATGAATTCATATGTGGGTGTAAAAAAATGTTTATTTCTAAATTTGGATTATTGAGATTTTGTACACTTCCATGTATTTTGTCACTAACGACCCGGGTTTCGCCTTTCGGCATCTTCAGGCATTCGAGCACACGAATGGACTCGAACTGAGCTCGTGTGCTCGAATGCCTGAAGATGCCGAAAGGCGAAACCCGGGTCGTTAGTGACAAAATACATGGAAGTGTACAAAATCTCAATAATCCAAATTTAATATTGAAATTCCATCAAGCACCCTCAGTCAATGTCTTAAATTATAAAAGTTTATTTCTAAATAAATCCGGCAATTCAATCAAGTTTATCTAGAAGAATTGCCAAAAAAACTAGAAAACTGTAACTACACAAATATAACAATATATCTGTCACCATATGTAACACTAACCAGACAGTTAAATAAATAAATGCAGCTTTCCGATGATAAACGGTTTTATTGAAATGCTTCCAATAAATCATAGACATATTTGCCTTAAAACACAAATCCATAGAATGAAAAATCAATTTATATGGTCGTAACCCGTGTATTGTTTATTTTTCTTTGCAAAACTAAAGAAGATTTTACCAGTTATTCTTATATCCCAGGTATTTATTACTTATCAATATTCCATTTTTTCCATTGGATGTGTGGTGACATTTCGTTGTTGGTTTTAACTTGCAATCAAACGGAGTTTTAGTTATTATTCGTTTTATATAAGACAGTTGAAAGGGTCAAAAATCGTAAACGAAAGCTTATTAATCTTTCATTGCTGAGGTTTGAGGTGGCAATTGTTTTATGCAAACCTGAGATGGCTAGAAAACTAAATATGCAATGTCTCAATCATCTAAATTACAATTTGAAGTCCAGTAAACGACACAAGACAAGATAGAATTGGGCTGAGCATTGATCTGCACGGAAAGATTCGCAAAACCGATTCAAAATTCCTTCTATTATTTTTCATGTAATCAATCATACATATCCATTGCATACGACTATATTTATTTTATTTAAAAGTAGAAAATCATGCAATGAGGGGATATATAAGTTGCAAAAAGAAATATGGTAAGAAACAAAAAATCAGTAAGTAACACAAATTAGACAGCGTTAAGTGGTCTGCCAGTTTTCAAACATTCATCTATGATCTTGGTATAACGTTTAACTCTTCTTTCACATTTCATTCACATATTTATTCTACTGTTATGCGAGCTAGCAAACTTTTTGGGTTAATAGTAAGGCTAAGTAAATCATTTGAAAACCAAATTTTCTTAAGCATTTTGAGAATATCATACTAATAGATAGTATATATAATAGAGCTGAAGATACCCACTCTGAGAGAGTGATCTTTCCTAATCGTAGTTTAGTAGTTTCTTCTTGAAATATTTTATTACAAATTAGTTCTACCAAGTAAATGCTACTTCAATCAACGAATAGAAATATGTCGACCTCAATTGAAAAATCAATTTATGAAACTGTATCTACTGGGATTCGAACCCGTGAGCACCACAACGGAACCACTAGACTACAGATTCGGCAATATATAGTTTACAAGAATAGACGAAAAGAAACCAATGGACTTGAGTGAACTAGAATGGTAGATATAGTGAATTATACCAAGAGACTTAGATAACCACAGGCATTTCATATCTCACGGGTTCACGAAATTTCAAACCTCGTTGAATACGACTATAACAAGCTGATTTGGTTTGGTTTGTTCTACTGTAAAACATTAAATTTCATTTCGCGTACTTTCTGAAGCGGTCCCAATCTGTCATAAATGTCATTGTATATTCATAATTAACCAAAAAATCCAATGACAGTGAATGTTTTCGTCATTCCCGAATACTTCCCATATATTTACACAAAAGGCGGCAGAAACAATCTAGGTTGCAATACAATATGTCAACTGTCAAAAAGCAAGCATGTGTGTAGAATACATAGTACTATACTGGTGTTTGTATGTACATACATGCATACACACACCAGTAACGGGTGTTTATAACGAGTAAAAAATCGATCGCGTCGAGAATGGAACGTAATTTTTGCAATGCTCAGTTTAAAACTTGCAGTGACATCTATGCAAGGGGATCATTATCTTCGCCTTTTTTGTAAAAAATCGGGCTAATGATCTGTTTAAAAATAAAATAATATTTTTCTGATTTTTTTTAGATTTATATCCACGAATCTGAATATTTTTAATAGTGTAATTCGACGACGACTTTTGGGCTTCTCCTACCCATCAATTTCACTTTAATATTAAAAATGAATTTCCACAAAGTTACTACAAATTCATCGAAAATACTATTTTAGATATATCAAATTCTCGTTTCCTATCTATTTTTTTGCCACGATGAATTTTAAATGATGTCTTTAGCACATAAACTATGATTTCCAGTAACGCCGCAAACTGTAACTGGTTGGTTCTACTGAGGTATTCTGGCACAGTGAACGCACTGTCATTAGCGTTCATCTCAAGTTTTCTTAAATGACCGCCGGACCTGCGACAGTGGTGTACTTATGACTATGAAACATTTATGCAGATGTTATCCTATGCGCGAGTGCGGCGAGTTTGTGGTGACTGCGACATCAATCATAATTCTGTTGTGTGACGGAGGTGTTTTCCCGTCCGCATTTCATGAGTAGACCCTTTACATTCAGATTTCAAAAGGATTTATTGCAGCTGTGCGCAACTATCGACCCTCATCTATAAATTATAAATCAAGTTCCTTCTGTGCCTTATTCATAGGATGTAGTAGGTTTATTGCTAGTTAGCGACAATCTTGAATCGTTTACCGTCACCTAAATCCCATGAACCGTCGAATTATTTTTTTTAGTAAAATCATTCTCAGAGCATTTGTTATACTATTGCATTTCCCCCCCATGAAAATGCTAAAGTTTTCAAGCTTGCCTTGCAAAGATTTGACACCTGTTTTTAACTGCTTTACGCCGTGACTACTGTAGAGTTTATTGTAAGTTGTCGAGATTTGATGTCTAAGAAAAAATCGTAGAAAAATGTTTGTTTTATATAGTGGCTGAAGCAAAATTTTCAGTTCATTGAATATAACGATTGCATAAAGTTTTTGGAAATTTACCAAAAAGTTCGTTTTCTCCTATTTTTTCTGACAGATATATAAATAGAATTATGCTAAACATACTATTATATGAGCCGCTGAGTCGCTAAACACGCTCCCGAAGGTTTTTAGAGTTTTGATTAAATCACGAAAAACTGTTATGGGCAGTATGATGGTATAATTTAAATTATGTTGTGTCTTTCGATGTATAAGGAGAAGTACAATATTCTTGTACACTGTCGTTTTCTCGGAGCGTATTGACCGTGTAAACCGAGGATCGAGATCGTGTAAAAAGAAGACAATTTTAAGTTAAGCGGACGTAATAAGAAGAATTAGATTTGCAACTGGAAAACTTGATAGAGCACATACGTACATTAAAAACTTAGTTTATTGAAAAATCGTCAGGAGCGTGTCTAGCGACTCAGCGACTCATATACGTCTTTTAGCAAAAATAAGTAAAAAAAAAATACCTTTTGGCGTGCTGTACGAATATTTACCATCCCTGCCAAGAGATAATATTGGTTATCACTGATTATTGCCGCCCGTTATAAAGGCGTTTCTTAAATTATCCCGCAGATACCCAAAAGTGTTATCCAGTAAAATTGTATTGTGAAAATGTTATCAGGCGGAAGACGATAGTGGCCTTAATCTAAAGTTTGCCGAGATTCCTTTCTTCGGGTCCTCACTGTTCACTGACTTTGCCAGACCAGACTTTTATTATTCCCCCCATTACTTGGACACGAAATCAAATGATATGCTACATCAATTTTAGGGATACCGATCTAACTATCGAGTATCTTCCGAGTATTCTATATTGGATTATTTTTATATTTTTCAGTACATGTATTAAATACATACTAATATACGCAAAGCGTGTCAGTGTAGTGAAAAGTGCAAAGTTATAAAGCGTATATTCTACTATAAAATGAATTCAAACTTTATTGTATTTAAAAATATAATGCCTTTCAACCAAGAATTTACAGTGATTGATTGTATTAGAATTTGAATAATCGTTTACCTTAGAAATAAATAACCTTGCGATGCAGTTAGTATGAAGATGTTTATTAAAGAAGCGAAACACGTGTCGCATTTAGAAACACAGCCAGTGGAATAACTAAGTTATCAATTTTAATTATACATTAACTTACACAATCATTGGAGGAAACATGTTCCATGCTAAGCTCAGTAGTTTTAGTTTTTAAACCATGCTTACAACATTAATTGTGTTAAAAACTATTGAAATTGATCTTTATATGTAATAAAAATAATGCTAAAATTTTACATTTTAAATAGTACAAAACGATAAAATCAAAATTGATTAAAATTATGCATAAAAATACATATTGTTGATATTCAAGTATTTTGGAAATTTTAAAGGAAACACAAATAACTTTTTAAATATTATGAAACTTATGATATATTTATTATATTATCATAATAAATTTTTTTCAAACAAACTTGATAGTTAAGGTATTATGTAGTAAGTTAATGTAAGTCAAAAAATTTCGATTTATGAGTTTTGCAGACCATCGATCATATTTTTTATTTTGTTTTTGACTGACAACTGATAATATTAACGAATTTTAAATATTGATACAGCCATTGTGTGTCCATGAAAGGACAATGTCTAAAAATTTGAGCGCGTGTCCACCCACATGGTTTTCCTAACATGAAGAATTTATTAGGGCTGCCCGGCCATCAACTCAACTCAACTCAACTCCATACACGCTCCTCCTAGTGTTTTGGCGCGCTATTTTTCCTCGAATAACGAGTGATACTTTAAATCTCCCGCTATTTATCACGGCAAGTGAGGGAAAATTCAATAGAGAATAAGAGCGGGAATAAATTGCTTTTTTTTAACGTATTCTTTTTGGTTATGGATACTTGAAACATATTTTGTTCATCACTTTTAAGGTGTTGACTGTCAATTCTTATAATCGGAAAAGCACTATATTGAAAAAAATATAACACAGTTTTATAATTTTAAAGTTTTAAGATTTATATTTTATCAATTGATAATGCTCGTGATGAGCGAAACTGGTCCTGATCATTTTTATGGGATTTGAATAGTCGCTGGACCTCCCGTTTTCGTAGAGTGTAACGATGTAAGCATAGGGCTAGTACAGAATTAGTTATTAGTTAATAGCTCTCGCTACGTCTCATGTATTGTCGAACGCCAATAATATATTGAGTGTATGTTTCACATTTTGTTTGTAACACTTATTGTTAAAAAAGTTTAATTTTTTAAGAGCATACGTAACATTACAAAATATCGAATCGTATATTTTACTGAATAATACTTGACACGTTGAGTGCTTTCATGAATATAAATTGCAAATATTTTTCCGTAAAATTTTGTGTAGGTAAATTTTGAAAGCTTTTTTTAATTGTGACAGGCGTTAAGCTGATAATAAGAATAATGTACAAAACCGTATTTTATTGTTTTTCTAAAGAAATACATTGATAATGAAAAAAATACGAATGACTAGTACAAAGCATTAATTGTGATTTTCTTCATATGTTCATTTTTGATCACCTGAAACGAGATATTAATATTTTTTAAAATCAATATCTTACTCTTGGCATGACTTAGGTGTTTTAAAATTTGCCTGTTTGACGCCTTAATATTCAGCTCTCGGCTTGTGTTTTCGTTGGTCATAAGTCTCTCAATATAAAATCGGCGATTGATAAGAGATTCGCAATGTTTTAAGTTCCGGGTGCCCTTTGTCATACACAGGCAGTCTTGGTCGTGTACTCAGACGGTTTTGAGACATACAGAGTGTCTGAACATTTAACGGAATCGGTCTTGAATAATATTTTTTTGAGTTGCTTGTTACTCGTTTGAGAAAGATTAGACATGCGACATGGAACTGTCGTGTTGTGACAGTTTTATAAATAAATTTGTTCAGGTGGATTGTTAACAAAATCAAAAATAGAGCAATACATTACCCCCAAAATATCGTCGTTGTTCTGGAAGAAAACAATAAATCGAAAAAGTGACATATAGAGTTAGTTTTCCATAATTTTTCTTATTTTGAATACTACCATACGGAAAACCACACTTATTTTTATAAATTATTCTTCTACCTAAAAACAGTTTTGTACAAACAAAGCAAATCAAAATGGTATAGCATCTCAAACATTTTAAAAACTTCAAAATCCAATTACTAAAAAATAGCATTTTTCAGAAGTGTATCACCCACAAAATATATTCAATCACAATGTTTCCTTTATCACGAAAGGTTCTCGGGGCGTAAGAACTAAATGTTGCGCAGGTTAAACCAACAAATGCGCGATATAATTTGATAAACTCAACTTTGACAATTTATCATATAGGAATATTTTTTGTAAAATACTGTTGCTTTTTATAATGAAAATCATTATTATTTATTCATTTATACTATTAGGCATAAAGAAAATATTTATTTTATAAAATATGGTCAATTTGCTTTTTTTTCTACTTATAACATTTTTTTATCGCATATTTAGGTACAAAACATTTATTGAAAAAAATATATTTATTTACTAAAATTTTTATTTTTAATAGTTTGCATTAGAGTGCGCGTTAAATCCGAGATGAGTGCGCGAGAGTTTTAAAACTGCTTGGAGGGAAAATTGGTCCATCAATTAATATTAATGTCGAAAATTGAAATTACCACCGTTGACCGAACCTCATGTAACACCCACAAAATGTAGTCCATGAATTAGCGATAACGTTAAAATTTAAACTTATAAAATAATACAGTTGACGTAGAAATTGCAGTCAGAATAATATGTGCGAATTTCGCGTTGCTACTGTGGCACCGTTTGGGAGAAATTCAGAGTGTGACAGACATACAGACAGAAGTATACATATATTTTCTGCGGTATAGTATAGATACGTTGTTGGCACTCTTACACAGCTTCAATTTTAATTCTAACACTTTTCTCAAATTACTTGATAATTATCTCAGTTATTTTATTTTAATATTATTGTCGCCCATCTTCGAAACAACTCCCTTTGTTAACCATGTAAATAGCACGGAATGTGCATTCCAAATTAATTCTAAACAACTTCAGTTAATCTAGTGTGCTCTGAATTCCAAACATCGAGATTGAGTACATTGTATGGCAGAAGTTTTGCGGTATGATTGAGGGTTCCACTATGTCAAGGTACGGGCGGAGGGTTATTCCGCACGTCCCGGAACTCCCCTTAAATCTCTGCCGGTTACATTATCCCTCATCCGCGCCAACTTTGTTTGAAAAGCACTCAACATTTAAGGAATCGTTAATGTCGCTTGCTTTTCCTGAGGAAGCCATTTCACGTTCCGATTTTCTTTAAATCGGCGATTGTCAATCCGTCGTTCGCGAATCTGCTATAGAAATAGTTCATACTGATATTTTGTCGAATTGATCGGTTGTGAAACGTTATGTCCTACTCCTTTCCAGTCGTTTTTTTTTCATTTTTTTGCAATGATTTATTTATTTTATATAACACAAATATAAATTACAAAAATTACAAACTATAAGTTGATGGCTTTTGCAATGTTGAACACGTTTAAAATATCGTATAATAAATAAAATAGTAAACATTGGAAAGAGTCAAAGAAGTCAACCTAGTGAGTTCAGAGAAAATCTACTTAAACACATTAAAAAATAGTGTACGTCTGAAATCACTCAGGTCCACGCGGAATATGTCGACATCCGAAGCAATACCGTTGAACATTGTTAAAGTTCTTCCCAGTGGCATCCCCATTGGCAGACTGGTTCTACACTTTGGCGAAAACAAATAATTCATCTCCACGATTCCAAGAGTGGAGGAATATTGGTCCTAGACTTTCTGAAGCCTTTCAATTCGATGTTGCCATGAAATTGTTAAAGTGTCAGGAAGAATGTAACTCGAGACAATTTATGCGCCTTAAAAGTATTCGTGATTCGTGGAAATTATATTTTTTTCGATTATCTGAATTTTTAAATATCCGGACTACCTTCATCCTTCAATTCGGATAAATGACTCTCTACTGTACTTATGTATGTAAAATTTTTGTTTACAGAGTGAAGGTTATATTTTGTTTTGAAAAAGTTATAGATCAAGACTCAGACAAGTTCTTCTTCGAAAAGGATACAAAGTTTAGAAGTTATTTGCCAAAATTCTATGGGGATTTGAATCAACTAGTTTCAGAAGATATTTCGAGCACATAAATAACTATATTATAACCGTAGAATACGTGCCAATTTCTAAAATAGATTCTATGGTATTAAATCAATCATAGAACGCACCATTATTCAAAAATAACAATACAAAAACAAATCGCCGATTATCTCAATATGGGTTGTTTGAAGATGTCCGAGTAATAAAATGGCCGATCGATATAAGTAGTAGTCACCGCGACGACTCTCCTTCATCCAAAAGATTAATCGCCTCTGCTTTAAATCCTCGCTTTAAAGTAGGGAAGTGTTCACGGAAATAACGATTAGCGCTAACCTCGTTATATTCGGAGCAGGTCCCGCGAACCTGACATGGCAAATAAAATTAGTGCGTTGCCCGTGATTTTCGCTCGCACCCAATCACGTCATATCACACACTCTTATTTAACGACGTTATTGGAAAACCATTAAAAATTGAACTAATTTAATCTAACGTTAAAGATTTTTTTATATGCTAACCATATACGAGCAAATATATTCGTAAAAAAGTATAAGCTTAGATAGATCGTCGTGTTCACATGTTAATCTCAGCAGGTATTGAATACATTTCGCATGATATAAGCTTTCTTTTCTTTGACGCTTATTTGATATTACACTAAGTATACTTCTTTTATACTTTGTTTCAGATTTTGATGTTTTCTTTGTTTTTTTTTTGTCGACACCATGTTTAAAAGAAACTGTATATTTTGTTACTTTTATCTTATTTGTCGGGTCCGTCGTGCAGTGGTCAACGTCTTTGGTTTTGGTTACGGATGTCTCGGGTAAAATTACGGTGCGGATTTCATCCAGTTTCATCCATTGATTTGTCAATCTAGAATTCCCTCGCACTCATCCGATTCTAAAAACGGCTTTCGGTTAGCGATTACTTAACCACTAGTCCTGTCTTAGCGCTTTCGTTCTATCCTTACTCTTACTTTGAAAAAGAAGTAATATAATGGATACGTGACTCGCAACACGTGTTCAAAGGAGTGATGTCAAGGCGATTTTTTCGAACACAGTGAATGCACTTTATCTTCACGATTTATAAAACCGCGCGACTTGACTTTAACTCGTCGGCGGTAGGGATTCAACCGACCAAATGCGATGTGCTACACGTGTATTCGATCATTTGAAACCACGCGAAACAAACGTCAGACGCGCTGGGCGCGTTATCAGCGTTTTCAATGTATACGATTACACGGTAGACGTGTAATCAGTATTGAAGTTAATAGTATTTGAAAGTCATACGTAAATTTTCGCCTACTCTGAAATGCAGTCGTGTAAAGAAATGCTCTTAATAAAATTTAATGTGAAAAATAATTCGTGTTTATTGGTAATCCTTCAAAACGTAATGGTGTGGCATCATTTAATAATATAATGAAGATAAAACGATTTAGAATTTCAATTTATTCATCGGTTTACAGATTTGTAAACTTTTGTAATGCTTAGGATAAATATAAATCCATTCAATGCTGTTTTTTGTTTTGATCTGGAGGCGAATTTATGCTTTGTAATAAACACTTACAATCACTGCCATTTTGTGAGTGTGAAAGCTGTTTCATTAAATGGGAGAAACCTTACTTAGCCTTTGTGCTTGCGGCGAAAGCTTTTAATTGTACGAATTTTAAAGCTTTGACTCATTATTCTTTTGAAAATTACTGTCTTAAATTTGTCTTATTTAGCACACCGATCTGTCAACTTTTCAAATGATCAATGTACTTGTGAGTCTAATTTTGAACAGTATTTTTGCGGTTCGTGAACTGGATTTCATCAGATGGTTTTCAAAGAGGTCAGATGTATATTTATGTCGAGTGCATACTAACAAGGCATTAGACCATAAAAAAAAGTTCTGAGATAATCGCATTTAAAGCATTTTTTTCAAAAGGTGTTTTTTTTAAGTACAATTGTTTGTGATTTAAAAAGATTATAGTTGTACATTATAAATAGGGCTTCCAATCCCGGGATCCCGGTTAATTATTCAATCCCGTAATCCCGGGATTGATATTCAGACAATCCCGGTATTTCGGGATTCACTGTAAACGCTAAAAAATAAGTCGTATATATCAAATTAAAAATTTCTTTTTAACTACAACGTGTACCTCAGTTTGTTAATGTATATAGATTTTTGTAATACCTATAATCAATATAAATTTATTGTAGTGTCCCTCCTTCTCATATTTCGTAACAGCGATTCTTAACCAATATGAAATGACAAATTAGGACCGCTTCTAATCGAATGGAGCACAATATTTTAAAAACAAATTGAAGGACGTCCTCTTTTTGGATACCATTTGGTAAAAGCTACAATAATAATGCATTAAAAAAAATATATATAAAATTATTTTTATCATTATGTTTATTTTGAAATATTTTTCTCTTTTTTTGTAAATGACTGTCTGATTTTAAAGCAACAAAAAAACCTTACAATGCACAAAAAAAATATTTAATCATATGCACATAACAATTGAATTAATAATGGGCAAAAATAATATTTTAAATTTACGATTTAACATATGAAATTACATTTTATGACCAACCCCGGGATTGAGAAATTCTGAATCCCGAAATCCCGGGATCGTAAAAAGGGTCCGGGATTGGATGCCCTAATTATAAAGCATAATCTTCTGGCATACAAATCATAAGATTTGGTATCGATGAGTTATAGTCATATGTCATATCATGCTTTCTGCCAGAATAAAAAAAAATAACAATAGGACGTAATACTGTATTTTTTTCCATGCCATTATATCCTATGACTTCATGCTTTAGATCCGTACGTAGAACGTTAAATTGCATACATTTTGACATTTAACACAGAAAATTATGAAACACTGGCTTAATTAGTTTTGTCAGTATAACCTCGATATATACATATATTTTCTTGAAACATTTGTATTTCAAGATAAATGGTATGCATTATTTTCATATGAATTTTTATTCCTATTCATAATTAATTATTAATTTTATATTGCTGGCTCAGTACAAGGGTGCGTGCGCAACTATTTGAAACAAAAACCTGCTTAGAGAAAATGACTGCCAAAGTTTTTGAATACCGTTAAGTGTAATTAGATATTTTTAAAAAGTATTTATATATTATTTTTATCACGTATAATATATTCTAAAAACTAAACATTTTACCTAATATTAAAAAAAAACCACCTTAAATTTCCTCCCATATTTAAATTAAATAATTCATGTAATGAGATGTAGTATTGCACTAAAATAATTATACTCATTTGATATTCATGGTATTGTAATACAATTTCACTGAAATGTTATAGTAAAATAAATGCAGTGTTGCTCAGAAACTTCAACTAATTCTCCAACTCTTTTAATTGATCAAAACTGACATTTTGTCATATAGTTTAACCTTGTACTGAGGCAGCGATAACCTACTATTTTATGTGAGTATTTTATTTTTCTTCCTTAGACTAAAAACCTTTCAATAAACTATAAAGTACTCTACTTTATTTTTTTGAAACTTTTTAATCTCGGGAAAACATTACAGAATTCGAATTCTTCAAAAACTTCTGTAGACATCAATCCAAGCGTTTCTTACCAGGATAGTATACGAAACATAATGTTTTACATTTACAATACATTATACAATCCTTTATATTGAGGGTTACTTTATTCCAGCGTTCTTCAACCTGGGTTCCTCCACGTTTATGGGACAGACTACTAAAATGATATTCAATAATTTAATTAATGAAACAAATATCCATAACTAACGATTGCAGCAACTGTTTGGGTTTCATGAAGAATATTATAAACTAGAAGGGTTTCGATGGCTTTGGAAGGTTGAAGACTCCTGCCATATTCTAATATAAATAAACAACAAATCGATTATAAATTGATTCGTTCTGTTTTTAATTTCTAAGTATTTGTAGGTTCACAAAAGTTTGTTTGTATTTATCTACATTTATTTGGATCTTTGAAAAAGTTTTTACAATCGCAATTGTTTGTGAATAAATTGATATTTTTTTAAGACATCGACTGAGGGTGCTTGATGGAATTTCAATATCAAATTTGGATTATTGAGATTTTGTACACTTCCATGTATTTTGTCACTAACGACCCAGGTTTCACCTTTCGGCATCTTCAGGCATTCGAGCACACGAATGTCAGTTCGAGTGGAAGTGTACAAAATCTCAATAATCCAAATTTGAAATTGATATTTATTCAATTTATTTGGTAATCGTCATTTCCATCACTGAAGAATTTTAATATTACGTGAAAAAAATCAAGCAAAAATAAAACAATAGCGCTACACAGATGAAATAATATTATAATTTTAAATTACAAAAATCTCCGAATAAAATTATCAGAATAATTGTTAGGCGAGTCAGTTCGATTTTCAAGATTTTAATTTCCTCTCATTTCCGAAGCGGAAACAGCGAAAGTCATGTTACGCAAGAACTTTCTCATTTAATCTTGCGTTTTCTGAACGTTAATCCGAACGTAGTCCTCGATCTTTAAAAAAAGTTTTCTTTACCGAGGCTTCGGTCTCTGCTGTTGGCTGTAATCCGATCATGTTTCTATATTTCGACAAATCGTCGCTGTAGGGTTGTCGTTTCGAAAATCAGGGCTGTAAAAAGGTTAATTGATTAGACATGTGGAGTTCCTTCTAAATATCAGTTTTGATTATACGCTTTTAATAATCTAGAATTGAGAGTCGATTATATACATATCGTTACCTTAGTTTCAAAGTACAACATGTCTGAACATAGTTCTGATATAATTAGGAAATAAGATTTCGGGAATGTTTAATCTTATAATTTAAGTCAGTTCGAGTCCATTCGTGCGCTCAATGCCTGAAGATGCCGAAAGGCGAAACCTGGGTCGTTAGTGACAAAATACATGGAAGTGTACAAAATCTCAATAATTCAAATTTGATGCTTAATCTTCTTCTGCACATCTATTTTTTGTAAATTTAAATGAAATTCTAAGATTATCAAAACAGGGTTTCCCAAACTATGTTCCGCGGAACACTGGTGTTCCGCTTGCCACCGATTACGACACGTCACATTTCGGAACTGGTAGATATCGGTATTCTATGCATTTATTCTTACTTAAACTGCAAATTTTTGACCTGTTACACTTTGGAACCGAGGTATCGATATGATTTCTTGATATTCTAGGCATGGTTCATGATATTCACTGCGTACACTGTAGTATTATTAATCAGACATTAACGGCCACTATAAATATTATACATAGAGCATAGACAATGACACATGCAATAGAAAATAAATTACCTTGGTAAGCCACAATAAATTGCCATAAACTAAAATGTATTATTATTCGTTGTGAATAATTCATTTTTCCCGTGAATCTATCTATTCCATTAAACCAGTCAAGTCAGCCCATCAGTGTTGCTATCCATGCGTAGATAAAGTCTATAAACGGGAGTATGACAAGTCCACCGATTGAGTGTGGTTGTTAAATACTCTGTCAAAGTGGCAGGGTATTTATTTATTGGTTATGCCAGCGCTTCCCACTTTGTTAGTTTGTTGTTTACGGGCTGCGATTCGTCGGACGGCATTAACTTGTTGAGAACCTATTCCAACTATATTTATACTTTTGGTGATAAAAAAAATAAAATAATATCTTTGTAAAATTGATTTAGTTAGTGTCTTGAGTAAAAAAAAAATACCAAAACTTCACATTGTGAGAGAAAGTCGATTCGTAAATCGGTTCCTACTGAAGACTTATTTATTCACACCTTATAGCCACACAATGCAATATAAGGCATTGAAGCCACGCTGAAATAATTTAGAAACAAAAAAATTACTTTTTTACGCAAAGTGTTCGTTGTAAGTTGTAGGCTATAATGAAAGAAACAACAGCAATCGCAGCGTTGATCGCACGCAATGAGTTAACTATACTCTTAACTGAAAGAGAATCGCGGATTACAAACAAAATCAAAAAAGATTTCGTATGCTTTATAAGAAAAGGGCATATCTTGAAAATATGCGAAATTGTGTTATTATATACACCGAACGAATGCGTTTTACTTCTGTTTACTAACCGTAGGGCGTTTTGTGATTCAGGCGTATCCCTAAAATTTGTAAAAATGTATTACACTTTATAACATAAGGGCGTATATATCGGGTGTGGAAAGAGCTGATCGATTATGACAACAAATAAGTATTTCAGTAAATATGATAGAACGACCCACTTTATGTTTAAAGTATTATTTGCGAACAGTTTCGGACGGCTGGTTCTAAAAGTGTTTATTTGCGGGTCCGCTAATCTGTTTCAAATTTGCTAATAACGTCCATTTAAACTTTGCGGCTGTTGCGCCGTATTATCCAGCGCTCGTAGAAGACATAGAGCACAAATATGCCATGAACTGTACATTCTAAACTTCTTAATCGAACTTTGTATACTTGGTAACATCATTATAGATGACTAACGGTAAATCTGTATGCTGTCAAAGAAAATGGCAACAGAACAGAAGCTTCTCAGATAATTTTTATTTTATCACCGTGTCTTTACGAAATATAATTATTGTCTTCAACGAACTGTGATTTCGCTTTCTAACATGTTATAAAGTCAGGTCTTCAAAAACACTATTGCATTTAACTGCCGCTTAGGAAAATCTCAACGCTTCAAGCTTCAATGTCATTGCCGTCGCCGTTACAACTAGGTGGCTCTGACGACTTCTTGACAGCCATTATTTTTTTTACTAAATAAGAATTACGAAAATATATCTATCATTTTAAAAAACATCGACATTTTCGGACGCCGTTATACATATTAATTTTATGCACACTTTCTCATATAAATTGACTGCGTTTCATTCTGAGATTTACAGATTAGTCACTATACCTCTAAGTAAATTTAATTTTAAACCCGAACTAAGCATTATTAAACAAATTGCCATTAACAATGGCTATGAGGCGTCTCTTATTCATAACTGTTATCGAAAAACCAAAGTAAATTAGTAGAAAATATGTTATATTTCAGGAACTTATCTAAATACTTAGACCAGTGATCGCCAAACGGTCGCTCGCGGTGACATTTTCGGTTGCTCGCGTAAGATATTTTATCATATTTATAAATTTGCCTTTTAAATTTTATTATTGGACTCCGAAATGAAATATTTCTTGAATTAAATTTCAATGAAATGATTAGCAAGTTGCCGTTCTAATATCATATTCAAGAAAATGGCCCTTCACCAGAAATATAATTGATAGAATTTCAATGTCATTTGTCGCTTTTAGAGTGTTGCCTTAACTGTAGAATCTGTATGGCCTTTCTTCCCAACAGAAAAGTATCTAATTTTATATCGAATCGCGCTTAAAATGAAGACATTGTTTTGTTCTACCTACTTATGTGAATCAACGTTTTCCACTATGAAAATGGTTAAAAGAATATATAAACAGACTCACAGATGTACATTTTGATAATTGCATTTGGATGGGAGTGGTATGATATCACCGAAAATTTGAAAAAAATATAGAGGAAAGTGAATGCCATTCTTTTCACGAATTATATTTACTTTTTCTCACACTTATGTCAAGATATTTTTCAATTATTATTTTGTTTATAAATACACAATTAAAGGATGCATTTTATGTTTTATTGGAAGTTCGATGTCATAATTTATTTTAATTAATATAATAATATTATTTATGGTACGATAAAGGACGATGATAAAAAATTAAATTATAAAGAATAAAGAATAAATATGTATAAGTAGCTCACCAGACATTTACAATTCTGAAAGTAGCTCACATCCTTATTGAGTTTGGAGACCACTGACTTAGACCAACCTCGGTACTAGCGTAGATTTAGTTATTTAGGTTGTACTTGAAAATTAAAAAAAAACAACTCGTTGATTGTGTTTGACATGCCTTTTATTGCAAGAATTCGTTAGGCAAATTACTTATTAACAATAAAGATACAAAATACAATGCATTGATTGCCAACACTTCTATGTGGGTAAAACCACACGTACATCAGATACAAGAGTATCGGATCATTTAGCTGTTTTTAGATTAATAATGTATTCATTACGTGAGATGAGTACGTAAAAAACATAAAAAATAATCAAAATAATGATATTACCATTTTAATAAATTCACTTTTAAGGTGTTAACTGTCAATTCTTGGTGGAAAGACATTATATTTTAAAAAATAAAACACAATTCAGTTGATAATGCCCGTGATGAGTGAAACCGGTCCTGATCATTATAAATGTGTAAGTAGTACAAATGAATTGTGTTTTATTTTTTAAAATTTAATAAATTCATTTCATAGTCACCCAACAGAACTCACTAATTAGGAATGATTGGGTATATCTATCCTTTCTTCAAATTGCATTTTTTAAACCGTATTGTAAGTGTAAAATCATTGGTAATTCAAACATTGTCTGGCCACCTGCAATCGCTATTGTCATTTTACTTTGTGTTTCCAACAGTGGTTAAGGTTATTCTCGGGACTTTTTTTGAGATTAATTTCATGTACGAGTCTGGGTCCTAATAGTTTGTCGTATTTTTATCTTATATATAAACGTTGGTCACTGTTAACTGTATGTCGATTCGAGTCCATTCGTATGCTCGAATGCCTGAAGATGCCGAAAGGCGAAACCCGGGTCGTTAGTGACAAAATAGGTGGAAATGTACAAAATCTCAACAATACAAATTTAAAAAACATCGTTTATTATTTCTAAATATGGTGCTTATTTCAAAAGAAGTTTTTCCACGAGAACTGCTTGTTACTCCTGTCTTTTTTTTTCAAAGACAGTGACTATATAAAGATAAGACTAGGGAATTGGTTAGCTAATTGCGCTCTCTACATTCTATTATTTTTAGGATCGGATAGATGGGAGAGAATTTTGGATATTACAGAACAATGCTTCACAAACATTTTTATTTCAAGACCCACAAAGATTCCAAGAAATAAACCACGGTCACTTACCCGATAATTGAAATTATTTGGCTTTCAAAAGCCTTACTTGATAAATAATAATGTATATATTATAAGCCTACCCATGTATTGTATAGTCACCTCAAAGACTACATTTTAATTAATTTAATCACGAATAGTGTGTTTTTATATAAGAAATGCATACAACGTAAAAAGAAAAAAATACATAAGTCAAGTGTCTAGTCATATTGTTCTTGTGGCTCTACAAAATTTTTTCGGCCTCCCGCAGAAGCCTTACGGTCTTCAGTTTGGAAGCAATGCTTTAGAACACAAGAACTGAATGTCAATGGACTGAAAAAATAAAGACAAGAAACTTTCTGTAATATGACACAAATCTGTGGAACCGTAACTGAAACCATCGACTTTGAGTAAACGGCTAAAAGCCCGGTATATTTTTTACCATCTACATACGATTAATATTCATGTATTAAATATTTAAACATTTATCCAAATGAAACAACTGAATAGTGGCATTTTATTTTTCACTTACACTGACTGGTACTGTTTACATATATGTCGTCATCATTATCTTGACGTGTTTCGTTTGCTATGTAGATTAAAATTCTACGCCTTTCCACACAATATTGTGCAAATAAAAATATATTTTTATCAGGCTTCGAGTAATAGCCGTTGAATTAACACCGTCTAAAATAAGTTGGTGATGTTTGATTGTATGATAAATATGCGGTGAATCATATTTGATATGCAAATTTAGTGTGACAATTTGCTACAACTACATGCCACTTTAGTCTCTTCAAGTCGTGTTGTTATATTACAAAATTTATCATAATTGATTAAATGTATTATCTATAATAAACATTGTTATTAATATTGGTGATGTTTGTAAAATAATTATGTTAACTAAATGTGAGAAGTGGTAAATAACAACTGTCAAAATAATATATAAATTTTAAAGTAATATACCTTTTTTTTTTATTTTTTTTTGTTTTCATGCCATAAAGTAATTTTTTAAGCTGTTTTTATGCTCCTTCGACAAATTATGCAACGACAATATGCAATACTACTACCATAAGAGAGCAATCACACGAGGGACAATAGTAAATCTGAGTATGTGACGGGGCAGGTGTACTTCAAATGCATTAAAACCTTGCATTTAATGCTTATTATATATTTTCCTCTCTACAATTGCTATAAACATCTTCGAACATAAACAAATGCGAATTTGTGTGTGGAATTGGGTCACGCGGTGTAGGCTGACAAAGCTGTAAACGGGTCAAGGATAACTTCTCCCTGCTTACCTACCATACATACCCAAATAAAATTCAATACCCGGCAATTGTTCTGCAACTGACGTCGACTAGGGCATCCAATCTCGGGATTGGTTAGTAAGTAATTTTTTTTTACAAAATAATGCAAAACAAAATTACAATAAATATATTGTCAAAATTATGTGTTCCTGTCTATGACAGTTGCGAAATATGTGAAGGAGGAAGATCACAATACATGTATATATTAATTATGTAGGTATTAAGTAAAAAAGTATGTACATAAACAAACTGAGGTACGCGTTGTAGTTTATCAGAAACTATTTAATTCGATATATGAATGACTTTTTAACATATACAGTAAATCCCGAAGTAGTGGGATTACGGGATTGAAAGGCCTAATGTTGACAGTCACGTCTACGCGTTCTTTCCCCTTTGTTAGTCTATGGTTGAAAGCTTCGGGGCGGGAAAGCAGGGCAATATTAAATATTTCTCATCGAAGGCGGAGAGCATTTCTGAGCCCGATTTAATTATGTATATGAAATCGGTTGACATTTTTTTCCGGCTTTTCGTCCCAATACGTTTCGAATCCTATTGGATTTTCGTATTTTTTGCATAATACATACCGAGCGACAAAATGGCGTATCGTCATGTCGACGTGTGACTATATTAATTCCCGAAATGTACAAACGTGGACGTGGGACGTTATGTACAGCAAATGTCGGTATGTCATAATCCACACAAAATTCCAATATTCATACACGGACCGTAGATTTGTACGGTGATGATGTTTTAATGGACGTGGTTAAGTTTCAGATTAACGCTTTGTTTATTGAAATAAATTTGAATTCCTCATTATTATTGCACATTGTTTTAAAAATACTGATTTTTTACCTCTGCATATTATTCGTATTATATATATAATTACTGTATATTGAGAGTATCTTGAGAGAAGGCATTAAGTCATAAAAAAATAGTTCTGAGATAATCGCATTTAAAGCATATTTTTCACCCAAGTAAAATTATTGTTTGTGTTTTAAAAAGATTTTTTGTACATTATAAAGGAACATCAATTCGGCATACAAATCTTAATATTTGGTATCGATGAGTTTTAGTCATAATGTCAGCCGTCGCCAGTAGTCGGCCCTTTGAGCGTAAAACGTAAATAATAGTGGATATATTAAAAAAAAAACAGATTTATTTTAATTCGTGTAGTTAGTCTTGCCACTTGCCAATGTATATCTGCACTATACTGACCTATATGATGCAATACGCAATTAAAAAAGCACATTTTTACTTCGCAAGTTTTGACAAATTCATGTTGTATGGAGATCGCTAACAAAAAAATAGCCGCTGTGTTCAACTTGAAAAGGCATGTTTGATCTACCATTTTTTGAATTCTACATGTTATGTGCTTTTGTTTTACATAATATAGTATTTTACAGGGGTATTGAGATAAAAATATGGAATAACCTCAATATTTAATTAGATAATAGACGGCCGACTACTGGCATAACGAAATCCACTAAGTGTCCTGTATTCAACCCCTCGGCTAAGCTTTATTAAATTATCTGATCGACAGTATGTCTAAGTATATATAAGATGATCGCTCTTGGCATCTTTTCTACCAGAATCGAATTGGTCAACCTATTTATTTACGTATCTTAAACAGATTCTTTTCAACTGATATATATTTGTTATATCGTTTTCAAGAAATAGAAAGGTATTCGACCATTTTTATTTTCGAATAAGCAGGAATAAATCGTCAGTTCGATGCAGAACTATGTTAACTACCTTTTTGTTTTCTTTCGAAAAATGGTTTTGTTTTTTGCGTATTATTATTATTATTATTGATTATGTGATGATTTATAACATGTCAAGAGCGTTTCATTATAATTTTAATGTTTCGATTGATTTTCACTATTGAAACGAAGTATTTCTGATAGGGAGATATAGAAAAGTTATTCTTTAAATGTTCTCCGGCATAATTTACGAATAAATTACATTACTTCGAAATTCGTAAGACTTTCTCGCTGAGTTCAAATCGATCCAGAATTTTTTACGTTTCTCTAAGGAAATTACTTTCCTTGTAAATGTTCGTTTATTTCCGTTGGTAATCATGGTTTTAAATAAATATTAAATAATGATGAATGATAAAAATATGAGTTTTGATAAAGTGTTTGCACATTGTATCGATATTACGAAAATTTGTCAGTTAAAAAAAAACTTTTAAAAATATGTAGATAAGTTGGTTTTCGATTCGATACTGTTTGAAAGCATGAGAAGTGACACAACCGTACGTATGTAGAGGAGAACCGATAACTTCTTATATTTTCTCTCTTTTGCTCACATTGAAGCAGAACTAGAGAGAAAGAGAAAAAATCATGATATCTGTTGCCGCGATATTCCTAGTGATGGCTGAACACTGGCAACAAAGGGGGCTGAACACTAGACTTGGAGGGCCGTCTTCTGGAACAATTGGCATTTTTTTGTAAACTTCTATTATTTTATGCTTTTTACAATATTAACTATTTTATTTTAAGTTGGTTTACATTGCTTAATCCCTGTTTTATGGAATAACAGCGAAGAAAGTATGTATTTATCATTCATTGACTCAAAATCCCTTTTGAAAGTACACCTGTCGTTTACTGGCTGAGCACTGGCGAAACTACCTTATCATGCTGTCTGTCAAAATAAAAAAATAATAATATAACTGAATACTGTTTTTATCAAATCGATTATATCCTATGACTTAATGCGAAGAGTAATTTGAGCGTTAAATTGTATACATTGGGACATGTAAAACAGGAAATATTTTTTAAATATGTAAATCGATAGAATTCGTGTACATATTTTGCAAATCACCCTCTCCGTTGCTTTACATTTATTACAAATATATTCACATTTTTGCTCTTTATATATCTAAATAATAATTTCAAATAATTTCAGTAATTGTAACGAAAAATACCTCTTTGTTGTCCCTCTATTTTCATTATTGAGTGATTTTCCCCGTCCTCCATTACGAAGGCGGTAATTATAATTAAGTCCTGAAGAAAAGTATTTTTTTTTATAATTCTGTTCATTTATCACTTTGGCAGTTACTTTAACGACAAAATTTTTGGTACTGATACACGAAAACATTTTGTAAGTACATTATTATAATGTCTTAAACAAATAAAAATCCCACAAAAACGGGTGCATAGTTGTAGTTTGAAGAACATTTCCAACTTCAAACTTACGGGCATATTAAAAGTGAAGTTATATATTTATAATAGAATAATATAACAAAGTATTTAGTCCTACAAAATTTTTATCAGGTAGTTGATAGCTGTTTCCTCTTTACGCCATCGTCAGAACTATGGCGTAAACCCGAAATAGCCATCAACTACCTGCTAATTCTTTGTAGAACTAAATACTTTGTTATTTTATCCTATTATAATGGAGTTCTACCAAAAAAATGTCAATTCAATCAATTATATGTTCGCGGCCGTTCCGGGGTTGTCATGGGCGGAATTGCAAACGTCTATCACGTCGAAATATGGCCTTATATCTTATCTTAAATGCAAACAGAGGTTTTCCCCGTGGGCCGGCTGAGGTGAAAATTCGCAACAGGAATTGGGTCAAGGCCATTCTAACTCGCGCCCCAAACGGGAGCTCGATATCCCACAGGACGAATTTTCGCCGCGTATCGACAGAGCCCTATACAATAATGATTAATAATTTATCTGGTGCAGGATTGAACGCTACAGGTGTCTGCAATTAGCCTGGATTGGCTATTGTAGTATTGTATAAATGTTCGTTGATTGTCAATAATTCTTGATGGAAAGACATCAAAATTAATCAACGTATTTATCTCTCTAGAAGAATTTCATGATTTGGTTGATAAAAAGCTATTATCGTCTGTCGACGGCGTGGAGCCGAAAAAGCTATCATTTCAGTACTATAATTCTTGCTGAACTTAATACTTCTATATTTTCCTTAGTATAATGTAGCTAATGAAAGGTTTATATTAATGCATCTGTACTTGGTTTATATTAATGTCTGACTATGGCGTGAAGTCTAAATAGCTATCAACGAAATCCCATTACTTACTCTTGTATAACTAAATACTTGCCTGGTATTTATATTTGCCTTATTATAATGGAGTACTACCAAGTAAATACCAATTCAGTAAACGAAAGGTTTTGTATTTATGAAAATAAAATACATTTTTGTTCTGATTCCACACTTTTGTCAATTGATCGGAAATGGGTTCGTTCATCGCGAAGTGAAACCGTCCCAGATCGTTTTATTTCATAAATATGCAGCTATATTTTTAAAGCTGTGTCGTGTGGTGATATATCGTGGGCCGAGTTCTAACAGAACTATTTTGTAACTTTTCACTAGAGCACTTTTAAGTTTAGGAATTCGGTAGATTGTAGGTAGATAATTTCTTTGGTGTTCCACATCGGGATATATTGTTACATTATCACCACTCAGATTTATTATCAGTTTTGCCAAATGTATTTTTTTTAGTAAAATAATTTCTTGTTTTTTTTCTGTTTCAGGTAAGTTCCCTTGCTGATATACTCAAATTTCTTCTACAAAATTTCTTAGCTGCACGTTGCTATTTTGGTAAGAGAATAATTTTAATATTTTCGCAGGTTTCGCATTGTATTATTGCGAATCTTGAAGTTATAATGTACGGGTTTTGATAATCCACGTGCAAACAAATTTAATGATTATATTCCGAGTAAATGCGTTCAACTTTGTCAGTCGGAATATCAGGTTGAGCTGAAATGCTAATTAAGTAATTACCTAGAATCAGTTAATCCATGTATTCATTGAAATGTAACGTAGTTAATTATAATTCCATTTGATTGGAAAATAATGCGTTACACGATGTTGATTTAAATTTGCCGAAATCGTTACACATGGATGGAGTATTGCCTAAATGTTGTTTACGACAATTTCGATCCCTAATGATGAAGAGTGTATTTATCGTTACCTTTATTTTTATTTGATATCATCATGTTAGAGTACATCATTCAATGTTTTGTGGGTACTCAAACATTTGTTATTTATGCATTTTTTAACTCAATGCTCTTTCAAGGGACTGCTTTTTTCACTCAGTTACTCAACCTCTCTTTTTAGAATAGAGTAGGGATAGAAGGATAGGGCGAGGACAGTATTATTAGTTGGCTAAACGCTCTCTCTGTGCCCCATTTTTAGAATTGAGAGGGTGGAGGGAATCTTAGACATTCACGCATCCGAAGAGAAGTCGATTGAAAAATTAATTTACGACACTGTCCATACTGGGATTGAGCCACAACCGAGATTAACGACGCCGGCTACACGGTTAAAAGCGCAGCATTATATTACTACTAAAATAAACATAGTGAAGTATTTTATGCAAGAATTATAAAATATACGTTATGCCGAAATAGCTCTAAAATGATTGCCATTTTTATTATATTATAATGGAGTTTTACCAATAAAATCATTACAAAAAAATGCACGAAGAGTTTTTAGAGTTCAAAATTTTTCAACTGATTAACAATCACAGTATCAGTATAAAGCTCAAAAATAATGCGGTAAATGCTAATTCAATCAATGGCTTTAGCATACAAGTATACAGTGATTACGGTTAGTTTCATTGTCACTCAGAATACGGGTGGCTAAATTCAATTTGTGCAGTGAGTTAAAGCTAACTAGCCCATCGTAAAGTATTGACCTGAGTTCGGTGCAATTTATGCATGCAGCGGTCCGTTTTGCGTCCTCTTTGAATAAATAGTGGGACTTCACCCTCAATCACCTGCTCCATCCGAAACCGCGGGTTCGTGTTACGAGCACCCTCGGGAAATATTGCATACTGCAGCCTTCGGCATCGCATGGTGCATGAGACTTTTAGAGTTAACCCTTAATACTCGTTTGTCGATCTGGACTCGTCATTACACAACTGAGTTTCGTATTAAAATCATGTAAGCTTTTCTTTCTTTCAAATACTATACAGAAAACTCCAGTAAGTAAGTCTACACATATAATTCAAATTATTAATTTTTTCTATCAAAATACTATTGACACATAAACATGTCGAAAGCAGTCTATTCTTTTAAAATGTTTAATACTCATTATTTACTCATTATAAGTCTGTAATTTTGTTTCGTTTACAGGGATCTTTTAACGATTTTCCAATATCATTTCGATTTTTCTTAAGAGCTTTTATATCGTTCAGTCTAATCGATGTACTCCAATAAATTGTCAACAGAAGTCAGTGAGTGCTAGTAACATTTTCCTTCACGATCGAACGAGTGTTACACGATTCGAAATGTCATAAAATTACCCGGTTCGAGCCCGAGTCTCAATATCACACTTGTTAACCGAACCCGACCCGAAGCCCAGATTTATTTTTCTCAGTCCGAAAAAAGCCCGATTTTTTAAATATAGTAATTTGTTTATACTTTTCAAACAATGTACATATAATATTTATTGTTTCCATATTTCCAACGATATTCATAGCACAAGTGAAATAAATTATTTAAGCTTAAAATACTATTGCCTTATCGCTGAATCATAGTACGAAATATTTTTCGTAAATTTGATTTCCTTACCCGGGCCCGGCCCGAGTCCGAATCTGAATTCCCTTTACTCGCCCTAGCCCGGTCCACGGGTTGAGCCGGGTAAAGGCCCGCGGACCAAGACCGGGCCCGTGCAGCCCTCTACCGCGTACATATAATGTTTTTAAAAAGACGTTTTGTGTTATTGCAAAAAATAACTCGCTTATCAAAGGCTTAATTAAACATTGTCTTACAATGACAATATTTAGTTATTTTTAATGGACCTTCTGAAAAGAAGAACTTTGAGATATAATTTAATTTTCTGAAGGAAACTTTAACATTGATTGTAAATACAACCCCCAAGATTTTAAAATTCGTTTACAAAATTATTCAGTATCTTTATCAAATCGACGGTGTTTTGGCGAATTGATTTAACCTTCCAAAAATTCGAAAATGATTGGATCTCATTTTAAAGACGATAAATCCGGTCCCGGTCAAATAATGTAAATTAGAAAAGTAAATTGACCACCTTTTGAAAGGTAAACATCATTTTACATTGGTTTTAGGTTTAAAAATTCTGACCCGCCCGCTTGATGTAAGCCACTATTATAATGACACTTCCTATCCCGTATCTGCAAACATGAGAATTTACAGAAGTGCATTTCAAAGATTCATAGCGCAACTCGTCAGATAATGATTTCGATAAAAACAGTTTTTACTCTCGCCTGAACTTTTTCAATTTTAAGGGTTATATCAATTGGCCAAAATACCGTCGAAATCCTCTACGGTTTCGTAGAACTCAATATTTTCGTACCAGTATTGCTAAGTATACAACGCATAACAAATCGTGTCTGAGAAAGTAAAATCCAAACAAAGTACTTCTGTTCAGTAAGTTTTCATTTATTAACATGGAAAGATGGCCGTATTATTAAATTCGGAGTGTATATATTTAGTTAGCGCAGTGTACAATCAACAATTACTTTACCTGCTCAACTTTCTTCATCAAATATTTATTCGAACATCGATACTACAATACAAACGTTACATTGTTGCCGTTCTTAATTATTACAAAACGACTTGTTTGCTATTCAACTTTGCTTAGTAACTTTTGGAGTAACGCCTGTCTACATAGTAATGTTATTATTATACGCTCTGAGATGTTTGTCTTTTAAAACATGGCAACACAGCCCATCCAATTCGCTAATAAATATCTATATGGTATCAGCTGTTTCAATGTTGATTGTTATTGTATTAAAGGGATTGTTTACCTAATTTGGAACTTATATTGCGAATATAGCTATAATTGAAAACAAAGGGTGTGTTATAATTACTAAGTCGACCGGAACACCGGAATATATTTTAATGTGGTATCTTTTGTCCTTGAGTTGATCTATACTCCATAGTTACTGTTAAATTTGTTGCAATTTGTAATAAATCAAGTCTTATTATCAACTATTCAATTATTAATGATGAATACTACAAATATTAATTAAATAATTAATAAACCCATACAAAGAATTCATCTATGAATTTCCATCTCTCTTTGAAGTTTTTAGATGTCCCGGTTTTATGTATGTTCGATGAATTCGGCGGGGTAACTTTGTGGAAATTACATCTAATAATACAGCCAGTAGAATAACCAAGTTATAAATTTTAATTTTATATGAATAATGAATTGCACCCAATCTTCTCTTAACGCAGGTGATACGTTCCATGCAAAACGTGTAGAAAAAATGCTGTGAACATATATGCTGACAGATATGGTTGCATAATATTTAAGCGTGCGATTTCAAAACTGCAAAAATAATCCGCGCAACAAGAAGGTTAGGTCAAATGTATAAGTTTCCGCAGTCTGGCATTAAAATCCCTTTTCTGAATAAAATCATGTTTGCATTAAATAAATGTTTTCGCTTGGATCCGCCGGCCAGATTTATAATATCGCTTGAATTGTGTCACTCGCTTACCGCCGTATTTTACGGAATATTTGTTGTTTTTTTCCGCTTTTGTTAATATATCACGTATAAAATTACCGCAAAGTGATCTATAGAAAATATGTGTAATTTACAGTAACATTTTCAGCGTTAACGTAAATTAACTTCAAATCCGTAACATGGTCGATTTAACATGTTTTAATGCATTATTTTATATAAGTCTGCGCCCACATTTTACGTATCGTAGATATATGTCATCGTCGCTACAAAAGCAAAAGGATACTTGTGCAAAAATTCAGTTTTGACAGATACTCGTCTTAAGTGTTTTTGTAGTGAAAAAATCGTGTGGAGGTTATTTCTTAGTATTTTGAAAAGGAAATTGGATAACATGTGACTTATTACTTAAAGATTGAAATTAAATTAAATTTTTAAGATTTTAAGTCACATTTATGTCAAAATTTCACATAAATTCAAATTTCTTATTTCATCAACTTTGGTTTATTACTTAAAAATCAAATTAAATACACTTGATGTATTATAGGTTTCACGTCATAATATTTATGTTCAAAAATATATTTTACCACACACGAATTGAAGATTAGTTTACAAATCTAACTTTTTCATTTGTGATTTCATTGGATTGCTATTTCGGCTTCACACCGTTGAACTAACTAACTACTTCCGACGATGGTGTGAAGCCGAAATAGCTATCAACAAGCTGATGTAATTATTTCAACATTGAATACTTTGTTATTTTACCTATTGTACACGCCCATTCAATGATTTAATAGGTTTTGTTTCGCAAATTAAATGTCCTTTTGCCTATCGCGTAGATAAAAAAAATACGAACAAAACTTTATTGATGTCTCCAAACCGCCAAAAAGCCACACACGTCCTTTTGCTTTTGTGGCGACGACATTGACTCGGATGGTGCTTGCTATAGACTCTGTAAAGTCTATGAAGTGAATGAGTTCATGTTCCCTGCTCATCGATATGAATGCCTTTTCTTTTATTCCTAAAATATGTAATACATATTACGTGCATAAGATTCGGTTTCAACTAGTCCATTTGTTGCAAGAGTTGGAAGATGGACGCTATGCAAAATCGTTCTTGATTTATAAGTACAAATGCATTATTAGTACGTTGTATTAAATCCTACATAATATTATTCTGAAGTGAAATATTTTTCCTATCAGTGACTGCGCAATAATAATTTGCGCATTTCTTTCACTTGTTTGTTCGCCTTTTGGGACAGAGTAAATAAAGCATTACGTTTATCTCGCTAGGTAGGTCTTGACTTAAATGGCGCGTCACATGTTTGTCGTTGTCAAAGTATTTATTTGTAATTCGTTACGTTTCAATAACGGTATCAAATTTAACATATTACCTAACTCTATTTTGAATTTTTAGAACCATTAGTAATATCAGTGTACTTGTATTTTCAAATTGAAAATATGTATTCAGTGGTTCGTTTGTTAGCTATATCTCATTTGATCAAAAATCAACATCATCAATTCAAATCTACCGTCTTACCTTTTTGAGATTCATGAAAAATATCGGAGAAATTGACATATTATACATTTTAATGATACAATATCTCGTCAAATATTTAATTTGGACGTACGATGTTTTACAGCATACAAATATGATGTAGACGCACGTTTTATGTATGTTAACTCAATTTCGGTAAAAACTGGACATGCAATATCTTTGCATTAAGCGATCGATTTATGGCTTGTTGATGAGTCATTGTTTTGTCTTGTAATGTCAGTTCTAATTTAAAAATAAAATGTGGCCTACATATGTACTATACATACGTTTTCATTGTAATACATTTTATTTCACTAAATATTTACAGTAAGCAATATACTACTCAGTTATAATACTTGTAATATATACAACAGGTTGTAGTGTCATCTGTTAATATTCGCTGAACAGTTCTGCTCTCACACACTATATCTTCTCTGGCGCGTAGCATGCGAAAGTGTTGTGCTTTGCGTTACAAACAGACTGATAAAGCAACACGAATATTTATTATATTGCAATGAAGTAGATATGTTTTTGTTTTCCTTACTAATTAAGTTATCAATTAATGCATTGCAATGCGTTATGTAGCAATTATTGATTTTAATTAAAAACTATCCTATTTCAAGCATCGCGATAAAAATAAAATATGTCATTGAGAACATCAAATTAAATTGGTAAATATGCTTTACAACATTATACTAATAAAATTTACTAAATGCAGCTAATAAAAATGGAGTTCTGTAGAAAAGTTAATTACAAATAGGAAAATGCTAAATTGTCATCCATGGGAATCAGCGAAACCGATAATTAATCTCAGAACAAACCATAGAGCAAATTTTGCAATATTTTGACGAATTCTCATATTATTTCGTATAATTGATTGGTTTCCTCGATTCCAATATATGTTTTTTTTTGTATTATCCTTTTCACAATTATATTTGCGAAACAATTGCATTGTTTTTTTTTTGCGTAATTTAGTAAATTTTCTAGTAGAAAATGTAACATGTTATAAAGCGTATTACTACAAACTTGATTTTATTTTTTCTTAGTAATATATTATTTATTTCTACTAAGTGTTAAAAAAAATTGAGTACTCACTTGGGTCTGTCTGACGAAAAAAGGGTCCCACTGTTTCGGAGAATATAATATAATGTTTCAGAATGATTGTCTCTCGCCAGACATGCACATAATATTCGCCGTTTTTTTTTCTTTCGCAAAACTGTTTTTCGATTGCTTTCCCCAAGCCGTTTATTTGGCTCAAGACGAAGCAGTTTTTCTTTCATTTCAAACATGAGAGACAAAACAAAGAAAAGTCTAACTTAAATTGTGAATTATTTCTACCTCAGATACTTAAGTTTTTAAAGCCTCGCAATAACTAGAAACTTGGTTCATCATGTTCTTTTAGCGGATTCCTGACATTTATTAAAAAGGTAAAAAAAAGTTTTTTTTATTTGAAATTTCATCCGTTTTGGAGGCTTCGAAAAGTTATTCGTTGAATTAAAAAGTTACATTTTTCGTAATAATGTATGTTTCCTAACCAAATTCACGTTTATTCCAACATATATCGGCCTCTGTGGTCTGGTGGTAATAGCTTTACCCTAGCGATCACGTACGTCTGGGTTCAAGTCGCAGTGAAATTGGGTTTTCTTTGATTTAAATTTGGGATCCTGAACATGGATGCGTGTGATGTTTCTTCTTATCGAGTTGATTTTGAATTTCTTTATAAGAATTCTCAATTAAGTTGATCTAATGTTATTTAACAATTTCGGAATAGAAGGATATAATATCTAGTGGTTCGCTAATACCTCTCGCTACGCCCCGTTTGAAGAATCGGATGAGTGGGAGGTAATTTTAGACATTACAAACATCCATGCCTTCGAACAGAAATCCATAAATCGATTGAAAAAATGAATTTTTGAAACTGTCCGTATTGGGATTCCAACCCGCGAGCATCGTAACCGAATCCAACGGCGTTGACCACTGTATCAAGGACCCGATATCCAACCAGCAATGTATATTAATTCATAAATAAATCAGCGTGCCAAAAAAACCATTTATGAAATATTTTTACGTGTTTCTGTATAAGTATAAATTAAGCTGCATATTTAAACGTTTGTTTATTAAATAATTATTTTCCATCCAACTATGCTTATCATCCCTTAGAATTTCACAGTATCCAATTAAAAATGAAATGCTGCTATACTGAGCATAAATTTTCTCAGCATCCACCTGTACAAGCTTTCACGTTTGCATCTTGACGTTGACGCATAAGGATGTATAAAAAATAATTTCTCGAGTATTTTCCCACTATCAAATACCTTATGCTAACGTTATTTATTGTTTTATCAAGAATTATGTGGTGAAAATTCGAGACTTACATAGTTCGGTTAGATGATGCTGCGCTAGTATAGATTAAAAGAAAAGTTTATTTTTTATGCAAAAATTAAATATTTTTCTTTAAAATGATAATACTATTATTGCACATGGACACTTAATTTAACTGGCTTAATATTAACAATATAGTTTTATAATTTTTATGATTTCTATATACTCTATCTAATATAATTTAAGACATCGACTGAGGGTGCTTGATGGAATTTCAATATTAAATTTGGATTATTGAGATTTTGTACACTTCCATGTATTTTGTCACTAACGACCCGGGTTTCGCCTTTCGGCATCTTCTGCCGATGGAAGATGCCGAAAGGCGAAACCCGGGTCGTTAGTGACAAAATACATGGAAGTGTACAAAATCTCAATAATCCAAATTTAAAAAAATCTATCTAATATGTTTACTCAAAAATGATCGTAACATAGCCTTAATTTAACTAATTATTTTGCCGACTGTTTCTTAATAAGTTTGGTACACATGTGAATGAATATACAGTAAATTAAATAGAGCTTAAAATATATTTCAAACAACTTGTTATAGTCGATGGTGGTGTTGGTAATCGTGATTGATAGTTTTGTAAATACAGGTCGAGAAAGCCTTAAAACTTACGGAAAAGAAAATACACCGATCGTTTTTTTAGCTATTTATCTTGAGGTCGCAGTGACATAGCAATTTGGGCCCCGCTAACGTTTCGTCTGGCTTATACTTTTTCATCCCACTGCACGCACAGTAGCTGTTCTAAAAGAATATAGAAATATCGTCAAACGACATTCAACGACTATAACGTTGGATTGTTATTTCAATAATTTATTATAATATAAGATGAAACGTGCAATATTGTTTCATATTCAAATTACTTCACATATGAGTCTTCGCCTGTGTATTGAATGCCCGGTTCTTGAATGTTCATCCCTATTTAGGGATCCGCTCTTCGCGATGCACGAGCAACGAACGCTGTCGTGACGTGAATTACTTAATTGGTCTACCGGCTCGCCGAGTGGGAAGACAAGGCCACTCTACTAAATGGAAGTGTGAAGTATCTAGCCGGTGGAAAAATGAAGTGGAACTAAAAACCTTTCTCTCCTTTTGCCTCGATCTTCTAGAATTGTCGAGTTTTTTTTTCACTGCTTTCCGTTTACAGTAAAAGCGTACTTAACCCATTCTCGAATCCTTATATATTATCTTTTTGTTTTGTTGTCTATGTATGGTTTTCCTATATCTCTACGCTCTGCTATGTGATATAATACAAGGAAAACAAACCATAGAAATGCTACACGTGGGAAGATATTACACGAAAGTATTTTTTTGTTGTTATATGATGTATAGTCGCTAATTTTATTACTTATATACTTCCAACTCCTTAATGAAGTGTCTCGATAATAGTCACCTTTTATGTTTATATAATAAAACTATTTTAAGTTGCATTTTTCAGGGTTGTTTCTTTTTGCTCTGCATTTATGTAGAAAGTTGTAAACTAGAATGTGCATCTTTCAATTAAATTTTTAATTTTTTTAACTGTAAAGCACTTCACAAAGAATGATACAATAATTGCAAATTAAATTTCAAATTGATAACTTTGTTATTCCGCTGGCTGTGTTACTAAACGTGACACGCGTTTCGCTTCTTTAGGAAGCATCTTCAGACTAACTATATCGCAAGGTTATTTATTTCTTAAGTAAACAATGATTATAATTTTCAACTTAACAATGAAGAGTGGGGTGCGTTTATTCCTCCTATTGGCTGTGGGGAGGAGGTACGACCAACGATAGAAAAATGAAATTGTCCGTGTCTTAGACCGACTTCACTTTTCTATAATCTGTCTATGTCCGTCAACGCAAAATAACCTTTACCACTATATTCGTCTTTTGATGCAACCACACTTGCGAGTCGCCTCTAATCTCATGTCGATGTATGTATTTAACATACTGTAAAGTTTTCAATGGCTCTCCTTTAAACCTTCAAGTGGTTCAGGACAATTTCGCGTTCAGGTCCCAATAAGATATTCAAACCAACACATTACCCGGTTTCACATTTCTCATATTACAAACTTGTAAGTATGTGCATATTTTACTTGAGATTTTACTAGACGTAAACTCTGTTGCTTATATTACATAAACAGTTTTAGTTTACAACATTCGGTATTTTTAACTCAGATCGCCTTCGACAGTGTTTTTGTTATATTAATGTTAATCTCGCCATTCGATTCAGCAGTCTCTTTTTCGTTACTATCTTAATGTCTACTGAACATTTTAAAGTTAGCTTATCCGAATAAATCATTTATTTCAATCATTAGCTGCAAGGTGAAAAGATCCCTAAATTCACCCGACTTATAATTATTAACATTACATTTGACTGGATACTTTTTACATTTCATTTTCTATCAAATTTTATGTAAATATTCCACGAAAACAGCAATATAAATAAATTATTACTCGTGTAAAAAAATGTTCCCAGCTCTTCTTGTTAATATTTTGGTAAATAATATAATCGGTAAATAATATTAACTTTATTCGGCAAAAATATTCTTAATTTATTTTGTATTCGGCATCGTATAAAAATTCGCATAATAAAAAATGAGCACAACGTATCATTATTTCATTTCTATAAACACATGCTCGGAGGGCACTCTTTTGTGAATCTTTTCTAAAATTATTATTAAAACTTTATTTGGAATCCGAAATTCTAGATCTTAATCCAATAAATGTCAAAAACTTATTGCGAAGGACGAGCTGTCTAGCTAGTAAGATAGCTTTGGGCTTATTGAATATTATATTCGTACAACTATTATTGCGTTTATGTAACGGTGGGCTTTTAATCTGGACAAACTTACAAAGACGACTTTATTATTTATATACAATCTTTTTGAGACGGTGTATAATATCACTTTTCTATGTCTCTGGGGAGACCCAAGAAAGGTCTTCGTCAACAAGACGAACTTAAAAATTGATTCACAGTCAGACAGACGCCGTCCAATCTGTCAGCGTTTTTAATGGATTGGATACTTATATCGTTAATAGAAATATTGTAGCCTGAAGACTATTGGAAGTTTGTGAGTATTTTTCTTATCATGTCCGCTCCCAATGTGGGGCATATGGCTTCGTAATAGAGCTATCTCAACAGAAATTTTTCTACGAAAACTGCTTGTTACTCAGTTGCTCGACCTCTCATTGCGATACGGAAACGGATTACTATCTACTTTGGGGTTGACTGACTTGGTTTTGCTTAGAGTTTGCTGTGGTTATATATTGTCAAATTATTCAGTAAACGTTTCATATAATATTTATTTTTTAGTAAAACACTGCATTATTCTAAACATCGCATGCTTAAAATTGTTCGTATTATTTACTTGACACGTTCAATTGTTTTACTTACATACTCTGGCATAATGCTTAAAACTGTGTAAAGAAAGCCGACGGTATCTTACTTTTTAGGTGGCTTCAGTTGCAATAGAAGTTTCAATTCTCATTATTTTTTTACCACTGTCTATGACAGGTGAGAGTTTTATTGAACCAGCGACAGAGAAATTTAAAACAATAGACAGTAATGGTCTGTTTAAAGTAAATCGTTCAATTCTGTCGCGAGGCGGAGACGTTTTCAAAGAATTTCACGAACCAAATGGCGTTTGGAAATGGGCACTCGAGGTAGTCGATTTTCTACGAGAGATTAATTTACATTCTCTTTTATTTTAGTTGCTCAATTTAAAATCGGGCCCGTATTTTGTGCGCGTGTTTTTTTTTTTGGATTTTTTTATAGCATTTTGTGTATTCTGAGATATTAAATATTTACTACACAATGACTACGCCAAATTTCTTCATAAGCAAATAATATCTAGACAAATTACATTTTTTTTGGGTATTTAGTAAATGATTTACTTGTTCAACTTTGAAGTAAACTGCTACTCTGAGTATCTTTAAAATATCTTGCGTTTATTTTCATTTCTTTATTTAAAATTTTAAACCAAAGCAATTTATTTATTCATTATCATACTTCTCCGTGCACTTTTTCGTAACTATGTCCGATGCCAATGTGGATATGATCCAATGGATGAAATATACATCTGTAAGAGGCTTTCTATATAAAATTGAGTTTTTTTCAACTTTTAATGTGTTAACTGTCAATTCTTGGTGGAAAGGCGTTATATTTTAAAAAATAAAACACAATTTGTTTGTGTGACTGTTTGTTTGACATTTCTCGTGGTGAGCGGAACCGGTCCAGTTCATTATAAAGATACGGAAGTAGTACTAACAAATTTTGTTTTATTTGTAAAAAATAAAATTGATAATAATTACCGGGTATATAAAAATATTGCTTCGAGAACTGTGACAAAAATTCACAGATAATAATACAAATTACATTGTTTTTAATACCATATCTGTTCCCTATGTGGAGCACACGGACTCCTAAAAGGTATCTTAATATAAATTTTTTTACAATAACTGCTTGTTATTCAGTTGCTCAGCCTCTGTTTCGAAGAGAGTAGAGATATAATGATTGGTCTAGGACAAGACTAGTGGTTAGCTAAACGCTTTCGCTACATCTCGTTTTAGGATCGGATGGGTGGGAGGAAATTTTTAGACATTGCAAACATCCATGACTACGATCAGCAATCCATAAAGAAACATTTTGTACTGGTTATGAAACCGTGAGGTCCGTAACCGAAGCCAACGACGTTGACCATTGCTCGATGGGCTGATAATCTAACCGCTAGTCCTGTCCTAGGCCTATCCTTCTATCCCTACTCTCTTATGAAAAATGAAATGTTGAGCAACCGAGTGACGAGCAGTTTTTGTAGAACATTTTCTGTTCAGATAGAGTATACGCTTTATAACTTTGCACTTTTTACTACACTGACGCGCTTTGTGTATAGAAGACAGGGCGTGTCAGTGTATTAGTATGTCTGAATCTCGTGATCCTAGAGCCGTGTGTTCAAAGATATAAATTTGCTACTCTACCTTCATTAATAGGCCATATGCGACAAATTGGAAGCGGGCATGGTTAAAAAAAAAGAAAAAAAATCATGGTGGACACCTTTTTTAACAAAAATAATTTTCACCCCCATTCGATCGCAAATGCTTTCCACTTCCCAAAAAAAACTTCGTAGCTTTGCTCAGACATACCTTTTTGGCGTTGATGTTTGTTTATTTCAATAGACAATTACCTCTTAATCTTATTCTCGCCTTAACAGACGTAGAAATCCGTCACTCTCGTGCTGAAATAGATTATACTTTTTATCACCGCTTCACGCACGTCTTTCGTATAGACAAGCTGTTAGGAAGAAAACGATATTCTGTTCGCATGTTTACCCTCTATATCTATGTTCACCTTCCCTTAGTAAATTTTTCATAAGTATTCATTGTTCGGCCGGGGTAAGCTGTTTGGGTTAAACCCTGTGGTATTTGTAACCAAGTATCGATATCGGGGTTAACTGTACAGTGTAATAGGATCAGCTTGATCTGTGCGTCATGAATTATGTAAGGCATCTTTACGATTCTATATTAATTACAACATCAACTCTGAACTGAATATCCACCTAGTAATGTTATATACTTAAATATATGATATGAGGCGTTGAAAAGCAAAAACAAATTGTACATTCACATACTTAGGTCTTTTCACACAGTATGTAACGACAAATAACTTGGTAAAATATGGCAAAAGCATATCATGCAGAGTTCGATAAGATTAATAGTTACAACTTTCAATCAAATGCCAATATTTTCAATTTTCTTTCGCTTATATTTATTGCAATAAACGGTTGACTGGCTTCAAATAATGTGCATACTTTTCTTGATTGTAAATACAACACGTTATAAAAAAAATAATTAACACGAAAACCTCGTTTTGTACTAATAATGCTTTTCAACGCCTCATGTGTATACTATCTGCCCGTTAATGCTTGCTACGGGATCAACGGACATCAATAATAAATGTCTTATACCCATAGCCGTTTCCCATTGCATGAGTCCTTAAGGTACAATATCTGATATCTATGATGTTATCATAGCAACGAAATTTATTTTGAAGTTGTATTATTTTCGGCTGTTAATATATATAATAGCAACCCGAAATAAGAATTACACTAATGTCAAAAATAATAAAATCGAAAATTTCGTTGGCATTTTTTCAGTTATAAAATAGTTGCTGGACATAAAGCCAAAAATAACCAATCATTTAAAAATTAAAATAAATCACTTAGAAACGGTCAAAGCCTCACAGTGAAAATGAAAAAAACATGCGTGACGTTTTACACCACGAAACACTCCTTATGATTTAAAAAAATATGTTATAATACATAAACATTGTTGTTTTGTTCTGATGGGTAGCAAACATTTTTTTTTATAATAATTAATATTATATTGACACTGAAAAGTTTTTCAAACTATTGAAGTCAATATTTCTTTTTTCAACTTAAAATGTGATACAATTTGCTCTACGTGAGCGTGATATCACGCTTCAAACACTCGGGCTATCTTTATGAGAAACACTTATCAAAGGTTCTGTAAACTCGGATAAACATTCAAGTTTTGAAGTGGTCTTGTTTGATGTGGTGGATTAAGTGTTTTACAAGGGGATAAGTAAGTACTCATTTTTCAGTCTACTAGAGAAAAAGTGATTTGGAAACTAACACCACGAATTGAATGGAGGTTTTTGAACTGATTATCTTCACAATAGGCTGAAAAGTTCGGATCATCTATGTGATAATTTATGTGATACTATATTTTCAAAACAGAATTTTAGATGATTACGACACTTTTGACATTAAAGGTAAATATCATTATTGGCATAAAATTCTAACGATCGCTTACAAAATATTAATGAAATAACAATCATATTAAAGTTAAGTTTATTCGGAACAAGTAACAAAGTTTATGCTTTTATAAGGTAGTAAAAAATCTTTATTATGCCTTTCCTCGAAGGATTATCAGTTAACAATTTTGAAATTATTTTAATTTTAATAAGGTAAATCAAGAAAAGGGTCTACAAGAATATCATATAGGTATTTTCACTATCGTTCTGACGATATGTGTTTGTAATTTGTGTGCAAATTAAATACACAGCTGAATCCTTATTATAATGAATTTCTAACAATTGAATGTCATTTCAATCAAAACAGATTCTTAATATTTCAGGTGGATTCGGCGGTATCTTTGTGGAAATTCATTTTTAATATATATTTAAAATTTATGACTGTGTTATTACACTGTTTGTGCTACTAATTGTGACACGTGTTTCGGCTCTTTGAGAAGCATCTTCAGATTAACAGTATCGTAAAGTTATTTATGTATAAAGTAAACATTGATTTTAATTCGTTACTTAAAAATTACAAACATGAAGGGTGGGATTATTTATTTTTACTGCCCGTAGGGAGGGGATTAGACTCAAACAATAATAGTTTTAATTATTATAGTACTACCAATTACAAAATTAATTACTAGTGTTGTGAGGTGAAAATCCCATGGGAAATTAATTTAATAGTATCGAATAACAAATTTATCAATCCAATTTCAATCAAAGCTGGCGAGGTTCTTCTAGATAAATTCAATAAAATCTATCACTTTGCGACCATTTTGTTATCAAAAAAATAATATGCAACTTCGCACTAGTAAATAATATTATTTTGTATCCCTCATCCTCCGCTTAATATCAGATGGGCGTGTAGAAAGGTCCGCATTCAAATCAGATATACGACCCTCTTACCGCGCGAACCTACGGTTATTGAATTGATATAATAATACGTTTTTTTATTATTATATGAAATAATGATAAATGAAATTTGATGTCGGGGTAAAAATTTCCTCTCGTGATTTCATCGTTTCCGTCATTTTCCCATTTCCTGAAGACCCCTCTCAACCTCCGTCCCGCGCTCCTCCGACCAGTCAAAGTTTGGGTTTGGTTATCCGTTTACTGAAAACCACATTTTCAATCATTATCAAGCTATTTCTTGGGAATTTTACATAGTTAAATAAATCATCGTACTTATAGTTCTCTTTTAAAGAGACCAAACATACAGTTTTTAACTGTCTGCTTTGAAAACATATCAAATATCCTTTTTATTCTGTATTTAAACAGTTATTATTCGAACGAAGGCTTGAATTCAAGTCAATTTTTCAACGTTAGATAGAGAGATGTAAATACTTCTTTCTACTTTAATGCTTGTAGGTTTTCTTTTTAAAATCGGAGGCTTGAAACGAACCGATATACATATCATAGAGAAATTCATTTTTCGTTTGAGAAAATCAACGCTTCCAAACCTTATCAAACATTTTCTTAAAAATACCAAATTATAATTAATTATCCGATTTCAACCCGCATGACCGCTTAGAAAATATTATCTGTCCTTTTAAAGTTTTCCGAGATATAATAGCTAAATGAAATAAATTTTTAATTACTCAAGTTTAGCTAGATTACGATTTGGTTTTAAAGATATTGTGGAAACATTACGTCATTTCTCTGCCTTATAAAGTAATATTCTCTTGGTGTTATAAAATATACTAGTTAACCGAATTTTTAAATAAAAGACATTATCAAATTTGAATTATTCAGATTTTATACACTTCCGTGTATTTTGTCACTAACGACCTGGGTTTCGCCTTTCGGCATCTTCAGGCATTCGAGCGCACGAATGGACTCGAAACGACAGACAGTAAACAGTGTCTAACGTCTATATAGAAGATACAAATACGACAAATATTATTTACGAGATAAAATATTATACGTCTGGGATCCACACTGATACCTGAGTTAACGTTTCGAGAATCACCTTAATCCTCATTTTGTAAACAACACATTAACAGAGTGGCGAATTGCCGTTTTCCAACTACTTTTAGAATTACCAGTGATTTTACAATTATAATAGCATTGTGGGTTTCGTCGGGATGCAATTCAGCAAAAAAGCCTTTATGTTTTGATTTGTGTCCCTGCTTTTGTCTGTGGACGTCTTCAGACCTTTAACGCTATAAATTTCACCCAGACAATCAAACAAATTTTACAATTTTTGTCACATAAACATTAATTTAGTTCGATTTTGAAAATATTTTAGATTAAATAGTGTGAAAAAAAAACAGCATCACTACATTTATTTTCCTCAATTTCTAAAAAATCATTTAGTATTATTACTGTTCATATTCAAAACATCAAGTAAACTTATTGTATTTGTAGCTGTTCGTAATGGATTATTGAATTTGTAAATGCAATTGAAATGTTTTTCAGGTCACTATTTAAATTGATTTAAAGTCCGTCTTATGCAGCCGAGAAATTATAATTTAATTTCTAATCACCGCTCACTTTAAATACTTGACTTCTTTGACAGATATAATAAATGAATAGTTTTTCTGATATTAAATCAGTTCTATTTATGTTTTCAGTAAACTCACTTTAAAGTTGTTGCAAAAAGTGTAAATTCTGAATTGAAAAGTATTATGTAAAAACAACACAATTTGTTTTGTACTACTTCCACATTCGTATAATGATCAGGAACGTGCAGTGGATTCCTCGTTTAAATAGAAATACTCTTCGTAAGGAATCCATATATGGAACGGACGTAAGGATATTATAATTTCCATAACAACCTATTTTCGACACAATGCTTCTCACGTTTCACCTTACCGTGACAAAATTAACAGAAGTAAAAATTCTCCAACTGAGAAAAAATACATTTTGTCTATTTTGCTAGCTTTTTAATGCGCCAACGGCTTATAAACTCAGCAAGTAAATACACCCTCCATCAAATTCACTATTTTTTATTATCTCATTATTTCGTCGGGGAAATCCCCTAAAAGAGAGCTGATGCTCGTTTTCAATTTTGTTATAAACTTAAATTAGCTACCATGCGATTTTGCCGCACCATTTTCCGAAAATTCCTCTTAGCACACTGCTTTTCTCTCTTATGCTTTGCTACCGACGATGCAAGCTAATGTTGCAAGTATCGTAAACTACGGTTCATAACGTCTGGTTCTATTACTATATTATAATTAATTATCGTATCCGTTATTCAAAAACATAGTTAAGAATAGCGTATTTCGGTTGACGATTATGAAGTAGTTAAATTGAGGATATTCCGCGGAAAAATAAATATTTTCATTTTTAGAAATTCATGGAAGCATAAAATCAGTTGAAAATAACTTTATCGAATTGAAACATAAAAAAAACGTAATTAATATTATATGTATTTATATAATTTACCATAATTATTCTTAGTGGTGTTATTTTTCATACATATTTTTAAGGGTGATTTTTATAGTATTAATAGTAAAAAATTGTTGGAAAACGCATTTTATGCAGATATACAATAATTACACCAGGTCTTCGATTTTTTTTCGATGAATGGCCACATAAGCATATATAAATATAGTATACCACACAACTCCACTCATATTTGCACAATAGTATGTAATATGACAGCTTTAACGGTAAAGAAATCCATGAAAAAACACAATTATATAGCAGCTGATCGATCTAGTTTACTAGATGTTTTTTTTATTCAGTCATGTCTCACTGGTCGATAGTTATAAACCCCTGCGTTATGGCATGCTCTCACAACTTCAATTTGAAAAGAAAACTTTTGAAGCTAACTGCAGTATTGGATTATACCTTATCCTTGCGTATGTCGTGTGGATTTAGTTTCTCAGCGACGTAGCCAAATTGTTGCAGGTATTTACATATCACCATATTTACAAACTTTCCTCAATGTTATTGCCGCTACCTGCTAGGGCTGCTAGGGCTTCGCAAGTGTGCTCTATAATCAGTTTAATGTGTAGCTGTCGATTCTTGGTGCACAGGCATTACATTCTATAAATAAAACAATTTGCTTTGCACTACTTTCACATTTTAGTACCGATCATGACCGCATTCGCTCATCGCGAATATAATCTGATGAATATAATTCTAAACAAAGATATTTATTTAAAAAAAATATAATGCCTTTCCACCAAGGATGGACAGTAAAGTTGACACATTAAAAGTGATTTCAATACGAGCTGAACCGGAAACTAAAAATTTGGTTATCAGATGTGGTGATTTCATTTTTTTAGTTTGTATGATTTTTCAAAACGTGTCATAATCATTTTTAAATCACGCTGGAATTGCACAGGCAGAGGGTGCACATAATGCAGTGCAATATGTAATTTTTTTCTTTGGTTTACAATGTAAAAAATATATCGGTTCTTTTTCTTGAACTGTGTTTTTTCGAATCCGTGCAAAAAGTGAATTTGGTGTGCATTATGAACGTAATAAATTGAATCGAATTATAAATTAAAAAAAAAATGTTTATTATTTTTTCCTCTTTTGGTCGGGATACGTATAAATGAAGAATAACCCCGTATACTTCTTATCACTCTGGCTTAGTAAATAGATGTAGTTACTTTAATCAGACTCTAGGCAGACCGAACTTCCTGCAATATTTTTGCGTTAGAATATCAGTAATAAATTACACATTGACAATTTGTTGGAAAATTTGAATTATTGAGATTTTGTACACTTCCATGTATTTTGTCACTAACGACCCGGGTTTCGCCTTTCGGCATCTTCAGGCATTTGAGAGCACAAATGCCTGAAGACGCCGAAAGACGAAAACCGGGTCGTTAGTGACAAAATCTCAATAATTTAAATTTGATAGTCAAATTCCATCAAGCACCCTCAGTCGATATCTTAAATTTGTTGGAAAATGATATGAAAAGCTATTGCTTACGTGTAACTGAAGCTGAAATTTGCACGTCGAATTGCAGAAATGAAAATTACACGCAATCAGTGATACGTGAATTTACTACGGGTTTTCTAGAACTGGGTTTCTCAATGTTTCGCGAAAACCTAGAATGGTTTTATATAAATAAAACACAATTCATTTGTACTAATTCCACATATTTATAATGATCAGGACCGGTTTCGCTCATGGCCCGAACCGAACCGAAATGGGGTTTATATACAACAACAAAACAATGAATAATTTTAACTCTCTTTTGACATCTCTTTTTAAAAATATAAAATTACCGTATTATATAATATTTTTACTAGTTAATTTGTGGAAGTAGTACAAATGAATTGTGTTTTATTTTTTAAAATATAATGTCTTTCCACCAAGAATTGACAGTTAACACCTTAAAAGTGGTTTTATATACTGCGAAAAATTCAAACAATTTATCTGAATACATCTTTTTCGGAATATTTTCCAAAAACTACTGTCGATTCCTGGGTTTGGGATCCACTTTCCGTGTCTGCTAAACTAGTAGGCTTGCTTGTAAGTGACTATGAAAATCTAATTGATTTGATCAGTGACACTGATTTAAGACAAACATGTAAAGCTCCGCCATTAGTACCTCAATTGTTGTCCATTGTTTACCGTTTACTAGGACATAAGTATCTTCTTACTATGCTGGAACGAAGTCAACGCCCAGGAACACGCTCCACGCCACACCAGATAAGAATCAAGAAGATTTGAAATTCAAGTACCCAAAATCATAGAAGTTACTAAGAACTCCATAGACCTATATTTTCAAGTGTTATGTTTTAAAAATAATTTCAAAATAAATGTGTTGCATCACAGTAAAAGTTTGGGAAACTCTGGTGTTGCAGTGGTCTTGTAAACTAATAGCACCATATATGTGTTTTAATTAAAATTTAAAATGTCTACATATAATGTGCCACTGTTGTTTGAAATCAAATTTTATGTCGCCAATTAGTCGTGTTGTTTGTTTTAAGCCCGACATTATCATTATTTTTTATAAATCGTTTCTGCGTTGTGAAATTTCAGTGTTTTCTGTCTCGGGAATTAAAAACATTTGAATCGTGTAAAATATCGCAAAATTACGGATTAACACCGTACATGTATGATACCTGTTACAACCGTAGCAACAACAGTGGCTATCAATTTTCTTGGCGAACAAATTTTAGAGCCGAAATTATATGCTTCTATTACATATGTTTTGGATTATCATCAATATATTTATGCTTGAATAATATGGTATTAGCTTAAAACATTTATTTTTAAAAATAACACAATTCGTTTGGTACTACTTACACATTTTTATAATGATAAGGAGCGGTTAGCAATTAAATGTATGTATCACGGGAAACCGGTAATGATAATTATAAAAAAATGTAAAAAAAAAAAAATATTTTGAAAATAAAATGCCTTCCCCAAGAATTAACATTTAACATCTTAAAAGTGATTTTAACACTTAATTAAACTTATTGTTATTAATTATATTGATTCACTGAACGCATTTATGCTGAATTTATTGTAAATAATTATTTAAATCTCGTACACAACGCTTTTCTTTATATCGTCGATATGGTGGCAGAAAGTCAAAAAGCTTTGTTTTGAGATAATCGACTTTTAAGAAAATCACGAAATCTAAGTCTTTCTATTTACATTAAGCATTATTTGTTAACCTGACTACTTTATGAGATTCGTTAATCATATTTTTTGCCACTAAAAACTGTGAGCGAAATTGACTTAATTTATTTTCATTTCATCAAATTACGTAAAAAAAATACATGCAACATGGCTGAGCTTGTTTTTTCAGACGATGGACTGTCCTGAAATCTATCGTAATGCATTAACTCAAAACAGCCGATTTTTGACATATCGTATTCTGTCACTGTGCCGACTATACTAGTATTTTTTACCCAGCCACTACTTTTTTCAATGTCTAATGCACCCGCACCACAATTAAGTTAAGAACCCCTGTTTTCGTTTATAGTTTGATATAAAAAAAATCTTATTGAGAATATGTCGGGGGACGCAGGTTGTCGGCTATTAGAAAAGTGGGTCAAGTCTTGAAAACTCTCAAGTTAGAGACAACTCAATTAATGAATTAAGGTTACATTTAAACAATTAACAAATTCGCTATGAAACGCGAGCATAACACGCATTATAAAAAAAAGTTTTTATTAACAGTTGGAAACTCTCATGCAAGTTGGCAAACCGATACGGTCTGAGAAATGTCGCTTTCAGTCGTAAAGTGTCGCCTTTATGACTCCTTCTGGTTTTAATTCAGCTTTTAAGCTCTTCCGGGGTTTCGCTACATCCAGCAGTGGATTATGCTGATACTACGCTGCGCTTCAAGCTTCACGGAAGTGCTTTATCTTAATTGCGATTTTCATTTTATTTTTTGTCATCTTTATCGGCAACAGCTTGTTGCGCACAATTCTGCAGTACACTATTTTTGGATCAATTCGTATTTATATTGCAATTACAATATCTTTACAAGTATACTTTGTCGTTATTATTACCGCAAGGTTAATTTATTCCAGTCGAAATATATACTATTGTTATTCAGTTGCTCAACCTGTCGTTTTCGAAGAGAGTAAGTATAGAAGGATATGCCTAGGGCAAGGCTAGAAGTAAGTTTATAGCATTCGTTACGTCCCGTTTTAGAATCAAATGGGTGGGGGGAATTTTATACATCGCAAAAATTCATGCCTTGGAACAGAATTAATTGAAAAATCAGTTAATGTTGAAGTTTTTCTACGAGGACTGCCTGTTACTCGTTGTTAGACCTCTCTTTTTCGAAGAAAGTAGGGATAGAAGGATAGGGTTTGGATAGGATTAGCGGTTAGCTAAATGCTCTCGCTACGCCCAGTTTTTTTAGGATCGGATGGGTGGTAGAGAATATTTAGGAGCAAAAAATACATGCTTTCCAAGAGAAATTTATAATTCGATTTAAAAAACAACTTATGAAACTGTCCGCACTGGGATTCGAAACCGTGAACACCGTAACCGAGACCGACGACGTTGACCACTCATCAAAATATTGTGGAAAATTTTACCATTTTTATAATATTTATCATTTTTTAAAATTAGTCTTTAATTACAGTGCTTTTCTTATTGTATGACTTTTATATTTCCAACTTAAAATTGAATTTGAAACCAATAATTAACCAATATTACGATCGCTAATCCGCCAGTTTATATCAAGTTCAACGAATACCATGTAATCTCACGATTGATTCATTCGGCCCTTTGTTGTAATACCGTGTACGATCTCGATTATCTGCAAAGCTACAACGAGTAAAAGTAATATGTAACAAATAATAAATTACTATTTGAAATATGCCTTTTCATCTATGTCATTTATGCGGGTTTAATTCGAACGTGTGGGACGACAGCGTGATCCTGCATTGCGAATGTAAAAAATTGCCATTTTCGAAACTTATGAATAGCTTTTGGTGAGGGATTAATTGGCGGGGAAAAATATTTTTTATTTGAAAAGTGCCTCTTTTATCTCTCCGTCCTTGACACGTTCATACTCGGGCGATGGTTTTTTCAGACAGCTTTATGAGAATTTTCACTCTTGTTTAATAATTGTTTTTCAATTTTGAATGAATTCAAATATATATTTTCCTAACCCGATTTTGTCAGTTTTCAAATAATTTATTGTTCAATTAATTGTGTATTCCAATAGCGAAAATGTATTTTTTATTATATTGGTATTTATAGTAAGCTCATGCCTTAACACTAAAATAATTTCACTTCTTGTTAAAATACATATATATATATATTCAATGTAGACTTAATATAAAGCGTCAATAATCAACAGTCAAAATCCTCCCCCCACCTATCCGAATCTAAATACGGAGACTAGCGAGAGCGATTAGTAAACCACTGGTCCTGTCCTAGTCCTATCCCTCCATCCCTCCTTCCCTAGGTACTCTCTTCGATAAAGAGTGCTGGAGCAACTCAGTAACATTCAGTTCTCTTATAAAAAACCTGTTGAGAAACTTAAAAAGTCCATATATATATTAATATAAATATTTAATACATAAAATCATAACTTTGTATTCCGCTGTGCTTCACATCATGGAGGAACATCTAAATAATAGAGTAAAAATAAAGTATTCAGTTCTACAAGAATCTAGCGTCTTAGCGTCATGCACAAATCTAGGTTATACTTAGTCATAAAAACATGTTCTGAGATAATCGCATTTAAAGCATTTTTTTTTTAAATTACTCTTTCCCAAGTACAATTGTTTATTTGGTTTTGTTAAATTGATTCAAAAAGGTCTTTTATACATTATAAAGAAGAAACTTTTTGACGAACACACCATAAGATTTGGTATCGATGGTCATATGCTTTTTGACAGAATTAAAAAACTAAATTAATACTATAATTTAAGACTGAGGGTGCTTGATGGAATTTCAATATCGAATTTGAATTATTGAGATTTTGTACATTTGTGCATTCGTGCGCCCGAATGCCTGAAGATGCCGAAAGGCGAAACCCGGGTCGTTAGTGACAAAATACATGGAAGTGTACAAAATCTCAATAATTCAAATTTAAATTAATACTGTTTTTTTTGTCAAATCCATATGAATGACTTCATGCGTTCTACTAATACGTAGAGCGATAAATTGCAGACATTTTGATATTTAAAACATAAAACCTCAAAAACTGACTTAATGCGTTTCGTCAGTATACCTTCGATATTGTGGTTTAACAATGTGACACCACCCCGAATTAACGTGGCGGACAGGAGTCGTCAGGACATTCAATATGCAGTCTACAGACTCTTTCTATTAATGAAAATATAATATATGATGTTTAAAAGCACTGCGAAAATTTAGTAGTAAAATCGCAGCAATTATTAAAAGTTTTAAATTCATCTTCGTCGTTAAATTGCTTAGTTTCAAATTTTGCCGCGCTTTGTTGCCAAGCAATAATAATTTATAGAATCAGTTATCGCTGGGGTCGAGGAAGTTATACCTGTCACGTTGTTTTTATAAGAACTTGTCAACGTCAGTCCGCCTGAAGGTGGGTTGTTTCTCAAACCGGTTTTCGCCTAGCAACGAACAGCTTGTGCATCTTCCGGTTTGTATGAAATCGATAAAGTCAGGGGTGGGGGGCTAGTAATTAAATTTTATAAAAGATATTTTTGAGTCAGTTGTGTGTTCGCGATCGAAGGTATAGTGACTCCTGTCGACCGTTTCGACAGGAGAAAGCTTTTGGTCCGTGGGGGAACGGCGGAAAGTCAAGTTTAAAGAGTTTGTCCGTTAAAAGTTAAAAAATCACGACGTGTCAAAAATTCGTCTTTTGAGTTTCCATTTTTCCAGGTCGGAAGTGTCCGACCTGTAGCCGAAGGTGGCTGTGTGTGTGTTAGAGAGGAAGTGAAGTGTTGCTTGCCTCTCTGGAGAACTTCTGTGAGCCGTAGCGCATGTGTGAGTGGCGGCCGGCAGCGTGAGGCATCGTAGTGTCGTTGCCTCTACGGGAACCTCTGTCTCTTAAGACCCCGTATTAAATGTTAATTGTTTTTTTTAATCCAATTTCCGAATGTCATAGTGTACCACTCAAATACTATAATTGTCTGACAAAACTTTTTACTATTTAAACCTATTTTGACATAAATGTGTCCTATATAAAATATAGTTTAAACGCCAAATAATATCATCACAAATAATATGACACGATAAAAGAAAACGTATGCTTGTCATTGAGTATAATACAATTTCCACAGACATTCTACTGGAGTCAAAAGTGTTAGCCGGCCCGTTATTACAGTTTGAATCTAACCACTTACATTAATTTTGGGACAGCCTTCGCGCCGAGGAAAGGGGTAAGCCGACGCGTCGTCGGGCGCTCGACCCTCCCGCTAATTCCGAAACAATGCCTCTGTAATTTGTAACACACGGATGATAACGGAGGTCGCTAGTTTTACAGACGCCATGAATATTTCTACCGCCGGTCTTTTTGCGGCCTCTTTTTTTGCTATCTTCTCTAGCGTTTCCCACGTGTATGAAAACTGATGTTTTTTTTTTTTTTTGATTGCAAATACGCTTTTGCCTCTGTTGAGTTTCGATAGTTGAATTGCAAAAAGCTGCCATTACCGATAGTGCTTTCCCCGTTTATCTACACCTCGTTTCAGCCGAGTGTTTTCTTTACTTTTCATATTGGGATTTCGGTGGATATTAATTTAATTTGTATTTTTTTTATATAATACAAAATTTTCATAAATTGCTTTCAATCGACGTTTTATGGCTTTGTATGTATGATGTCTGTTGTGTGTTTTTTCCTCCCGAATCTGAAATCAAGAGAGGCGAAGAGAAAGCTATTAGTTAACTTCCGTCCTTAACGCTCGCATCGTTCCTTTCCGTATCCGAAGATAGCTTGAACGAATGATCAAACCATTTTTCTTCAACTACTTCATTTAATTTAAGATATCGACTAAGGGTGCTTGATGAAATTTTTAATATCAAATTTGAATTGTTCAAATTTTGTACATTTCCGTATATATCGTCACTTACGACCCGGTTTTCATTTAAAATTATCGATAAGAAGACGGTGGGCTCCAAATTGGTATTAGATATGTTTTAAAAATTCAATGACGGCATGCTTTTATTATGATAAGCGGATTCTTCCGCACACGAATACTCTTCACGTTAAGAACAACTGTAATCTTTAAAATGATAAATTATTTTTGACGATATCCATCTTTATAAATATACTATTGCAGTTGAAATGTGTCGCCAACATTTTATACAGTGCAACAAAACTGAATTACCTCAGTGATGGAAAGAGTTGAACGTTTAGAACTTGTGGTTTCATGAAACGAAGTTATTATTTTAGGTTTAAATTCACATTAAATTTATCTATATACAACGTTGTATCTCGGTTCGATTGCATTCTTTCATCTCGTATTTATTTATTGAATTACAACTAATTATTTTGATTGAATAGGCATGAACTTGGTATTGGTAGAACTACTTATAAAATATCAAAGTATTTATTTTGTACAACTAAATACTTTGATTTTTTATCGTATTTCATCGAATTTCCGCTGAGAAATCGAAGGATCCTTTAGAACTAAATACGTTGCTATTTTTTACTAAACGAATTTTGTTTTTCGTATAATCTTTCAGGACATTTGACATCAATCGAATAATATCTACTTATGTTTTTTTTGTTAATGCATCACATTTTCCAATGATATCGGTGGAATATGCGTTGAATCGAAATAAACATCGGTAACGAAAACAGATTTATTCACCTTGGTAGAAAATATTTATTATTTAAAAAAACAGTATTCCAGAAAGCTCTATAATATAAAGATATCCCAGCGGCATAAATAAATATCTCATTTGATATATCGGGAATATCAGTATATCTGATGGCCTCGGGGAGAAAACTTTCCTTTAAAATACCGGCGGAATATTTTCTCGTTACCAATTATTTTTTTGTGCAAATTATGAAATAAAATTCTTCGTAGATAATAATGTTAATTTTTAATTCCTTTGATATCAATTTAATGGCTGCTGAGTACAGCTATGCTATTGGATACCGGGAAAATTAATAACGCCGTGAATCGCGACTCGCCGAGGAATATTTGTGTTTTTCGCAATTTCAGTTTTAATTGGGCGTCGTTATTCGCGTTGTGTGTACAAGCTTTAATATTGATTTCGACAATAACTGTCCTCATACTTGACGTTTTTTTAATTACAGACATGCATGACAATGCGTGGATTATTTCATCGCATTTGTTTGCAATTACGATATTCAATATTGTCGGCTTAACGTGTACAATACCCACTTACGTTTGAGTTTTGAGTGGGATCTTTTGAAGGGAAATAATTTTCAAAAAAATGACGCTTACTCCATAATGCATTTAATTGATTTAGTTGTTATTATTGACCCTGTAAAATACCATGATAATAGGATAAAATATCAGAGTATTTACTTCTACAAAATTTTATTAGTTAGTTGATTGCTATTTCGGCTTAACGCCATCGTCAGAACTGTGCATTTTAGCTTTGCTATATATATATACTGTTAAGAAAAGATAGACTTTTGTAACATATTTGGCAAAGTTTTTTACGACTATCTCTAAATTATGAAAATGAAGATGTCACTTATGCCATAATACTTATGATATTATGGACGTGAAACTTGTAAAGCTTTTTACCTCAAAAAATTGAAGTGGTGTTAAAAATGCATCTTGGTCATGAAGTTCGTGATTTGAAAATATATCACTCAGTAAAGGAATATAGTTTGGTCATATTTAGTAGAGTAATAATTTTCAATACTAAATTAAGTTATAATTGAAATCACACGTATGTACTCGCCAACATCCAACATGCCACCCGTGTGGTCGCTCGCGCTCGCAACGTGTCCCGCGCCACGTAGAAATGCCGCACTATGTCGCGTGCAAAGTTTTGGAACAGTGGGCGACGTTGCAGCGTCACGTATACAGTGTTCCCCTAGCGGTAGCCCGGAGACTTTCCGCCGGGCCGTGAATAGTATGCCAAATTTCAAGAAATTTGCCATGTCAAAATATTCAAGGTAGGATTTTATTCGCCTGCACGTTTACTTGTATTTTTAGTTATTGTTAAACAATAAAAATTGGTAGGATGATGCCGACACGATGGTCGTTGGTTTTCTCAGAATCGACAGTCGAAAACGGAAATATTTGCTCTTGGATAGTGAACCCAGATGTAAAACCCTGCCTAAATATATTTCAAAGAATTTCAAATGTATATTTGTTAGTTATAGTTATATCCATCTGTCACAATATAAGGTTTAAAAAATATTACGTAAAAAATCTTTTTTTTTCAGTATAAGTGGTTCGCGATTTTTTTCCTTTTGTTACCGGTCCGCAGGTGTAAAAAGGTTGGGGAGCACTGCTCTGGTGGATACGAGGTTTTATCATTTCTGAAAAAAGATAAAGAGACAAACTCACAGCCAGTTCTCGTAAAACGAATATGTTTCGTTGGTAGTGCATATGCTTCACTTGTAAGCCGATATTGCGTAATCAATGTGTTTATTATTTATCTACAACGACTGTGATTTCAATTCGTCACTTAATTGAATTAAACACCTTTAAAGCAGTCTGCTTGGAAGGTTGTAAAGAAGTGTGGAACTAGCCTGCCAATGGGGATGTCGATGTTGAAATAGTTCGCGCGAAGTACTATTTTTTTATGTATTAAGTACATTTTGTCTGAACTCACTCACTTGACTCGGATGTATTAATCGTTGCTTTACATTGCAAACAAAATAAACATGTAATTTGTAATTTTTGTAATGTATAAAATAAATAAATAAAATAATTTAGAAGTTATATGGTTACTACAATATAAGTCAATGCCTAACTGCAAACTGCTATCAAAGTGCCAAATTTGTCTTGACAAAGTTGAACAATATGTCACCACGAATAGCAATCCGTTTGACAGCACTGCGCTTAGGGATGTCAAGCTACGTAACTTTCTTGATACCCGGGTAGTCGGTACTTTGTAATATAATAAAGAGACTTTGTAATTAACTAATTGAGTTTAAATTCACATCGATAATGTCTTCTAATTCTATTCAGCCATCTCCAAATCACCCATATTGAGATAATGCGGAAGGCAATATTCACAGGTCACCATACATCAAATATTGATTTGTGCCGGAATTTTATACATTTTATAAACGTGTGTTTAACAATTAGGTACTTTCCGAGTATGATTAGTAGAAGGATATTTGGAAATATCATTTTAATGACCCAGAAATATCAACATTTTGTTTAATTCGTTAAAAGGTTTCTGCCTCAGCATTTTTTGGTGGCATTTTTGAGTTATCTGAGTACTGAAACAGATAGAGAGCAACATTTTACGTATAACTGAAAATTTAATTTTTGTCTAGTGTTGTGGGGATTTTTATTAGAAACAAGATTAACAGGGCCGTTCTCGTATGATCTGTTATCGAAGCCAACGACGTTGATCACTTTACCACGGACTCGGAGTCATTTCTATCAAGCTGCTAGAAACCGCCAAGAGAATATTTCTACCTATTCAATTTCATGTCAACTACACCCGCCTGCTCTATTGTCAGTATGGTACCTCTAATTGCCTTACAGACATATTTACATAACAGACATTCTTATACAATCTCCCTTAATTCATTTTGCAAAATAGCTTTTGTTCTATCAATGTTATAATCAAATATGCGTATAGCGTATTAGCTAAAGTTTATTCAGATGTGATTTTAAGCTTCACTTCATATAAACGTCGCAGACAAAGGGCGAACACCTTAAATTGCTTTGATACGCATAAATATAGTAATGAGAAAATAATTAAACATTATTCCTTGCCAATTCTGAACGAGCAGCTGAACCTTCCAAATTCTCCGTTACTGTATCCTATACGTTGAAACACCTAACAGATGTCACTAAATGTGGAATGATTGTATATATTTACCCTTTCGTCGAATCGCATCTCATCGAAACCCACAATGCTATTATAATTGTAAAATCACTGGTAATTCTAAAAGTAGTTGGAAAGCGGCAATTCGCCACTCTGTTAATGTGCTGTTTACAAAATGAGGATTAAGGTGATTCTCGAAATGTTAACTCAGGTATCAGTGTGGATCCCAGACGTATAATATTTTATCTCATAAAGAATATTTGTCGTATTTGTATCTTCTATATAAACGTTAGACACTGTTTACTGTCTGTCAGTCTAAAATAAGAATAGTAAGCTCTTCAAGCTTACGCCGACATTACGAGCAATTCTTGGTAAGAATTGAACTTTTTTAAATGATTTAAAGACAATCATTCTCGTAAGGGGTTTTTCTTAAGTGCTTTCCCCAGACAAAAGCCTACAGCTGACAGAATCTTTTTAGATAGCAGTACTTAGCTAGCTTACATGCAGGAAAGGGATAAAAGGGCTAGTCTGTACCCACCCTAGCACTAACTTTAGCCAGGAAACACATAATAGTTTCAATAGGAAAGTAAAGGTAGGAAAAAAAAAACTTTGTCAGTTCGAGTCCATTCGTGCGCTCGAATGCCTGAAGATGCCGAAAGGCGAAACCCGGGTCGTTAGTGACAAAATACATGGAAGTGTACAAAATCTCAATAATCCAAATTTGAATTAAACATTAGTTGATCGAAGCAATTTGATACACATATCATCGGATCATTAATTAATGGATAAAAAATCCATAGTCATTTCGGATTGAAATATATCTCGAATTTACGTTAGATAAATAATTAAAAACGCTATATTTAAAGTATAAATTAAAATTGATAACTTAGTTAATTAAATGGCTGTATTACTAAATGTGAAACGTATTTCGCCTCGTGCTGAAGATGCTTCTTAAAGCATTTTCAGAATAACATTTTCGCAAGATTATTTATTTCTAAGGTAAACAATGATTCTGATTCTCAACTTAAAATGAAGGCTGGGATGGGTTTATTGTCTTCGGACAGCGCCGATTTTAGCAAAATAAAATATCACCGGCTGGAAAGACAAATGAAACTCGATGATGATTACCCTTCTTAGCCACTTCAACCTTAAAATACAAACAAACAGTAATAATTGATTCTCGTGCCGCAAAAAATGTTTTTGATAATGGTGATCAATTTTCTCTATAAGACGAGAGATTGTCTACGCGCAAAATCCGTAGGCTGAGTAAGCCAAACCAACAAATGCGCGGGCTAATTTTAACCTATTCCAAACAACACTATATCATATTTTGATCGTGTGTTATCCTGAAAACGGAGTATAGCAAGAGCGATTAGATAACCATTAGTCCTGTCCCAACTGTCTTCGAAAAAGAGAGGTTGGACGACTAAGTAACTGGCAGTTTTCGTTAAAAAATATGTTGAGATAACTCCATCAGAAGTCCATATGCTCCATATTGGGGGCGAACATTATTAAAAAATTTCTTCAAAAATTAAATTTTAATATTTTATATTGGAGTGCGCGTGGTTTCTAAAATTGCTGCGTGGCCGCGCACGCGTACATGTTAAAGGGAACTCTGATGGTGACTATCTTATATAAGAGAACATCAATACAGTACCGGGAGGTGTGGATGAACTCCTTGACACGATAAAAACATCGAAATCGTATCACAAAATATAAATAATGGATATGAAAACGTCTTGATAAATATCAGAGATGATGATAGATCAAAACTTTTGGAGCCTGAAAATAATATTAATAATTCAGGCGTTTTTCGGTTTTCGATATAATATGAAAACTATTACCGACATTTCACCTTCAAAACAAAATTACACGCGTTAGTATTCGTATGAAATTTGATGTCAATCTACATTACGCGTATGGTAGTGTTGTCATCAATCATGTATAATTGATGTTAACCGTATCCTTCGCTTAATGTATTCATGTTTTACTTTATAATGCAACACCTGCGGCTAACTGTACTGTGACATCGTTCGTCTTTGTGATATTGCATCGTTCATTTACATATTTACAGCACTGACTTAGAGTCAAATGTAATTCATCTTACTACTGATATTCATAATTTCATTACTTAGTTTTGAATAAATGAGATTATTTTAAAACACTGAATATAAACAATATTTGTCTCTGCAAATATAAGTATTCTGACAAAAGACAGTTAAGTGTATGTCGGAAAAATCGGAAAAAAAATAGTTGGTACACATCGCATTGTTGATAAAATAGTCATAACTCAAAACCATAATCAAGTTGAGTCAAAAAACTATTCGTGGTGGTAAAATAATCTTTTCACATTATAGGAAAGTAGAGGTAGGAAAAATAATCACAATTATACGGTTGTTTATTCCGAAAATACTCCTCCTAACTAGCTGTTAAGAATAAGAAGTTTTTAGTCCATAGATTCATACTAAAATTATGAACAAATTTAGTGTTTAATGCTTTCAATATTAAGTCGGTAAATCAATATGAAAATACTGGTATTATCTGCTTTTTTACCAGATATTTTAAAAATAAAACAATGTAAACCTACTTTATAAGCAGCCCTTTTAATGTTTTTTTTTTATTGTTTTTCTAAATTCTGTCCGCTGTGTACTGTTTGTATGATACTTCTTTGATGTCTGTTCCCTATTTACCCGCAAGGAGTGGCCTTTTCACCTGTAAATAGGGTATTTTCTCTTTGATTTTCTTTGTTCAGTATGTACCTCAGTAGCGTGCAACATACTCTGAAAACTAGAAAAGGCAGTAAAAGTATTACTATATTATTAAATATATTTTAAGTCGCCGTGACAGACTGTTAAATGTTCTTAGCCGTTCGTTCTATCTCGGTTGAGGGGCTACGTCTTCGCATCCCCAAATCGTTTCCATATATTGATTTGTGTCTAAAAGCACTCACCACTCCGATCCTAATAATGAAATGCAAAACATTTCATAGTCATTTCAAAGCCAAATTCTACTATCTCAACCCTATTGGGTTTTTGAATGCTACATGTTTTCGTAAAACAACTTCTTTTGCGATGCTTTCTTAGGATATGTTTTAAATTGGGAGTTTACATGGTAAAACAATCTTACAGTAAAAAAATGCCCTCTTCTAAGCATGCTGTAGTTGATTGTATATTATTTGATAGTCTCGTCACGAAATATTGATTCAGTTAAATGTGTTAGCTGCAGCATGTGCATTAATGCAGTAATTGGAAAATGGTTATTCCCCTCAAGCAGGCGGTGAGTCCGCTACGTATTTTTACACCGTATGCTTTTATAAAAATAAACAATTAATTCTTTTAATAATTTAAGACATCGACTGAGGGTGCTTGATGGCATTTCAATATCAAATTTGGATTATTGAGATTTTGTACACTTCCAAGTCAGTTCCAAGTCAGTTCCAAGTCAGTTCGAGTCCATTCGTGTGCTTGAATGCCTGAAGATACCGAAAGGCGAAACCCGGGTCGTTAGTGACAAAATACATGGAAGTGTACAAAATCTCAATAATCCAAATTAATTCTTTATTAAAGTATTTACAAAGATGGTGTAAAAATATCAATGTATTAAGTTCTATAACAGTTATAAGATATAATTATTTCGGCCTCGCACCAGAACTATGGCGTGATGCCGAAATAGCCATTAACTATGCTATAATTTTTATAATTATCAACTGAGCATTATCAACTGATAAAATATACATCATAACAAAGCTATTTATTTGATATTAATGGCTTTGATGAGTGAAACCGGTTCTGATCATTATTAAAATGTGTAAGGGGTACATTTTAAAAATATCATGCCTTTCCGCCAAGAATGGACAGTTAAGACTAATAGTATTTGATATAATTCTTGTAGAACTAGATGGATACTAAGATATTCAATTCAATCAACTAACACAGATGCTTGAAGGGCAATTGTTTTGCAGTTTCATGCACAGGACATTGTTGACGAGCGGCGATTCTTTGATTTTAACATTTGATGTACCACGATGTTTAAAAAAATCATTTAATCGAAAATTGTTTGTACGTTATATCAAGGTTTAACACAGTTTACAAACAAAAATTCCGTTGAAAGTTAAAAATTGTAATTCAGTTATACATTAAGAGTCAACTTTCGTTGGCAGTGTTCTGAGCGTAATTAGTAAACAGCTGCTACAGTTTTAACGTATATCGGCCGATGATATGATGTACATTTATTTGCGACAATTATATGGAGTTGTAAACAAACGTTTTGTTTCAATTATTTTATATTTGAATTAAAAACGCATAAGGAAAGACTATTTTATTATATTATAACGGTATATCGGCTTTAACGGACACTTCTCGCCAGCATTAGTTCGTGATATCGTGTATAATATTTCCGTTTACAACAGAAGGAAAACACTCAACAATAATTTGATTATTTCAAATATCTCGAATGAATACATCCACGAAAAACAGCTGAAGTCATCCGCTGAATTAGTATTCACGCTTATAAAGCAAATTGTATCAAGATAATAAACGTTGAAAAACAGTTTCTTATCGAATGTATGACACTATCGATAGATATGGATAGTCAGGTTTTTCTTCATGACCTGCACGCCACTGGTCCAGCACCTGATCTGGAATTCAGTAATATTGTCGAGTACCATCGCAAGATGTGCTCTCTGTATACCATTATGACTGCCAACTCCCAAGACAAATCATTTTTGAATTACACACTGTTTTTTCTCTTTTTTTTTTTTTAGTTTGAAGGCTTTCTTGAGAAATGAAAGTGTATTTCTTTTCTGTCTTTTCTACTTGTGGGAAAATTCTCATTAACCCTTTTTTATTGAATGCATCTTATTGTATTTTATTTACATATTTATTTTATTTGATTGTTGCTATGCGACGTTGTTTATTTGATTTCCGAAATTTCTATATTTCATGTATTTTTTTAACGCGGTTATTCAATTTCAGAATTCAATGTCGACATTAAAGAAATGTTTTATGCTAGTATAACAGCGCAAAACATTATGTGCATTAGCATAATGCATAAGTATACGTTTGACGTAAAATTTTTCATACTTCCAACTTATGAAAACCGGGTTACTAGTTATTGTTTGGTGAGAAGTTATACTACTATACAATGTTCCATGTAAGACGAGGGGTTCTATGCTCAGAAAATCAAAAGACTGGGCAGGACAATCCAATAAATGCGCGGCATAAATTTAAGCATTTTGAAAACATTACTATGGCATATTTTAATATATTTTGTGTTTCTTTACAATCTGTAATCAATGAAAAATTATTATTATTTTTTTTTTTTTTGTATTTAAATAAATTCTTAATAAATTCAAATATTCAAAAATTAAATGGTCAATTAGCTTTTTACTTTTAACATTTTAATATGCATCACATAGGTACGGAACATTTATTGAAAAAAAATGACTATGCATATTTTTTAAAACTTAAATATGTATAGTTTGTATTGGAGTACGCGCCAGCTCGAGATGGGTGCGTGGGTGTCGTAAATATGTCGAAAAAAAATCTAACAAGTACAATAAAAATTTTATTAATAAAATATCGTGCATTGCAGCTTATTGCCTAGGTATCAGATATTTTTAAAATCACACGAGATCAACTCGAGAAGAAAAAATATCAAAAACACCAATGTCAAGATCTCAAGTATAAATTGAAAGAATCCAAATTTTATATATCGACCTTGCCGGGACTTGAACCCGAACCCATCTTATGGCTGGGGTAAAGCTCTTACCAATAAACCACAGAGGCTGACTTTTATATTTAGCATATCGCCTTTTTATTGAAAATCAAAGTAAATACAGTTTTCCTCGATAATAAAATTGTCAATTCGAATCAGAAATCGCCACTTTTTGCATTATGTAGCGTATTCAAATAACAAACCTCTCCCCCGATTGTATGCTATCATTATTTGTGCTGTCTATGCTTATTGTGTATTATTCCATTTTATGTTGGCCGCCCTGAAAGATTTATGCGTTTAATTAAATATTTGGTGGCAATGGAAATTCGAAAATTTCCCGCAAACAATTTAAGACCTGCGAATTAGCGGAGACAATGGCCGCTTTTAAATCAGTCTCTATTGTCGCTATTATAGTTGCTAATCCATTCAGCCATCTCCAAATCACCCATATTGAGATAATGCGGAAGGCAATATTCACAGGTCACCATACATCAAATATTGATTTGTGCCGGAATTTTATACATTTTATAAACGTGTGTTTAACAATTAGGTACTTTCCGAGTATGATTAGTAGAAGGATATTTGGAAATATCATTTTAATGACCAGAAATATCAACATTTTGTTTAATTCGTTAAAAAGGTTTCTGCCTCAGCATTTTTTGGTGGCATTTTTGAGTTATCTGAGTACTGAAACAGATAGAGAGCAACATTTTACGTATAACTGAAAATTTAATTTTTGTCTAGTGTTGTGGGGATTTTTATTAGAAACAAGATTAACAGGGCCGTTCTCGTATGATCTGTTATCGAAGCCAACGACGTTGATCACTTTACCACGGACTCGGAGTCATTTCTATCAAGCTGCTAGAAACCGCCAAGAGAATATTTCTACCTATTCAATTTCATGTCAACTACACCCGCCTGCTCTATTGTCAGTATGGTACCTCTAATTGCCTTACAGACATATTTACATAACAGACATTCTTATACAATCTCCCTTAATTCATTTTGCAAAATAGCTTTTGTTCTATCAATGTTATAATCAAATATGCGTATAGCGTATTACCTAAAGTTTATTCAGATGTGATTTTAAGCTTCACTTCATATAAACGTCGCAGACAAAGGGCGAACACCTTAAATTGCTTTGATACGCATAAATATAGTAATGAGAAAATAATTAAACATTATTCCTTGCCAATTCTGAACGAGCAGCTGAACCTTCCAAATTCTCCGTTACTGTATCCTATACGTTGAAACACCTAACAGATGTCACTAAATGTGGAATGATTGTATATATTTACCCTTTCGTCGAATCGCATCTCGTCGAAACCCACAATGCTATTATAATTGTAAAATCACTGGTAATTCTAAAAGTAGTTGGAAAGCGGCAATTCGCCACTCTGTTAATGTGCTGTTTACAAAATGAGGATTAAGGTGATTCTCGAAATGTTAACTCAGGTATCAGTGTGGATCCCAGACGTATAATATTTTATCTCATAAAGAATATTTGTCGTATTTGTATCTTCTATATAAACGTTAGACACTGTTTACTGTCTGTCAGTCTAAAATAAGAATAGTAAGCTCTTCAAGCTTACGCCGACATTACGAGCAATTCTTGGTAAGAATTGAACTTTTTTAAATGATTTAAAGACAATCATTCTCGTAAGGGGTTTTTCTTAAGTGCTTTCCCCAGACAAAAGCCTACAGCTGACAGAATCTTTTTAGATAGCAGTACTTAGCTAGCTTACATGCAGGAAAGGGATAAAAGGGCTAGTCTGTACCCACCCTAGCACTAACTTTAGCCAGGAAACACATAATAGTTTCAATAGGAAAGTAAAGGTAGGAAAAAAACTTTGTCAGTTCGAGTCCATTCGTGCGCTCGAATGCCTGAAGATGCCGAAAGGCGAAACCCGGGTCGTTAGTGACAAAATACATGGAAGTGTACAAAATCTCAATAATCCAAATTTGAATTAAACATTAGTTGATCGAAGCAATTTGATACACATATCATCGGATCATTAATTAATGGATAAAAAATCCATAGTCATTTCGGATTGAAATATATCTCGAATTTACGTTAGATAAATAATTAAAAACGCTATATTTAAAGTATAAATTAAAATTGATAACTTAGTTAATTAAATGGCTGTATTACTAAATGTGAAACGTATTTCGCCTCGTGCTGAAGATGCTTCTTAAAGCATTTTCAGAATAACATTATCGCAAGATTATTTATTTCTAAGGTAAACAATGATTCTGATTCTCAACTTAAAATGAAGGCTGGGATGGGTTTATTGTCTTCGGACAGCGCCGATTTTAGCAAAATAAAATATCACCGGCTGGAAAGACAAATGAAACTCGATGATGATTACCCTTCTTAGCCACTTCAACCTTAAAATACAAACAAACAGTAATAATTGATTCTCGTGCCGCAAAAAATGTTTTTGATAATGGTGATCAATTTTCTCTATAAGACGAGAGATTGTCTACGCGCAAAATCCGTAGGCTGAGTAAGCCAAACCAACAAATGCGCGGGCTAATTTTAACCTATTCCAAACAACACTATATCATATTTTGATCGTGTGTTATCCTGAAAACGGAGTATAGCAAGAGCGATTAGATAACCATTAGTCCTGTCCCAACTGTCTTCGAAAAAGAGAGGTTGGACGACTAAGTAACTGGCAGTTTTCGTTAAAAAAATATGTTGAGATAACTCCATCAGAAGTCCATATGCTCCATATTGGGGGCGAACATTATTAAAAATTTCTTCAAAAATTAAATTTTAATATTTTATATTGGAGTGCGCGTGGTTTCTAAAATTGCTGCGTGGCCGCGCACGCGTACATGTTAAAGGGAACTCTGATGGTGACTATCTTATATAAGAGAACATCAATACAGTACCGGGAGGTGTGGATGAACTCCTTGACACGATAAAAACATCGAAATCGTATCACAAAATATAAATAATGGATATGAAAACGTCTTGATAAATATCAGAGATGATGATAGATCAAAACTTTTGGAGCCTGAAAATAATATTAATAATTCAGGCGTTTTTCGGTTTTCGATATAATATGAAAACTATTACCGACATTTCACCTTCAAAACAAAATTACACGCGTTAGTATTCGTATGAAATTTGATGTCAATCTACATTACGCGTATGGTAGTGTTGTCATCAATCATGTATAATTGATGTTAACCGTATCCTTCGCTTAATGTATTCATGTTTTACTTTATAATGCAACACCTGCGGCTAACTGTACTGTGACATCGTTCGTCTTTGTGATATTGCATCGTTCATTTACATATTTACAGCACTGACTTAGAGTCAAATGTAATTCATCTTACTACTGATATTCATAATTTCATTACTTAGTTTTGAATAAATGAGATTATTTTAAAACACTGAATATAAACAATATTTGTCTCTGCAAATATAAGTATTCTGACAAAAGACAGTTAAGTGTATGTCGGAAAAATCGGAAAAAAAATAGTTGGTACACATCGCATTGTTCATAAAATAGTCATAACTCAAAAACCATAATCAAGTTGAGTCAAAAAACTATTCGTGGTGGTAAAATAATCTTTTCACATTATAGGAAAGTAGAGGTAGGAAAAATAATCACAATTATACGGTTGTTTATTCCGAAAATACTCCTCCTAACTAGCTGTTAAGAATAAGAAGTTTTTAGTCCATAGATTCATACTAAAATTATGAACAAATTTAGTGTTTAATGCTTTCAATATTAAGTCGGTAAATCAATATGAAAATACTGGTATTATCTGCTTTTTTTACCAGATATTTTAAAAATAAAACAATGTAAACCTACTTTATAAGCAGCCCTTTTAATGTTTTTTTTTTTATTGTTTTTCTAAATTCTGTCCGCTGTGTACTGTTTGTATGATACTTCTTTGATGTCTGTTCCCTATTTACCCGCAAGGAGTGGCCTTTTCACCTGTAAATAGGGTATTTTCTCTTTGATTTTCTTTGTTCAGTATGTACCTCAGTAGCGTGCAACATACTCTGAAAACTAGAAAAGGCAGTAAAAGTATTACTATATTATTAAATATATTTTAAGTCGCCGTGACAGACTGTTAAATGTTCTTAGCCGTTCGTTCTATCTCGGTTGAGGGCTACGTCTTCGCATCCCCAAATCGTTTCCATATATTGATTTGTGTCTAAAAGCACTCACCACTCCGATCCTAATAATGAAATGCAAAACATTTCATAGTCATTTCAAAGCCAAATTCTACTATCTCAACCCTATTGGGTTTTTGAATGCTACATGTTTTCGTAAAACAACTTCTTTTGCGATGCTTTCTTAGGATATGTTTTAAATTGGGAGTTTACATGGTAAAACAATCTTACAGTAAAAAAATGCCCTCTTCTAAGCATGCTGTAGTTGATTGTATATTATTTGATAGTCTCGTCACGAAATATTGATTCAGTTAAATGTGTTAGCTGCAGCATGTGCATTAATGCAGTAATTGGAAAATGGTTATTCCCCTCAAGCAGGCGGTGAGTCCGCTACGTATTTTTACACCGTATGCTTTTATAAAAATAAACAATTAATTCTTTTAATAATTTAAGACATCGACTGAGGGTGCTTGATGGCATTTCAATATCAAATTTGGATTATTGAGATTTTGTACACTTCCAAGTCAGTTCCAAGTCAGTTCCAAGTCAGTTCGAGTCCATTCGTGTGCTTGAATGCCTGAAGATACCGAAAGGCGAAACCCGGGTCGTTAGTGACAAAATACATGGAAGTGTACAAAATCTCAATAATCCAAATTAATTCTTTATTAAAGTATTTACAAAGATGGTGTAAAAATATCAATGTATTAAGTTCTATAACAGTTATAAGATATAATTATTTCGGCCTCGCACCAGAACTATGGCGTGATGCCGAAATAGCCATTAACTATGCTATAATTTTTATAATTATCAACTGAGCATTATCAACTGATAAAATATACATCATAACAAAGCTATTTATTTGATATTAATGGCTTTGATGAGTGAAACTCGGTCCTGATCATTATTAAAATGTGTAAGGGGTACATTTTAAAAATATCATGCCTTTCCGCCAAGAATGGACAGTTAAGACTAATAGTATTTGATATAATTCTTGTAGAACTAGATGGATACTAAGATATTCAATTCAATCAACTAACACAGATGCTTGAAGGGCAATTGTTTTGCAGTTTCATGCACAGGACATTGTTGACGAGCGGCGATTCTTTGATTTTAACATTTGATGTACCACGATGTTTAAAAAATCATTTAATCGAAAATTGTTTGTACGTTATATCAAGGTTTAACACAGTTTACAAACAAAAATTCCGTTGAAAGTTAAAAATTGTAATTCAGTTATACATTAAGAGTCAACTTTCGTTGGCAGTGTTCTGAGCGTAATTAGTAAACAGCTGCTACAGTTTTAACGTATATCGGCCGATGATATGATGTACATTTATTTGCGACAATTATATGGAGTTGTAAACAAACGTTTTGTTTCAATTATTTTATATTTGAATTAAAAACGCATAAGGAAAGACTATTTTATTATATTATAACGGTATATCGGCTTTAACGGACACTTCTCGCCAGCATTAGTTCGTGATATCGTGTATAATATTTCCGTTTACAACAGAAGGAAAACACTCAACAATAATTTGATTATTTCAAATATCTCGAATGAATACATCCACGAAAAACAGCTGAAGTCATCCGCTGAATTAGTATTCACGCTTATAAAGCAAATTGTATCAAGATAATAAACGTTGAAAAACAGTTTCTTATCGAATGTATGACACTATCGATAGATATGGATAGTCAGGTTTTTCTCTTCATGACCTGCACGCCACTGGTCCAGCACCTGATCTGGAATTCAGTAATATTGTCGAGTACCATCGCAAGATGTGCTCTCTGTATACCATTATGACTGCCAACTCCCAAGACAAATCATTTTTGAATTACACACTGTTTTTTCTCTTTTTTAGTTTGAAGGCTTTCTTGAGAAATGAAAGTGTATTTCTTTTCTGTCTTTTCTACTTGTGGGAAAATTCTCATTAACCCTTTTTTATTGAATGCATCTTATTGTATTTTATTTACATATTTATTTTATTTGATTGTTGCTATGCGACGTTGTTTATTTGATTTCCGAAATTTCTATATTTCATGTATTTTTTTAACGCGGTTATTCAATTTCAGAATTCAATGTCGACATTAAAGAAATGTTTTATGCTAGTATAACAGCGCAAAACATTATGTGCATTAGCATAATGCATAAGTATACGTTTGACGTAAAATTTTTCATACTTCCAACTTATGAAAACCGGGTTACTAGTTATTGTTTGGTGAGAAGTTATACTACTATACAATGTTCCATGTAAGACGAGGGGTTCTATGCTCAGAAAATCAAAAGACTGGGCAGGACAATCCAATAAATGCGCGGCATAAATTTAAGCATTTTGAAAACATTACTATGGCATATTTTAATATATTTTGTGTTTCTTTACAATCTGTAATCAATGAAAAATTATTATTATTTTTTTTTTTTTTGTATTTAAATAAATTCTTAATAAATTCAAATATTCAAAAATTAAATGGTCAATTAGCTTTTTTACTTTTAACATTTTAATATGCATCACATAGGTACGGAACATTTATTGAAAAAAAATGACTATGCATATTTTTTTAAAACTTAAATATGTATAGTTTGTATTGGAGTACGCGCCAGCTCGAGATGGGTGCGTGGGTGTCGTAAATATGTCGAAAAAAAAATCTAACAAGTACAATAAAAATTTTATTAATAAAATATCGTGCATTGCAGCTTATTGCCTAGGTATCAGATATTTTTAAATCACACGAGATCAACTCGAGAAGAAAAAATATCAAAAACACCAATGTCCAAGATCTCAAGTATAAATTGAAAGAATCCAAATTTTATATCGACCTTGCCGGGACTTGAACCCGAACCCATCTTATGGCTGGGGTAAAGCTCTTACCAATAAACCACAGAGGCTGACTTTTATATTTAGCATATCGCCTTTTTATTGAAAATCAAAGTAAATACAGTTTTCCTCGATAATAAAATTGTCAATTCGAATCAGAAATCGCCACTTTTTGCATTATGTAAGCGTATTCAAATAACAAACCTCTCCCCCCGATTGTATGCTATCATTATTTGTGCTGTCTATGCTTATTGTGTATTATTCCATTTTATGTTGGCCGCCCTGAAAGATTTATGCGTTTAATTAAATATTTGGTGGCAATTGGAAATTCGAAAATTTCCCGCAAACAATTTAAGACCTGCGAATTAGCGGAGACAATGGCCGTTAATCATCTTATCGTAAAATTGCCGAGTTACGTTTTAATCGTCAAGGTTTATCGGTTTATCTAATTTCGCCATATCATCTTGGGGTATACCGCGGTCTTCCCATGAACTTAATTCATCTGTAATATTAAACATCTTAAATTAAATTGAGATACATTTTCTTGAAGCGTGAACTGTGGCTAATGTCGCTTGAATCGGAATCGGAAATCTACCAGGTGTGTGATAAGCCGCAGAACACGGAACTACGCACAATGTCATGCTACATTCGGAGCACATGTATCTGTATCACGACATATGCCATCTCTTTGGAGTTTTAGTGGCGTAATGTTTGCTGCTTTCAATAACGTTGCCACATATTTTGCAATGTGTTGATATGGTGCGCATTTTGGAGGGTTGGAAGATATACTGACAGACGGCATTATGTCATAAAAAAAAAGAGAGGTGAGAGAGTAGGGCGAAAACGAAACAAACGACACATGACACATCTGTCTCGCTCGCCGCTCGAGGGATGACGGTGTAGGAGCGGGGAGAAGCGGGGTGCGGGCTTCAACACACTTCAAGGCCCGCGTCCTGGGATAAGGACAACAAAGGAGAAAACAACGGTTCCTTCCATTAAAACCCCGGTCGTTTATCCGCGTACTCATCTGATTTATTGCAATTAGCTACAGTTTCACAAGACATTAGACACAACAGAATTACATACTTTTAATTTAAACTGTGTAAGTGGTATTATCGTAATCGAAGGGATCAGGCGTTGCCGCGACCTCCCCCCCGGAACGGTCGGACTCCACTGACTCGGGCAGGATCGCAGGCGCTTCCCCCCCACTTCAAACTGCAAATCAACAACATCAACCAACAAATCCGACCCCCACCCTTAACGCCTCAGCAGGGGTATTACATTCTTAAATTTTCATTAATAGGAAGAGTCTGCAGATTGGTTTTGAAGACCCTGTCCGCCCCATAAGTACGGGGCGGTGTCAAATCACCACACTCCCAATGTTCAATAACCGTCTGCAGCTCTTCCAGCAAAATATAAAATAAGCTCAAAAAATAACGTAAAAACAAACAGGAATGTCAATCATAAAAACCACAAAAATAGAAATGTCAAATTAAACATAAGCACTAAAGAGAAATTTCAACTCAAACACAAACACAGAATGGAAATGACATATCGAACACAAAAACTAACGTTCTAAACTGCAAGAAATTCTGTAAATACGCGCATAAGTCACTAAGCGAAGTGGCGCGTTCGTCGGCGTCGCGACGTCTCATCAGGCGGCTTTGGCGGTGGCGCAAGTTTGCGCAACGAAGATTCCCACTTAAACTTCACCGGATCACTGAACGGCGTATCGGGTGGCTTTGCGGCCGGCCGTAATATCGTCAGCGTAGGCGGCGACTCCAGGCTTATCTCCCACAGTTCGGGTGGCAGGGCGGATGGTCGCAACCTTTTTATCATAGGCGGCGACTCCAGGCTCATCTCAGGCAGCTCTCTAAGCTGCATATCGGGCGCACGCTTGCGTAGCACTTCGGGTGATGGTCTACCAGACGGCCAAACGTCGGGTGGCATCATAGGCAGCGGCTTACCCGGTGTACGCATATCAAGCATGGCCGCAACCAGCGGCGTCGTTATCAGCGGCATTACCAGCGGCTGCGTATCTGGTAGCTGCTCATCCGGCAGTATCGTTACTGGCGACCTCGCATCAGGCACTGTCGACTCAGGCAGCGACATCTCTGGCACTATCTTTGCGGCCAGTGGTGTCACTAGCAACGACACATTGATCAGTGTCGTTACTTGCGACTTCATATCAGGCAATGGCCCCTCAGGCAGTGACATCTCTGGTAATTGCTTAGCGGGTAGCGGTGTAAATAGTAACGGCAAATTAATCGGTGTCGTTACTAGTGGCTGCAAATCAGGCAGTGGCGTAATTGGCAACTGCAGACTAGGCAGTAGCGTTACTGGTGCCTTTTTCGCCCGGCGGGGTGGTCGAACGGGCTTCCAGTTCTCGTCCAAGGGCTGGTCTCCGACCTCACTGTCACTGGTGGCAGCCACGTCGGGAATAAGGGCGGCGATGGCAGATAGTGAATGTATTTCACCGGCGTCTTCCTCTAGTCCGCTTTCGGAGCTAGGGTGTCGTTGCACAACGTCGGGGGCTTGTTCGACTGTCTGGCCATCTTGCTTTCCTTCAGTGTAGACGGGCTGATTTCGAGGTGTGGGCGGCAATTCGGTTTCATGAGCGGACGTCGGCGCGATTCCACTTTGAATCGAACATACGGCGTCCAAGTTTAGTGACGTCACAACTTCGTCATTCGTAAGTGTAGAGGCGACTTCGTTACGACCCGTTAACTCGGCCGTTTCGTAGCGTTGTGACGTCATGACGTCATCTACTGGCGTCGCGATGATGTGCGCGGCTTCGTAGCCGGGCTCCTCTTGGCCTCCCTCGTATCGGAGGACGGCATCAAAGAGTTCGTTCAACGTTCTCCAAGAGCGCTGACTCATCTCTCGCTGGTCTCTCGGCAGCATCAATCTGTGGCAGACCTTCGCCAATTGTTCCGAGTCATCACTCGGGACGGCGTTCCGAGCTAGGTCCCGTTTTATTATCATAAAAAGGACGATTGGTTCGTCCTCACGTTGCCTCGTCGTCATCAGCGCAATCCTGTCACGAGCTCGGCGGTTCTCGTCACTATAATGATCGATAATAGCAACCTTGAACGTCTCCCAGTTAGCTGGCTTCTCGCGGAGCGCTGTGAACCAGCTTTTGGCCTCTCCTTCCAAGATGTCGGCAGTCTGTGCCACCCAGGACGATATAGGTGTCCCGGTTCTAGGGAGCGCTCCTTCACAATACTCCAGGAAGCGCTCTGCGGTCATCATCGGGTCTCCATCAAACCTCATGCCGGTTTGCGAAAGCTTGGTTATTGGCGGGCGGATGTAAGTAATCTCTTCCTCGTACATCCGGTCATCGTCAGCTTCAGACTCATGCGATGAGTAGGGCGGATCCTCAGCGTACATCCGATCGTCGTCTGCGTATTCGTATGACGTGTCGCGCGATCCGTCGGCGTACATCCAATCATCGTTAGCATATTGATTCGGCTTATAGCGAGGCTCATCGTACATCCGGTCATCGTTAACGTATTCCAAGGTGTCGAACCTATTCGACGTGTACCGCGAATTATCTACGTACACACTGTCTCCATACGTGTATTTCGAAGTATTTTCACGTGGTTTGTTTACGTAATTCCGGTTTACATATGTTTGTTCCGAGGTATTGTCTCTACAATAACGGGGTTTGTTTACGTACACCCGTTTATCATACGATTCAAACTGATTCGGCACATAACGGGGCCTTTCCGCACACATGCGGTCACTATAAGATCCGACTTGACTCGGCCTATATGCGGACTCATTTTTATTCCTCCGGTTCCTTCTTCGGCCGGATGGCTTCGGCGGATATCGCGGAACTTCCTCGCAATTTCGCGATTCGCATTTTCTATGCATTTTTGTATTTCCACATTCACTTTCCGTTGTTGGGCGCCACAGGGAGTTTCACCCTGACTAATTGCAATCTTCCGGCTAGCGTCTCAGGTCGTCAAGTCCTTAGGTATTTAAACCTCCACGCCCCACGTTGGGCGCCACTTGAGAGAGTAGGGCGAAAACGAAACAAACGACACATGACACATCTGTCTCGCTCGCCGCTCGAGGGATGACGGTGTAGGAGCGGGGAGAAGCGGGGTGCGGGCTTCAACACACTTCAAGGCCCGCGTCCTGGGATAAGGACAACAAAGGAGAAAACAACGGTTCCTTCCATTAAAACCCCGGTCGTTTATCCGCGTACTCATCTGATTTATTGCAATTAGCTACAGTTTCACAAGACATTAGACACAACAGAATTACATACTTTTAATTTAAACTGTGTAAGTGGTTTTATCGTAATCGAAGGGATCAGGCGTTGCCGCGACCTCCCCCCCGGAACGGTCGGACTCCACTGACTCGGGCAGGATCGCAGGCGCTTCCCCCCCACTTCAAACTGCAAATCAACAACATCAACCAACAAATCCGACCCCCACCCTTAACGCCTCAGCAGGGGTATTACATTCTTAAATTTTCATTAATAGGAAGAGTCTGCAGATTGGTTTTGAAGACCCTGTCCGCCCCATAAGTACGGGGCGGTGTCAGAGGGTACCCTCTCTTCTCTCCCAATTACAATTGTTTGTGATTTTTTTAAAAAAAATGTACATTATAAATAATAACCCCTTTTGACATACAAATCATGATATTTGGTATCGATGAGTTATAGTTATATCATGCTTTTTGTCAGAATAAAAAAAATAGCAATATGACAATATTTTACTCAATACTCTTGCATGCTTTACCAATACCTTTTCTTGCATCTTTTAAATCGACTGCGCATAAGATATACGTTGCTCAATAAAAATACAAATTTCACACAGGATCGTTGCTAATCATATACATTGTTTGGGATAATACATTATATGATTCCACGACCATATTTATGGTGGGGTGGTTACGGTGGTTCATTCCTCTTCATTCCTCTTACTCGTAGCTGATAAAATATTGAAATCTTGGTGAGGCAAGGTAGCCAATTTTAATTCTGAGTAAAAAATGAATTTCCACAAAGTAATCGCCAAATCGAACGGATATGTAATATTACTTTACTGCGGCGCTTCTATTTTTTTTATTAATAGAACAAATAGTTGAAAATGCTTGCACATGTGATACCGTACTGCGAATTGAATTTAAAAAGTCATTCATTGCTTTGGTTCATTTAAAATCATTACAATCCTAATTCATATTAATTTATATAATATAGCATTGGAATGGCGTATTGTTATCTTACATCAAAATTACAAATTCTACATTTGTTTTGATTTTATGAATTTATGCGATCCCGTAAACCGTTAAGAATATTTTAAGTAGATACATCCCTACCTGACATCTTACTAAATTCTCGGGGATTCCTCGGACGGAAGCGCAGGTAGAATATCATGACCCGGGAGAACGACGCAACCTTGGACTTGTTTTATTCTATGCTTCAGTTAGGAGCGCACAGGAAGAACGAAGATTACACACAATGCCCGTTTCATTATTAATTAAGAAGGATGAGTGTCCTGTGACATCATATTCGGGAAGAATTTTGCTGAATGAATAAAGGTGGCATGACCTGCGACAAAAATAAACTTAATACTTGTTCAATACAATACAATTCAATTGCACAACGAATCTGTGTACATTTGATGCGCTTCAAAATTAATTTTATGAAATCTTTAATTGCCAAAGATCCCGAAAATATCTTACGGAAAAAAAAATGTGTATCGTTATGCTAAATAAAGCTAAACAGGAGCTTACTGCCAATCGACGTGGCCGAGTAGCAACGGTCTAGGTGAGCAATGGCCGATCAAAAATTAAAAACCAATCCAGAAAAACATGATTGAGATTTTAAAACATTGCTTTAGTAAAACTTATTATAGATAAGAAAAATAATTTTGTTTTCAATTTTATAATTTATTTTTAAAATAATGTTATCAGCTCAGTTTATTCAATAATGGATTTGAAATTCAAATAATATTGTTGTTAAAAAAAAAACCAATCCAGAATAATATATTATGATAAATACGAAAACAGCAAAACTATAGGTAAAAAAATTTTTTTTGTTAATTTTATAATGTATTTTTAAAATAAGGTTTTGTTAGCTCAGTTAGCTCAATGATGGATTTTAAACTTAAATAAACTGTTACTAAATAAAAAAGTACTACAAAGTATTTTTTGACCCGCCGTAAAATTTCTAGTTCAGTCTAGAACCACGTGCGGAAGAAGGTTCCTCATCGCTGTTTTATACTAGATTTTTAAAATCTCGAAATTGAAATTTTCAAATATTTGTTTTTAATTAATACTTATACCAAACCATGGTTTTCTGTGTTTTTCATTAATTTACTCAAACAAAAAGTCCTCCGTGATTTCTGGATTGAAAATATAAGTCAAGGGTTTTATATTGAATCTTACATGATATGTACACAATAGGGTTAATTAAGAAGGATACTAATATATATATATATGTATTGGTGTGAGTTTCAGACACTGCCCGGTTGATCTTATTGTTAAACTGCCAATCAACGGAAAAGTTTGGCCGAGTAATCCCGTTTAGAGATTTTAATGAAACCTTAGATCAGTAGAGCACATTGCAAAGTCTACCATGAACGAGAAAAATCCACCGCATTAAAATCATAAAAGATACTTAAACCTATTTAATCGCAGCTTAAAAATCCAAATTAATCTTATAATTCCTAATTTGAAAATGTAATATTTTTCAATATCATAAAAATGATCTATATGTAATATTATCAGTGGCATGCGGTAACTTTTCATGCATTGTGTGAGAATTGGAAATAAGTAACATTGATCTAATATAAAATTATAATTGATAACTTAGTTATTCCACTGGCTGTGTTACTAAATGTAACGCGTTTCGCTTCTTTAAGAAGCAGACTAACTATATTGTGAAATTAATTATTTCTAACGTAAACAATGATTATAAGTCTTAATTTAAAAATGAAGGGTAGGGTGGGTTTTTTCCTTCTACTGGACGTAGGGAGGGGGACAAACGATAATAGTGCTAATTACCATGACACTGCTAATTACAAAATAAATTACTTGTTTTTAAGGTGAAAATCCGAAGGGATAGAAAGTTATTTTCACCTAATTTATTTTTTTATAACCTTGAAAAACATTTAAAAAACTAAATGAAATATTTAATTATTATGTTCAAATAATTATCTAAAAGCATTTTACTTCCAATTCTAGATCTTTCTTGCATTAATCTATGGACATACGATTCTCTATCGACGTAAATACTGGAATATATATGGCGACAGATTTGTTTCCAAATATAAACCATTTCGCAAAATTCTTTTGTTCATTTGTAATAAATAATAAAAATAATGTGACTTCCAAAAATCACTGCTAGATATATTATATAGTATCCATACCTGTAAATATAATAATAATTTAATAGAATTATGAGAAGGGCAATATATAATATAATAGATGACATAATCCGTCTTCGTACATGTACGGCCGTACTATTCTTTAAAGGTTTAATATAATTTGATTATTGTCATTTTGGATTTCTTTTCTAAATATTTTGTTCGACAGTGTTCGATTGCCGGGTTTATATTGAATTGAAGGGAACACTCCTTCCCGTGCTCTACGCAAGAAAACGGGAGATGGCATGTTTGCATCATATCCGATGCTATAATAGATAAACTTACGTATTGCAGCGAAGCGTATACATTTGTGCCACGGTGCTTTTATTCAGAATATATCGTGAGCTTTTAAAGAGAAAGCACTAAGCCGAAATTCTAGTTTTTATATTATATGATCTACTTGAAAGCTTTTGAATAGCACCGTGGCACAATGTATAATGTTTTTTCAAGCACACAGCTAGCCAGCAGTAAATATGGCTCAAGGTGTTCTGGCAGATGATGAAGTACGAATTAAATACAGGGCTCTGAACCGCTATGTTTTTTCCTTTCTGTTTTCGTTCCTGTTCGTATCAGTAACATAATATATATCGGTTCGGTTCCGGGTTTTTCGGTTCAGATCCGAGAGATTAATTTTTAAATGTTTTTATTAAACATTTATTTTATAAATTATGAGTAGCCATACATTTTTAAAATGATATATTATAAATTATGAGAATTACTTCGATGTGCGTCGCACGATCGTGAGTGGTTTTATTTGCACCTTGAATTTTAACGTCATTTCAACGCGTGTTTTTGAACATTAGTTTATTTGTGGAAGTAGTACAAATGAATTGTGTTTTATTTTTTAAAATATAATGTCTTTCCACCAAGAATTGACAGTTAACACCTTAAAAGTTAAGCTGTATTCGAACGACTAAATAGCTTTGGCCTTTTCAAGCCAATAAAAAATAGATATGTCCTCGAATTTTTGTCGTAGAAAATATTTAATTACAATTCCCGAAATCTGATATTGAAGGACTTCTGACAGTCCTTGGCCAGTGAATTCGTCTTAAAAATACAAATTATTTTTATATGCTCAAATTCCTATTCCGCCGAATAGGGATTACCTCGCACCTCGTCCATCCCATCGGTTTATTTTCGAAGATGAAATAAAAAATAAAACGATGATGGAATTTTATTTGATGTATATTTTTCATCAATTAGGCTTTTTGTAAGATGTCTTTTTGTAACAGCGATTGTACGTCGTAATCTTTTCATTATTTTATGCAGTAGAAGTTTAATTCCCTACTTACCGAAGATTCATTAATTAATATAAGTAAATGAAAATCGAAAAAAGTGCTCGAATATTTTTACAAGCGAGCGATTTTTGTCAGAGGAATGGAGCGGACCATTTTTTGAATTGCTCCGCTCCGTGCTTCGACTTAAAAGTGTTGATATAACATATACATAAAAGATAGTTTTAAAATAGACTTTATCAATTTTCGTTATCATTACTTATTGATTCTATAAAATAAAATGACCGGCATGCAAATCATGCTTCATAGATTGTCTATTCTCGCTTAAAAATAATTTCAGCTCGGAAAATAGTCGCTCGACACTCGCATGACTATTGGGCATACTTGATGACAGTGTTGTGATAACATGTCAGTTATAGGAAATGCCACATATACTGTATTTTTTAGTGATATTTAGTATTTTTTTTTTCATTTACACCCATTGTAATTTAGGACGAATTTGTGATAATAATTAATAATTTTCTGAGCAGTGGAGCACTGCACAATTTAGGTACTCCTGTTCCGGCTAATAACCCATTGCTCCACTGATTTTGATAATGTGTTAAGTATAATTATAATATAATAATATTGTGCACGACAGTATGCGATACTGCCTCGCGACAAACGTCTCGCTTTCGACTCTAATGTTAAACAATTAATGGCAAAAATTAAGCCCATTAACAACCACATTTGAATAAATATATGCTTTAAATCCTGCTTGCCTCTTCTTCCGACCTGTGGGATTCCGGCGTCCTGGAAGGCCATCGGGTACTATCCATAGGATGTACTCGGCGGAGCTGAGCGACTCTGGCATGTCATGGCAGGAACCAAAGCGATTGGCGGGTGACAGAGATCCATGGAGATACCGCGTGGTATCCACATGCTCCACATAGGGAGTGAATATGGAAGAAGAAGAAGCTCTTCGAAAAAATGGAAAAAATAGTAAATTTTAGTAAAATTAAATCCGAATTTATTTTCTTATGTAAATCAGTAATATATTTTTATCGAAGAGAAGAGACCTCTTTTCACTAAAAAAATAACTTATAATAAACAAAAAACAGAATGGATTTATTATTTTTAGATGAGCTATTTTCTTAGTAAATGAATTCATTTTTCTTATTGTTATAGTAATATGTATTTTTTCTTCTTTTTCAGGTAAGTTTCTCCGATGTTTTCTCTATACCTACAATGTATCTCAATACTTTAGTCGTGGTGAGACGACCATCTAATATTTATATTACAATTATTCGATTAATCTGGTAACGTATATTTTACTTACTTTGGGAATGGTTTAAACAGAGTTAGAGATTTAAACTGATTTATGTAAATGTATCAGGGTGATATAGAAAAACGACAATATGGAAACAAAATTTTTTGGCGATTATTCACATTATCAGTCCACGAACAAACATCCATTAGAAAGATTTCACATCATTCATCTAAATAAGAAATAAACGAAAATCATTGTTCGCTGTGCTAATAATTCAATACATATCGATTGTTACGCGTTTTTATATAGTTTACCCATCCTTTCATTAGTTTTGTATAGGAAACTATTATTTATTATGCCGCTGGGTCACGGATCGTCGCATGCTCGTATTTATTCCGGTAGTTCTTTCATTACATTATTAATATCCTGTCAAGTTTTATTACCAACATAATAGTTTAGTCGAAAAAAGGTTTTGAGAGACCTTCGAAAGTAATTTAATTAGATAGATGTATTCATACAATTATTCTGAACTAGTGTCAAATCACTTTAAAGGTGTTAATCATCAATTATTGGTGGAAAGGTATTGTATTTTAAAAATAAAACAAAAAATATCGCACAGGGCATACTTATTCAAATTTATGAGACATTAATTGAATTCTTAACAATTTCGTGGAAACCTAGATTTTTTTCGCAAAAATTAGTGCAACCGATTTTAGCTCATCGCACAAGGATACTTATCTCACTATCTTTTTACACTCAATATGATTTACTTTCGTTTATACATCGATCATCCAATCCATTAATCAGACAACATTAAAAAAACAAAATTTTAGTTAAATATACAGTTATATGTAAAATTTTGCGCACTATCTGGTTCAGTTTTTAGGTAACTCAAAAATATCACCAAAAAATATTATTGCAGATAACCTTAAAAATAATTAAACAAAATTTTGATATTTCTGGGTCAGTAAAAGTATGTTTCTTATATCCGGCTACTGACTACTCGATAAGTACCTGTTTATAAATTGTATAAAAATCAGGTACAAATCAATATTTTTTTTATTAATGGTCACCATTTGAATTACTCATTATCTCAATATGGATGTTTTTGGATATATCTGTGTAATGAATTTCACGATCGACATTATGAAATTAAATAAAGTACATCTGTTTTTTCTTTAATCGTTCAAGCATGGATGTCGGTCATGAAATATGTACAGTAAATAAGTCCACGGCGACCTGTAGGGGGTCATCGTACTAAGACTTACCTAAAAAATTATAGCTATAGTAATATAATAATACGCCGTAGTACTTTTTTCCTGAATATACTATAACGTGTTTACTTTATTCTACACTGTGTTCAGAAAAGATAAATATGAAATGATCATTTTCGTTTTCATCAACAGAAACGCAACAAATTTCGGCTTTATATTTACAAAGCGCTTTATAATAATCCTGCGTTACTGATACACCTGTTTTATTATTAACATATTATTTTCCGTCCGCCTTAGATGTAAAAAAGAAACAACCTTTTACGGCATTACCCGGGTCTTATGCGTAGATAAAACGTAGCAACGTTTACGGAGTAAATGCATAATACCGCGGCGCTCGAGCGTTCAGCGGCAAACTCCCGGATAATTCGCCCGCCCGCTCTGCTCCTGGAAATTTATGGAAATGGCGATTGTTAGTCATTATCTTTGCTGTGTTGTAAATATTTTTTATTCGAACGTGATCACCATAATTGCTTAGGCTTAAATGAACTGTATTTATATATTATTAATTGATATTCAATGAAGCTTTTGTATTACACTCGACTCGCTTTATAAATATCTCATTTACAAGTAATGCGATTTGAAAATCTGAAGCGGAAACATTTAAAATTTACGCGTTGCCAATCGCCGTAACCCTCGCTCATTAGAAATCGTGTCCATAACTTGTATAATTACAGAAATTTAATTTAAGAATAGATCGGCCGTCGATTTGTCCAGAAGTGACCGACGGCCAGTGAAGTAATATTCCCGTTCGTCCGTGTGTGTAGTATTACGGCTTCTGCCAGTGTCCTCTGCATTCTGTTACATGAACTGCCCAAAATATAATTCGAAAAAATATTTCGTAACAAAATAATTCCAATCTAGTTTGTAATACGAAACGACAGGGAAAAATCAATTAATTTTTTTTCTAGATTTCACTGTGATATAAATTAATATTTAGTTTATAATCAAGTTTATTGAACTTCTGATTAATCGCTTTTATAAATAATAGAAAAAAACACATAGTGTTTTAATTAATTATACAAACGGCCCTTCAAAGCTCTAGCTAGTAGTTCTCGTAGTGTTTTTATATGATATTGATACTGGCTACGTGCTCTTGTTGATATTATAGTAAAACTCGATATAACGGACCAATGCGGGCGACGAGATGTCATTTAATGCCGAAAGTCCGTTATTATGGAAATCCAGTATATTCGTTTTCGGATGATATATCCAGACACTTCCGTTGTGGGGTGACATTAATGTTCGATGTCGACGAAATGTCTCGAATACTTCACTGCTTGTGCTTAAATCGTCGTTTTATTCCTATTTGTACTTGACGGTATTCTGGAATACACCTTTATTAGATCATACATAGCCTATCTCACTGCAATGTGAATATCGAGATGCATCCGTAGCTAAGCATATCACTTTGCCCATTTTATCGTTGAACACCCCCCTTACCCTAGAAGCTACGAAAAATAACTTTACCAACTTTTGCCACCAATTCACCTTAAATTTGAGAATTACAATGCTTATCTAGAATTATTTCGAGTTATCAAAAATTTGCTACAATTCAATGCAACATGCTTAAACAATGTATATTTTATATTATTTAACAAGTCATTCCTTTCGATGAAATTCGATTCTACGTTTCTTCTGTAAATTCAAACAGAATTTATTAGTTCTCTTCGAAACGGTTTAAGAATAAATAAACATAGCAAGCCAAATTTGAAGGTAACTAACAAAGGAGCTTGAGAAATTAGTGAGAAAAAACTGTAGATGTGTTTTCTTTTGCCGCTGTTGGAAGAAAGCCCTGTGTAAAACGTTGATTGATTCAATTTGGATGCTTAAAAAAGGAGAGCTTTCCCGCGACTTGTATAATAGCGCTAAGCCGTTTGCTTCTTCCAATTCGTCTTCTCGTGTTTGCCCAACCCACAGACCCATTACACTAATTCTCGAATTACAGATGAGGAAGTATAATACTCAAAAGGAATAACTTAGTTGGAAGAAAAATAGAAAGAAATCGACACCGAGGCGGCTTGATAATATATCTCGACTGGTAGTTGACAATTCATATTCGAATTCTTTACACGCCGAGTCACGGAGATGTGCTTTCACGTGACAAACTCATGTTTTTTTGAGTCACCCGGAAACGTGTTTTTTGTGGACCACTAAAAATTGTATAATTATCCTGCGGACCACCATCATAGGAATAAAAAATATTATTTATATGCAATAGTAAGAGCTGGATTGTCCGGCGTTGCTTGTATGGATAATAGTTAAAAAAATGAGACACATTTAAGTAGTTAATTTTTAAATTCAAATTAAAAAATCTAATTTTTTTAAATATTATATTTATTTTACCATGACCGCTCCCAATGTGGAGCATATGGTCTCATAACGGATATATCTTAGAAGTTTTGTACGAGAACTGATTGTTACTCAGTTGCTCAACCTCTCTTTTTCGAAAACAGCATTGATTAAAGGATAGGGCTAGGAAATAATGGTTAGCTAATCGCTCTCGCTGAACCACATTTCTTTGGGATCAGATGGGTGGGAATTTAATTTTCGACTTGAACCCGAGACATCCATAACCGTAGCCATCGATGTTGACCACTACACCACGGACCACGACATAAATATAACAATATTTTCAAATATCACAACAAATAGACATAACAAACACATACAAAAAATATAACATGAACGTTCAGACGCTTCTTAAAAAGGAACACGTGCCACATTTAGTAACGTAGCCAGTGGAATAACAAAATTATCAACTTTGATTTACATTACAAACTACTTTATTATTTAACGGACTTTCAGCTTTAACGGATACCCTCTCGCCCGCATCAGTTTTATTACTGTGTCGGCAAAAATATTAACAATTTTGATACAGCGGAAACTGACTCTAAGTGCATTGTGTATTCATGACGTTGTCCATTTTTATTCTCCGCTCCGAAGGACACGCCGTCGTCTTTTCGAATCGTTCTTTACAGTATTTATAAATTTTGCATGTGTCACGGGGACAGATGAGGAGAGCCTGTTCAGAATAGTGATGTCTTCACTACTCTGCGTGAACATCTCGCATGGAAGGAAATTGTGGTTGAATGCCATGTTCGATACACTGAAAAACGGTCACTGAAATATAAAATATTAATTTAATATTTATATACATAGAATTACCATTAAACATTCAAGGTATTAAAATATGCGGTGAATATTTCATATGAAATTTAGAAGTCAACTTTGTCATTCCACCTGTTGTGGAACATTTTTTTTATTTAAGATGTGTAAACCATGCCCGGGCTAACTTTTCGACTGAAAAGCCACATGAAAAATTCAAAAAGGTCTGTGGGCCGCTTGTGAAATGCTAATTTACTGAATAAAAATTATTATCACCGTGAAAAAGGAATCAACAATTAATTATTGCATTAAATAAAATAAAACACAATACATTTGTACTATTTCCACATGTTTATAATGATCAGGACCGGTTTCGCTCACTATAAACATGTGGAAGTAGTACAAATGCATTGTATTTTATTTTTTAAAATATAATGTCTTTCCACCAAGAATTGACAGTTAACACCTTAATAGTAATTAATTATTAGTTCTCTAATAACAAACAATTTATGTGGGCCACACAAAAATATGTATATACGAAAAAATTTATTCCACTGGTGTAAATAAGTGTGACGCTTGGGTTGCATCTTTGAGAAGTATTCTCTGACCGAGTTTTTATGAATTTTATCGTCATCCGCAATTCCGTTTTTCTGCATACTTCGGCGAAAAGTTACCACATAAATCGAATTCAACTCTTCACATCTAATATTTCTTTTCAGATATCCTAATACTTCAATTGGCATACATTATATGCGTCTAAGGGTATAAAATGTATTGAAACTTTATCCAGATCTCTACTCTGCAAGCCTTGTTCTGTAGCAAAGCGAGAACTAGCAAAGAAAGTCGAGTTAATAAACTCCTAACTGACGATAGTCGAAGAGTTTTTTTTAACCCCCTCGTCGATGAATATGCAAATAAGACCGAGGTAATCCCTGAATAACTTATTTAAAGTTTCTTACCGAAGGCTTCTGATGTGGTATATGTTTGGTTTTACGGGATCAGGTGTATTAAGGTATCGAAACGACTTGGTTTACAGTTTTAGAAACTGAAATTCTATATTAAGCTTCGTTGAATGTCTGAAGCCGCGGTATCAGTAATTTCATTTATTCATATGCAAATTATTTTTCAACAAGACAACTTTAGGATAATATTTGTGAAATTTTAATGTAATAATACCATTTGAATTTTATGAAAAATATTTCACTTTGGAACTAAAAGTACAAACTTGCTTTGGGGAAAACGGCCGTTATCGAAAGATGGCGATATTAATAATTTGCGTTTAATTACTGTCGAACTGGCATGCGAACATGGTACTGCGAAACACAGTCGGCAGTTCTTGTCACTAAACGGGTATATTCGCTTTTTTGCTGATGGAAGACACGAAGAAACTTTTAGGTATTAGGATTTTTTATGATGTCTTTTCTCCTCAAATTGATCTTAAGCTGTGAGTTTTTTTACACGATTCTCAAGTGATTTCTGTCGCATAATTAATTATCTCTAATCAAACTACGTCTTTTATGAGTATTTATCATGAAATATTTACCGCGATTATTTATTGTGGCGCAACGAAAATGTATTTTATGTATTTTGTTATGGAAAACAGACAGATTAAATTCCGTCGTTCTTTTAATTGTCCCACCATCATGAAATTGAATGGCCAAGTGATCTTGATGGATGCGGCAGTTTTTCTGCCACGTGAATAATGATAATAAAAAATTTTATCCGGCAAAAAAATTACCAACAAACCTGTACTCGAGTACATTATGTGCACCTAGTTTTTAAGTATTTTAAACTATTCGACGTATTTTTAATACTCCAGTGAAAAGTCTGTTGACAAGGTAACAAATTATGAATCCTTCTGTCTACTTGCTCACAGTATTCGTCGATACGTAATTAAAAATGTCGTCATGGAATCAAACCACATTTGAAAGAAATATAATACATTATCAAAGTAAAAGAAATTGTAGTGAGCTTTTTACTGACAATCTTTTATGAAGGTAATATACAACGCTGGATTCTAAATAATTTACTGTCGACGACCCTTGTGACCCTGTGCTCGAGCGTTGAGAGTCCTCTTAAAAATCTCTCGGGGAAAAACTTGACCAGGCTCTGTGACGGATATCCTTTCTGAGCAGGTACTCAATTATAGATTAGAGTTACATAGTTGTCGGAATTCTTTTTTTGAAGCTGACATCCGAAGAGTATTAACTTTGTGCGCCATTTCTGAATCGAGAGAGAGAATTGTAATCCCAAAATAAAAATATATTTATCAGGACATAATTTATTTTTGGACGGACAATTTTCCTGTTAAATTGTGTTAACCTATTGAGTAGTACCGCCGAGTATTGCTTCATCTATTATATATTGTTATTCTGATATTTTTTATTGAATTATTAATCATTTAGATTTTGAATTTTGTCCTCTATATTATTCAGTACTCTGATAACTCAAAACTTCTGTCAAAAATGCTAATTCATACAACTTTCTAAAGAATTAAGCAACATGTTGATATTTCGGGGTCAGTAAAAGGACATTTCTGAACATCCTTCTACCGACTATACTAGGAAAGTACCGAATTGTTAGAATTCCTGTTTATAAAATGTATAAACTCGGGTACATTTATGATGATCATTTGAATATATCTTTTCCCATTATCTCAATATGGGTTATTTGGAGATGGCTGAGTAATGAACTGAACGATCGACATTATGACATTAGAACCGATCGAATCCCATTTAAAAAATCAACTACATATTATTCTAAAAGGATTTTAGTTGGATTACGGTGAATAAACATATTACTAATATTGATATAGTAGATATTGTGTACAGTGTACAACGTACAACTTACGCTTCATAATATTGTATTGAAATAATCTTCTCATGAATAATTATTAATATAATTTTTTTTTGTCATTTGTATTATCGTTTTTTTAATTAAGGTAATTTATAATGTTGCGTACATTTTTATCAATAGGTATATCGATAAAAAGTCTTCAAAATTATGTTACAAGAAAATGAAATTACACCTAATTTACCTGTAAATTAATTTCTGCCGACGTGTAATTGAAGTGTAAGCCCAAGTGTAATTAACGTTGGCAATGTCACATCAAGAGCGAATATTCCAGCCCATCAATATCTCGATTAATTAATTAATTGTGTCTGCAAATACCGTCCACATAATTATTAATAATGGTATTTATACAATGTTGGGCTAAGAAGGGTTATGTTCCATACACAAACATATTGTATAATAAATATTTATCAGGTGTAATTTTCTACTACAACTAGAAAAAATACATATTTAAAAGCTTATTACAGGTAGCTTTAATCAATCTGTACCCTGATTAAACACGCACAATCACTTTTAACATGTTAACTGTCAACTATTGAAGGGGAGGCAGTGTGTTTTAAAAAAAACCTTATAGGTTTGTCTTACTTTTTCATGTTTATTGTGATCAGGACCGGTTTCGCTCGTCGCGAGCTTTGTCAACTGATAACAAAATCATAACAGGGCTATTGAATCGAATTGAATGTTAGCAATTAAAAGGTATATAAAACAGTTGGTTCAAGAATTATGACAGGAATTTACAGGTAATTAAATAAATTATATAAAAATGAAATTGAATAGTCTTCAATTAAAATGTTAAGAACGTCATTCAAACCAATAAATACTAATCTGAAATAAAAAATGTAGCCACATTAAAAAATCAATTATCTGAGCGAAATATAATGAGTTTTAAAATAATTCAAAGCCATTATATCCTATGACTTTATTCTTTCTACCAGTATTTAAGCATTAAATTGCATACATTTTGACATTTAAAACAGAAAGCCACCAACAACTAACTTAAAGCGTTATGTCAGTATACCCTCGTCTTATCCACGCTGGCATCACCGTAAATCATCACTGAACATAATATGATATAATAAATTGTCTTCAATTTCCAAGGTAGGGGAAAGTTAATCAATCGATCTGTCTGGGTGATTATCGAAAGCACATTGTCTAGATTGATTCAGTGTACTAATATTATTTAATTTTGCAAGTATTATGTTCGCTTATTGATATCGAAATAGTTCGTTATCACGATTGCTTGATGCATATCTAGCGACCTGGATATATATAACTTAGTTTGATTTCCCTCCGCTTCATGCATACATTCCAAGTAAGTTATTTATTTATGGGTCATGACCGTGTTTTCAAACTTCTATAATATCTATTCACCCACTCAAAGTCATGTACTGCGTTCAGTGTTGACTTAGCGAAGATTTTCAACACCATTGCCGACCCGCCTCGGGATGTCTGAGCGGATCATCCTATCTCCCGCAACACGCGTCTTGCCGACCTTCGCCCTTTGAGACCGCAGAGATTTTTGTACCCCGGGAATAGGTTTTGAGCCGATTAGTGAATTGCCTGTCTGCATGTTGGTATTATGTGCAATATAATTAAGATTCACTTTATCTTAGTATTTAGCATAGTATTAGTCTTTGAGTCTATAGTTATAAATTTGAGTATTTATATAGAGGTTCTTATTGTAGATATTATTTGAAGGACTCAAACCTTGAGTAGAAAAGCGCAATAACACGTCGTTTTCAGTAAGTTTTAACGATCCCATTACATTGCAATATATCGCACATGCGGTGCTATAAATTCATATTTGCATAACACCATTTTTCAGAAGAAATATTTAAAGATTCTGAACTTGGGAAAGTCATGGTTTCATGATTGATATAAGTTACTAATATACTGAAAGTAAACTTAGAAAATTAACGCACCAGATACGAGGGTATATTAGGCATGTTTTGGCACATACATCTCAGTTTTAATTTTTTAGCATTTGTAACGTTGTTGCACTGGATGTGCGATATGTTTTGTATTCATAGTTACACTAACTAAATCCAAAGAAATAGGTCGAAAATGACCAAATGTTTTGTTCTACAAGAATTTTGAGTTTATTGAAAGAGTTTGTGGAAAGCTACTACATATTTGTAATACAATCCCTATGCTTGATATCCTCTAGCAATTGGAAATTAATATATATATATAATCAATCTAATAACCCCCTTAATGACTAAACAAACGTTAATTCATCACCCTTACTTAAATACGATAATCTCAAATAATTACGTAAAATCAATGAAATTTCAATGTATTTACTTTAATTAATAATTACATGTATGTTCCATCCAGAAAAACTCAAAAACGCAATTAGTACGATAAATATTTATAATGTTTAGATATCGCATTACGGAGTCGTTAAAATGCTTCATGAAGTGGATACTTGCCAAAACATAAATGAAAAACAAAAAGCATAATTAAATATGTGTCCTTAAAATCAACTCCCCACCCCCACCCTCTTGATTCCGAAAATGTTTCATTATTTGAAAAGATTTTAAATTTAAAATTATACACTTCAAAGGAATGGTAACTTCAGTAATATTATTTTGCCTCATTATTTATTCATTCTAGATCAATCAAATATTTTGTTTTCTCGGGTTCGAAGCTATATTTTAACACTGCTGCTGGCGAAATTTTGTATGTTAATATGACCCGCATACGCGTGGCTCGCAGTCAATGCGTTAATTGTTTATTTTTTCAACCGTTTCCGCTCAGTGTGGAGCATATGTACTCTTAATATCAACAGAAGTTGTTTTAACAAACTGGTCGTTATTCAATTGCTAAACCTCTTTTTCGGTAAGAACAGAATGATGCGGTGTAGTACAGACTATTTAGGTTATCGCAGTGTTTACGCCCCGTTTTCAGAATTGAAACTTTCAGACCGTTCGGGCGATTGAACCTGTGGAGACCGGCATCAGGATAGGAAGTATGCCAAAAAGCGATCACGACTCGGCTACACTACTTACTCAATTGTTTTTATTGACCTGACCCCCGTAAGGTACATAAAATGCCCGCAATCGTGTTAACTTGTTAGCAATGTATGTTTAATATCGAGTTTCACTGAATGTTTTAGTCTAACGTAAATAGTGGATAACGTAGCACGTGCGCACCTTTTTACTTATGTTTAACATACAATATTATGAAGACCAACAGATTTCTATTCTATTACACCTGTTTTGCTCCATTCCTCTTTCAACAATATTCTGAATATAATTCCCCCTACCTACTAATTCCCTAAGATAATATAAATCTAACTCAAAAGGTGCTTTCCAAGTATGCATATGTAATATTGAAAATCTTTAACAAACGGCAGAAATTACTACCCTCCCTAGAACTCTAAAGGGGAATTTCCCACTGTTTGGGAACCACTGTAGTACACGGTCTCACTTTTCTATAAGAAATTCACATTGACAGCTCTCTAATCCATCCTCTCCAGTATTGACGGTTTATTTTATCTGGTTTCGTTAAATTATCAAATAATATAGCAAAAAACCCAAATAGTGTTATTAAAGGGTCATTTAATATGATGATTTCTTCTGTTTCCGTTTATAGAAAATAAGTAACCAAATATAAAGAGTGAGGATAGAAACATAAAGCTTGGAGAGGACTTGTAGCAAGCTGAACGCTCTCGTTAGGCTCCGGTTTCAGGATCCGATATATCTGTAGGAATACATGACGCGACGGATGCTCGATTTTTGATACTCGAAAGAAAACTTTCTTTTTGTATTAAACAAAACGTAAAATTTTCATTGTCTCGATACAGAATTAGCATACAGTCAATTTGGCAAGCCAGTAAAAAATACCCTAGAATGCATTGCTATTCGACGTTATCGGAAGGAACATGTTAACATTAAATTAATTTAAGAAAAAATATTTTTCCTTTTTTCTTGTATATTTAAAAAAAAATGGATAGTAATGCTAAAAATAGTTACGTTTTGTTATTTGTAGTGTTTCTTTTAAATGTTGAAGTTCTGAAATATTTTTATTAATAACTGTGTCTATTTTCACGATTAGTGCTTATTCTTCGAGGAATGGATGTTTGTGATGTCTAGAATTCCCTCCTACTCACGCGACCCTAACAAAGGGTCGTAACGAGAGCGATTATCTAACTACTTGCCCTGTCATATCCCTATCTTTTTATCTATCTGAGTAACAAGCAGTTCTCTTAGAAAAACTTCTGTGTAGATAACTTCATTAGGAAGCTACATGCTTAACATTGGGAGAGGACATGGTTTAACAAAATGTATTATTGTTTACCGTGGTTCCTTGGCGGAAAGACGTAAATGAATGTGTGTTTGTTTGTGCCGTATGCGTTCCTATACCATTCACCCGGTTGCGATGAAACTTTGATGAGTTGTTGTGTGCACACCCGCTAAATTGTTTGAAAAAATCTACAAAAAAAGAATCAAATAAGTATGAACGGAAAATTTTCTGATTTATTCGTGTACACTACACACCAGACGGAAACAAAAAATATTGTGTATCCGAAAGCACTTCAATAATCAGAATTAAAACACCAACACTTTCTTTGAGTGGCGTTGCAGTGCATGCCGGGTACTCGCTAGTAAGATATAACGAAAGCTTAAGAAAAACGCTACAAAAACATAGTAGATAGGTAAGAAGGATAACAAGGTAACGCCAATCCTACTGATGATATGTTCCAAAGTACGTTCTGTTAAAGTTTTCAAGTATGTACATTATTTAGTATTTTTTCCCCCTTAATCAACAATTTAATACATATTATTCACATACTTTTGTCGCAAATTTTTGCGAGTCCCCTATTGAAATGCACTGAAACGAATGCTTGTATAAGTATACCATTTCGCTGCCATCTATCCATTAAATTACACTTTCAAATTGTTTTCCATTTTGTTTTGACTGTATATTATAGGGACTGTTATTCTTATGCTATTGACTATCGCGAAAATACGCTTATTCGTGATTGATAATAAAGCGATCCAGGTTGTACTCCAGTGGTTTTTGTTTTATGGAGATTGTTAATCAGGGAATACTTCCTGATTAAAATCTGTCTAGAATTCCTAAAATTTTCTTTAACGAGATAGAGTTACTCGATTGATATAGAGTAAAAGTAATTAAGTTAGTTATACAAGAATTAAATCAGTTCGTTGACATATATTTCGACTGTACGCCGTCGTCATAAATTTTTAATAAACAATACATATTTTTTATTTTACCGTGCTGTTTTTGAAATATAAAACACAATTTGTTTTTTACTACTTCCACATGTTAATAATGTCCAGGATCGGTTTCGCTCATCACAGCAATATTAACTAATAAAATTCTAATTTTAACAAGGCTATGAAATTGAGTGTCAAATATGAAATTAACACTGACACTGAATAGTGGTTGGTAAAAACTTGGAATGAATAATTTATTCGGTCAGGCATATGAAAAACAATTAAAAAAAAAAAACAGTAAATCTAATCTTCTAACCCAGAAGCAAAATTAAAATTTTATAAGTTTAACTTTTATCGTTGTTCAAAGTAAACAAGAAATATATCTTTTTTTAATTAAAAATAAAACATAACTTGAGTATCAATCATATTTACTAGATTTGAGTTACGATTTGAAAAAATAATTGTGAGACATCTGACTTTATTTGGGAAAGCTAAGAGCGTTAATGTTGATTTCCACTAAGATCGTTGCAAAGAGTTTTCCAAATGGTCATCAGTAATTCGTATTCGCACTTGTGATTTGACGTGCTTCATTCGACTACAAAGCTGTTTAGGTATACATATGTTTCCAAACAGCGAATTTATCAACAGAGCATGTTTGTAAACAGTGGGATATTTTTCCCTGTCCAAATATTTACAAAACTATCCGCTTATCCGATAACGAAAAATGGCGATCGGCGCCCGCGTTTTTTAAAATCAGCTAAATTTAGTGATCGTTTCCTAACACAAATATCAGTGGCGGCCGGTGACAAGAATTTAAGGGGGTGCAAAAAAAGATTCACCTATTTGTGTAAGAAATCCATCCTCCTCTTCTTGGATGTTGCTAACCTTAAATTCCGACATTGGATTATACGATTTTATTCGTGAAAGATTAATTCTACCATGAAATCGTATTTTTAAGTTGACATTAAAGTCTGCAATTGGAAAAATTCTGTGTTAACCCGGAAATTTTTCACTGAAAGTCAATTTAACTGTAATTAAATGACCTTGGCAAATGAAATGGTTTTTCGTTTGATCCAATATATTATCGCTTACTATATTACATAGTGGATAATATAATGGGGTAAGTAATTTGTAGAATTCATTACTGAAGTATATAAATATTAGAAGAATGTATATTATAAGACCGAGCCGAATACACAGTTGAACATTATGAAATACCTGTAGCCAGCCCTTAAAAACATTTTAAGCTGTCTTATCTTAAATATTGAAAAAAAAAACTCCTTAACCGTGAAACACAATCATAGCTATTATGTTATAAATATTATTGATCAATCAGAAAGTTATCATTGTAGGTATATATTATTATTATTGTACGTGTAGTTAGGGAATTATATCGAAATCAAAGGTAAAAATCCGTACAACTACCTATTGCAAGCATGTCGATAACTCATCGTAACGCTCGTTTCGTTGATTTCATTCGTTCTTTCGGTCCCAAAATTTTAGCTTATAGGGAGTGCAATGCTCCAACGTCGACCAACTTTTGCATACAAAAATTATGTGTCACGTGGTTCATACTGGCATGACGTCACAAATACCATACTAAATTTAACCGTCTGTGTCTCGGTTGGGGGTGCACAGCGTGTTATGCTCTCCTTACGCGTCATCAACCGACTTTCATGCGTATTCTGAATTGGCGCGGAATAATTTCTGTTTTTGCAATATTTTCCTATTGGGAACACGCGGGAAATTTAAAATGAGTGAATTAGTATAATTATTATGTTTGAATATCATTTATTAATAGAATATGTACATGGGACTCATTGGAGTGCAGTGCACAATTTGCTCCATTGCAAAAGCCGTCCCTGACAAATATATAGATGAAAGTCAAAGTACTAAGATACTTCCTATGATACGAACCGCACATGATTGAATTTTCTTTTGGTGGTTTTAGGTACACTAAAAATAAAACGTTTTGTTCATAATTATGATCCAGCTCCGCGGGCCACGCGTTAGCCACGTCTGCTCTCGACTCTATAGACATAGTTTCAAAAAACTGGAGCAGAAAAATAAACACTTATTCAGCATTCCTCGATTCAACAATCTCCTAACTGCTTGTCGTGCTTTGCGAAGATATAGTTGGAAATTTAATAATTTATTCAAATTTTCCTACCCTTACTTTGCGAAAGACTGTATGTAAAATAAGCTTCGCTTGCTCAAAAAAAAAAATCCAGTTCGTTGAAATGAACTAAATTACTTCAAAGAATTTCATTTTTTTCAGCTTGTACGAAATTTCATTACGTTTATATAATTGAATGGCTTTTGCACTCTCTGTACCGTCAAGTATTTTTTGCGTCTATAAATATGTAATTATTTGCTCTTTTATTTAGGTACTTGATTTTCAAATTTAACTTACGTACTTTTAATAGAATATGACATTAAAGTTTGTACATACCCGTTCGATATTGGAGACTTCTACGCTTGACAGATTTTACATCAATTTAATTAGTTTAATTATTTTCAGTTTTTATTCACTATATCGACGGTGTTCTGGCCAATTGATGTATCCCTCAAAAATGGAATTGTTCAAGAGAGAGTGAAAACTATTTTTATCGAAAACGCTATATGATGAGTTATGAATCTTTGAAATGCACTTATGTAAATTCTTATGTTTGCGGATACGGGACTAGACGTAGGGAGTGTCGATATAATAGTGCTTTACATCAAGTGGCCTGGTCAAAATTTTGAAACTTATAACCAATGTAAAATGATGTTTCCCTTCTAAAAAGTGGTCAGTTATTTTTTTAAATTTACATCATTTGGCCGGGACCTGCTCTGTCGTCTTTGAAATGAGATCCAATCCTTAACTCATTTTCGTATTTTTTGAGGGTTACATCAATTGGCCAAAACACCGTTAATATCGTCTATTCAATCCTTAACTATCCTAAACGCCAAACCATACAATGCGCAGGAGAACGAAATTAAGAAATTACGATCCTATAATTCGATTTTAGTCCTGTTATATCGAACAATCCTAGACATTTAGGATTTAAAAAGTAATGAATTTAAACTATTATTACGTTTCAAGACTACGGTCATTTCGCCAGTGGTCGGCCAGTTAAGCGACAGGTGTACTTTCAAAAGGGATTTTGAATTAATGAATGATAAATATATATTTTTTTCGCTGTTATTCCGTTAAACAGAGATTAAGTAATATAACTCAACTAAAAATAAAATAGTTAGTACAAAAAAATGCCAACTCTCCCAGTGGTCGACCCCCAAAATCCAATGGTTGGCCTTTCGTTGCCCAGTGTTCGACCATCACTATGAAACTTCATAAATATCGCGAACGAATTTACTGAAAGTAGACAGAACAATATAAAACATACTGATGCAAAGCATGACAATATAAAGTATATTTTGTTAGCGAGCCCCATACAACATGAAAATGTCGAAACTTGCGAAGTAAAAATGTGATTTTTTTAATTGCGTATTGCTTCATATAGGTTAGTATAGATATACGTTGGCAATTGGCAAGACTACCTACAGAAATGTAGGAGATTTCTAGGAAGGAAAAAACGTATTTTGAAAAATTGGGTTTTAGGATAGTCTAGAATTGAATAGACGATATGTCGGTATCAAAACGAGAAAACATGATTGCAATCGTCGTTAATTAAACTTCTGCGAATCGATATAGTTTATGCTCCGTCGAGCGTTTTGATTGTTGCAATTTATCGTTTAATTAAAAATGTAATTCCGCTGTAGTTATTCCCTTAACAATTGCTTTGCCTCAGTTTCCGAAATGTAATTTTACTACGCTGCCTTTGGATGGGTGATGATATCATTGATAACTCGTAATTCAATCAACTAGAGTGCCAGTTTAATTATTAAATTGTGTATTCCCGGTATTGGGAAAGTGGAAGCGTTATAAACTTTATTGTGTATTATTCGTCGGTTGATATTTGCTCATGAAGATAGGGCGATCGTTTATACATGAAAAAATAATCCGATCAGAACAAAATTCTTGGCCATGAAACGAACGAAAAGAATATCTTGTCATTCCCAGACGACAAAATATTCTTAAGTACACAAGAATGCTAAAATATACAACACCGGTAGAACATGATCGAAAAATTGTAACGTTTTTATCACAAATTTGGAATTGTTCTAGTTTAGTACGTTTCCATGTATTTCGTCACTAACGACCCGGGCCTCACCTTTCAGCACCTTCAGGGATTCGAGTACACGAATTAACTAGAACTGACAATTGGATAGTGTATTACTCCTAAGGTGTTAACTCTCAATTCTTGGTGGAAAGGCATTTTTAAAAATAAATCACAATTAGTTTGTGCTACTTTCACACGTTTGAGAGTTTCAAAACGTGTGGAAGTAATTAGCACAAACAAATTGTGTTTTATTTTAAAATACATTTTGTATATCGTTTATGTATAAGACAAATTAAGATAAACTATTATCACTACGTGGAGTTAGGAAATGCGTAGAATACCGAAGTGGTTAATCTGTGGTAGTTTTAAAATGCCAGTGGTTATTATTACTTTTGATCCACCTGTAACAACTACGAAAATCCTGTAAAAACCTCTGAAAACTCCAGTTATAAATATTAGAAAAAATTAAGATTATGTCCATAATATTACTAGTATTTTTTACCTGGCTTCACCCAAGGTAGGGGTCGTTCACATAACACTTTTCGCTTCCTTTGGGCATACTTCTTTTAAAACGCACAAATTAAGAATTTCACCATTTTAAGTTTTCAGTTTTATGTTTTCAAATTTTTGCTCAATCTTTTGACTTTTTACAAATTTTACAATTCAAGCATGAAAAACTTGTTATTTACAACATTTCTACTTTAACATATTTATAGTTGCCATGCGATATGAGATATGACGTTATAACGATGACAATCACGGAATATTTGGTATGGAGCGGTTGCTAAGCAATCTTCCTCGGCTTCTGTTGATTTTTTTATTACGTCTCTATAATGTCCAAAATATAGCGTTTTCAGTTTGAGGTTAAAAGTTGAGAGTTGAAAATAGCACAGTTGATCTAGAAATGGTACCCAGAATGACTTGTGAAAATTTCACGTCGTTACTGTACACTGTTCGGGAGGAGTTCTTGTGATCGACAGACATACAAACAAACAGATTTTTACATGAATTTTGTGCTATATAGTAGGGATAAATATATTGCTTAGATAATACTAGAATTTCATTAAAATCTATGAAAATTAGACTTAGAGTAGACGATTAAACGTGATCACAACCTGGTTATTTAAATATCTCAAAACGCTCTTTGACTTGTTCCACTTTGGACTGAGGTATTGATATACATATAATCAAGTCAAAAAGTTTGACAACTCACGTAATTAATGTGTAAACTGCAAGCCAGTTTGCTTACGACTCATGAAGATTTTAGGTTTTTAAGGCACACATATTAATAGTTTTTATTTGTTTAATTAAACTAAAATATGCTATGTATTATATTAAAAATTAATTTAACTGTAAACATAGCCAAATTTTTTAAAGGTTTATAATTAATTTAGACTAGTCTTACCGCGTCACTCATATTTGATTGCGTTATCAAAAATTTACGTACATTTATTTCCGATCATTTGTCATTCTGACATTTATCCGGGCAGGCACGGCACGTGGACCGCAGGCTTTGTATCGCTCTATCGAAGCTGAACCCTCGTTCGGATCGCACCCCCCCCACCGTTCGCACTTTAATAATAATTTTCGAAATTGTAATGATGTTTACATTTTGAGGCGTCTCTGGATTTTGCCGAACCGTGTTGTCCTTCAATTTTAAACCTTTTTAAGATAAAACATGTTCTTCATTTTAGGTCCTCGCACTTTGAAATAATCTCACGTTCTGCCGTGTTTACGCTCAACTTATTTTTGCATCTGAAGTTATCTTAGAAACTTCATCCAGACTATTGTAAAAAAGAAGTTTTTATTTTTGAAGAAATTTGCTGTCTACGTTTTGTCTTTTATTTACAAGAAAAAACAATGTTTTAAGAAGTAAAGATGTTTTAATACCTGAGTTATATATTGCAATCTATTACACCTATCAGTTCAGAGTGTCTACAGTTTGTAACGTTTGTTTGCTTTTAGTTTATTTTAGAGATTGTAGAATTATACATTAATAAAATATATATTTATCTTATCATAATATATTACAATCATAAGGGGTATTTCGTGTAATAATTATATATTTTTTTTGTTGCATCTCTTTGATGTTAAGATCATATTAGATTTTTTTAATTTATATGATTTATCAGTAATAGGATAAAATATCAAAGTCAAGTTCTTCGACATTTTATTAGTTAATTGATAGCTATTTCGACTTCACGCCAACGTCAGAACTATGCTTAAACTTAATTTGGCTTACCTATGTATACTGCTGAACAAGAGACAGGCAAAAGTATGTCATCTCACTCATTCTCACATCATAACTTCTATTAAAAAATAAAATACTTAACGTACTTATTGTGTGTTTGGAAAAGGACATTACTTACATTATAGTATTTATTAGTCGTTTACGTAAATGCATTGATTTTTTTGATTATGCGTAATTACGTGAGCTTCGTATAATGGTTAAGTAAGGATGATAAATTAATGTTTGCTTGGCCACTAAGCAGATTTGATATTTTATCCTATTATGATGGAATTCTTCAAAATATACTTACTATCGAATTCGCGCTGAAGTGAAACGGGTCATATTTATAAATTAAATCAAAGTCGGTACCTACGGCTAAAAACTACGTTTTGTTAAAAAGATGAATAGTAGTGAGAAAATTGAATAGTGTTTTGCTGTCGGTTGAAAATGGGTGAAACCGGTCTTGAACTAAAGAAATTATTAGCATGCACTGAAAGTTGTTATTCGATATTTATAAACAAGTCAAATATCTTTGTAGTTATAATATTTAATTTTTTAAAATTCTTGTCTCTATCAATTTTGTACAAATTGTAAAAGCGTTTATATTTTTATTGTATTTTCGTCAATTAAAAACGCAATCTTCTCAACTCAATTATTGTAGGTAAGTTTAACTACCCCTTTATAACCCCTAGAAATAGTTGTTTAGTGTAGGAAATCAAATTATTTTAGTCTCATCTGAAAGGGGTATGTTTTTTCGGTGTAAGAACACGAAGCTGACGTTTTAGATAACCGCTATTATGGCGCTGAAAACAACCCCTAAATATTATCACACTAGCTTCACGATCTCAAGAGCACGGATTACAGTTTCAAAATTTAGCGATTTTGACTTCGCTGGTATCATTATTAGAGATGTTTCGAAAATCCCTGGTTAAAGTGAAGCTGTCGGTTTTGATATGCCCAGGGAAAGGTAGTTGTGCCTTGAAATATAATGAAATCATGCGGGTACCCTGGCATATTATATGAGCAAACATATACAAGTATTAGGGCTGGCAAGTGTCCTCTATTTTTAAGGAATGTTCACTTTTCGTTATCTTGTACTTTCATTTTTACTTATTGTCATATGTAAAACAATAGGCTTTTGGAAATAGATTATACATAAACGGTTAACACTCTTTGCACGTTCATAAAAAGTATAACTTATTCATTGAGCGTTTTTAATACACAAATAATATCTCTACCCCAGAAGTAAGAGGTCGTTTGTCCATATAATCACGAAAATGAGTTAAGTATACAACTTTTCTTGTATTTTTTTTAAATACTAAAAGTAGTAAAAGAACGGGCGTACAAAATGTGATAAGATTCTAAGAACTAAAATGTTATGTTATATGAAATTTTTTTAGTTAATGAGTATTTGACCAAATATAGTCGCATTATTTTACTATTTGCTCTCTCCTGAACTTTGTCCTCAAAGTAAAATGAGTTGGCAACCATAACCGATATAGTACTCAAGTTATACCCATAATTATAGCCAGGGCTTATCAATTATTAATAAACTGAGTTCGAGTCCCAGTTCGAGTCCATTCGTGTGCTCGAATGCCTGAAGATATACGAAACCCGGGTCATGACAAAATATATGGAAGGGCTTATAATCAAATTATTAATAAGTCGATGTCTTAAATTGGTAATAAGGTCTATAATCTAGATTTTAGCTCGCAAGCTTATTTAAGATAAATCAATTAATTTGAAATTCATTTATCGTCAGTTAAGGTTTGTAGATCCATTACTGGAAGACTTCCCTTTTGACAACCAAATTTTACATTATTCTAGTCAGCTCAATAAAACACCGAATCCTCGTTAATGCTACAAATCTTTGTCGTGTCTTTAATACCTTTCAAGGTGTTGGCTGTCAATTCTTCGTCGAAAGGCATTATATTTTCAAAAATAAAACACAGTTTGTTTTGTATTTCTATCATACTTTTATAATGATCAGGACCGGTTTCGTTTATTGCGAGCATCATCAACCGATAAAATATAAATTTTAACAAGGCTATTTATATAAAATTTAGTTAATCACAAGTTCATTTTAAGGTAGGATATCAAACAATTGGTTCAAAAACTACAAATTCGGTACAAATTATACATAAACGAAATTAAAAATTTAACTCTTCATATTTAGTCTAACATCACTTCTTTGCAGTATCACCAAGAATTTCCGCCCCACAATTTCAGAGTATGTTCGCACACCTTAAGTGCTTCTTTCTCATTTGCTTCTCGACGGATAAAGTTATTTTTACCTATCTTTATTGCTACCGAGGAGTTGCGCGTCGACTTATATTCGTAAGCCAGGCAGCTCGCCAGCCAGTCCTTTTCGCGCTTCCATTCCATCGAGTCTTTTGTAAAAACCATCTTGACCGAAAAAATAAATCGAAACATTCAACTGTTTTTACTAATTATTTCTGTCAAAAACAATAGTAAACCGTTAATTTGAAAAACGATCATCATCTGCAGTTGGCTCTTTACATACTTTGATAACACAAAGCTTGTTAATTAATCTCACCATTTTACACTGAAACCGTTCCTGTTATTTCAATAAAAATTATGAATATTTTTCATTGCAGCCAATAAATGAATACTGGATTTATCACTTTCATGTCACGCTTAAAAATTTTGCCACAACTCATCCGACCGCTCTGTATAACAAAGCATCTGAACTGACGATATTGGCGAAGTCATTTTCTTATTTATATTTATTTGATGTTCTCTGATGAAAGACAAACGTACGAATTCAATATTGCATGAGATTAAATTTGAATTGCAAATAAATCGAGGATTGAAACCAAAACCAACAATGGAATGTTTCGTGATGCGCTGTCGTCGGCAGAGAGGGCGTCTGATGAATTGAGCGTCGGTTGTCAACGCTAATGCCTCAGGTTGATGTCTTTGCTTAGAAATTAATTGAATATCGTGCACTATCATTTCAGTGACGTGTTGGTTTGATAGCACACGCTCATCAGTTGCTATCTACCGGCGTCAAATTGAACCTATTGTACACAACTCGACTGTATAATGATTATCCTGTATGTACACATCATTCGATGTATTGTAGTGTCCAAACGAACAAAGACAAAAGTTTTGATTACCTTTTAGGCTCACTGTTTTAAAAGTGTCTTTAACGACTCGGGTTTCGTCTTAAAATCTTCAGCTGAAAATTATTACTGCCACTAAGTCTTGAAGCTATATAAACGTTAATTGGGAAAAACGTCACATAAACAATTACAAAAATTGATTTCGCGATTACAGGGCATCATTAAAATGTAAATGGGGAAAATATAGCATAAAGATACCCACTGATTTTTAAATTGGTGGGTTTTGTTAGCGTACATATCTGATGACGTATTGTTGTGGGAATTAAATTATTTTATTGCTCGAGTAATTTATGATTATTTTACGATAATTAACTCATCTCACGCTAAGAATATAATAATGGGGAGTTAATGAGATTAAGTTGTCCGTTAAAATTGGTAACCTACTTAACTGTGCCAGTGACGAAACGCACGGAAATGTACAAAAATTGAACGATTCAAATTTGTAAAACAACGTTTTTGAATTATTTCCGCAAGCAAGTCACCGTGTTAGTAAGTGTCTTGTTGTTGGTATCATTTATTTCGTGTCTATTGAAAATTTCCGCTTGAAACGACGATAATTGCTTTTGTCTCGTGAAAGGGGTTGTTTGTTCATAAATAAATATCGCCCGTCACCCGATATTGCAGAGCTTATATTGCTGTGCTATCTTTAGCAAGATTGTTGTTTTTTTTCTTCCCGTAGTTTTACTGTTGTCGAAACATGCAAGAATAGGCTATGCAAGCTAGCGATGAGAATAATTAAAGAGCTCGCGTCGCGGCGTTTTCTATAGTGGTCTTAGTTTTTGTTTTTTAAACCTTTTCATATCGCCGGGCGTCGTAAACTGAAACCTGGCACTACAGCCATGAAAAGCGATGATAATAATGGACTTGCCAACAAACGGAAGTGGGTGCAACTAAGGCATCCAATCACGGACCCTTTTTCTAATCCCGGGATTGATTTTTTTCAATCCCGGGGTCCCAGGATTTTGGGATTGCAAAAAAGCCAGGTTTTCATATTTTTTATTTTACACACTCATCCCTCAATTTATGTAATAGATACGTTCCATAATAAACTGTGCAAATGAAAGTCGTGAAAAAAAGATATACATAATTATGCTAATACAAAACTTTAAAAAAAACCGTGAAAAAAGAGGAGGATTTGCAGCACATACAAAAGGTGTCGATATGTTTCAAAAAAAAAAAAACACGTAAAATATACTTATTTATTTATCATCAGAATATATTATTGGTATCATATCTACCAAATAATAATAACTATACACACGTGGAATCACATAAAACCATATTGTTTTATTTTTAAAATATTATATGTATTTCTCATTCGATTCTTTTAGGTGCTGAGATTTTAGGAGTCTTGTTGTTTGTGGGACTCGAATATTAACACGGTGTCAATAATATGTTATTAAATTTGTTACATTTATACACAAAAGATTTTTGTAAATACAAAGAGATCTATGATTATGAATAGAGTCTGTAGTTAATCTAATACTATATCACGAATATTCTTATTTATATATAAGATTAGTTTATGAAGTGAATACAAATATTTTGCATTCAGACATTTTAGAAGTCACTTAATTATGTAGAAAAATAAACACTTACCTTGTAATTATGTCGTATTAAAATGTTGTTTAAAATTACAAATGATCAGTCTCTCGAAGATCCTGCTAATTTCGGGATTGTTGTCCTGTACCGTCAATAGTTACTACCCTCAGTAGAGTTGCCGGCTGGTCGCCGCGACCAAGATATGATTTATTTTTGTGTTTGGGATAGGTAATAAACTTTTGCTGCCCGTTCTATTTCATGTTTGGACTTAAGCAAAGTAGTTGGGGCTAATATTATTAACACACTATGAGCGGGCTTTGCTAATAAGTCACAGGTACGTGCAGCGGCAAATGAAAAAAAAAATTATAATCTTCCAAACTAGTGGTTATTTTTAATGAGATTTTGAATGCATACTAACCGTATATGCAGCTGCCTATTACTGCATGTTTTTCATCAAATAATTTAAGCTTGCATAAGTATATTACGGTTATCAAACATTCACAGCAAGATTTCTATAAACAAATAATTATTTCATTAAAAATACATATTTTATCCCACATAATACTATTTGGTACACAGAAATAATATGTGGATAACGTACCGATTCCTATACCGATTTCGATTTAAATCAGGGAGGATTTCGGAAATTCGATCAATACATGTTGTTATTTTTGTGACATTCACTGGTGCAACGGGCGTTACATACACGTGCATGGGCTTCGAATGCATTTTGATTACTAACGAAGTCTCGCTTTTTCGCTTACTCAATAGAAAGATAATCAAGTGTTAGAAGAAACCAAACGACCAATATTTTAAAGGCTTCATTACGAAATAATATTTAAATTATTAAAACAAACGACCAATATGATTTAAAGGCTTCATTACGATAGCGGAGATGTCGGATTTTTCGCTCTCGCACCAAAGAAAATTTAAATGCAAGAAGAAGACAGACACAATTTAAACCAAAAAAGACTCTTTACCAACATTAATTATCAATACCAATAACACTACACAAATTATCTCATAAAAAATATGCATGCGTATATGTAGGCGATTCATATAATATTAAGTGTTGGTGTGTAAAGGAAAAGAAGTTTTTTTTTCAATGTATGTGTAGCTGTGACTGTCCTCAAGAGATAGATATATAATAATGATTTGAAAAATCGAGTAAATATAGTTACCCGCCTTTAAAGCGGATTGGGCGGAAAAGGTAGGACTACTCTTCCCGCCCTTAAGCACCAGTCAAGCGGGCAGGTAGGGCTACTCTTTCCACTCAAGATGTGTTAATTGTGGCGTTTTGGAGATTTTGCAAATTTGTATTGGCTTGTTTTATCACTGCCACGGGGACCTGTGCTCACCGTGGAAGCAATTGCCCACCATCACACTGTAAAGTATAATTAGCTTTATGATCAGACCTTAGCTTCCCGTTCCTTTCTCGTTAGCTCTATCTCCTTCTGAGGTAGAAACTGTCTCTCTGGTCAAGAGGAGACAACGTCTAAAATCGTAACAATAGTCATATGAAATTTACGATAAAAAATCGACGCGTTCATCTATTTCTATTGTAACACTATTTTTTTATTGTCACCCGTTAAATTGAGTAGTTTGGAAAAATCTACCCACACAAAATGAAAATTATTATTAAAATGAAAATCAGTATTTTCATTTTTAGTAAATAGATTTAACATCTATCTGTCATCCATGTAACGACGGTGGGGGAAGCCTTCTTATATTATAAAATTATGTCGGCAAGCTCACTTACTTCATGGAAACTTAGTGTGGAAATGAATGTCGGGAAATTTTCAACCGGACGGTAGGAATTATGTTGCCGAAGCATATTGTTAATCTTTCTCTCGCCGCGGGGAGGCAGCCAGCGCAGTGTGCCGGCGCGGTCGCTGCATTTTTAATTATGTTTTAACGAGTTGGCGTGTTTCAGTAGTTCTACGAGTTGCGGCTTTGCGTTCTCGTAATATCATAAATACGGTGCGGTATTTGCCCTCTGCGCCAGAGGTCTACGACGCGCCAACCTCCTTCAATAGCTGTCGAATGAACCTCCGAGTGCAAAAGCTCTATGTGCTGGCGTTGGAAATGTATCGCGGTTTACCTTATCCGGTTATTGTTCAGCATTTTATCGTGGGCATAGTGGCCAAAGGCGATATGTCGACAATCGGCTGTTTTGAGTTATGAATGCAGTTACGATAGATTTTAGGACTGTCTATTGTGTGAAAAAACGATTTCAGCCTTATTACGTGTATTTTTTATAAGTAATTTTAAAGAAATCAATATAAATTAAGTCAATTTTGTTCACAGTTATTAGTAACAACTATCCCTTTTAAGGTGTTAACTGTCAATTCTTGGTGGAAACGCACCTCTTACAAATCACTAAATACTAATCTGAAATCACAAATATAGCTTCATAAAAGTCCACTAACTGAGCAAAAGTTTTTAATGCTTAAATATTTATTGAGCAAATAGCAGATTGGGAAAATTTTAAGAAGAAATTAGTGAACCATTTGAAAACAATGGAATATTAAATATGTAATACCATAGCTGTTTATTGTTAATATTAATTACACATTTAATATTGATTTGTAAGAGGTCCTTAACATTTGAATTGTGCACTATTTTATTTGGTTTATGTATAATTTGTTTGATTATCAGTAATTTCTTGTCTTAGTTCAAGAACCAACTGTTTTATATACCTTAATTTTTAACATTAAATTTTATATATATAGCCCTGTGATGTTTGTATTTTTATCAGTTGATAATGCTCGTGATAAGCGAAACCGGCCCTAATCATTATAAACATGTGGAAGTAGTACACATGAATTGTGTTTTATTTTTTCAAAAAAAGCAAACAACTATACTTAACATTACAATATCAAAGAATTACTAATAATCAAATCGGATTCGTAAATGATTAATGAATCTCATAAAGTGGTTAGTTTAATAAATAATGGGTGAGGTATTTAAATAGAGACGCTTCGATTTCATGATTTTATTAAAAATAGATTATAACAATACAAAGTTTTTTTACTTAACGTCTTCTGCCACTTGTTGTTATCAATTACCACTGATAACTGGTAGGAGGGGAGGTCAATGTCGGTAAGAAAACTAGTCTTATTATGGATGTATTATGATGCTGCATTGAAAAGAAAAGTTATTGTGTTCCCAGAAGAGCACTGAAACAGAGTTGCAGGATGTACATTTGTGACATGTGAAGCGTATATCGGGTCCGTGGTGCAATGGTCAACGCCGTTGTCTTCGGTTACGGATATCTCAGGTTTAAATCCTGGTATTGAGTTTTCCCGGTACTGGATGTCTGTTCGTAGGCATGGATGTTTGTGATGTTTAGCATTCCCTCCCAACCTTCCGATTCTAAAAACCGGGCGTAGCAAGAACGCTTAACTAACCACTAGTCCTATCCTAACCCTATCCTTCTATCCCTACTCTCTTCTCAAAAAAGAGGGGTTGAGCGATGCGATTAACTCATAACTTGTTTTTATGACTTAATGCCTTGTGTAAGTATAACCTCGATATATGAAATAAAAAAGCTTTTAACTAATAAACCGCCGCATCCTTCGAAAATAAATTGTGTCTCCACACATTTCACTAAGGTTATGGTTTTATTATTAATTTAATTTATTAATCAAGCTACGCGAATTGCTGCATTCGCTTTTCCGTTCCAATGTCTTCTTAAACGTAGCCGTTGAGTGTTAATAAAACTCGCGTCATAATTCTAGATGCACCTTAATGCGCAATTACAGTACTTCATGCTCTCGAGTTCTACACCCCTGCTATACGATTTCGCAAAGAAGAGAAATGACACCTATGTGCATATATTAAAAAAGGCGCATATGTATCTTAACACTATCAGCTCCGGCCAAAATCAGGTAAAACACCCCCTGTGCCCGGTCCATTTTTGAAGAAATATCATTTTTCTTAAGCGTTTATTAAAAGTATTATAACTATGGAAACAGTGGATGAATTTAAATGAAACCTTTCAGAATTGTTTTAAACATTTTAATATTTAATTTTTGTCTGGTAAAATTGCCCAAATTTCCCTGTGTGAAGAGCCACACGACAATGTTTACACATATACCGAGTCTCACTCCTTTTCCTGTGCTTTGCACACACCTTGCATGTTCTACATGGCTTATTTTTTTAGATTGACGGTATTGGTATCAATATGTGCTTGGACATAACCCCCTGACAACCTGTCTTATGGATCTTGCAAAATTCTAGCTGGAAGTGGACTCGTTATCACCGTAATATCGTCTCCAGAAGAGGCAATATTAAAGAAATAAAATTTGAGATTTTAAGTCAGTAAAATCAAAACCTATTTTGGGAAAAACAAAAATTAGATGACTGTTTTGGAAAGTTTTAAGTCTTGACTATAATTAAAACCAGGATTCCGTTGTAATACGTATCGTTTGATGACTCAAATATGACTGTTTTTGATATGCTGGTCGATCACGTCAAAACACAGTTTCGGGACTCAAGCGATGGTTGTTGTATCACGTGGAAACACGGCTCCCGGGACTCAACGTGTTAACAGCGTTTCTTTACTATAATTATTTAAAATCTTGGTGTTTTTGTAACTGGATTGTCATGAATAAGCACTCTTTTTAATAAAAAAAACCTTACGCCCTTTGCCGTCGTTATTTATTTATTTGTAAGTTGAAAGTTACTAAAATAGTTAAATTATATAAGTCATACCTTATCTCCGGACAGTATAATCATTATTGCTGAAAAAATGTCTTCAGAATTTTAATTCTATTTTTGCTCTCCTGAAAAATCGTCTCTTTGGGAGGAGGCATAAAATACAGTAATTTATTATGGGTATTCCAATATTTTATGTTGGGATACTTGACATTTGGATTTAATCACTTTCCTCTCATACTGTGTTTTAATTCACTCGCGTTTTATTATAGCCTTCTCAGCATAATAACCATAATTATTATATCATTTGAAATATTGTCCATTGCGGTTGATAATAAATCTTCTTTTCAATAAACGGATTTTGAATTTAAAGTTGAAAAATGGGTTTCAGTGTACATAAGAACTCACAACTAATATATAATATATGCTCATGTTAACCAATTATTAAAAAAAAAATTGAATTGGTGATTATGTATCGTACTCGTATTTAATATCACCACCAAACGGCAAGTTGACATAACAAATTTACCACCGCGCTATGGCTACTGTAGCAAATTAATGAGGCTGAATAAAAAAATGGACTAAACACAAATTTTTGTGTAGAATAATAAACAGTATAACAAAACCTTTGTCATTTGTCACTTTCAGTTTTATGTATATTTACATTTCACCGAATAGATTAGCCATTTTTCGCTTGTCTGATATTTCATAAAATGTTTATTTTTTATGTTTTTCTACGGTCCATTAAACCTGTCGAAAAAGTGCTTTATTATATATTAGTAGTCTTCTTAATATTATAAAAAAACCTTTCTTCAAATACATGCATATTTTCACCTTAGCAGTTTGCGGTATGCTGCCGAGCTTTTCTCATGACGCGGGGACGTAAAACTTTCACAGTCGCATTCGTGAAAAAGTTCGAATATAAAACTTATCGTAAATCTACTTGTTTCTTTTTATTTTGCCGTATAAGGTGCTTACTTGGCAATGGGCGTCCTATCGTAAATATATATATATAAAATTCGAGCGCTCGAATGCCTGAAGATGCCGAAAGGCGAAACCCGGGTCGTTAGTGACAAAATACATGGAAATGTACAAAATCTCAATAATCCAAATTTGATATTGAAATCCCATCAAGCACCCTCAGTCATCGACTTAGTGACGTTAGTGACAAAATACATGGAAGGGTACAAAATCTCAATAATTCAAAATATATATGTAAGAATAGTACAGTTTGCATTGCGAATACATATCCTTGTTAAAAAGGAGAAACACACGGTCTTTCGAGGGGCAAACACACTTCAATGCCCCACTTTGCGGAGCCACTCAGTTCGAGGTGGATGAAAGACACAGGTTTTGGAGACAAAGACACTTCAATGAAACTTACTCTCGTTCACTCGCATTGGTTTTATTGTTACAGCCTAGGCTTGGTACATTTGGACAGTTTTAAAACAAAGGGTTTAATCAATTATAAGTTCAGTTACTCTCAAACAACATTTCCTACTTTACACGTTCAACAGCCAAGGTTTACACACGTTCACAATTACCAAAATGTTACTCCAAACAGTTGATATCTTTACGACCATTTCTCCCTTAATACGGAGAGGAACAATAGATACAGGGGATTTCGGGAGACAAGCAACACTTCACTTGCTCCTGTGGACAACAACCGGTTGTCCTCCTGTCAATACCGTCGACAGGAGTCACTTCCCAAAGGACGATTCCTTCCCTGCCGGAAACGCCGGCTTAATTCCCGGAAAGACAATTCCTTCCTTTCTTCCCGATCACGAACACACGACTTCGAGTACACAACTACTGACTTGTATCTTTCGTTTTTGGCGTCACAAGATCTAAATCACAGGTTCCGAACCTTTTGCCCGAGTGCGTAAGTGGCACTTAAACATTGCTTCTAAAGAATTTATTTTCTAAGACTATTTTTTCATTATATATATCATTGTCCCTTCGAACTTTAAAACTGAGGCATCGATAAAAGTGTAAGCAATTTTTATCTAAATGAATTTGTTTTTTTGCAAGGTTATCTAAGATTTAGGTTATCTGACTAATACACTTTGGCTTGTGCATAACAAAAAATGCAGGGATATAAATCAGATATAAATTGGGCGTTGAAACTAACAACACCTGAACTCTAATTGATAATGACTGCCATGGATTTTTATTAATTATTAAGTAGGATATTCTGCATGCGACACACCTAAAAAAGGTTTGCCATCATTGCTTGACCGTCACTAGTATCCGTCCTTTAGCTGGTTTCCGGGAATTCGTTCGCCCAGCCAGATGTTAATGCTTCACAAAAATTATCATTGCTTCTCAATAAAGCGCGGCAAAATTTAAAACTATTAGTAATTTAACGATGAAGATGACTTTAAAACTTTTAATAATTGTTGCGATTTTCCTACTAAATTTTCTCAGTGCTTTTAAACCATCACATATTATATTTGCATTAATAGGGGGAGTCTGTAGGCGGGTCTTAAATCACCGGAAGACACTTGTCCGCCCCGTAAGTACGGGGAGTTGTCAAAAGTTTTATTGTGACAGATTTTCGTTGCCGTAATTCCTCACATTTTTTTAATGCCCTAGGGTACTCAACGTTGTTCCCACCACCGCCAGCTACAGCTTCACATTCTTCTCACAGTGTGTATTCCGCAGCCTAACAACATTATGCGTGTTTTAAATTTTTGCCAGGATTGTCCGATTATAAATTCTTCCAGACTTGATTGCATGCACTCTAGTGTGCAGGAAGTTAAGTTATAAATAATAATGTTAAAAAAGGGGGTTAATGTCTTTAAAAATTGCGTTCCAATCGTTTTCAATAGGACGCCGTACATTCTTTAGATTGTCGCTATAAACTTGCTTATTTAGTCGAGTACCCAGTTGTGTAGTTGCCCCACCTGCACCCGTGATGTGCTTACAGCCGCTTTTCACGGCCGCCTTCCATAACGCAATGAAAATCAAGAAATTAAACAAATTTACTCGTCATGCTCTTGGCTCGACGCAGAGCAGCACGAGTCCGATGTTTTAACCGTGCGCTACTGTGCTTAAGAAAAGAAAAGATACAGAGAAATAAAAGAAAATGTGACTTGCTCAGCCACTTAGTAGGCATGTAGGCAAAATGTTAATTTCTTCCAATATTATGAGGATATGAAGAATAAAATACTCCCACTGACTGCACTGAAGGGGTCCTTGTCGGCTTTCGCTGGCCTAGACAGCATAGTTTAACTATTAATCAAGATACTAGTGGGGTTTTCCCACTACCACCCGTTGTGTATGTGCAGCCAATATCTCATGGCGGCCTTCAACAACGCTATCGACAGAAAAAGTGAGTACCGCTAATATTCATGGCCCGAGCAGAGCTGCATGGGACTGATTTTGTATCATGCACCAGTGTACTTTATATCAAGTTAATAAAAACTTTTGTATTTGATACCATAAGAATCATTAATCCTTATTTTGAACATTATATAGTAGAGTCTGCACGGGCCCGGGATTAGGAATTTGTTTTTCAGAAAAATATTTAGTAATATCTTCATTTCATCTAAACCATGCGGCAATATTGTTCATCAAAAACCTGAATAACTTAAATAATTAACCTCAATGTTTTTATTAATATTGTTGAAAAAAGTAACATTTATTGTTTGAAATATGTTCGGAATTTAAAGCTGAGAAACTTTGAAATTGAATCTAAATCTGGATCAATGCTTCTGTTTATATATGAATGACCAATATATTTATTCGTTAATACATAATAATAAAATGTGAATGATAGTTCGAATCTGCTTTCCATTGGTTTTAGATGGTTGTTTGTATTTAAAAAAAATGCATATTTCGCTCCAGTCTCTATAAAAGTTAACCCTTTTCTGCGTTTTTTCTTACACATTAAATCTCGGTAATTTACAATTAAATTTCAAGAATTTATGGCGTAAATCAGTTTTAAAAAATCTGAAAAACAGGTGTGAACTCTTTGCTAGACAGGCTTGAAAACTTTACTATTTCGATGGAAAAATGCTATATCATAAAGAAATACTAATACTGAAAATGCAATTATTAAAAAATATATTTCTTTACGTCATATTACGATTTTAGCTGTGAGGGAAAAGAACTTATTATTTCATCTAAATGTTGTAGCTTATTTTATTAAGTAAATTTTGTACATCCACGTTGTGGCTTCATTTATTATGTATTTATACATTATGGCAGCGGTTTCCAACGTTTATGCTACAAAGCCTCCCTTAAGAAAAATTTATATTTATTATTTATATAAAAAATACAAAATTATTGATGTACAATCCATTAATATATTGTACATTAAAATTGAAAATTAATTAAGGACAAGATATTCAGCAGATTTTACTAACACAGCATTAACTATTCACAACAAAAATATAACAAAATTATTTTTCCTTGCTTTACTTTCAGCAAAATCTATTTTATCTGCCAGTTGGTGTTCTATTGAGAAAAATTCTAGATTTTTTGATCGCAAATTGCTCACGCTGAATAGTTTTTTTTATTAATTTTAACTACAAAATGATAATCCAATATCTTCTGACCGTTCACAACAATTTTTTCTTTCTGCCTCGACATTGAGGCTTCTTGATAATCCTGAGATTATTTTTATTTGTTTATTACCTACGGAATTTTCAAAATTGCTGCCTCTAAGAGTATATTTTGCCAATTAGTAAAATAAGCATTCATTCATTGAATTTTTAATGTTGTGTTACGATATGAAGTTTTATTTATTTGTAGATATTATGTTATGAAAATTGTTTTTTAATCAAAAAATTTTGGCGCCTCCCCGGCTAGAAACCACTGCACTATGGTATAACGTAGTTATTTATATGTGTGTACATTCTGTACAAATACGTCTATCCAGCCAAACTTCTTAACAAATTTGTTTAAATTTAATGCTAAGCAATCACTTATATCATTACTCGTATGATCCTAAAAGGGTTTTACGCTGCAGTTTATCTAGGGACTAGGCTTACCCCTAAGATTATCCGTAATGCTTTCAATTAAGTGCTAACACTACTAGCGCTCTGGGGACGATTATGCCGAGGCCAGTGGCCCATTTGGTTTAATTGGTTGTCTCGTGAAATTGTCTGGTGTCACCTCTCCTTTGCTTTTCCCACGATGTCACGCGAGCTTCGTGTATTGAATATTGAAAGATTTCGTGTAAATTGAATTTTGTATGACGCTAGTTACGGGGTTTGGGCTCCGATCGTAATCACATTAAGGTGGTTGCCTTTGCGAATTTAATCGATTCGTGATTGAAGTGTGTCGCGTAATAATTATTTGGCACGCATAAGTAATAATTATTAGATTAGTATGTGTGAATCACCCACAATAGATAGACAGCAAAACTAGTTCAATATCACATGGTGCCTACAAGATTCTCTTTCCCTCGCCAGTCTTCTTGCTTCCTCTCAGGACATCCCTGCGTCCCGTATCTCCACCGAGTACATTCGATGGATGGTCATCAGCCGCCTTCCAGCCGCATTGAAGAGACAAGCATTTTTCAGGCATCCGCAACACAGGTCCAAGCCAGGTCGCAATGAGAGGTTGGTCCATCCGCTCTCTTACCTCCGAGTTCCTGACCCAAAGTCAAACCCACCATACACCTAGTATTCACCGCAACCATCTGTTTTCGAAGCACAGTATACGGTTACTTTGTGCTGTAGTGAGATGCCAATTCAATTTATGAAATTAAATTGAATTACGCATATTTGTGCAGTTACGGCAATAAAGTTGCGATTTTGTCATCAAATATATAAAAATCAATGTGTGTTCGTATCTTATGCGCTGCCATACCGTTCATCCGATTCCGATAAAACTTTGTTCCGATAAAGTTATTGCTTGTACTTGCGCGAAGGTTATTGTCATTAGTAAATTAACTTACAGTAGATCTAATTATATGTATATGTCGTCTGTGGAAAGGAAAAAGGACGTAACCCACACACCAAAAATATTTGTGTATAGCCCAACCAAAACGTGTATTAAATAGTATGCATTGTGATTATCGAAAAAAAATATTTTGAAAAGACGGAGGGATAAGTCGTTTTGCCTTTTTACAGTCGATATATTGTATGTTTATTTATAAATATAATGTATTGGCACGTTTTGTGTGAGTTATACACAATATTTTTTGGTGTGGGTTACGTCGTTTTTCCTTTTCATAGTCGATATATATATATATATATATATTCAAATGAATGTTTGTTTGACCCGTATGCGTTCCTATACTATACAACCGATTACGATGAAACTTTGGTGAGTTGTTGTAAAAATAAGACCTAAAAAATCTAAAAAAAGAATCAAATAGATATAAACAGCGACATTTCAGTTCGTGTGTGACATAACAAGTGGTTTTAATTGTTAAATTCCAATTGCCTGTCTTAAATGAAAAATTTAAATGGGGAGATGTACTGCTGCCGCGCACCCCAATGATTCCGACAGATATGCCAGTCGCGTTCAAACGTCTGCAGTTTCCGGTGCGACTTCCATTCGCAATGACCACCAACAAAGCACAGGGCTTAAAAAACAGTGTGTGGACTAAGTTTGGAAAATCCATGCTTCTCACATGGACAGCTGTATGTGGACTGCTCACGTGTCGGAAAACCTTCTGATTTATTTGTGTACGTACCAAACGGAAAACAAAAAAATTTTCAACCTCGGTCGTTAGTAACGAAATACATGGAGATGTACAAAATTTCAACAATTCAAATATGATATTAAAATTTCATCAAACACCCTCAGTCGATATCTTAAATAATATTAAACAATAAAAAGGCAGTCCCATCAACAGAGATGGATGTACGAGTTGGTTTTACAGATTTTTCGCTAGCATTCAATCTTTCCAAAAAAAAAACTGAACACTATGAAGATTATCGGTATAGCGTGCAAATTAAACTATGGTCTCTTTCTGTTCACGAATTATTGAAATATTTTCTTTGAGATAGTAAATCTTTATTACAATTGAGTTTTACCAGAATATGTGCGAACTTAACGAACGAAAGAAGAATAATCGAAATATTAATCGAAGTAAAATCAAGATAACAAGATAACAAGACACCGTTGCCATGCATTCAGGGGGATAGGCTGGTTTCGCAAAGGTATGGGCGGGCGATTTAATAGCCGCAGGATGCCATTGTGTCTGGGTCACTCTGCACTCGACACATCTCCGTGTCCACGAAATTGTTTTGCCTAATCACTTTTCCCTTGGGGCACGTTGTGGGGCATTGCAAATTAAATTTACATAATAATTCTCCATAAATTTTATTTTGCCGTCATAACATACGCCAGACAACCATTTTATGTAAAATAAAATATTTTCCAAAGAAAAAATACGCCTTCTAGTATTGCATTATGTCACTAGATGTCACAGCGTTGCTGCGAGCCATGGAGACATTGAGACATGATTAGCATGTCATGAGATGTCACCCTGCATTAAAATACTATTTTTTCATATGTATTTGAAATGTCTTTTATGTAATGCCCATATTGTAAGCGTTTGAGTATTTATACATTAGACTTGATGTGACTGCAAAATATTATTCAAAAATATACCTTATTTGTGCTACACGATTAAATAAATGCCAATTTTCCTTTCATTTAATGATGTTGGTCAGTATTTTAAGTACAACAGATGAGTTGCTGAATATATTGGTTGAAATAGCATTTAGTTGGTAGAATTCTACTATAATAGTTTATTTAAAATTAAAATATTTAACATACTAATTGTGTTTTTGAGTTGTTCTACGAAAAGGAACATACGTGGTATTATTCATTAATCGTAAATAAATGCATTGAAATTGTATTGATTATGCACAATATAGTTATACTTCTTGTAATTAAGGAGGTTATTACCTTGATTATATCTATTATTTTCCAGTTGTGCGCGAAAATTAAGCCTATATACTTTATTTACACAAATACAGGCTTACCGGACCTGAATTAGATGACGTGAAGCGGATATACCATATTTACTTAATACTTAATTAAAAATTGTCTGAACTATTGAAAAGGAGATCGTAAAATAATATTAACTAAATATACATATTTTAATCCTGTCCTCTACCAATGACGATCATATGGACTCCAAATTGACTTTATTTCAACAGAATTTTCCTACGAAAACTCTGCTAGTTACTCAGTTGCCCAACCCGTCTTTTTCAAAGGAAGTAGGGGTAGAAGAAAAGGGCCAGAGCAGGACTAGTGATTGGCTTATCGCGCGTATCGTTTTAGGATCGGATGGGTGTGGGGGAATTTGAGTCGTCTTACGAGTATCGTACAGAAAAAACCTGTCCGTACTGGAATTTGAACCAGTGAATACCACTCAACTACGAACCCGACATAAATATTACGAAAAAGAATGAATTTATTTTTTTAGACTTTTTTATAAGATCTCATATAAGACTACGCCGTAGGCTGACGATATATTGCCGGGTTTGGTCAATCCATCGCTTCCAAGCGGTTAGAGTCCAATCATTTATATGTAACTGGTACAGTTTTCCTCTATATTTCTTCATGTGAAGTAAATATTCTGGAGATATGTTAACTGGAATGTTTCGCGTGGAAACTTGCTAAGTCTGTGCTAGAACCGCTTATGTGCACGAGCCTTTATAGTTTAATGTATATTAGGAATGTTTCCGTTTACAATTGCGTGCTGGAAATAGTTTTAATCTGCCGCAGAACTTTGTTAAGATGTTAAGTCGGGTCGGGGTGGGTTCAGTCAGTGTTCACCCGCTGCAAATTACACGGTCAGCTTGCCGGCATGTTTTCAATGACGCCCCTTACGTAACTGCTCTGAAATAATTCGATTTGAAATTATCGAGAGTGTTATTGACGAGAAAACATATTTTCCTAGAGGTTTTGTGTTAGTATTTTTCATCTAATAACCGTCAAGTAACAAATAGTTCACCATTTTCAATTTAAATAATTAAAAATAAATTTTTATTAACTCAGTAACGAACGTAACTATTCTGCATATTTTTGAATTGTGAATTCATTAGTTATTGGATATGTATAATATATATATCCAATAACTAATGAATTAACAATATATTAAATTCTTTTTATTTTCGGGGGCTTACGGTCCGTGGTGAACTTTAGCCACCTCAAATAGTCTCCTCCACTCCTCGCTCTACTCTGCATTCCTAATTTTTAAATCTATGCTTATAACCATATTCTTTTAATACATATGGAAATTCCTCAATAGAATAAATACCACACACTACTCAAGTATGGGATTTGGTTTATTAATTGAATCGACATTTATTTAGAAGAACTCCATCAAAGTCGAGAACAAAACAGCAATGTATTTAGATCTTGAAGTTTGGAATTGAGCTCCACTAAAATAGAGTAAAAGAATACTAAGGTATTTAGTTCTACGAGTATTTAAAAATGTTCTTCATAGGTATTTCGCCGTCACACCATCTTGAGATTTTTTAAAATCTATACATTACAAAAATTGTAAGTTTCTGGTTTTGTACTGTAAAAAACGTTTAAAACATGGTGAAAAAGTCATGCCAATTCATAGTACATTAATTATTGCGTTATCAATTCCTTTTCATTTATATTTCTCAATTTCTAACACGAAATATATTTCGGATATTTTGCATATTTTTTCTTTGCATAACGAAGTGAATTTCATACGAATTTTAAATACCTACTAATATAGACGTGTCAATCAACAAATAAGCTCTGTTGCTTCACTATTAAGTATAAATAAAAAGAATAGCTTGGAAAGGGTAGATATACAATAAAAGTACATTATTTTTTTGAATGTTTAAGAAAAGCGGTGTGGTCGTTTCCCCTAAAGCTTTTTTCAGGGAAAATGTATGAATTAATGTTGCGATTTTTAATTTTCTTTTTAAATTTGTGAGCAGTGTATGCCTCTTGTGTTCGTTTCCAGAAAAAAGGATAATTTATATGTCCTTTCATATCCTATTGTGTACAGGGTTGGGCTAGAAGGGGTTGGCGTGAGACTCTTGTTAAATTTAGAAAAACAATATTCTTAAATCAAATCAGTACCTAACTGTAATTTCTGTAGATGGTTTAAATGTATAATATTTAGTTATTTTTTGAAATTTATCGTAAAATTCATCTAGTTCGGGTGCATAATACAAGAGACAGCCGTTTTTTTGCCGCTGTGCCTGATGTTTGATACATATTGCTTCCGGATGTTCTTAGATGTTGCGATGCTTTGAACAATTATCCTTTATAATTTAAGACATCGACTGAGGGTGCTTGATGGAATTTCAATATTAAATTTGGATTATTGAGATTTTGTACACTTCCATGTATTTTGTCACTAACGACCCGGGTTTCGCCTTTCGGCATCTTCAGGCATTCGAGCACACGAATGGACTCGAACTGAGAGACAGTAAACAGTGTCTAACGCTTATATAGAAGATACAAATGCGACAAATATCATTTACGAGGCAATACATTATACGTCTGAGAGCCACACCGATACCTGAGTTAAAATTTCGGAAATCGTCCTAATCCTTATTTTGTAAACACCATATTACCAGAGTGGCGATTGCCGAAGGCGATTGCCGCTTTTCAACTTCTTTTAGAAATACCAGTGATTTTACAATTATAATAGTATTGTGGGTTTTGACGGGATGTAATTCGACGAATGGGTAAATATATACAATCATTCCACATTTAGTGAAATCTGTTAGGTGTTTCAACGTATCGGATATAATAGCGGAGAATTAGGAAGGTTCAGCTGCTCATTCAAGATTGGTAAGGAGTATAACTGGCCTCTATTAATTTCTAAAATTTCCTGATAAAATAATCGTGTGCTCGAATGCCTGAAGATGCCGAAAGGCGAAACCCGGGTCGTTAGTGACAAAATACATGGAAGTGTACAAAATCTCAATAATCCAAATTTAATTATCCTTTATATTTACTTCACACGTGCTGATTTTCCCCCTTTTACCGTAATTTTGCACATTTTTGAAAAGGACAGCTCATAATATTTATTATATTGTACCATCATTTATTAAGGATACCTTCAGTTTCAATCAAATTTCCCTGTTTTTGCTCAGTTACTTCAGTTTACATTAACATTATTGTGTTTGTCATCTTATCTGATATTAATTATTTTAGGGTATATTGAGTATTGACTTATAAAAACAGCCACCCCTGCCGCGGAACACCGCGAATAGCTCTGAGATTAAGCGAGCCCCTTGTTAACGTATTAGCAGCCCGTCATTGATTGTGTATATTATGGTTACACATGTACATATGGTATATAGAGTCGGGCGAAGTGAAACTTCGGAACAATTCGTAGAAAATCTTATGCTACGCTCGTAATTTATGAATGTTCTGAATATAATATGTATTGTATTTATCTTTCCGATTTTTATTTTGCGTAAAACCAATTACTCACCCCCCCAATTGTTCATTGTAAGCCAAGTAGGTATTTAACGTTAAATAACGTTATTTAAGTTATGCTGCGAACTTGTTTCGAAATAGCTTTAGATATTTTCCAACAAACGAATGAAGGAGGATTAGAATTGATTGTGAAGCGATTATATTATCATAATATAATACCCAAAAAGATCAAACGCTCTTTATGTGCTAATTAAATAATGTAATTATAAAATAAGGCATTTTATTTAATAATAACACTGGCGTGCGGTGGGGTCCGTGGTTGAGTAGTCAACGTTGCTGGCTTCGGTTGCGATACTCACGCATTACTCGATTAGCATTACGGACAGTTTCGTAAATTGATTTTTCGATCGATGGCGTATCCAGTAAAGATTTAACGTAGTGAGAGCGATTAACTATCCAGTATTACTGTCCTTGCCATATATTTAAAAAAGAGGTTGAGTAACTAAATAACAATCATGATTTAAAAAAATCATTAGCCGAAATTTTTCTCGATAATATTTGCAGAACACAATACTAATTTTTACCATAATACTTACTTATTCGAATATTGAACCGAATACAAGCTTAGTGCTGCCACAGAATAATAGTATACTTTTGAATTGCCATATCCTACCATCAAAATAAAAAACTCAATTCACGTCAATTTTAAAAGTAAAAGTTTGGTTGTCAACGGGAATGTCACTTTTTTCAGTGGCGCCATGAATAATACGATTTCACGAAGACTGATCCATTCAATATATTCACGATGAGACTAGGATGGTTCATCGAAGAAGATAAGAAGTCTCGTAGAAAGCCATTTTCCATGCTTTTTTTTTTACTGATAATTTGTCTTGGGAGTATAAAGTAAAAATAATTATATAAACATCTTGCCAAAACAAAATTAAACATTGTATCACTATTTTCGTTCATGTTTATTTTATACATATTTTTAAATTGATGGCCTTGTTATTTCACTGTGTAACTAGACGTGAGCCTTATTTACTTTGTAAAGAGTTAGCCTGTAAAGAATTTTCAGACTAATTCTAAGATTGATTCTAGTTTTTAACTTTTATTACATAGTTATTACTTGAAGCTTTGTGAGGATTTTTGTGGGTCGCTCCCCAATAAATACCTTACTGGTAAAACCGAAAAGCAGATTTCATATTCATAATTGTGTAGAACAATGATGTATAATTATGGCTTCAATGAATGTTTTGGATATTGTTTATTTTTGAAAACCCATTTAATATATGAAGTTTGGATTAGTAAACGGGTCTTAGTTTGATCGCTAATCCACTCAATAAACAACTAGCCAACAATAAAATTATTGTGTTTGTGTTAATTTCGAATTCTATACTAACTCACGTGAGAATTGTTTAGTTTTCATATTTCACGTGAATACCATCGGTAAAGTATTAATATTATGATCAACAATACATCATTTATACCGAATATTATTTATTGTATTATCAGGCAGGTCTGCGTGTTTTGTCGATCTGTGAAAACCGAAATCTTTATGCAAGAAATGGAAACGTGATATTTTTCATGCGTCGCGTTAGGAATTCTTTGTTGAATAGTTTCAGCCAAATCTAATTAAATTATTAACAGGGGTTTCTATTATTTGTGCTCCCTACACTTTAAGCCCCGGCCCAATTTAAGTGAAACTATCCCGTGTGCCCGACTTATTTTTGAAGAATAGCAGTTTTTCTTAAGGACTTTCTAAAAGTACTATTACTATGGAACTACTGAGTGAAATCAAATGAAAGTTTTTATGATTGCTTGGAATACCAGATTAGTTATATTTTGTATAATATTATTGCCAGTATTCTCCTTGATAGAGAGCCATATGAAAATGTTTGCACATTTATACGAGTCCTTTTTTTGCTTGAAGCGCTCACCTTGTAGATTTTACAGGACTCGTTTATTCTTTGTTGCTGCAACTGGTATCAAAATATATTGAATTATCTACCATGACATCTTGATTTGTGGATTATGCAAAGTTATAATTCGATGTGGAGTCGGTGACTGCACCATTTTCTGTATTCCAAAGGGAAGTAGACGCATCAAATGCGTTATGATAAATCAGTTGTTATTTTTGACGGAAATAGTTATTGAATTACTGTTAACTGTTAAAATGACTTGAGTCGATTATGCATCAACGGAAGGTTAGCTTGTCGCGTAAAAACACGACTCCGTAACCAAACGTGTTTAAAATAAACCTATTGTAATATCCAATTTTATGATGATTTTAATCAGTTTCGTTTTGTATTTTACCAATATTTATATAGTACTTTTAAGTAAGCCGATAAATTTATTCATAAAAAAAAAACAAAAAATTTATTTATAATGATATATGTTTATAGGGAAAACAAGTGAGCCTTTGATATTTTCGAAATTTAGCGTTTTTTGTTTTTTACTTCGTTCTTTTTTGCGAGTTTTATCCTTCAAATAAACTATGTTCCATACATACATTTTTAACCGAAAATGAGGTCGGATTCGCCTATCTAGTGTTCATTTTCTTAAATGTTGTAATTTTTGTAGACAAAAACATTGTTCACACGTTTTTCTTAATGCGATTCTACAGTAAACCTGAAAGTTCTTTATTTATGGTATTAGAAAGAAATCGTGTGCCAAATTTAAATTATGTGATGTTTCCTCGCTACTCTAAATAGTATCGAGGAAACTTCATATTATATTTGGTTCTTTTTAGTTCTAAATTTGTGTTGTACAAAATGAGTACGTTTATGTCAAGTTGCTAGTTTCTAGGTATGACTGTTTTAAAATCAAATAGTTTTATGAACAAAGATATATAAAACACTTCCTACAACACATTAATTTAATTACGTTCATTCGATAACGTTTTGAGAATGTTCCAAACTCGCGCGCATCTTGTAAAGCGAGCTTCGGATTATGTGCGACATTATTTTTCATTAGCCCCTCCGTGACATTTTTATGTATGGTATCGTGTATCGTGTGTCGCGCATAGCCCGTCGTAGCTCGTCGTAGCTTCGTACCTCAGGCGTAGCTTTAATAACGGCTAATAGACGCCGGTTCGTGGCATTTTCCCCTTTACACTATGTACACACGCCGTAGAGATGTTTTTACTCCCCTCCTCGCACGGCCTAGTAATCTGAATAAGAAAATATATCGCTCAGGTATTTTAATTCTAAAGAGATCGAAAAAATACAGGCCTGCCGTTGTTTATACTGAATATGAGTAAATTTTAATTATACTACTTAAAATCTTCTCTGTAATATAAAACAGAAAATACACTCGATTCTCTTTTTGCATGGGAGATATCTCCAGAAACTACCGTATAAAAAGTTAAGGTGTTAGTAAGTTACCCCTTCCCAAAATTCTCACAATGATTAATAATTGTTTTTTTTTTGTTTATATGAAAATAGTTTCATAAGATACATGCACAATAAGTAATAAATCTATGTGATCCGCGATTTAAATTATACATTAGAAATTGAAAAATAAAAACCAGAGAGTAAATTAAATTGAAACATAGAAGAGCAACAAAATGTGTCAAAACAATGACAAGTTATGCAGGAGTTATGAAAACTTGCATTTTAGAATTCGCCATAATTGTAAAAATGAAGATTCCAATATTCACAAAGTGCCGAAGTGTTTTTAAATACATAAATAATAATATACTGTTTTTAATAATACTTTTGGTTTTTTGTAACCGTGTGCCAGCAATACAATCAGTGGGATAAAATAATTGGTCCTTTTTCTTAGACCGCGCAAAAAGAGAATCGGGTGTACATTCGTCTGTTTGTTTGTATTTCTGTCTGTCACAAGAACTTCTCAAAATTGTATTGTTTCTGTTTTATTCGGTGGTTACTTTGAGGAAATCCGTTGTCATTTTGTTAATGTTGATTATTTTGTAAAAATCGTGACAAAAAAGTCTAATTTTCCTAGTTGCTTTTCAAAGTGGCGGAACATGTTTTACTAATACAATGGTTTAAGATATCGACCGAGAGTCCTTGTTGGAATTTAAAAAAAAATGTTAATCACACGAACACTATGGAAGCATGAATACATACTCAGTCAACTAGATAGCGAGTTTTAATCTGGAAATATCAAACTACCCATGCAACCAGTAAACGATTTTCGTAAACATTACCTTTGTCAAAACTTTCAAATAATTTCATACCCCATTCATGCACTACTGACAGCTGATATATTATGGTACAAACAATATTACGAGAAGAATTTTGGCGCCCTTCTTTTTTAAGTCTTCTTTGGTACAGCTCAATTTTTTGAAACTATTTTTACTGGCTTTGTTCTCTGCGGAATTATAATAATAAATCAACTATTGGGAGATCTGAAAAGATAAACTACGACCTCCAAGAATGGTTACTAAAAATTTCAACGATCTTTCCGTCGCTTATTGAAATTTAACAATATTTAAATTTATCGGGGATGATATAAGTTAGGCTGCTGTCTAGACATTTAATTATTTCTCAATCAAATAAAAATATATTAGCGAAATATGATATAGACTTCGGAGCGACTATACATAGCAATCAAAATAATGGGAGTAGGGTAAATCCTATCCCGAATCCTTTTTATGATCCAAGGATTTTGGTATTCAGAATTTGTCAATCCAGGGATTGGTCATTAAGTGGAATCTCATGTGTTAAATTGTACATTTAAAATTTTATTTATGTCCATTATTGCCTCAATTGAAATGTATATATGGTTTAAAAATGTTTTTGGACATTGGAATAGCTTTTTTTATTTATTGACATTCAGAAAGTCACAAGAGAAGAATAAAATAAAAAACCGTAATGAAAATATTTATATATATATCTTTTCCGCCCATCGCTGTCAATATTAGTTTTATAAATATATCTCTTTCAAATATATCCGCATATATACTTCACTTATTACACATGCACTTTTGGTACGTTTTCCGAGTGCGTTGTCGTGGGGTCGGCGTCGTCGGCTTAGGTTGCGGTGCTCATGGGTTTGATTTCCCTTACGGACCGTTTCATCATAGATTTCTGTTGAAATGTATGGATGTGTGATGTCTAAATTTTCTACCCACCAATCCGATCCTGAAAACAAACGGAGCGTATCGAAAGCGATTACATACCCATTAGTCCTGTCCTAGCCCTATATTTATATTCTTACCCTCTTTGAAAAAGAGCCTTCGAGAAACTGAGTAACAAGCAGTGCTCGTAGAAAAATCCTCTTGAGATGAACTCCGTCAGAAATATTGATTGAATTGGAATTTATTTGGTAGAACTCCATTAAAATAGGGTAAAAATAACTTATACTTAATCAGTTTGTTTATAGCTATTTTCGGCTTCAAGACATCGTCAGAACTATGTTAAAACTTAATTTAGCTGAGCTGTATATACGGTGTATAAAATAATATATCATCTCACTAATTCCCATCGCATAAGAATTCTTTGGAAGCGAACTTAGTTAAAACTATATATAACAAATAAACATTTCAACCAGCTAGTTACAGCTCGTACCAATTTAAAACAAAAACAAACAGATGCGTTAAAACAGAAATATTATTGTGTGCCGGAAAACAAAACCCGTGGCATGCAAAGCTATCACAGCTATGATTGTACACGTAATGGTTTCAAATCGTTTTGAATGCTTGCCATTAATTCTCCGCTCGTTCCCCATCCTTTCCCGGCAGTAAATCATGAGTCGGTATTGTGTTTACGTCACAGTTTCAAAGTGGCAATGAAAGAAAGATCGCGTACCGCGGAAGAAATGAACTGTGCGGTCTCCCACCGCCACGCCATCCCCTGTCCGGCGACACGTATTGTTTACCTTCCCCTACAACTTCCGAGGGGGTAGCTCTCCTCCCCGTCTAATATTCCCTAAAGCCTTATTTTATTGTGCGGCCTGAAGGCTTTTCAAATGGTGTCTATTGAGTACTTGTAATTATTTTCCTGGAGGTTCTCTTCCACGGTTCGGCAGGCACCCGGACTGATTTAATTAGTAACAACGCAAATTTACACAAGTAACTATTTATTTAAATTTTATTATTATACATTTTAATTTGTTTATTTGGACGAAATGTTTTCTTCGTCTATGAAAACTCTTAACTTTTCTGAAATGAGAGTTTCACTTGCAACAAGCTGTGTTGCTACATCTTTTGTGCAAATGATTATTTCGGGTCTAAATGTTGTTTGGTTTAAATGTGTTTAATGTTGTCTAAACTTTGGGAACAAATTTTTAAAAAAGATTTTCTTAAATCTAGATTTGTATGTAAATACACTATCTTTCCAATGAGTGGTATTCCACTAGGAAGAACTTCAAACGAAAAAGTTACTGGAGAATTTCTGACATTGCTTGAGAAATTTATTGAAGAAAGTCAAACTGAATTAGTTATAAATTTATTGGGTCAGTAACTATTTCAGTTTTTAGTTTGAAATTAATCAAAATGGTCAGTATATACGTGGTCAGTTGATAGATTAAACTGTCAGTAATTTATATAAAATGGTCATTTATTTATATAAAACGGTCAGTTTTTAATTAAACCTAACCTTTATTTTTTTTTGGCAATTATTTACTAACTAAAAATAATAAAATTATCAAATGGCCATTTATTATTTCTTACTGACCATTTATCTCATTATTAGTTACGGACCATTTATCGAATTAGTTACTGAACAAATATGTTGCCAATTTCAAATGGCGAATTTATCCACTCCTTATTCTGAATTTATTCCTTCATTGATATTTTGAATTGCCTTTCATAATTGAATCACAACTATTTCTACAGTATGGGTTCAATTCATTTACCAACAATTGACACAACAGTTGCCAACCAATTCGTCGAAATTTTATTTGCATTTATAATACATCCATATTTAGAAACATAAAATTACTCTTGATCGGGTAATAGTTCAATCATTCATTCTAAAAAACAGTGAACTAATGTAAAAAAAAACTTTTTGGTGAATACTTCATTTCGCATTTATTAAATGGATAACGTTTTTAAAACGAGTTGGTAAAATATCCGGGCTTGTTATCGCTCTCATTGAAATTTTGAACCGGCCGCTCTACCCCTCGGCGGTACCTATATTTGCCGTAAATTTTTATTACGTTATCTGTTTTCCCATCCTAGCGTAATTTTCGCTCGCAGAATTCGATAATAACACTTCAAATATTCGGTTTACTTTCGAACTTGTCTCAATGTAACAGCGTTTCCTCACACAAAAAATACCATTAACACGTAGGTATTCAATTTCATTATTCCAAAGGTATTTATTGTTTTAGCCGCCTTCTTCCCAGTGTCCCCAATCGTGCAACTCAACTCGGTTGGCAAGATGACTTTGAGAGTTTTCCTTAGATATGAAATATTTTCAACACTGAATTATATTGGTACAAATGAACGTATTTCATACGAAAGGAATAATATATATTTGACATTAGATATTTTATTTCTCTACGATTAACTATAGCAAGTAAAGTATCGTGAGTAACACCGAATCCGTATGAAAATTACAGTGTGGATTAGTTATAAAAAATAAATTGGAGTTTATATAAATTTCGTATGTATATTTTATTATTTAATTAAAATATACCTACATAGCAGGCGCGTGCCGTGAATTTCTCTCTTTCTCGTTCAATCACATGCAAAGTCAAGGGTGCGAGCGAAATACCAGGGCATGGGGCGCATGCTCTTGTATCCTACTTGCTCATACACAAGTGTGGTTGTGCGATAGAGATAGATGTAAGTCCACCGCACGCCGATGCTACATAGATATTTCTTAAGTGTAACCGATCAACTCATTGGTTCATAATTGCATTCAAACTTAAACTAGGTTTCTTTGTAAATAAATCTTGTTTATATTTTGCTATTTATACGTTGTTCGTTTAAAACTGGTAAACTATTAAGCTGTGCCCTATTTATTCCCAAAATTCTCTGATAGTAAATTGTTGCCAAATCTCGATGTGCTTTTAACAGAAAGATGAAAAAATGTGATTTTACTAAGTAAATAGTGTAACATGAATATTTGATATAAATCTGTTTATATGGCTTGTTATCAAGCTAAAGGGTTCATTATAAATCATTCTGTAGTAGCCTCGAGAACGCACTACCATGCCACATGTACAATATGTTTGTTACAGAGATAATTGAGTTTGCTCATTAAATACTTTTGTCTTGTTGGATGGTGGTTGGCGTTTCGTTATTCTCAAAAATATCACCCCCAAGAAATACAGATAACTTTTGCGATTATTTATTTCACTTCACGCAGAGGGCAGGTGTTTTAATTCAGATTAATTGATAGCAGTTTTTAATCGTTGATAACAATATTATTATGAATTTATTTTAGCTCTTTTAACGTCTGCGTATCATTTTTAAATGCTTAATGTATTAACAGTGTCTATGAGCTGTTAATTTTTTACAAATTATTGTGTATTGTATATTTGATTTTTCTTGTGACAAGAATCCTAAAAGCGTATACAGTCTTGTGATATTTAACAAGGGCAACTTTATGTAGTTCAAGTTAAATTTTACTGAGAGGAAGCAACAAGACTGGCAGAAGACAAAGAATCTCGGAGGCACCGTGTGGTAGCCAATATGTTCCGAGTTGGCAGTGGATATAGTTAAAATAACAATTACACCAAATGGCAAGTAATATGAAACAAAAAGGGAGAGATGGTTTAACATGAAGATAATAATACTATCTTACGCGTGTGATGATTTTTCACCTCACACCATGTTTTTTTTTGTCAATTCAACGTAATAAATCAGACGTGTGATACTAGGTTTGTTATTTATGGCTAATGCGTCATCAATTGCCGGTCGCCTCTACTTATCGACCCCGACTGAGTGGTCCCTCGAAAACATAAATCTCCTGCTAAAGACATTTTGATAAAGATCCATTCCCAGTAAACTTACAATAGGGGTAGGTTGTAGTACTGAAACCTGAATGGCAATCGAGCCCCCAGGAGAGATTATTATTTTCCGCCAATAACCCGGCGTACATATTGTCCTTCAAATCCTATCGCGCGGTGTGTTAGAGGTGTAACCCGGCATAAGAATCGAAGATATCGAATACTCGATCTAACAACAACAGTGGTGCAGTAGTCAATGTCATTGGATTTTGTTACGGATCTCACGGGTTCGGATCTCATCAGTACGGTGAGTTCCATAAATCGATTTTGCAGTCTGTACAGTCAATCTGGGTAACTTTGAGCCAGTTCTGAGGGTTTTTGTATTTTTATGGTTCGCCATTGCATTTATGTGTGGTATTGTTGTGCATATAAATGAACTAATGTCTTTTGAAATGTAATCAACATAAATAGATGTATTGTTATAATTGATATATAAATATAGATAAAACATGGTGGGCAAAATCTTCATCCAAATCGGGTAACTTCTAATTAAGTCTTGGCAACCTTTCATTATGCTTTTATATATTCTGAACATAATTGAGATAGGGAAAAAATATACAGCATTCGGGTTACACATTAGTAATACAAATTGAAACTATGACTAATCCAATTTATTTCAAGAAAACCTTTTAAATTGTGTTTTATCATTCGATGCTGACAGCTTACAAATTCAACAATAAAACAAATTACGTTGAACAATTAATTCATATTTTTACCACCAGGGGCTACTCAATACCTTTGCTTAACTAAACAATCATGGTCTTACAACAGCACCTTTTTCCATGTAGTGGGCCGATTTTAGACCGGTGGGCAAACTTACCCAAATTGATGGTACTGAATTTCTGTTCGAAAACATGAATGTTCATGATTTCTTAAATTCCCCTGCATCCATCAGACTCTTACAACGAGGCGAAGCGTGAGCTATTAGTTAACTACTTGTCCTGTCTTAATCCTATTCTTTTATTCCTACTCTCTGAGTTACTGAGTCATAAGCAGTTATTGTAGAAAAAACTACCGTACAGATATCTCCACTTAGGAGCTATTTGCTCAACATTAAGGGGCGGACATGGTTTAAAAAAAGAAGAAGCCATTTGATGAAAATATATCACTACAGCTGTGAATATCAGCATTATTTCGATTAAATAACGGCTTTGTGTATTGGTGAATTACATGTAATCTTTATAACTGTTGGTATATTTTCCATTTGTTTTCCACCACAAAGTTGAACTAAATATATAGTATCCAAATGCAATATTTCAATTGTTGTTTTTTGTTTTATGTAACTATTCGTTTTCCAATGGAGTAACTAGACTAAATATTTAATGAAGAGTTCAGCACTTGCACACCTTTATATAAATATTATTTGTATTATATATCAACCTAGCCTTCTGTTTGTTACCTTTTGACATTCTGAATACCGCGTTATAATAATTGGGGAAATACATGTTCCCTGCGGAATAGTACCTTTGGTGTAGGCTTATTCATTCTTCAGTGGTTTCGAATATAACGTGATTATTTTGAACCGCTTATTATGTTTGATATATTTATCGGAAATTGATGCTTAGGCAAGAAGCGTCGATTGACAATTCAGTTAATATTCGTCAATTAAACTGACAACAAAATTTGCATGTTTCAATTGACACGTTGAGTCCCGGAGCCATATTTTCACGTGACAAGCTAACCATACGTTGTATCCCGGAAACGTGTTTTCATATGCTGTTCTAGTCTTTAAAATACAACCATAGTTGTGGTATTTAGCAGCATGTATTAGAAAAAATAATAGCAGATACTCAAATAGTTCTAAAACCGTAATTCAATTAGTATTGTCGTCAAAAATAATGAATGATGTTATAGTCACCGAGTGCACTTCGAATTGGAAATTTTTATAATTCACCAAGCAGGATGTCAGAGTATATAACTAAACATATTTCGACACCAATTGCAGCAATCGAAAATTATTAAGGTCTGTAGGATCTACAAGATAGGCGCCAAGCACAAAAAGGTGTAAGACTCGCTATATGTGCAAATATTGTCGTATCATAAACTTTGATTTTTTTACTCATCATCATTGAATTTACTCAGTTGTTTCATAGTTGTTGTACTTTTAGAAATCCCTTAAAAAATTACCCGTGAGATCTGTAACCGAAACCATGGACCCGTCATCAACAAATATCAATAAAAAGTATGTAATGTATGTGTGAGTGCGAATAATTACTCTTGGAAAATTATTAGCATTGTAGTAAAATATCACTTAAACAATACTGAATTAAAAATTTATGGCAATTTGCCGGATGCACACTGAACGAGATGGTGTTAAAAACGTACTGTGGGTACTTTATCATCATTTTCACTAATTACAATCATCTACGTAAACAATCACTCTTTCTATAACTTTCCGTCTTAGTGATTAAACGTACAAAGTACATAATTACGTTGCTTTCTGCAGCGGGGAAAATGTTTGCAGGTGTATGGCAAATAAAGTCGACCTGCGAAAGGGGAGTTGAAGGTTATTCAAATTACTCCTGTTGAACAGGGCTGCTAATGTGTAAGTAAGGAGTGTACCTAGTAAATTATGTAGAAGCAAGCTTTTCTCCGACCCTGATTGAAGTATTACAATTTAAATACCACAATGATTTAATTATTTAACAATTATCGAATTCTAATAGTTCCTCTCACATATCAATTATGTTGTGAAAAATATAATGGGCTTAAAAATAATTAATAAATATTCATCGACAGAAAGAGCAAATGGGAAAATTATGAAATTGCAAATCACTTAAAAATAATAACAATTTTGAATTATTGAGATTTTGTACACTTCCATGTATTTTGTCACTAACGACCCGGGTTTCGTCTTTAGGCATCTTCAAGCATTCGACCGCACGAATAGACTCGAACTGACTCGTGCGCTCGAATGCCTGAAGATGCCGAAAGGCGAAACCCGGGTCGTTAGTGACAAAATACATGGAAGTGTACAAAATCTCAATAATTCAAATTTGATATTGAAATTCCATCAAGCACCCTCAGTCGATGTCTTAAATTATATAATAACAATTGGTGAAATATTAAATAAGTAATTAGCATCGACTCTAAACAGCACAATAAGTGCTGAACATTTTTATTGCAGACTATTTAATTTCATTTATGCATAATTTGTATGATTATCTGTGAGTTATTGTCATGAATCATTCATTCAATCTTGCGTGACTTTTTTATATCCTTAATTTTGTCTAAAGATTTATAAAATTTTAATATATTTGGATTATTTGTAATCCATCGTAACATCAGACTTTGAATTTAAAAAAAAAAATATACATGGAATACATGATCTATTTTTTCCAATGTGAAGGTACTTCTTAAAGAAGCGATACGTGTTATTTTTAGTAAGATCGCCAGTGAGTAATACCGTCACCGACACTAATTTAATATCATAATAATTTTTCTAACGAGCCTCAAAGAAATAAACTGCACAAAACTAAAATTTTTCGATCGTGATAATGCGAGCCTTACAGCATTTGATCTATTTTTCAAGGTATATTACTAGCTATTTTGGTTCTAGTGAATGATGAAACCATTAGCATATTCATTCCGATCTTGAGTATGTATTTAAGGCAATCTATCAAAACTAGCCTGTTTATTCATACATAATTTATGTTTTCTGGCAACCCTACGTTGTTACTTATAACAAATAATGATAACATCTCGACGACGCTTAACTCGTAGTCTACATTACTAAGAAATAATAGTCGTAAGACAAAGGGAATTCATTTGCAAGGGAGGCAATTTGGTATGTGTATATCATAACCAGCTATCGCCTCTTTGTTTTTTTTTTTAAATGAGGCTGTAGAAGGAACGCGACATGACTTGGAATAGAAGATCGTGTCATGCATTTGTTTTAAGGCACGGGGCTAAAAGTACATTGCGGCGGAACAGGGTTGCGTACTTTCATGGTATAAATTGTTATGTTGCGCAATTCCTACCAAGCATGAAATGTTTTTGTGGATATGGCGTAGCGTGTCGTAGAAGCCGTAGAACCGTTACACCGTACATACGAAACGTTTATCGTAAATTTTATATAATTATTTCCTATGTATTGTACAATTCGCTATGGCTTTTATTTGTAGGAGAAAAAATGAATAGCTTATTAACTATATATCGTCGTTATAGTGGCAGAAGGCCTTGTTTTAAGGTAATTGGCTTAAAGAAAATCATGAAATTTAAACCTCTATTCAAAAATCTTAATTATTATTTATTAAACGAACCACTTTATGAGATTAGTTAATTATGTACGAATTCGATTTAAGTATTAATACAAAAAAACTTGTTTGATAAAAAAATAACTCGCCAATTCAAGTGCTTAGAAGGGTAGATTAACAGTTTTGCAGATTTCTTAAGCAGACGTTAATCACACTGGAAATGTTTTACTAGCTCAGATTCCTAAAACAGGTGTATAGTTTAATCTGAAATGTAAATAATTAAATCACACCCCCAGACGATTCTGCGCATCGTTAAGTATCGAAGTGATTAGATGCTAAAAGCATTATAAATTTTAATGAATAAAGTTTTAAAAACATTGTTCTAATGCTAAACGCCCTCTTAAGTTTGTTTTTGTTTTTGAAACAAAGCACTCACTCCTCCACGCCAACAATGCTGAATTCGCAACTTACTTCTGGAATTACTCGACTCCCGTACCAACAAAATACACAATAGACAATCACTGTCTAATATATATATATGTCTCCATATATTATATTATTGTTGAGTGTTTTCTCTTTCGCATAGGAAGTCATCGTCGCAGAGAGACATCTTGCGGTGGTTTATGCTGTATGACAAACGCCATGTCTTGCTGGTTCTTAATCTACACACAATTATGTATTACCTACCTTCCAGCTATACAGTGGCGTAATCTACCACATGCCCCCGAATGGAGGTGGGTGTTTTTCATTTAAAACATTTACTCCCTTAAGAACTATGTTATACAGTTAATAGTCATTAATTTCATGTCATCTTCAGATACTTCTGACGACGGTGTACTTGACAACATATATTTTTTAACCATTTCCGCTTCCAATGTGGAGACAATAGTCTCACCAGAAATTTTTCTACTTGTTACTCAGTTGCTCAACATCTCTTATTTGAAGAGAGTAGGAATTTAAGGATAAGGCTATGACGGGATTAGTGGTTCGCTGATCGCTCTCGCCGTGTCCTGTTTTTCTGGTCCGACTAGTAGGAGGAAATGTTAGTCATCACAAACATCCATGCCTTCGAACAGAAATCCATTAATCACTGAAGTCAACGACGTTAACCACTGCTCCACGGACCTGACTTTATTTTTTACATTATGTTAATGGAATTCTACCACGCTAATGCCAAAGTAACCAATAAATATTTTTCAATTGAATAAATTGCGTTATAAATTATCCCACATTCAGTGAAAATAATTAAGAATCTTTGAATCATATTCGCATTAAATATTTAAGGTATGAAAGTTGTGCTCAAATACTAGCTTCCGAAACAATATTAATTATAGAATATTATTACAAGATATCGTGGAGCCAAGCTTCGCCTTGTATAGGTGAACTGCAGTTTGCCGCAGTGGAAGTTTTCTTTGATGTCTCTTGAACAATACTCGCTGCATATGATATTGTATTAGAGGGGCTTCATTGAACGTAAATACAATTGATCCGGGGAGCTCTGACCGTGACATATCGGACTTTTCAAAGCACGGTCTGTGAGTCTGTGTTGATAATTGGCACGGTCGCTTTTCCAGCCTTCGGTGACCTCACTGTCAAAAGTTCGCCTCGTTTCAGACGGACGAGTTGGCAGTCTGTACTGTGTCATGCTAATTTTCTATCGAGGAGACGTAAAAATAGCGACTCCAAAACATTCATTAATTTTGTAGGAAAAAATGAGAACAATCGTTAGAAGTTCAATTGCAGCGATAAACGTATGACTGATAAAACAATACGGTAGTCAAATCTGAAACGCGCTTCAACTTTTGTAATTCGTTGAAATTTCATCGTTTTACGAGTGGCAGAAAAAATATTAAGTTATTATGAAGTATACCGCATAGCATATTCTATAGAAGTACTACAAATAGGTGTATTTTTAATGTAAATGAATAATGTTAAATCCCAATAAATCTCAATAATTCAAATGTTAAATCCCGTTAACTTGCCACATTTTTATTCTAACATTAACATCTCGTAACACGACATTTGATATTTTACACCGGGGTTATAGAATCGATTAAATTAAAATCGAAACTTACAAACGTACATAATTGTTTTGTATCCGGTTATGACGAGTGATTGCAATTTAGTGTCAAATGTTATTCACCGGTAAAAGGTCAATAAATTCTCAGAATTCCAGTATATACCGGTTAATGTTAAAAACTTTGGATTAGATAACTGTATGTAGTTAGCTTTCCGTTAGTCTAGATTGAATTGTTATTGCGTGCAGGGGCGAATTTTGCAATATATCGTATTCGTATTATAGCGAGCAAAGGAAATCAGGAAAGCGTGCTGCTGCTAGTCGTAAAAAATGCTGTTTAGACACTACATCCCGAATCAAATTTTAGTCATTTTGGATATTTATTACTGAAAATAAACAAATTCTAGAATCCACAATACGCCATTTGTCTCAATTTTTAATACGTCTATATTTAATCCGCGATAGAATAATTTCCAGTATAAGCTGATAATAATTTAAGATATCGACTGAGGGTGCTTCATGGAATGTCAATATCAAATTTGAATTCTTGAGAATTTGTACATTTCCATGTATTTAGTCGGGTTTCGCCTTTCTGCATCTTCAGACATTCGAGCACACGAATGAACTCAGTTCAGTTCGAGTTCATTCGCGTGCTCGAATGCATGAAGATGCCGATAGACGAAACCTGGGTCGTTGGTGACGAAATACATGGAAATGTACAAAATTTCAACAATTCAAATTTTCAAATAAGCTGATAAGTTTTCCAACTAACCAGAAAATATCAATGCCGAGATTTTAAAGATTAGCCGGTAAATCGGTAAACCGGTAATGCATTCACCAGTAATGGCACAATCTTCATCAATTGTAGTGTAGAACATTTAAACAATTTGCTTGCAATTCAAAATTGACGATTCTAGATGTCGTCGTTATTTTATGTTGACGTTTATAATGAAAAGGGACATTTATACGAATATGTGTTTTACCATTTTAAAAATAGAAATACGATAAAACAAGTACTTGTCACTTTTAAGGTGTTAACTGTCAATTCTTGGTGGAAAGACATTATATTTAAAATAAAACAATTCATTTGTACTACTTCCAGATATTTATATCGGGACAGAAACCGGTCCTGATCATTATAAATATGTGAAAGTAGTACAAATGAATTGTGTTTTATTTTATAAAAGCACTTGTCATTGACTATATTTACTTAAAATCATAATAAATTCTTCCAAACTATTTTTCTTCTGTTACTGACGACTGTAGATAAGACTTATATTGTCATATTTTATTTTATACATATAACTGGTGACGGGCATTTGTGTATTCCTTTGTTTGATAGTAAATAAAATGTGTTAACCAAATAAAAAACTTCTCTCTCCTTAATCCAATAATCAGAAATGTCTGTCAATAGTAAAAGATGTACGTCACGCCGCTTATTGATGTGAATATAGAAATACTTCAAATTTGTTTCTGTATTGCCACATTTTCCCCTTTAATACTTGTGCTATATGCAAAACACGCAAAAGTCCGCGAAGATATGAATTGTAGACATCTCACTCCATATGACCAACTACGTCATTCCGTTTTTTTATGGATAGATAGAAGAGTTGAACACAAAATATTTACAAAAGTTTTCAACACACACACACGCGTGACTTTGGAAGACTGTTCATTTTAATGCGGGAAAAGATTTTTTTTTTCAAATGTTTTTTTTTGCGAGGCAGGAAAACATTCTTCGCCGGAGTTTTATTTTTTGCCGGAAAATATTTACCCACGCGTTGATGAGTTCGGAGAGCACTTTTGACAAATTCCGCGTCACGGTTTCGAGAAATACTTCACTTCGGGATGTGATTGAAAAAGATATCGGTCTAGAAATGGATGCGAGATAACCCTAACGACTTACTCTCACGACACGATTTGTGATATATTAATATAAAATGCAAGTCATTTTCGATTTACTCGACCTAAAATGACTCGATGGATTTTCTTTTGATCCTTTGACGTGGGTTATATTTATAAATGGGAGAAAAAAAAGGATGAGTAGTACTTTTAAACAAACCCTTTTTTTTTTAAACCATATCCTGCCTCCACTCGGATCATATGGTCACCAAGATTGTTGCTGGAAGATTCTCTGTCCCCCGCCAGGCTTCTTGCTTTCTCCCAGGACGTATAGCTCCGGCGAGTACATCCTATGGAAGGTCATCAGTGGACTCCCAGGGCGACGGAATTCATCCAATTGCCAGAAGAGACAGACAGGATTCAGGCTACCCTGTGGCATTCGCATCACATGTATTAGCCAGGTCCATTGTCTCTTTATTATCTCCGAGTTCCCGACAAAGTCAAACCACCGAACCCCTAGTATTCGCCGTAAGCGTCTGTTTTCAAAGCACAGTATACGGTTACCCGAATTAAAATAATTACAGAATAAAACTAAAAAAATTAGAAATTTTAATAAACACCTGAATTTCCACATAATATATTTATACCATTTCAATACCTCAGTTCCAAAGCTTATAATAAACAATTAAAAAGCATAGTTCTGAGATAATTAAGAAACAAGATTTCCGGTAGGCTTAATCTAATACTGTACATCTAATTTTTTGATTTTAATTCGATTCTAGGATTATCTAAAAAACATATTTATATTTATAATATTATGAACATAATTTTGTTTTTTTCTAATGTTAATAATATAACTTTTCAGAGGTTTTCACAGGATTTTTGTAGTTGTTACATTTTAGTAAATAATAATAATCCAAAATAACCACAGTTTGCGACTTGTCTATGGATCTGAGGTATCGATGTTAATTGCAAATTAAATATGTTTTGCATCCAAAATCTGTTCATCAAGCGGCTTTCCATTAGCTTTTGTCTATTTATTATCTGTCGGCGTAGTCAACCATATCGATAAATCGATGGCTTAGTCTAAAGATATTTTACCTCTATGCTGTAAATATATTGTGCGTCCAAATAGGATATTTGAGGAGATATTGTGTCATTCAAATGCATAAAATGTCCACTTCGCCTATATTTTTCATGCATCTCAAATCTTCATATTTGATTTTCTCAAAAGAAGCTTAACTGGACAAACAATATAAATAAAAATAAAATATCGATATTCAATGAAAAATAAACAATCTTTTTTTCAGCATTAGATGGTAGCTTATCTGATACGGCTTCGTGTTATATTGAGTAACACTGATTTAGTCGCGTGATTAAATGCACGACCAGCTACTTTATTAGATTCGTTATTAATGATTTTGCATGCCTCCAGAAATAGCCATTGTTTTTGTTACAGAATTTCACCTCTGGGTCTTTTGAAGCCGTTTCGCGAAATCCCCCCTCACACCATTATGGCTGTACGTGCGCTAACTTTTAACCCGGCATAGCAACCGATAAGCCTCTACGCCATGGCTACCCAACAGGTCGACCCAAACGCAAATATCTTCTTTCTGAAAAAAAAAATGCAATTACATTATAAGCATATTCCGACATTGTTTCTGAATTATATTCTAAAATTGTGCATCGGATTATATGTGTATTATATTATTTTAGCATGCTCTACAACGCGAGTATACATCTTCACCTCCGTGGTTATGTTGCGAATCTGCAAAATGTCAACTTGTTAGGAGAAAAACTGTTCTTTTAGGCAACAGTAAAAGTACAAAAAAGTCATAATCACAAGACGTATGTTGTCTTTTTTACCAATAATTCATATTTAACACCATGTTAAATGTTTCCATCTACCTTTTCGTAAATTTATCGTACGTTGATTCGAATGACTCGTATCTCGTAATATGTTTAAGATTCGATAACTCCTTATCTGCTTCGTAAGGGATTTCGTCGGATTGCCCCAGTTTGTATCATCAAATTAGTTTCAACAAAAAGTCGTTTTTGCGAAAATGGCACATTCGCAACTTTACCATGTAGGCGACGACATATCGAGATTATACTGACAGAAGGCAATAAAGCCATAAAAACATGTTCTGAAATAATCATTGCATTTAAAGCATTTTCTTTTCTCTCTTCGAAGTACAATGTTTTGTTTTTCTTTAAAAGATTTTTTACAGTATGCAGAATAATGTTTTAGGCATACAAATCATAAGGTTTGGTATCGGTGAGTTATAGTTATATCATGCTTTTTGCCAGAATAAAAAAAAACAAATGACAATGTTTTTTTGAAAGCCATTATATCCTATGACTTCGTGTGGTTTACCAGTACGTATAGCGTAAATTGCATATATTTTGGCATTTAAAACAGAAAATCACCAAAAACTGACTTGACTTGAGGAACCCATTGTTCTGTCTGGCTATACTGAAAAAACAAACGGGTATACGATATCGATATACGAATATAATATTTTCATTTTTAATTTGCTTAGCGGTCGAATTTTTCACTCGATTAAGATCGTGTGGTAGTGGTTTAAATAACAACAAAGTTTTTCATTATCAAACATTCATGAAAGATTTTAAAATGACTGATATTATTTGAGTAAAAAAAATATTTCCGTCAGTGCTCATTCATATTTTCTAAACGCGATAGTAGTCGTAACCCTGATATATATCATGATAATGCGTAGCAATAATTATTCTCTCTCTTTCTCGACGATTGAATTCGAGTTCATTTAATATAGTAAACCACCAATCCTTACTCGAATCGCGCAAGAAATCTTCACGACTCAGTATTTTTTTCTTGAAGCTCTTTGTTTAGTATGCTATGTTAACATCATAGTCAATCGCATCGCGCCAGAACCTGTAGCTTGGGTATCCATGTTCCTTGCGTGGTGTGATAACATGGCGCGATGAAAACTTAATCGTTAATCGTTCGCCAGAAATAAAATATAACTTTCCAAATTTATGAGTGTTTCTTAATTTTGCAAAAATGTTGACATTGTTCATTCGTCTATAAAGTCTTGTTTTGTTTTATCATTAGTTCAAATTGAAATTATCTTACGGAAGTAAAATGGATTCTTAACACGTCAATATTATCAAACATTTGAATGTATATCTGACCGTAATGGGGGAGATTTTTTTTACGTTAACATTTATTTCCGGCCAAACTAGAAGGAACACTTGTGAATATGTATATTCTTTAAAAAATAGTTCAAACCTTTAGGTAAAGAAATTAGACAACAACCATGACAATGTCGAGTAGAACACAAGGACATATATGTTTGAAAACAGCTCTCGATATTCAGTCTTTCATGTTTTAGGCTTGAACTGCCGATACGCAGTATTAATCGTCAGCTTTGTGTATTGCACATACTTATACAGCTACGCGCTTGCTTGTGTGCGTGTTGGCGGTGTATATGAAGACTGGCCACAGCCATTTTGCTTGCAAAATCATAGATTTTTCGGCTTCTTCATTTTCTTCGATTAATATTAGCGAGATTGCGATGACTTTAATTTACTTCTTGATGTATTCGGGATAGCTAATATATATTTCACATAATTCTAATTTTTTTACTGTTGAAAATAATCTATCTTTAGCCATAGTGAGCGTTTTAACAGATCAATTGACTGAAAATAAACTCGTGCTAAAAGGGCTCGCGCTGTAAGGGTTGAAAAGAAAAAAACTCGAAAGCATAAGCAGTTTTATCGGATAAACTATTAATATCTCTCTCAAATCTTTGATAGCTAAATTGATCTTCTAATCATTACCCTGTAAGTTTTCAGTTCATAGAAAATGTTTATCTCATTCATATGTATTGTTTTCGAGTACAAAGGTAAGTGTTTCCATATTTACAGTGACTTGTAATTAATTATATTTATATGTCTACCGTACTCACCTCAAAAGGGGGAAGCAATAAGATTTATACAGCATAATAAGCGCCACTAAATCACTTGATTAAATATTACATAAACAAATGCGTGTTTTGAGATAAATTTCATAACACATTTTGCTTACACTAAAATCTCTGTTTATGTCTTTATTTATGTCATAAAATTGTATTAAAAAACAATATTTCTTATCGTTTTAATTTTTGTTTTAGTTGTCACATTAATTTCATTATATCGCACATGAATATGAATAGTGACATTATCCAAAACTTTTTCAGTATAAGCATTTCAAGTTTTTTCTTTATGATTAAAAAATCATTATGAAATTAAGTTATTATGCGTAAGCTGCATTTTTTATTATTATTAATTTAACCAGTAAACGGTCAATTAAATCATATGCTTTGAGATTTTCCATATTTCATTTTTGGAACAATGTTATAACATATTTAGCATTGTGACTGTGTGAATTTTGATTCTAAACAAAACAATGGCACTTAGCTAAAAATGTTATTATGTTAATAAAAAAATAAACGTTAATTGATTGTTAAAAAAGACGTTAAGTAAAAATGACGCTTAACTAAAAAGGACATTTGGTGCTTACCTACGAACACATTTGTAAAGCGTTTTTTGGTAAAAAATAACGTTTTTAACGATTTGTGTGTTTTGGTCTATTTGTCGCAAATAACTAAATGTCTTGTGTAATCTTGGCGGCAAACAGATATTTGTGGAATGTTGGAGTTTCAAACAGATATGTTGGAGTTTATGGAACAAAGGTTACCATCACATATCATTAAATCTACGGCAAGGATGCCCAACCGGTCGATACCGAAAACTTCCGTGAATTTTGAAAAAATACGTTATTTTATATAAATGAAATGTATGTTATATATTATATTCAATAAAAATAATAATATTTGCCATGTTCCAAATATACGAAAATACTTAATTTTAATTATTTGGTAAGCGCAAACATATCTTATAATTTGGATTATTGAGATTTTGTACACTTCCATGTATTTTGTCACTAACGACCCGGGTTTCGCTCAAATATCAATAATCCGAATTTTATATTGAAATTCCATCAAGCACCCTCAGTCGATGTCTTAAATTATCTTATAATATTTTGCATTTAAAATAAACATTGTTAATTAAAAATAATTTAAGACATCGACTGAGGGTGCTTGATGGAATTTCAATATCAAATTTGGATTATTGAGATTGTGTACACTTCCATGTATTTTGTCACTAACGACCCGGGTTTCGCCTTTCGGCATCTTCAGGCATTCGAGCGCAAGAAATCCTGAAGATGTCGAAAGGCGAGGCCGGGTCGTTAGTGACAAAATACATGGAAGTGTACGAAATCTCAATAATCCAAATTTAAACATTGTTAAGTTTGAAAAAACGAAAAACCTTGAATACAAATTCCTATAAGAATCATATTAGAAGTCGATACCGATAAAATTTTAAATTCAAAAGTAGCTCCCAAGGCAAAAAAGTTTGGGCACCCTTGCTCTACGAAAACGTTTGGAAGCTGGTCATAATTATTAAAAATAGGAAAACAATAAAGTTTTTGGTTCAACAAAAATAATGGCAAAATACAAAACAGTTTTCATTGTTGAATATTTTTTCTACCACTCACAATGCTCTTCTTTTGACTCGTACATCATTCGAAGACAAACACATGTGTGTTACATATTTCAATAACACTATGTCGCCTTTTCATAATGATAGAATTTTTAATTTAGGGAAACTGTTCGCACCATAACACGTACATAAATTATTTTGCGAGACACAAAAGTCATCCATCGTGGCAAGTTGGATTGTTCCACTAACAGATGCGAATTCTTGTACGTCGGTAAAACAGACAAAACCATCACTGTTTTTTTTTTACCGAAAAAGAATTGTTTTATTATTACTATTCATATATATAACGTATTTGTTCATATTCATATGTCATTTCGTTAATTATTTTTATACAAAAATGTATGTAATTTTACAAAGTTATTAAACTAACAGAAATTATGTACTAAGTGTAAATGTATGAAATATCTAGTTTCTTGTTATTGATCGTTTTCGACCGTCGGGTCTGTGGTGCAGTGGTCAACGTCGTTGGCTTCGGTTACAGATGTCTCGGGTTCATATCCTAGCTAAGAAAGACAGTTTAATTTTTCAACCGATTCATTGATTTCTGTTCGTAGAAATGAATGTTTGTGATGTCTAGAATTCCCTGCCACCCATGCAATCCTACAAACGTTCGTAGCGAGAACGATTAGCTAACTACTAGTTCTGTCCTAGTCTTATCCTTCTATCCACACTCTCTTCAAAAAAGAGAGGTTGAATCACTAAGTAACACGCCGTTCTCGTCGAAAAATTTCTGTTGAGATTCATGGTAAAACAAAGATGAATTATTTAACTTATTTTTATTTATTAATTTATCTTCCGCGTGTCTGAATGAAAAATATCTTGCTATAATAATTATTATGTGATGAATTGCTAAACGGTTTACGTTTGGAGCGCTGCGGGATGAGTAATCTGATGGTTTCCATAATGTGTCTCGAGTCGGTATATCCGCAGGCTTCCTGCATAATCTTCCAAGGTTTCCGTATCACGTTCCAGCCTTAAAAAGACGACTCTGGCATTTTGACAGCTTGCCCTAAAAATGCGACACGATGCAGAGCCGGAAGCACTCAGTAGTAACATTAAACTTGCTTAATCAATTTATATTTTACCTATTACCATGTTTAGCGCTATGTTTTGTCAGAATTGGTATATTTTTTCATTAAAGGAAAAATTAATACAGTCTCAAACACTGTCAATCAGATATCATTATTTAAATAAATATTACGTGGATGATTGATTGTACCTATAGATCAGCGCTATTGCAATCATTATTACTAACCATGTTAATTTGCTCGTGTATACATTTTTATCTTGTTTTGTATCAGCGAGCAACCATAACCTCTTCATCTTTTGTTCTTTTGATTTACGTTTTCACGCATTTAGAGCAATTGCAAGACTACGCTCTTCATATATTTTACTTGAGAAGATCACCTTTGAATACTACTTATCCGACCGTCGTTATTGAAAATCGTTTGTAGGTATCGTTAATTATTTATTGAGTTAAACCCCCCAGTAGCAATGTCACGTATTCCTAATATCTATTAGTTTAATTTTTCATTTATTCGCTCGTTTGAAAATACATTTAATGTTATATGTTTTCACATTACTGAAGCGAATTTTTATTTAAATCACAGACTGCGAAAATGATATTACACGTTGATTATTTTACATTATAATGAAATACAGTAGAGAGGCTATAAAATTCTTTGTTTCGCGCGAAAAAAAGCAAATAAATATTATTCCAGGGAAACCTTCAACTTGAGCCGGCGGCTGCAAAACATACTGTTGCTTTTGGAGAGATAAAGTTTATTAAGCGGTTGAAAAATAAACATCGTGAAATTTTATATGTTTATTATGTTTTGGAATTTTTAATTTCTATAACCGAAAATTCTCACGCTTTGAAATAATAATTTAACTCTGAAAACACGTAGATTGTTTTAATTAGTCCAATTATAATACTGAAACGAATATTTTATTTAAATCTTTCCTTGAATTTAGCTAAAATAATAATTGATTTTTATTATTCTTGAATAAAAAACATTCTAAAGGGATATTCGAAATGGAAATCATCATCAGTAACTTTATTTGTCTGAAAAAATGTTTGTAAAAATTCGACGGGTTAGGAGCACAAAAGAGGATCGTTTTTAAAGTTCTATTCGCAAGAACTATAGGTAATGAAATTATGTTCAATGTTTCTTATACATAATTTAAATGTAAAAAAGAAAAACACAACGTGTCGGCTGATATACTTTTGTGCTATATTATATTATTGCTATAAAACACAAGCCAATATGTTTTAATACTTGAATTCATTCTTGCATAATCTGAATTTTGACAAATATAATATACACGTCATTCTTAGTATTTTTTTTAAAATATTATTTTTAGATTAAAGTCTGTAATAAATTTCCTCTTATATAAAATGCAATCGTTTTATTTGCGCAAAATCTACAATAATGGGCCTCCATTTCATCCGACTTGATGGTTTTACGAACATCAATTTAAAATATTGCCCTCTCTTGATTGCACAAAAAGGCCACCCGCCGTAAATAAATTTTATTAAAATCATTTTTCATTGTTGGAATAATATAACAAAGGCGCCCTACATATTATTTATTCAAGCGCGAACTCGCCAAATATAAAAAGTGTTAAAAACAAAAAAAAAATGTACGCATGTGTTATATTACCACGGTGTACTCTGTGGTCTACACGATCGTAGACAGTGGCGTAGCTGTCGTAGCACTTTTTGTGAACGTTATCGAATAGACAATCTTTCTTATCCTCCATTGTAAGAACCATTCATCACTAGATTACATGTGTTTCAATGCATGCGTAGCAGCTATTCATACATGAAGGTTAAGTTTGTACCATAGCAATATGTTTGTTCTAAATTCTTTTAATAATACATAACACGTCTTGTTATTTTTCTATTTTATGATTTAGAAAAATGTTTGCTTTATCATTATTGCTGTATTATTATTGTTGTACTTTATAAATGCGTGGCGCACTGGCGTCAGCTGTAATGTATTTTGTACATGTATTTTTATTTATAAATAAATACGAAATTTAACAATTCAAATATTTCCGCAAAGCATTTAGAATTTATTGATTGAATTGTGCATTTTACTTGGTAGAACTCCATTATAATACTATAAAATATCAAAGAATTAAGTTCTACAACATTTTATTAGTTAGTTGATTAGTATTAGCCATTTCGGCTTCACGCCATCGTCAGAACTATACTTTGATATTAACTATGAATAGAATATTAATTTGTATTTCTTTTCTTTTTCAGGTAAGTAGCAGTGACCATTGCATTCAATATTTTTTACACATCTTTACGTTTTCCGCATTTGGTAAGGTAGCAGTAATGTAAGAACTTATTGTTTTTACTGCACGGATTATTTCTTTGTCGCTAAGATAGCTAATAGCAATAATATTTTTTATGATAACTCGAATCATTTAAGAGAACCCTGTTGCTATTTTGTCAAGTTATAACTCTTGCCTTTTTACAGGCAAATTATTTACTATAATTATCATAATAATGTTAAGCAATCTGAGATAAGATATCATTCTATGAAACAGGTTATGTATTATCTTATCTAAGTAAATTATTAATATTACGCCAATAACTGTCTTATTATTGATCATTATATTGTTTTTTTAACCTTGCAATATAAGATAGTATTATTTCATAACTGTTATCTGAATTGACGTAATTAATATTTTAGACACCATATGGCTGCTGATTTGATATATCGATCGTCCAGTTCATTCCTCAGACAACTCCAGAAAAATGAGTTAAATGTGCAGTTAAGTATATGTTAAGTTTTGCGCTCTATCTGATTCCGTTCTCAGATAACTCAAAACTGCCAACAAAAAAATGCTGAGACAGATAACCGTCAGACGAATTTAACAAAATGTTGATATTTCTGGGTCAATAAGAGGATATTTCTAAATATCCTTCAACTGCCTATATTCGAAAGTACCTAATTCTTTATAAAACGTATAAAACTCTAGTAAAATCAAAAATACGCATTTATTTATTTCCCTTAGGATTTTCACCTCCAAATACTAGTAATTACAATAGTTTGGTAATTAGTAGTCATTTGTGTTTTATCCCCTACCCACGTCCAGACGGAAACAAACCCACCCTACCTTCATTTTTAATTCAAGAATTAGAACCATTCTTTAACTTAGAAATAAATAATCTTGCGATATAGTTAGTAACCCAGCCAGTGGAATAACTAAATTATCAATTTTAATTTTACATTAAAAATGAATTTTCACAAAGTTACCACCAAATTCATGGAAAATAAAAAAAAACAATAATCAATTTAAATCGCATTATCTCAATATGGGTTATTTGGAGACGTTTGAGTAATGAACTGGACGATCGATATTTGGTTGAAGGGAAAGCGTTTAACATCTATCTAGTTACAAGTGACAAAACAAAGAAATCAATGGTTACTAAAAATGGCTTACATCAAAGTACCTTACCTCTAATATATCAGTGTTTTTATGTCACGAAAGAAATTCTCGATAGTAGAAAAATGTACGTTTCTAAACAAGGTATAAAAAGGTATATATTTTTTTGTAAAATATCGACGTAATATTTCAATGTTTTAGTGCAAAGCTATTGTACGTCCAGTTTTGTTGGCTTTGAGAAAATCGAATTTGAAGATTTGAGATGGATGAAAAATATTGTCAAAACAAACCTTTGAAAGATAGAACATCCCTTCAAATATACCGTTACTTGGACGTCAAATATTTTTGCATAATAAAGATACGATGCAGGCGAACGTTTTATATATGCTAACTCAATTTCGACGAATGTTCGACAAACAATATTTTTGTTCTAAGCCATCGACGTATGCAGCATTCGTTTTCTTTGAAATTTTTTAACTCTCCACTCACAATTAGTTGTTTAGCTAACAATCTTCAGACTTAAAATATGTTGGCACACTTCACTGGTCAGTTCGCTTATTACCCCTTTATTATAAATGTACAGAGTGAAAAAATATCGCCATATGGGAATATCCCTTTTAAGCATTTTTTTCCCACTTAACCCTGGTAATGTGTTTTTCGCTTCAATCTTCATTATAATTTAAAGCCTCCGCGATTTCAGAATAACGAGTGTACTGCGGGCTCTAATTCGCTTTAATGGGGTGGGCGGGGCGCCGCCACTCGCCCCTCGATTTTGACGTTGTGTTCTAGCACTAGCTACGCTACCCCATCGCATGTTGCTTCGGAGAGCGGATATTACAGCAATCCATCTAATTATTCGATTTATAGATACATCGCTTGTAATTTATGATCTCTTTTGAACACGTAAATATATCAACGCCCGTTGAGTTACATGAGTTATGTGAAATTATTCAAAATCCAATCGAGAAGCCTCCTTATATCAGTGTTTCTTATCTGGGACTAAAGCGCATAGAAAGAAAATTCTCTTTAAAAGTCTAAGGAAGCATTTTTATTCTGTTAACATCATAGCGAGCAATTAACATTGCGTTGATGAGATATTGCATCCATGTAAATGTTTGTGACACAATGTCGTTCTTTTTGCGCCGGTGTATCTCAGTCCATCTGCATTTAAAAGCAATTTAAATAAATTAGGTCGTCATTTGAAGATGTCGGTGAACCAGAAAAAGTGCCAAAAATATTTCAAATTACGTTTTGTTCCTTCGACAATTCTATAATTGCTTTCGTAATTAGATAAAATATTCTGTTATACAAAAAAATACTACTCAGGTGATAGCTATTTCGGCTTCACGCCATCGCCATCGAAGCCGAAATATAAATCAATTGACTAATAAAGAACTAAATGCTTTGATATTTTATCATATTTTTATCAAATATATCATATATATAGCATGGAGTGTTTAAAGAAATACTCGTTTTTAGGATCGGATAAGTGGGAGTGAATTCTATATATCACAAATATTCATGCATACGAACAGAAATCCATGAATCGATTGAAAAATGAAACTGTCTTTACTGGGATTTGAACCCGAGACATTCGTTACAGAAATGCATATGTATGCATTAATCTCGAAAACAATAAGAGGTTTTTCTGCGGAACATGAGATGTTTTCAAGATTAATATTTTTAAACTACTACACACACACACAAATATTTTATGTAACTGCACAGCATATGTTTTTGATTCAGCAGCATCTTGAGTATTACCAGTATTCGCCCCGTGAGCCTTAGAGCGTCTATTCTACGCTAGACTTAAAAATCCAGGTTACTTTACAGTCTTTACACCCATCAGTTGTAATTTTTAAAAACGCTATCTAACCATTTTTAGTGTATCGTGGAGCCCTGGAAGTTTAGAATCGCTGGTTTATTCCTGCGATATTCCAGATCGATTATTTAGCACTCCAGTTAATTTAATTAAATCCGAGAATATTGGCAAGAGCATGCCAGGTCTTCACACCCCTAGATAGAAACACACGTAGTATATTTTTAAATATGTTTTGTTACACTTTTAAAAATCCACGCTATCTTCATTCATCGGTTGTAATTTTTAAAAACGCCATCTTACGCTTTTTATTGCACCGTGGAGATATATGCTGTGATATTCCAGATCGATTATTTAGTTAATTTAATTAAACCCTTAGAAATATTAGCAAGAAGGCATGCCAGGCGTCCACACCCCTATTCGAAACACACGTAGCACATTTTTAATATGTTTTATTTCACTCATGAATATTCATGAAACATCTTTTCCTATATTTCCTTTCTGCGCCTATAATTTCATTTGTTACAGCGTTTTTCTGCTTCCTTAATACTCCCCGAACTGAATACTTTATTATGATCCGCCCGAGGTAAACGTAAAATTGTTACCCACCCTTTCCTATTATGCTTCCCATATATAATAACATCATCAGAACGTTTTTTTTACGTTGTTTTGTGGATAGATATTTCTTAAAAGTTTTCCGCCTGCTTCTGACAAAAAGAATACTCGCACAACTTTTACGGACACTAAATCTCTATCGGATAATCCCGCCGGTGATTTGGGTTTTGAGTGAAAGTATGTTTTGAAAAATACCCACCATAGAAATAAAAAACAAATACAATATTCCGACTGGGATTAATACTCGTAAATATTTTTCTTGTAGAATATTTGAATCATCGTTACTCATCACTTTATCACCACTTTTTCAGTACTTTTAAGGTGTTAACTGTAATTTCTTCGTGGAAAGGTATTGTATTTTTAAAATAAAAAACAATTTGTTTTGTACTACTCACATATATTTATAATGACCAGGACCGGTTTCGCTCATCACGAGGATTATGAATTGATAAAATATAAATCTTATTTATTTTAAATTGTGTGTTTATAATTACAAGGCATTTGTCAACAATGTCGGCTCCATGGCGCAGTTGGTAACGTCGTTGGCTACGGTTACGGATGTCCCGGGTTCAAGTACCGGTACGGATAGTTTCATAAATTGATCTTTCAATCAAGTTATGGATTTCTGTTCGTAGTCATGAATGTTTGTGATGTTTAAAACTCTTCCACCCATCTGATCCACAAAAACGGGGCGTAGCTAAAGCGATTCGCTAACCACTAGTCATGTGCTAGCCCTATCCTTCTATCCATTTTCTCTTCGAAAAAAGAGTGGTTGAACAACTGAATAATAAGTAGTTCCCATCTAAAACTTCTGTTGAGTTATCTCCAATAGGAGGCCATATGCTTCACGTTGGGAGTGGACATGGTAAAAAAATGTATCAAACAATTGGTATCAAGAGGACGGAGTCAGAACCGCTTGTGCTGTTTAGTGTAAACGCTAATTGCCTATTTAATATTTCACTGATTGTTATTGAATTATTTAAGTGGTTCGCAATTTTATTGTAAAATGTTGCCATTTGCTATTTCTTCAATGAATATTTATTATTTATTTGAAATCCATTATATTTTTCAAACTACTACAACAATTCACAGATTATCAAACAAATTACATGCAAACGAAATTAAATAGTCTACAATTAAAATGTTAAGGACCTCTTACAAATCAATAACTAATCTGAAATCCATAATAAAAACTTTTTAAACGCCAAATATGTGAGAAAAATAAAATGAGATTAATAAATATTCAAAAATTATTTGATATACCTTGTAGTTGATAACATTCATTTTCATATAAATAGCATTGTTAAAATTTATATTTTATCAGTAATTGATAATGTTCGTTGTACAAAACAAATTGTGATTTAATTTAAGACATCGACTGAGGGTGCTTGATGGAATTTCAATATCAAATTTGGATTATTGAGATTTTGTACACTTCCATGTATTTTGTCACTAACGACCCGGGTTTAGCCTTTCGGCATCTTCAGGCATTCGAGCGCATGAATGGACTCGAACTGACGGCAACGGGGAGTTTGGAAGGTTCAGCTGTTCGTTCAGAATTGGCAAGGAATTTAACTGAGCTCTATTGATTTCCAAAATTTCTTGATACAATAATTTATGATCCCCGATGTTTTGATGCAACGATTTAACCCCACGTTAACCATCAACGTTGCTGTATTCTATACGTTGAATCACCAAACAGATGTCACTAAATGTGGAATGATTGTATATATTTATCCTTTCGTCGAATTGCATCCCGTCGAAACCCACAATGCTATTATAATTGTAAAATCAGTGGTAATTCTAATAGTAGTTGGGAAGCGGCAATTCGCCACTCTGTTAATGAGTTGTTTCCAAATAAGGATTAAGGCGATTCTCGAAATTTTAACTCGGGTATCAGTGTGGATCCTAGACGTATAATATTTTATCTCGTAAGTAATATTTGTCATATTTGTTTGTATCTTCTATATAAACATCAGACACTGTTTACTGTCTGTCAGTTCGAGTCCATTCGTGCGCTCGAACGCCTGAAGATGCCGAAAGGCGAAACCCGGGTCGTTAGTGACAAAATACATAGAAGTGTACAAAGTCTCAATAATCCAAATTTGAAATTGTGATTTATTAAAAAAAAACTCATCACTTGTGAGATATTGCAAAAGGAACACTTGTTTGCGTGACTGTTCTGTGTGTGAAAATCAATTTATATTGCATGAAAAACATACTTCCCTGAAAGAGGAAATAAAGAGACATTTTGTTTATAAATGATGTCATTGAATATTTTAAATTGAAATTTCTTCTCAAGATATAAGTTTACATTAAAAAGTTGACACGCACTGAAGTTATTCATTTTTGCTTGTCGCTTATCAGTTGTTTTCCTCATTTCCGGTACAAAAATACGTCCAATTTAATGATATTCTATGATAAATTATATCAACAATGATTCCCTTTGAATTACGAATAACGGTAGTAAAAAAATTGTGCTCAGATAAAAAAGCGGAAACCCCTCGGGGGAAATTTTCGGTATGTAGTTTAAATTTTTTTTTTAAATTATATTTAATGCTAAATGTAATTGTCATAAATAAATAAACAATGACAAGCAAGAGAAGCGTTTAATTCTTTATAATATACATGTTCAAATAAAAATTCGGTTTGTTGGGGAATCATTTCGCATTTTCATATCGATAGTTTATCCTAAAATGTCGGTTTAGGACGTATACTATTGTCATTGGGGATTGCAATGCTGATGTTTTAATATCTCGTATAGAAATACTGGTATTAAAAATGTTAATACCGGTATAACAAAAATATATTAAAGGTAATATTAAAAATCATAATTATAATTACGGTTTTTGTGATCACAAGAAGGGTCGGGTCGATTGGTATTGAATTTTGCATATTATTCAATATTATGCCCCCATAACATTTTATCTTAAATGAAAAATAAATAACAATTCGCTTTTTAGGTGTTCACTGACAATTATTGGTGGGAAGGCGTTATATTTTAAAAATAAAACACAATTTGTTTTGTACCACTTAAAATTTTTTATAATGACCAGGGCCGGGTTCACTCATCTCGATCATTATCGTCGGCTCCTGTTGTCAAATTCGTCGGCCTCTGTGATCTAGTGGTAAGTGTTTGCCCTAGCGATCAGGTGGGTTTTGGTTCAAGTCAATATCAAATTTAGATTTTTTCAATTTAAATGTGTGATCTTTGGATATGAGTGACTTCTAAAAATTCTCATCGAGCTTATCTCGTATGATTTTATAATTATTAAAGTATTTGGCGCATTGGCTGTCAGCTGTAATGCCAGATATTAAAAAAATAAATAATAATTATATTATCATCAGTTGATAACGTTCGCGATGAGCGAATGTGGAAGTGCTACAAAACAAATTGTGCTGTATTGATCGAACTGACGCTAACTTGGTAGAACTTCATTATAATAGGGTAAAAGTAATAAATTATTCAGCTCTACGATCTTTCGGCTTCACGCCATCGTCAGAACGCTATTTTGAAGACGAAATAGCTATCAGAAACCTGATAACATTCTTTAGAATTGGATAATTTGTTATTTTTACCCAATTACACTATGGTTTGTTTTTAAAAATATTTCGATTTTTCATAATTTTTAATACCGAAATAAAGGTATTTTGCATTTCCGAACCGGTATTGAAAACAGCCACAGTACCGGGTTGCTGGTTTTGGTTATATGGTTATTGCAATCACTAGTTGTCACAACGTCCACAACGCGATGGTTCTTCGAATTTCACCTTTGATACGCTTCTAATGTTCTTCCCGTACCACTAGGAATAACACATAACAAGAATACATCAAATACCTTTCAACCAGCTATGTAAGATTGTAAAAATCTGTATGTAGGCATTTGCAGGCTTACCAATATCGGGTGCCATCGCGTTGAAACCAAAAACTTTTCTCAGCAAACACCCTTCATCGTAGAGATAACAAACGGCGGGGATTCCCAAGAAGCGGTTGTATTTTTAACTGAGATATCGTAGAAAACGGCACGGCTGTTATCAGGTGCGCGAAATGCTGGATTGAAATTCCGGGAACTGGGAACGCTTTGACATTTCGTTGACCTTCAAAAATGTTGCCACGCGCAGTGGGTGTTGAATTCTCGTATTTCGGTATTTTTGTTTGCTTATTCAGCATTACTTACTGTTTTGTTATTATTTATTAAAAAAAGTTCACTCTCAAGGTATGCATCTTCAGATTAATAGTCAGTTGTTGACTTAGTAGAGTGTTTAGACCAGAGGCTCCCAACCAGAGTGGAATTCACCCGTAGGGATGAATTTTAGAGGGGAAATTACGGCCGTTTATTAAAGGTGTTCAATAGTATATATGCGGATATTTGGAAAGCACTTGGTGAGTTACAGTAAAGTTGACTTAGTAATGGTAGCCACAAAGCATGTGCAAATTTCACGTCGTTACTTTACACCATTTGGGAGCTATATAGTAGACATGCTAAACGATTCGGAAATATTATAAAAACGGGAAAACGTTTCCAACGCTTAATGAATAAAAACACATGAGATATAAAATGACTATCATTAATGAATAATATGACCTCTAAGACGATAGGTAAAAGAAGTGTTTTTTTGTTTTATATATTATATTTAAAATTATTATCATTTAATAATTTAAAATATTGTGTATTAAAATAAAACATAAAAAATAACAGAGTTAATTTTATTTATTACATAAAAGTAAATCACAAGTTAAGAAAAAATAAGCAGAATGAAGCAAACAATCAGTAACTAATATTAATTAACATGTTATATAACTTTGCTGAAAATTTTATAGTTTTTTACGTCGTTTTTTTCACAACTAATCCATATATTATATACTTCATCTAAATCAATTTCTTGTTTTGATAATAGGTAAGATTGAATTCTCATTATATTTTATCTCAATGCTCAATTTCTAATTGGATGTCATTTCAGTTTCAACCGATCGGTGAAGCCATTCCATTTTGAATTCTTTACAACTTTTCTTACTGGAGAAACTAGACGATATATGTATTTGATTTACTCGCTGAACGTTTCGACATCTGAGGGTTAAAAAAATAACTCAATATTTAAATGATATTTTATAAATTTGAATAATATTTTATAACAACAAAAACATTAATTATTTATATGTACATACAGTGGTGTAACTAGGGTTTGTGCCGCCCTGAGCGGTCCTTGAATTTGCCGCCCCCCCACAATTTTTTCTCCAAAAATGATTTTTTTTATATTGCCAACAGTGTCGTCCTGAGCCTTTTTTTTAAACCCGCTAATATTTTATTCATCATGAATCATCGCAGCTTAGAGGAAACATTGAATATGACTTATGAATTCTTAAAATTCTCACTGCAGTTTCCTCAGTGTATAATGTAATATATTTTATTGGTTGCGTTTGATGGTTCCTTCTTTTTGTTCAATTAAAATACGAATTTAATTTGTCACTCTCACAGAATACATCGTTGCACTAAATGCATTTTCTCTTTTAGCTGTGTGTAGCCCTGCGATGCTGTGTTTACTAAAATAACGTTGTTTTAATTTTTCGCTGTACCGTGAGCAGCGACAGCAGCAAACTGAAAAATATCCACTTTGTTTAAAATCACAATGTTATATTAGAGGAAAAGCAATTGAACCGGAAAGTCTCAAAATTATTATTCATTATCGTTACGGAAACTTTCTCCGCAACTTGATTAAACATTCTAACAATTACACGCTCCGCCGTTTTAATTATTTACGGTGGGTTCCTTTATGCTACTCTTACCCTTTTTTATAATTTTGTACAATATATTTTTAAACACACTTTGTTTCGGATGACATTTATAATCTGTGAAAAATATTTTTTTTTATCGCTCCCGCTACGCCCCGTTTTTAGGATCGTTTGGGTGGTAGGGATTTCTAGACATCACAAACATCCATGCCTACGAACAGATCCACAAATCGATCGAAAAATCAATATGTGAAACTGTCAGTACCGCGACTTGAACCAGAAGCACGGACTTGACCACTACTCCACGAACCCGACAAGCTGAATCACTTATATAAATATCCTTGGAATATATCATTCAATAACTACGTACTCCTGTAAGTGATATTTGACAAAAAAAGGTTTTCTGTGTTACTTGAGTCAGTTGACAAAAAAAATAAAGTTAGATGCTCCGAGTCGACCCGGAGACCATAAAAACTCGTAGGTGAAATATGGAAAAGTCTTTATTAGGGCTGTCTTTTCGTCATAACTTGGATGTATCGTTTCCGTGGGAAGCATGACGCCCTTAATGGGGAGAGTCGGGTGACCTTAATGCGATAAATTTTGTGGAGCAATAAAATTTAAGTACTACGTTGTTAAATTGTATTATCATTTGAGTACGACTGTAAAAATATTATTGTTCATCGAATGCGTGGAGACTGGTTTATCGAAAATGTATTTAATAGCTAATTCAAATAATATATTCTAATACGTGACACATTTATAGAAAAATGTAATAAACACAGTTTTTATGCGAAGTAATCTCAATTCACATTTTGTACTGTTATTAACATCATTGATTTTATTGTATCGTGGAATGAAATGATTTTAAAGCTCACTCTCGCTCAAATTTTTTAAACATCCATAAGCTTGTCACTTGCAACTTGAAACTCGTTTTTCGTCTTTCGGTATGTTCTGGCATTCAATTGTAAGTTAGTGTACAAGTAACTTGAACTGACAATTAGTAAACCGTTAGTATCGTTCATATATAAAAAAAATAAGAAAATTAGTTAATATTATTACAACTCAGACTAGTAAATATATTGATGAAGATTTCATCTAAATTTATTTTTATACTGATTTGATATTAATGGGAAAATATGTCGGGCCTGTGTGCAGTGGTAACCTTCGTTGACTTATTTTTAAAATATTTTGGTTTTTGTAATTTTACACTAGGTCAAAATAATCATTTATCATTAAAAGGCAACCCAGTTGCGAATATATTCCTACACTTGGTTTTACCCGTTTAAGTTTGTTACGTACTCAAACGTTGCACTGGAGGCCACCGTGATAATGATTGTGCTTCACCCACCTGTGGCTGTCTAGTTGAATAGTATAACGCCCAACCTCTCGACGCATAGGTGATTCTGCATCCATACCCGACCCAATTACCACAAGTGTTTCGGCCTCAGCCCACCCTATATTGGGTCCCAGCCTCACCTTCACCTAGACTACATAATATTATCTCCGACCGTGTTTATTGTTTCGGAATTTTGCATTGGCAGCGTTTTCCATACAACAAGGATCGTCTGGGAAAACTGCTTCAACAAGTTGAGAGCGGTTATTGTAGAACTAACATTTAATTTGGAAAATTGTTCTATTCACTACAAAACTCGAATTACTCTCCCTTATATTTCTAGAATGAACTGAGTATTTTTTAATTTACAGTATTGACTGAGGGTGCTAGATGAAATTTTAATATCAAATTTAATGTGTTCAAATTTTTCAATTTACATGTATTTCGTTATTAACAACACGGGTTTCGCCTTCGGGATCTTCAAACATTTGAATACACGAATGAACTCAAATTGACAGTTGGTGAATACTGAATAGCAAATATCTTTTATATATAAGACAAAATAAGAAATATATTATCACTAAATCTAAGAACTACATTGATAGCTGAGTTAATTTTAATACTGATTTGTTAATAATGATTTATAACTTTTATCAAACAATTCATAGAATCCTGTAATTGCAGGCAATCATAAAAACTAATCGTTTGGATTATTGAGATTTTGTACACTTCCATGTATTTTGTCACTAACGACCCGGGTTTCGCCTTTCGGCATCTTCAGGCATTCGAGCACACGGATGGACTCGAACTGAAACCCTCAGTCGATGTCTTAAATTATATCTTAAATTAAAACTAATCGTCATTAAAATGTCATCCGGAACAACTATAACTTAGAGATAACTACTGATTTTAATTGGTGGGCTTGTTAAGATGACGTATTATTGTGAGAATTACATTATTTTGATTTCTGGAGTAATTTATGATTATTTTACGAATTCATATCACGTGAAGGTTACAGTAAGGGGCGTTCAGGAGATTAAGTTGTTTGTTTAAAGATGGTTGTTGTTGCCAATTTTGAACATGTAATTATCATCATTATTATCTGAATATATTGCATCATTTATTGTTGTTCAAACTGCAGGACACAAACAATATTTGATAATGGTTTTTAAGCTTAAACGTGTACCATAATAAAATTTTCAAATAAAAGCTCATTAATGTTAGGTCCCAAGCCGCCTGGTTTTACGACACGTAGCGTTTATTCATTCCTCAAGTAGATATGTAGTTGAGCGACCCACGGGGGATGGTGGTACAGTGAAAGTGTCGGTTATTCCAGTCCGCCAGACTGATATAATGCCCATTAGGGTAGGGCAGAGGGAGGTCACGTACAAACACTAAAACGGATATAAAGTTTAATAAAACCGTCGAACTCGTTTTTTGTCTCCACTCGACATTTCTCCGAGGATGTTGATGCGAGTCGGATATTCGACAGATCAAAAAATCTTTTTCTGACTTGAAGCGTACGTAATGGGTCGTCCAATCATTCACCTCGGTATGCAGCAATCATACCATGGTCTGTTTTTTTTTATTATTTTGTCATTTACAAACCTTTAGCGCCACCATAATCAAATGTATTTTTAATGACTTCATTTCATTCTGATAGCTTACATTTTAAATAATGAAAATCTAAAAAACCGTTTATTCATTGAATTGGAGAATAATTATATAGGTTATAATTCACATCATCGACAGAACTATTTCTTAAATTCAACGGTCCATTATAACGAACAATTCTCCAGTTTTTTTGTTTATTAAAATTTGATTTAGGACGTTGTTTTAATTCGTTACGCTCTCTAACAAGACTCTTTCTATGAAAAAAAAAAAAAAAAACAACAATGATTAATTATTGTGAACATATTTGAATAATTCAGCAAACAAGTTTACTGTCACTACAATTGGTCCTAGATGGGTAACTTTTTTACTCGGCTTGCTGTATTTACGATTTCCCTCCAATTTTCGTCAAGTTTTGCTGTAAAGGTCTCAGCCAAAGCAACCTAAAGCTACAAGCAGTGCTATAAGAAAATTTGCAATTTACGAGTAGTCCTGGGAGTCCCGGTCTCTACTAACAAATTGTATGGCGGTTGTACGAAGATCGTCGCTCAACTTCGTTTTTGGTCGAATATAACGTATATTTGAAAAGATTTCTTGTGAGTTTATTCAATGTTTCTTTAATATAATCATATAATTTACGATTCACCGAATACCAACATATATGTATGTTAAGTAATAATTAAATCGTCGCAATAAATTATATGTTACAGTTGTCATAATATATATAGTGAAAGGCACGAAATGCGATGTGTGGCAGGGTAGATTTATTAGAATCGTAATTTACCGCAAAATACACACTTCATTGATAACACTGGGCTTTATAATTTTACTTTTTCAAATTAAGTAAGCAACTTTATTCCTAATATAAAATTAAAATTTATAACATAGTTCGAGCATTCGAGCACACGAATGGACTCGAACTGACCGTCAGTTCGAGTCCATTCGTGTGCTCGAATGCCTGAAGATGCCGAAAGGCGAAACCCGGGTCGTTAGTGACAAAATAAATGGAAGTGTACAAAATCTCAATAATCCAAATTTTATATTTAAGCACTAAAGTTTCCGCCGAATTCATCGAAATTATCTTTATTCCTATTAACATTAAAGATACTACATTTAACTACCCACTATTACGCATTATTAAAAGAGCAAAAAGTGAGAATTAAAAGCAAAAGATGGATCTGCTGAATTTCTTCATGTTCATATGAATTCAATTTATAAAATGAATATAATATAGGTAATATCTAAACATTTATAATTTTAAACATCATTTTAATACGACATAATTACAAGGTAAGTAAATGTTAAATTTTACTATATAATTAAGTGACTTCTAAAATGTTTGAATGCAAAATATTTGTATTCGCATATTAAAATAATTTTGTATATAAATGAGAGTATTCGTGAAATACCTACCTATCAGGCGCGTGCGGTGGTTTTATTTCTTTCTCGCTCAATCACATGAAAAGTGAAGGTGCAAGCGAGATGCAAGGGCATGCGGCGCATGCTGTTGTATTCTTCTTGCGCATACTCAAATTAGGTTGTGCGATAGAGATAGTGATAAGTCCACCGCACGCCGATGCTACCTAGTATTCGATTAACTTAAACCTATATTCGTTATTATACCAGGTCTCTTTGTATTAAAAAAAACTCTTGTCTGTGTAAACGTAATAAATTTAATGAAATATTAACATCATGCTAAATTTATTCGAGTCCAACAAACAACAAGACTCTCAGCACCTAAAAAATCGAATGAGAGATACATATTTTAAAAATAAGTAAATATTTTTTATGTAACTGCAAGTGTTCTTAATTATTATTATTTTATATTTTGATTGTAAATAAATAAAATCATCGTATAACCAGGTATTATGTTCTTTTATGCGTTTTTAGAACATACCCACCTAGAGTACTTATCCTCCTATTTTGTATGAACTATAAAAGCTTTTTCACGGGGTTTTTTGAACATTTGTAATATTTTTTCGTGGCTTCATTTATACGGTTTATCGTGGTACATATTTCTACAAAAACCTTTTTTTGACAATTTCAAACCTGGTTTTTTTCAATCCCGGGATCGAAAAAATGTCTATCCCGAAATCCCGGGATCAGAAAAAGGGTCCGGGATTGGATGCCGAGATTTGGTATCGATGAGTTCTACTCATGCCATGTCATATCGTGCTTTCTTACAAAGCCATTATATCCTATGACGTCATGCATTCTACCAGTACGTAGAGCGTTAAATTGAATTAATACATTTTGACATTTAGAACAGAAAACCATATAAAACTGACTTAATACGTTCTGTCAGTATAACCTCGATATTATTATTCATTATATTCGATACTAAATATAATAAAGCTCTTCAATATAACGATATTATGTATGTACATAAAATATTTATATTATTTTGATTGTAAATAAATTCTGAAACTCATATATTATTTTCAATAGAATGAAATAACAAATGATCATCGTATCATAAAATTATCATAAAATATTCTTATGTGCTTCTAAACTTAATTCTCAATATAAAGTGTTTGTATGTTCAGTTGGTATAAACAAATTGATATTTTTCCTTTTCTGTTGTTTGTCTACGAAGTGATTTATACTTTGTTTATTTCTATCCATGATTTTGATTTTTGAATTGAATTCATGAAATAATATTTAATCTATAATACCAATACGCTTGATGAATGGGCCAAAAGGCAAAAACCGATAACTCCACATTTTCTAAAAATTATACTAATACGTACATAATACTACAATAATACGTAATAATACATTTTTAGTCATTTAACGATTTCCGAAAAAACATTCCAATATAAGAACGCTTCAGTGGAACTAACAGTATACGTCGCAGATGTTCTACAAAAATTTCAATAAATTTATGCGTCTATTAAACTAATTTATACTTGAAATAAATGCAATTTAATTATTTTGTGATCCTAGAAATACAAGTCCATTAATTCTTGTTTTAATGACATTTTATTAGTATAATATCTTAGTACAAACAATTACTATATGGATAGTATAATAATTATTGCTGAACAAATGATTTCAGAATTGATCTTTGTTTTTGATCTCCCGAAAAATCGTGTTTTTGGACTTATACTCATAAGTCCATCCGTCATTGATATTATTTGCAAAACCCGTCAAAAGCATTCGAAAAAAATCTTAAAACTCTTCCGCATGTCGTGGAAATCACACACCTAGTAACCGACAAATGAAATGCCAAAATGTTCATATGTATTGCAATTAGTGGTAGACCGGATAATAAATAAGGCATATTATTGTCCTTGATTGGAAATACAATACGATGTAAAAGAATAATTATCGACAAAACTAATAATTTATTTTTGGACATGAATTACAAAAACGTCGTTTACTGGTAATATTACATAGTGGATATATTGGTTTTCGCTTCTAGACGCCTCATATATTATGTCTGCTTCATCCGCCACTAAGTATATTGAAACTCCTTTTTTTAATGCATATTTAGAAAGAATAAAGATTTTAATTTTCATGATATAATTGTGGCAAATCAATATATACAGTAGATGTATCAAGCAAAACGATTGTGGCTAAGGTATGTTGTTCTACGTCTTGATATTCTCCGTCATAGCTTGTCCTAAGTTGAAAAGAATTTAAATTCTCGTAGCGAAATACATATTGCATTTCGCTGACGCGACGAGATGAACGAAATATACTAATGCTTTCATACTTCTCGTCTTATTATTACATGTCAACATTTTGATATTGGTATTGCGGATGTTTTGACAGTTATTTCAATAACGAAATATTGGATACGAAAATGCAAAATACTGGTATTTCGGTATTGAAAATGAACCGAAATCCAATTGATAAATATATTTTGAACCTTAAGTCACGTGTGGAAAAAAATTTTAACGAGGGTGGTTCGCCTAGAAAGCTTTGAATCTGAAATGGCCTTTCCTGCAACCGTACCTATTTACACGAACATTGCAGTATTGATGCACTAGTAGATACTAGTCTTTTCAACATTTTTTCCATATTTGTGATGCCGCAGATAAATAATTTATATTTTATTTGAGGAGAAAAGACACCGACTTAATTGAAGGCTCATTTTGGTTCGTTATCACTGCGCTATGATGGTCGTTGTATATTACCGATTCTATGTCGACGATTTAAGGAACACACCTCCTCTGTAGCCACGGCACTTTAAGACTGACGACATCATTATGAAGTTAACATATCAATCAAAGTGTTTGATCGTGCTCGTTATCACCTTGTACCCGAGGAATATGCCGCAGTCCTTTGGGCGCGGAGTGTCGTGTATATATTTATTTCGGCGACCCCTTCCAGGTGCCAGACGGCCCAATTTCTCACGTCGGTGCGAGAAGATTGATGTCAGATAGACGGGGCTACGTATAAATTAGCCAGGTCGACGTGGATCGATGGGCATCCCTGAGGATATGCAACGCATTCTCGTTAATGTTAATCACGACAAGACGGCTGGAGGGATGTTTTTCAATTTTTTTCCGCGAGATTTGATTGTAAAATATTACATGGGCTTAGATCTGTTAGATCAAAATAATCTGGCGGATTTTCTTTGCACAACCGCGCAATTAGAGTGGCGGTAACGGTACCGATTATTTTAAGTGAAATTATTCTAAAACATAACCTTCGTTGAAACTCTCATAGATATCCATGTTCGATTATTGCACATTAATTAATTATTAATAATATCAAGCATTTCTACAATTCTTTTGGTAACCGGACAAATCAGAAAATTGTAGCAATTGTATTTTCATTTTCTGTTATTATTATCATGATGTATTAAAAAGTATGTATTCAATTAAATTGTATTTGGAAAACCTTCTTAACGCGTCAATTATGGAACATATCTATTAATAAAATTTACTATCTATACAACCTGCAGTTCTGACCATGGCGTTAAGCCGAAGCAGCTATTAATTAACCAATTAATATTAATTTTAGAAAACCTTGGGTTGAGATACCTCCATAAGAGGCCACATGCCCTACATTGGAAGGGAACATGGCTTATAAAAACATCCATTGTCTTGCGAAACTAGAATTTGTATCTTAACAGTTTAATGGACGCATTTTTTTATTCAATTTCACCTGGCGGCCGGGCGATTTTGCAAACAATTCGCAAAAAACTGTCATTTCACTAAATTCACTATACTTTTTAAACCAATTAAGATATCTTAACCAAATTTGATTTGATGGCTTCCAGATACTTCGTCCCTTAAATCAATGCCATTTGAGCAGTGGTTTTATATCTGTGGGTTGCATATCTATGTGGTGTAGTGAATAAAACTTAAATCTACTAAAAGGTCTTTTTTTTAAATATGTAAAATTTTCCTTTTTAAATTGATTTCTTTGCTTTTATCTTCATATGTGTTAGAATTAAATTGCATGAACTCTTTACATACAAGGTGTCTATATTTTATAAAATCATAAAAAAAATATATTATGTATAATAACAAATTCCACCTATTATTTATGGGTTGATGGTAAATACATAATTGCAACTTGTGTTTACGTCATCGATAGACCTAAATTGAATCTGAAGATGCCGAAAGATGAAGTCCGGATAGTTAGAACGATTTAAACCATGGAAAAGTACACTATTTTCAAGAATTTTGCTGTAAATAGATTACATACTTGAAACCATATTTGATGAAAAAAATGGTTTTCCTAACCATACTGTATCTTTTGTACTTATAAAAATTCTTATATGCAAATAATCCACATTGAATCTCATAGATCCACAATAATATCTAAGAAAAATATAAGAACGAAGATAAAATCTTGCTACAAATATTATCGAACAAGTATTTAAGATAATGTTACATCATACTATAAATACCCAAAGTTTCAAAATCCTTGCTTCTCATATCGTCCCTGTCACACCGGGACAGGACACGGTTGTCATAATGAGCACCATAAAAAATGCCATATGGCCCATTCATTAAATCACTACGCAATGTGTAAATAATAATAACCAATACTACGATATTTTAAAAAATAAAACACAATTCATTTGTACTACTTCCACATATTTATAATGATCAGGACCGGTTTCGCTCATCACGAGCATTATCAACTTCATGTGTTTTATTTTTTAAAATATAATGTCTTTCCACCAAGAATTGACATTTAACACCTTAAAAGTGATCAATACTACGATAGTGAGTGTCTACGTCACAGGAGCTCCAGGGTGCACGTTGTGCATCTGAGCATCAGTGATACACTGCTTATATTACGTATGTAAGAGAAAGAAACCAGATACAATTTAAAAATATATTATTATGGAGAGTCATATCAGAAAAACGTAAACTTGTACCATCTAGGGGTAGTTTACAAAGCTATTTAGTAAAAATAATAATTTAATTTTTGTTAAATAATGTGTTGATGTGTATACCACCATCTGTCGTTGACATTTGAAATCAAACTCGATTATAACCCAGTAATTTTTCAATAGAATGGAATGTATGACGTAGGACTCATATATGAGTCCACGGACAGCAACCAACGTTCATCAAGGACTCAAATACGAGTCCATAGCCATTAAGCTGTTGATTTGGGTCGCCGTTCAGAAAGTTTAACATACGCTTTTCTAAATCCTAGGCTTGAGAATCGGTGATCTATAAATATGACTATACGCGTGCTATATATAAGTAATTGCTTTCTAAGCCATACAGTAGTGATATTAAATGAATCCTAATAAAATAATCGGAAACGTTTACATGAGGTTCGGTCTAATTGTTTCTTATTAGTAGTCAATCTGTGGCGTATTGATAGGCCTAAACCGTCCTCAAATATACTCGTCGTAGAAAAACTTTCGCCGTTCGTTATTTTTGTTTTCCTTCACTTAATACTTCTGGGAGCGAAAGTTTCGGGCAAGTCTTGCGGACTGATCTTGGTGCGGTAATCAATTTACGATGGATCACCAATCACCAGTGACGGTTAGGGATTCCAATTATTCATTGAAAAAATATCCGATTATCATATTATATCGACGTGGTTTTGGCCAATTGGTGTAACCTAAAAATATACGAAAATGAGTGAATGATTGAATGTCAATTTAAAGGCGACAGAGCTGGCCAAATTATGTAAATTATAAAAATAAATTGACCACTTTTTTGCAGAGAAACATCATTTTACATTGATTTTAGGTTCAAGAATCTCTGACCCGACCACTTGCTGTAAGCCACTATTATATCAACACTCCTTACGTATAATCCCGTATCTGCAAACATTAGAATTTACAGTAGTACAATTGAACGAAGCAGTTTTTACTCTCTCCTGAACAATTTCAATTTTGAGGGTTACATCAATTGGCCAAAACGCCGTCGATATATTTAAATCGTAAGGGGCATTTTGTGGTACATGTAACCTCACACATGTTATTTTTCATTTTCTCAGTGAGGATTTTCACAGTTTTCAGTGTTTTTATTTTGAAATGATTGGCTATTTTCGGCTCTACCTTTTTAGCCGAGTAACTATTATTTAATATACTGCAAAAATGCTTACGAAGTTTACGATTTTATTAGTTTTGAAATTTACACAATTGCTATTTTTATTGACTTGCTATGATATCACCCGACAAAAATACGTCTAATAAAAATAATTTGTTTTAAATTAATCTTAAAAATCACACATGAAATTATATTTTTAGAATTTTCTAAATCTTTACGATACGTCTCGTGACATAAATTCGATTGTTTGCATCCCTTACACAAACCAAGAGAATGTTGAAGGAAGATCATATTGAGGACGGTCTAATTAATCAACGTTTCACTAATTAGAACTTTTTATTGTGCAAAGCTGTCTTCGCTTTCTTCCTATAAATGTCTGTATTGATTTCTCCGGGGTATCCCTCGAAGTCTTAATTACGGCCCACATTGGTAGGACGGTATAACTTGTTACGATTTACCTCGGAGGTAGAAGGAATGCGAAAGGTATTACCGTAATTCCAATCATTACTGAAAATCGTGTAAATAATACTATTATATTTTATTGTATCGTGAAAAATCTATCCTTAATCTCAAAGTATTATTAAGAAAATATTGTCGTACTGGAGCCAAACTGTCGAAATCCGACACACGGGTTTTAATTCTAGTACGGACAATCTAATAAATTGATTTATACATTTCTGTTCGAAGGTCTGTGATCTCTAAAAATTTCATCAAACCTATCCGACCCTAAATGCGATTTGCTTATACTTCTATCCCTACTCTCTTAGAAAAAGAGAGGTTGAATAACAAAGTAAGAAGCAAGTTGGTTTTCTCTAACACCCGTTGTCTTTCTGCTGCCAATGTTTCTTGGCCGCCTTCTACAACGCTATATACAGAAGAAATGAGTGTCCCTCACATTCATGGCCCGAGCAAAGCTGCACGAAACTGATTTTGTACCATGCACTGGTGTGCTTGAGAAAATAAAAACACATATTTAAAAATAGGTGGTACTAGTTCAACCATTTAAATCACGATGATATTTAGTGTCCTGTGTATAATCCGTATACTGAGAGCCCGTTTTAAACTCTGGTGAGGAATCGAGGCTATGGCGATCCCCAAATAAATTAGAAAATTTTTGAAATGACGTTAAGTTTGCCTTGGTCGCAATCAAGTCAGCTTCGCCTTCTGGACTCGTGTGAGGACGGATCGCAGCAAACAGTTCTGCTCGTTCGGTTCTCTAGAAAAGCTTCTGTTGAGAGAAGCTCCATTAAAAGTTCATATGCTTCACATTGGGAGCGGAAATGGTTTTTAAAAAGAGCCAAACTGTACTACATGAAAATCTCTCAAATAAATTAATTAAAATACAATACTCAATACTCAAATCTGTGCATAGAAGCTTTAGAATAGGTAACTAAATTCTGCCTTTTTTCGTCGAATCAACCAGTATGAATTAAATTTTTTAATTGGATCCAGAAAAGAATCCAATTGTCTGTTTTATATTGCATTAGTACACAGGGTATAGCAGACTAAATATATTTGCATACCTATTTCATCAATTAAGACTATCATGGCTTTTGTGAGCAACTCGTCTGCTTCACGCTTGCCTGATTCATGTAAAAAAATAAATAACATAAGCAGAACTGGAATACTCATTTAAGTTTAGACCAGTTTCGCATAACCGTCGGCGGTTCTCAGATTATAATATCCTAGAGTTCAGGTCGCTGAAATTATAAATGTTAATTAAAACTTTGGAATACGTAGTTCAAAAACTTAAATATTAAATATTTTCTTCTTAATATGAGCACGGGAAGTAACCATGATTTAATAAAGAAATAATGCATAATTAACAAATAATGAAGTTTTATAACAAATATTCCAGAATCTTGTAAACTAATAAGTGTCCAATAAGCTTCAATAACTTTTTAAGTTCATGTAATAAGTATAATTTAAGACATCGACTGAGGGTGCTTGATGGAATTTCAATATCAAATTTGGATTATTGAGGTTTTGTACACTTCCATGTATTTTGTCACTAACGACCCGGGTTTGGAAGTGTACAAAATTTCAATAATCCAAATTTCATGTAATAAGGTTATTCTTCTTCAGGTCGTCAACATTTTATGGTACGTTGAAAGACATTGAAATTAATGATATTGAAGATCAAAAACACGAAACACTCAGTGAGAGATTACCCTATTTTCATGTGTATTTTTAAAATAAACCTATACTGACTAATAATAGCGTTTTGATAATGCCATTATTGATTTAATTCGCTAATTGGTAAGCTCCCTAATTACCGTTGCTAATGATGCCAGCTTATGTGTCCATTGGTGGCTCTTTGCAAATTTTCCTCAGTCGCCGCCAGCCTTTCGTGGACTGGAAACTTGGAGCAGCCTGCGCCTTTCTCAAACTTTCGCCATTATGCTAAGTTGCCTACAAATTTTGGGCCTGTTATCATTCGCAGTATTTAACAGCTATAAAGTATTTAGCCCCTATAACTAATGTTTATTCTTCTCGCAAATCTACTGGATTGGCTTTATTGTATTACACCTCTGTAATCATTCCTGTCAAACTTTTAATCGATAATTTCGATTTTTTTTTTGTCAAACCTGATAATACAAAAAAAAATGGTACAAGAAAACTTTGTATTTATGATGAATGACGTAGAGTTCGTAGATATTGCGATAACTTTTGTTATCTTTTATATAGTTGTACATATTTAAATGTATGACAAATTATACAATTCTACAAAATCAACATAGTAAGAATTTACGTGTTTAATTCTAAGCACCACTGCGTTCTTTATTTAATACACATTAAACAAGTGATAAAATAAAATCAAGTGGAAATTGTATGCGAAAACCTTTTCAACATGAAAAAATATTCCTGCCCTGAGAAATACTGTATTGTTTATTTTCTTAAAACGGTATGAAAAAAAAACGTTTTAATGAAAAGATAACAAATTTGAATTGTTGAAAAAATAGCAGATTAACAAATAAAAATACCATATACTGCCCAGTCACTGTAATGATGGCTTTATATGACACCATCCTTTTACTAAACCAAGTAAGTGATAATAAACCAAACAACGGTGCCGTTTGACACACACACTTTCTTGCAATCCCATATATTGTGTACGTTGGTACTCTGTACTTGTTATCTGACGACATCAAATTACAGTATCTTAGCTTCAGTTACTTATTTGGCTGCCCACTACTGTTTTTAGCCGTTACACCTTCATGTTAATCTTTGAATAACTTATGCCACTCAAACACAAACTAACTCTTTCATAATATTTTCGCCGTGTACTTCTTTCAACAGTTATAAAGTTTCAGTAACCGTTTTCCGATATTCACACAAATTTGGTGCACATACGCAGCTCTGAATTTCGAACATCCAATTTATCGCCAAAGTGTGCTCGCAAATATCGGCTACTTTCCCGATTGCTAACATACAGTTGGCTCAATCAACATGACATATTTTTCCGGTATAATCGCGCAATGGACGGCACAACTAGGCCATTCCCGAAATAAAATTGTCACACGTGGTATATATTCCAATCACAGTATAGATTCCTTCACTATCTCAAAATACGGTTCTAATCTGAATGACATTAAAAGACTATGAAAAACAAACAAGTTCTTACTTAGTAAGTAACTTAGTATTTCTTGGCTGAATTTGTACGTTATACAAAGAAAGAAAACTCCTGTCTTTATATCACGAAAAGAAACATGATAAAATGTTTTTATTTTCGCTTTTAATGTTTTAGTCACGGCCACCCTAATAAACAAAGCCTACTTTTTAACAAGCGAAGAAATTTCATCATGTTTGCCAATTTATATAAATATACCTGTCTGTATATAAGGGAGGCGCATACGAATTTGCAGAAAGGGGCGCTGAATGTATGAGTATTTTGCGTTTATTCAGATTTTATTAAAATAAAGTCTATTCGTTGATCATAGTTTTGATAAATGAGTGCTTTAAGATTTAACAAGTGGAACATTTTGACCAATTATAAAATTAAAATTGCACACGTGACAAAATAAAAAATAATTTTACATTACAAACGTATCATAGTGTGGCCACATTGGCTATTTTAATTTTAGTAGAATCCCAGTACGGATAGTTGCATAAATTGATTTTTCGATCGATTTATGGACTTCTGGTCGAAGGAATGGATGTCTGGTCTGCACGGGTCTGAGCTTGGCCCGCTCAGATTCGGGCTCGGGCCGGGTCCGGGTAAGGAATTCAAATTAAAGAAAAATATTTCGTTCTTTGTTCGGGTCATGAGTCAGCCATATGGCAATAGTTTTCATAACTTAAATAATTTATTTCACTTGTGCTATGAATATCGTTGGAAATATGGAAACAATAACATAACATATTATATTGTTTCAAAAGTATTGATGAATAACTATATTAAAAAATAGATCGGGCTTTTTTTGGGCTGAAAAAAGTAAATCTGGGCTTCGGGTCGGGTTCGAGTAACAAGTGTGATATTGAGAGTCGGGCTCAGGGCGGCCCGGGCATAAAGATGATGGCCTTGGACCGGGTAATTTTATAAAATTTCGGCCCGTGCAGACCTCTAATACAAAAGCACTATGATAAACAGAATTAAAACACAAACCCTTTATTTCTTTGAGTGGCATTGCAACGCATGCCGGGTACGCACTAGTATCCTATAAACTGAGCGTAGCGGAGGCGGAAGCGGAAGAGGCCGTCAGTCAAGCCGGCCTTCATTTAATCGCCCTAAGAGATAAATCTTAAATTTAACGAGCCAGGCTCGTATATTCAATTAGGGACTGAGCATGTTCAAAAAAGCTTAATAAGTTCTTCAAACTTACTTCAACAGTACGAGCAATTCTTGGTAAGAATCGAACTTTTGTTAATGATTCAATGACAATCATTCTCGTATGGGGTTTTTTCTTAAGTGTTTTCCCCACACAAAACCTTCAGCTTCAGAATCTTTTTAGATAGCAGTACTTAGCTAGTTTACATGCAGAAAAGGGATATAAAGACTTAGTCTGTACCCACCCTAATACTGACTTTAGCCAGGAAACTAGGATCCCGCCTCGCGGACACCGCATAATAGTTTCAGCAGGAAAATAGACGTAGGAGAAAAAAAACTGAGCGTAGCGAGAGCGATTAGCCAACCATTAGTAGTCCTTTCCAAATCTGATGAACTAGCGGTTCTCGTAGAAAAACTTATTTTGAGATAAGCTTCATTCATAAGTTCATATGCTCCACATTTGGAGTCGGCATGGTTGAAAAAACTGACGAAACAATTGGTCGGTGCAATATCATTACCAGCATTATTTGTGTCTCAATTTTATGCGAGAATTTTACTAGGATTCTGATGTCTGATTCTTTTCGATCCAAATTTTTATTTGTATGTTGTTTCTTTTTAATAACAAAACAGAAACGGTCTATAAAAAAATCAGCATGTGGTCTACGACCCAAATAAGTTTAGTAATCTTGCTCTAAACTTACTGCGGAAATGACTGTCAAAAACTGCAATCTTAAATTAATTTTTAGAGTTTATTAATTTTTATTTGTTTACTTATTTACTTATGTAACCGACTTACGTATAGAAAATATGAAATACATATGTTTCATTAATACACCATTTGATGGCATATTGTAAAAATATCTTCTTTTTTTGTAGCACTGTTAGCTAACCCCCAAAACAAAAACGCTAAATCAACATAAGATATTGAGTGTTAATATTGTAATATTAGCTTCTCGTTCATTCGAGTATATTGTCAATGAAGAAATGAGATTAAATAATCCCTAAAAGCCTCTTTATTCAATTGTGTTTCCTTGCGTCAACCCCGCTGATTTACTTTATTTATTTTTTATTAACGTTTGTCAACTGCAGTGCAGTGAATCGTGAATGGGGGTACGCGCACAATGGTTTCTCGGCAGGGCCTTTCTATTATAATGGAGCACCATTGAGATTGAGACCCTTCATTAATAATATTGCAAAACCCGAAGAGGCTATCACGACGTCGTATTCAGAATTTTCCAGCGGTAGGAGCGGCGTAGTATGATATATTATTTTGCTCGTTTGCATGAATTGAAATTTTAATATTTTCACAATAATTAAATTTAAATAAAATTATATTATAAACTGATTGTTATTGATTTTCTCTGTGTTTCTTCCTACGAATTAGAAACTGTAGTTAATGGTGATTTAGGATAGCAATACCATTATTAGAAGACTGGGAGCCCAGTATTTTTGCTGTTTTTTCAATACTGAAACACTGGTTTTGAAAATATACTTATATCGACACGAAAATATAATGGATTTTTGATTAAACATAACAAAATAAGGTAGCGCAGCATTTTTATCCCGTGCGTAGTCACGCGTTGGTTCTGGCAAAAGTTGCACCTACAATCGAATTTGCGATTACAGTGGTAATTTAAATATTTAAAAATAATGATTATCTAAAAAAAATTTCTTTGCGGCGAGCATGTTTTATTAAACAATTTATTCAACCATATATTCGATTGCTGTGTTGCGATCCAAATTAGCCATTATTACCATTATGATTTTTGCTCATTTGTATTTACCTTTGTAATCATACAAATTACACATAAATGAAATTTAAATTCTCTACAATGGATCTCTATTAAGGATCGCTTACAATTAAATAACTACTAATCTATAACCAAAATTCAAACCACATTCAAAATCAATCAGTTGAGAAAAATATAACGAGTTTAAGAATAATTTTTGACATTTCATTAACAAAATTGGCGCGGTAAATAACACTATACACAAAATTGAATTATTTTCTAACATAAATAATATGAGTTTTCAGAGGTTTTCACAGGATTTTTTTATTTGTTACTTTGGATCTAAAGTTATAATGACCACTGTCATTCTAAAATAACCACAGATTGCCACTTGTAATATTTTGGAACTGGTAGATATCGGTCGATATTCTAAGCATTTCCTCATACTGTGACTTGTTACACTTTGTAACTAACGTATTGATATGTTCCTTGTTGTATAGCGGATATAACAAATACATATTACCCATTTCATTTTAATAAAAGAACGATTATTTATTGTTTTCTTTGTAATATTGTCACGTAATCTTCATGCAATCAATAAAAAATATTTTCCCCCACCGTCGTAAAACCGTTGGTACGGTACTGGTCGTCACCTCAAGGCAATTGATCCTTGTTCGGCTTCCATTCATTTACTTCCCGACGGAAAAGATCAGCGAATTTGGCGAGCTATTTATTTATTTTCATCTGTGACGGAAAATATCTCGAATTTCTTTTTACCGATCTATCGAAATCCACGGTCAACTCAAATATTTTATCGAGAACATAGTACAAATAAGTCCTATACACCATTCATATTGTATACACCATTCAAATAGTATGCATGCACTTTTTTTCAAATTAGACAGTAAAGATCTGCAGGAGATGATTTTCGACAAAATTAACAGGCGCGGGCTCAAGTCTTACTGCCAAGTTTAGTTGTGTTATATCAACTAATTAGAACGAAGTCTGAAAATATTTTTTTTTATTTGCCATACAAAATGCTTTTGTAAATACATTTTTTTTTAAATAAAAAACACTATTTCTTTTGTACAACTTCCACGTTTACATAATGAACAGGACCGGTTTCGCTCAACGCGAGCATTATCGACTGATAAAATTTAAATCAAAATATGGCTGTTTTGTATGAAATCGAGTGTTGATAATTACAAGGTATATATCATACAATTATTGTTTCAAAAATTTCCATTAATTATACATAAACCAAATTAAATAGTCTAAAATTAAAATGTTGAAGATCTCTTACAAATCAATATTCTGAAATCAAAAAATAAACCACATTAATAGTCAATTGTGTGAGAAAAACATACTGAGTTTAAAAGATTCATAAATATTCTTTACCAGTTCACGGTCAGGGCCCGAATCTCAATGGAAAATGCGCTACTGGGGTAACCGACCAAACTGCGTGCCCGCGCATGACGCTTATATTATTATTTTCTGGGGGTTTCCTACCTGCTATAATATTATTATTTAGTACTCTGAGATGTTTTGAACATTGTATTATTATTTCCTTTTCCTGATTCGACCTTAGATATAGCGGGGCTAGTAGTTTGGAAATTGTTTGGAAATGAAATTTATTTATTCACATCGAAATGACAACAAAATGAAATTTAGAGTTCACCACAGCAACGTTGCTAACCGTTTTTATGATTTCCAACAGTGTGAGAGAGACCATGAGAGTAGCCTTTAGCCACAACATTTCTTTCAATCGTGTCCTCTTCCTGGTGGAGAATTTCAACAGTGTTTAATCAGAACTGCTTGAGTCAATTTAATATTTGAATAATTTATAACTTGTTATTCCACTATTACTAAATGTGGCACATGTTTCGCCTCTTTGAGAAGCATGTTCAGATTAACTATATCGTATGGTTATTTATTTATACGGTAAACAATGTTTCTAATTCTTTACTTAAAAATGAAGGAAAGGTAGAATTATTTTCTTTTATTGGACGTGGGGCGGAGGAGGATACGGGGGTTCTATGAATTCGGCGGTAACTTTGGGAAGTTAATTTTTAATATGAAATTAAAATTAATTACTTAGTTATTCCTCTTGGTTTATCACACACGTGACGCGTTTTGCCACTTTAAGAATCATCTTCAGATTTACTAAAGAGGCGAAACGCGTCACGTTAGTGATAAACCAAGTGCAATAACTAAGTCATCAATTTTAATTTTATATTGACAATAGTACTAATTACCACAATACTTCTATTTCTGTCGGCCCCGTCGGTCATGCCGACTTGGTTGCATCTCTGACAAATTACAAGGCATTTAAAGAGTTCACGGCGTCCTATGGAGAGCGATTGGAACGAAATTCCTTAAGACATTATCCCCCTTGTTTTTCCCTTTTTTTTAACACTTATTTAAAACGTAACCTTTTGCACACTATAGTGCATGCAACCAAATCTTGAGGAATTACTTCTCGGACATTCCTGGCAAATATTTGAAACACGCATAACGTTGTTACGCTGGGGAATACACCCTGTAAGAGTTTGAAGCCACAGCGGGTGGTGGGTAGAACGTTGGGCATTAAAAAAAATACTTCTATTTACAAAATTAATTAATAGGGAAAATCTTAGGGGTATATATTTAATAATAATGAGCCACTTGTCATATGTATAATGTTATTTACTAATAATTAATTTGTGTTAATTTTGTTATGTTAGATAATATATTACTGTTAAGGTATTTCGATATATAAATCAGTTGAAAAATCAATGTATGAAAGCTCCATTATGGAATTCGAACTTTTGACCACGCAGCAGTGTAGGACGGAAGTCGACTCGGCTGTGGCGCCCAATAATGATTTCTTGTAAAACTTATTTCACCCTCGATAAAGTGTCGAGGAAAAAGGTTCTCCATCGTCGTGGTAGGCGTATTTGATAATAGCAATTTTCATTGGAAATTTAATAGCACTCAATTTCACTTATTCAAGTGTAGGTAATTTTCCTATGGTGATGCTCGAATTGTACACAACAGAACATGATTAATTGCTTTATGTAGAGATAGTCAATATTATTTTAACACTGCTAGTTTTTTTTTAATTCAAAAATTTCCATTGAATTTAGAAATGATTAATCGTAGTGTTAATTTTTTATCACTTATTTTAATTAACTTGATTAACCATCAAATACTCATTTTTCCTTGAAATTTTTAGTTTTAAGTAAATATATTATAAATTAAAAGTATTTAGCTCCATTTTAATTTGGTAAACCATACTACTATGTAGAAATGTCTATGATTCTATGACTGTCATTTTTTTCATTTCATAATTCGTTTTCAATTCAAGTTGTCAGTAAAGTTTTTGTGATATTTATATTATGATATTAAGATTGAAGACAAAACAAATCCATTTTCACAAAGCGAAGAATGTACTAAATAACTACATAAGAATATAATTAACTTTGACGAGATTTAACAAAAGCAAAAGAGCACTTGTGCAAAAATTAGGTTTAGGGCAAAACTAATATTCAGTTTTTTAGAGAAAATAAATCGTGTGGTGGTTAATTCTTAGTATTTTAAATTAAAATTGAATCACAGTTGACTTATTACTCAAAGATTTAAATGCCTTTTTTTATAAGCTTTTAACTTTGGATTTACATTTACGTAATTTTGAATTTCTTCTTTCACCTACTAAGCTTTATTATTACTTCAAAATCAAATTAAATGAACTCAATTTGGTATATATTAGGTTTCAACGCATAATATTTAAGTAAAAAAAAATATGTTTTGACATACATGAATTAAAGATTAGTTTACAAAATACACAAGTGACTTTTTCCTTTCGTCAAATGTGATTTCATATATTTTGTTTCGCAAATTTGCTTTTGCCTATCATGTAGAGAAAAAAATTCGGAGAAAACTGCATTCAAAACGACTAACTGGATGACTAAATTTGTTCAATAATTCTCTCTTCTTTGAGCTATGTGTCCAGCCCATCTCTAATTGAGGCTTTTGATGAACTCTATCGCATCGCAAACCCTTGTCTGCGTCCAGCATGCACCTCTCGATACCGCGTTGTGCTATTCTAAGAACTCTATTTCACTTAAGGTCCATGTTTCGCACGCGCATGTGATTACGGGAAGTGCACACTGGTTGAACACTACGCTTCAGGCATAGTGGAAGGTCACTTTTAGAGACATTATTCAGGCAGCCAAAAGCACTCCAGCCTAGCTTTACTCTGCGAATAATTTCATCAAATATACATCCATCTATAGACACTTGATGTCCCAGATAGATGTAGTTTTTCACCTGTTCGAGCTGAGAGCCATTGATGAGGATCTCTTTTTGGCCCGCAAAGCAGTTGAACATGACTTTCGTCTTTGTTTCATTTATTTCCAAGCCTAATTTTTTGCTTACTTCAGCGGGTTCCTGCATTTTGCTTTGGAGGTCTTCTGAGTCTTCTGAGAAAAGTACTATATCATCGGCAAAGCGCAGATGACTCAGGTATTCTCCATTTCTGGGATCCCTTTGTCATTCCAGTCAAGTTGCCTGAATAAGTCTTCAAGGGTAGCTGTAAATAGTTTAGGTGAGATTGTATCACCTTGTCGGACTCCTTTGCTGTTAGAAGATCGCGCAGATTCTGTTATATACATTTATAATTATTTTCATTAAATAATTTCTTCTAGGTTTTGAAGGGATATAAAACAGCAATTTCGACTTCTGTATTAGCTTGTTGATTAGATGTTTTTGTTGCTACGCTCCGTGCCTATGAAGTAAACGTGACTTTGGTACGTATACATTAAATAAAAAAGGGTAGTCTGTTTGCTTTTGCTCGGAATAGCTCATCGATTTTTTTTCATACAATATTTATTTATATAATTAAACTTTTAAGTAAAATAATCATGTGTTTTTACTTTATGTGTTGCTTCATGATTATGCATAATTATAGTATACAATTAACAATAATAGCAAGTATACTATCGCTCAAATGTATACATAACATTGTTTTTTAATAACTTATTAGTTAGCCAGATCCGTAGTGCAGTGGTGAACGTCGTTGGTTTTGGTTACGGATCTCGTGGATTCGATCCCCAGCTTGGACAGTTTCATCAAATGATTTATATATTTTTGTTCGAAGGCATGGATGTTTGGGATGTATAAAATTTCCTCCCACCCATCCGATCGTAAAAACAAGGCGAAGCCAGGGCGATTAGCCAGCCACTAGTCCCAGTCCTAGCTCTATCCTTCTATCGCTACTATCTTTGAAATAGAGAGGTTAGGCAACTGAGTAACAAGCAATTCTATTAGAAAAACTTCTGCTGAGAGACTCACGACGAGGCAATGTGCTCCATATTGGGAGCGGACTTGGTTTTAAAAACCACCTAATAGTTTTCACATTTCTTTATGGAGTCTACTCTAACAACAAACATCCTTATCTGAATCATATTTTGAAAACAAATTATGTATACATAACTGAATCCTTCAACTTATTTGGAAATTCAAATTCCTGAACCAACAAGATCTTATATGCGTCGGTGGGTGACGCCGAAAAGCTTCACAGAATAAATTAAACTCGTAAGTAATCATATAATCGTATTTTTTATTTTTCGTGATGTTATTCGCATGTGTGAAAATACATTTTTAATTCAAACAAAACGTATGAATTGACTTGGAATGGAGGGAGGCACTCCGTTTATTACCATAGCGCCTCTTGAGTAAGGGAGCATGTACGCTGAATATGTTAAAATTTTCCCTCGGGCATCATTTGTGTGAAATTTTTAATGGAAACAAGTCGCGGAAATTATTATAAAGTATGATACTCATTTCGGAGTGTTGCCAGCGAGTTTTAAATATTATTTTAATTATCTAATGCTACGTGGGGTTTTTATTAGGGACGTTAGCAGAGCATTTATTTACAGTACTGTACGTTCTTATGTCTTGATTTCACAGTTAAAAGCAGCGAAGGAGAGTCTGTGACGGGCGCGACAATTTTAAGTTACCCACATGAATACTAAAAATATAGATGTATTCATTTATAATACGACTCTGTGGTCATTCATTTATAGTCGACCTATGTTGCCGGGGCCTGAGTTGAAGTCCCGGCATAGCCAATATAGAATTGAAATTTTTTCAATCTAATAGTTCTGTGGCTTTATGGCAAAAGTTTTTTTGTTCGTTATTCTCACAATGAAATATTTGTCAGCATGTGGTGGCAAAATTCGGTATGCTAATCATTATCCACAAAGAAGATTCATCGATTAACTATATTATCCGTTAGGAATTATCCAATCCATTTGAATTTTTGATAATTTTCCAAGTTTCATATTTCTTCTCATGCAAGTTAATCTAAAACTGACATATCAACTTCTGTCATAACGCCGCAGAAATATTAGATTGAGATTTTTTTAATTCGATATTTGCCTTGCCGGGGACTTTATCCCAGGTCAATCTGATCGCTAGGGTACAGCTGTTTCCGCTAGACCACAGAGGTCGACAATAAATGAACGACCAGTCGTATTATAAATGAATAAATCTAAATTTTTAGTATTCATCAGGGTAACTTAAAATTATCGCGCTCGTCACTAACTCTCCTTCGCTGCCACCGATTTGAGATTTTGGGCATGGGTTTTTGTGATTTTTTATTTCCTCGAGTTGATCTTGACTGACTTATCTATCTCACATAATTTAAAAGAAATCAAAAGACTTAGCGTAAATCAGAAGAAGAAACAATTAAAAGAATGTATTAGAGTAATGAAATAATAAACGGGAACAATTGCTCTTTTAAATGAATTAATAAGTAGAAAGTTAGTAGTAAAGAATTACTGTTGTATGTGTAAGATCAAAAGCCACTTATTTAAAAAAAACAAATATAAAATGTTTCATCAAATAAATGACATTAGTCTTCTCGTTAAAAAGCTTTTCTTGCATAATTGAATTTTCTTTTCCCTTGTCTGTTTGTTATGTTTTAATGTTAGATAAACGAAAAAAATGAACAGCTCAGATAATTTGAGACATCACATATATAGGGTGATTCGAGTGAACAAGGACAAAACAATCTGTTTTTTGCCGGCTACTTTACTTGTCACTCAATTTAGCTAAACATACATCTGGACATTCAGTGTCTAGAGCAGTGTATAGAGCAGTGTCAACGCTGTCTACATCTGGACACAAATAAGTTACTAGAGCGCTCTTAGGTAGAGCAGTCTAGCTAGAGCAGTGTTCCGAGCGTCCACACCTGGTTATTGGAAACTTTTTGAGACACTCGTAACAGTTAAAAACAGTCGACCTTGGATGCAGCGTAATTCAGTTATTGACAGCTTTTTGTAAAGTCCGAAGTATTTTTATTATTATTATTTGGACTATCGCTGAAATGTTTTGTAGGTATTATGAAGTTATATTTATTGCATGGTAATATAAAAAAAAAGTTTCTGTTTATAAAACTGTCTAATAATGTCGGCTCCGTGGCGCAGTTGGTAACGTCGTTGCCTACGGTTACGCATGTCTCGGGTTTCAAGTCCCGGTACGGACAGTTTCATAAATTAATCTTTCAATCGAGTTATGGATTTCTATTCGTAGTCATGAATGTTTGTGATGTCCAAAACTGCCTCCCATCCGATCCTTAAAAACAGGGCGTAGCGAGATCGATTAGCTAATCACTAGTCCTGCCCTAGTATCCTATCCTTCTATACCTACTCTCTTCAAAAAAAGAGAGGTTGAGCAACTGAATAACAAGCAGTTTTCACAGAAAACTTCTATTGAGTTACCTCCAATAGGAGGCCATATGCTCCACGTTGGGAGCGGAGATGGTAAAAAATGTTTTATGTAACCATAAAAAATGGTGTTTTAAATATGGATACAACTTCTTATTCACTTAATATTTATATATAACGGCTGTGTATGAAACATATTAATATAACTACATTAAAAAAGTGATATCATGTAATTACATAAAAAATATCATTATTTACTGTTGAGGCAGAAGAGGCTCTTCTTTATATCTGACGAAATCATTTTATTGATAATCATGTTATATTGTATTAAATAAAAACAAAGAACTATTCACATTTTTATCCATTTTTATTTGAAATAAAAACATTTTTGTTAATCATATAAGAATGAATTTCTCGGATAAATGACTTTAAATGAAATTAATGATTATATAGACACATATGAATTTACAGTTTTGATAATACGTTTAATACATATAATTTAATACTTATAGATAAGACATATTGCAACTATGCACTAATGTTTCAACTGACCTTTGTTATTAAATTAAATTGATATTTTGTGATGCTCAAAAATGTTATTGGTAAGTAATTTTAAGCGGCTTCTTTTCCGCCAAGCTATTAAGTTTTGAAGCAAATCTTTACTTATTCACTAAAAGGCCAGGCATCGTTCATGTTGCTGTCTGCGCTCTAGTTAAAAATTTCCAACTGGTTTAAAAACTGCTTAAGTAACTGAGACACTTCGACACTGACTGTCCACACTACAATTTCAGCTAGACTGACGCGGTCTAGATAGACCGCAGTGACACACTAGGACACTCAGTTTAGTAACTGATTGCCTAGACTAAAGTGTCCAGATGCATACTTAGCTTTACCCTCATACCAACATCTCTACACAAGTGATGTGTGATTAACGAATGACAGTAATTTAAAATTAAATACACTATTTTAATTGGACTGTTTTATTTTATTGACGCAGGCAAAAAGAGACTTATCTCATATTTATTAACCAGGGAATCCAATCCCGGACCCTTTTTATGATCCCGTGATTTCGGGATCCACAATTTTTCGATCACGGGATTTGTCATTAAGCTTAATTACGCGTTGAAGATTAAATTTGTGTCCATCATTGTTTCAATGGTAATGATTTAAAAAAGGTTTTGTAGCCCACTTTGAGAACATTTATCTGTAGATAACAGTTTAAATTGATTTTTTTAAATAATGTAAATTAAAAACAGTAGAATATATCCGTTTCTGTCTACTGCAGTCACGCAATATAAGAAGTAGGGAGACCACAATACATATTAATTATGTAGTTATTATAAAAAAGTATGTACATAAATAAACCAAGGTACATGTTGTAGTTAACCAGGAAGTATTTAATTTGAAATATGAATTATTTTTGTAACATTTACAGTGAATCCCGAAATCCCGGGAATTACTAATTGACCGGGCATGGAAGTCCTATTATTAACGTAGTCAACACAATACGTTATATTGATCTCATTTAATTTTTCAATTACTATCAAATAAATTTGATATTGAAATTCCATAAAGCACCCTCAGTCGATGTTAAGATTTTGTCACGCCTATTTAGCTATCGATATTTTTCGTCGGTTATTTTCAGCAATTCAAACATCACCAGGGTTTCGCTAATAATTTAAGACATCTTCAATCATTCGAGTACACGAATGCCTGAAGATGCCGAAAGGCGAAACCCGGGTCGTCAGTGACAAAATACATGGAAGTGTACAAAATCTCAACAATTCAAATTCGATCAATAATATTATAAAAAAATTCACATCCATCGCAATTTTAAATAAAACGTCATTTATCGTTTAAATAAAAAATAAGCACATGTTTCTAGTCCATAATTGATTATTTATTGCGGCTGTCATAATATTATTGAAATAAAGTGAAAGAAACTTTGCAGTCTGAGTGATCGCTCTGGTATGGATGTTATTTAACACACGAGCCATCAGTCGCGACTATTTGTTTAATTTACCAGATATTTGTCCTGACTGCTAGAAAGTAGCTATTAAAGTTCGTGTGGAAAAGCATCATTTTCCCATCTATATATATCAAAATTCCAAATAATGTGAGATTTATAACTCAATTTCGCTATTTTTGGACATAGAATTATTAGTCACTCATGTACAGATGATAAATATGAAATACTCTTTTCAAAGTAAATTATTTCCACTTTTTCTCTGAGTGAGGCGCAAGCGATTTTAAAAATATAATATAGAATTCGACGCCTTAACTGAAACTTGAACGTGTTGTAGCAGGTTCGATGACAAGCACAGCTGAAAAATAAAACAAATAGTATTTTTGTCTCGTACCTATTCATAAATTAAATACATATAAAACACAATTTCAAATACATATATGAGTCGCTCAGTCGCTAAACACGCTCCTGGTGATTTTTCAATAAAATACGTTTTTAATGTATTTACGTATCTGCTCTACCGATAGATCTATTAATTTTTCCGATTGCAAGTCTAAAATGTCTTCCTATCTCGTGCCCTATTAAACCCATTACTCAAAAATTACGTCCCCTATATTACGTCCCCTAATACTAAGAAAAAGTAAAGGAATATTTTAAATTTCTTATACATCAGAAGACACAAAATAACTTAAATTATAATAGGATAAAATAACAAAGTATTTAGTTCTACAAATTTTTTATCAGGTAGTTGATAACTATTTCGGCTTTACGCCATCGTCAGAACTATTAGTTATACTACTAACTATAGAATTATAGTTCTGACGATGGCGTAAAGCCTAAATAGCTATCAACTACCTGATAAAAAAAATTTACAACTAAATACTTTGTTATTTTATCCTATTATAATTTAAGTTATTTTGTGTCTTCTGATGTATAAGAAATGTAAAATACTATTTTACTTTTTCTTAGTAATCATGACTTGCAATCGGAAAAATTAATAAATACTTTGTTATTTTATCCTATTATAATGGAGCTCTACCAAGTAAATTCCAATTCAATCAATAACTTAAATTATACTTAAAACTATTATACTGGCCATAACAATGTTTTCGTGATTTACTCAAAACTCTAAAAACCTTCGGGAGCGTGTTTAGCGACTCATATAATATAATAACTGCAGGTTGTATACATAATACATTTAAATAATAACTATATGTTCCGTAATTGAATCGCGCTAAGAAGGTTTTCCATCAGCTTATACCCTAAACACGAAAAATCTCTCTAAGCTTGACTAACTAAACGCTAAGAATGAATGTTTTGAATAAATAGTAAATTCCAAACGAATTGAATTAGTTTATTTTGAAATGGTCTAAGTGATTCTCTCAGATGATTTTCTTATATATATTTTTTCATTACGTTGCCAAGCTGACGTGGCGAGTTTTGTAATAATTTTTCTCCGAAGCACGCACACGCCATTAGTTTGCCGGCGGCGCAGTATTTTCCGGTCGAGCCGCTCGCAATGAACCCTCAGCTCGTTTGCGACGATTATTCGCGTCCGTCGCGACGGCTCCCACTTCTCGGCCCGCTACGACCGCCGTCCTAGTCGATTGCCCGCACGAAGAAACACAGCTACGACCGCTGCGAGGCGTCTTTGAGACTCTTGAGGCCTACGCCGACAGACCGTTCGTAATTATCGTTAGATTCCAGTCAAACGACGTAGCGCAAATTTGTGGTTATTTCTCCCCAACCCCTCAAGACCGCATCACTTCAAAATAGTCACCTAGTATTTTTTTCTTCATTTCACGATAATATACTGCGATTAAGTGTAATGCTGTCGTTTCATTTTTCTTATACTTTTAATCATTTAAAGCAGTGTTTTTTTAACTTTTTGTGACGCAACTGAATTATTGAACGTCCGAAAATTTCTCCATTACGATATTTTTGCACGTATTTACGCAATGGATTCCTATTTACAAATAAGATTTTATCAATCTCACAAAACCATTCAATTTAATCAACAGATTAAAACAGACATTTATTTCTGGCCATGTTAATAATATAGTCATTGTATCATTACAATTGAAACTTTCAATCCAGATTAATACTGATGGAGTTGGATACGCTTCCCTAATGAAATTAGAACGACCGTCTCATAACCATTGACAGTGGTGTACTATTGTAATCACCCCAATATGCGATCGTCCACTCGTTTGTGAGTAGCGCCCCCCCCCACCTCCAAATGACAAACTAAAATGCATATACACCCAGTATTCAACTAGGGAGAATAAATAATCTTTACTTCTTTTACTGCCACTATTTTTGTACTTGTTGATATAGATATGTATGACGATTTAGTGTTTTATGGCTTTTTATCTAGGTAGTCTCTGAATTCTACGACGCAATCACTCGTTATCTTGCTTATTTCGAAATAGATTTTACAATAGTTTTTTTGTAATAGAATTGTATAAATATGTACACATATATTTATATAACTACTGATAGCAATGTCATAGCAAGAGTGTTCGTGGTGATAAGAATGATAAGACCCGTCAAGTCAAACCACACTACAAAAATAGTATATAATGAAATTTTTAAATAAAGTTATTCCATGGTTAAAACTAGACTTTTCTAATTTACCTGTTTCACTAACAGTTCGCATATCAAATTAACTTTAATACTGGAGACAAAGCTATCTAGAAATGATTGCGTTATTCAAAAAGCTAAGACAATTCACCAATAAAGAGCGATGACTTAAATATGTTATATTGTAACCATGCCCGTTTCCAATGTGGAACATTTGTGTTTTAAAGAGAGTAGAAATAAAAAAATAGGACTAGGAAAGGGCTTGCAGTTAGCTAATCGCTCTCGCTACATCCCGTTTTTATTATAATACATACACATATTGTGTAAGTATAATACATGAAGGGCGATTGGGTGTTAGCCAATCTGTGGTAATACATTGATAATACATTTTTTTTTATAAATCATCAATTGAAGTGCATAGTGTATCTCTGTAGTGCTGGAGAAAAGATGCTCCGTATACCATAGACGGCCAAGCGCACAAACGCATATATTCTGAACGAGCTTCAAATCGAGGTTGTACTCTCGGCTGTTAATACGAAACGACTACTCGGTTTTTTTGGCCACATCGCCCGCAAGCTTACCGACAATCTTGAGAGGCTTGTTGTCACAGGAAAGGTCAAAGTCAGAAAGGGACGCAGAAGGATCTCAACTCTTAGAGCAGCGGAGTGCACGGGAGCTGGTGGCAAAATGGAGTTGTTGCGATAGGCGGAGGTCGCGACTCTCACACGTGAGGAATACGACTAAAGAAGGAGTGTACTTCAAAAACATATCCGGCTATTTTTCGTTGGCCAAAATTTCGATGGCGTAGACCGAATTTCAAAAATGTTCTTTATAGATTTCATATGTATGTCGATGTCATAGTTGCAAACACACTGTATGTCCAGTTTTTTTTTATCGAAATTGAGTTTACATACACAAAACGTTCGTCTGCATGATATCTTTATGCTCTAAAAATATTGTACGTTCAATTAGGTTATTTGAATCAAATTTTCAAATTCGATTTACAATTCACTAAACCAACGACATTTGTATTTTGAGAGCACAGCAATCACTTAGTTTACAGATTTAATAGAACATATTTAATGGATGAACTGAGCTATTTGGCCTAGATTGTAACGATTTGCTCTATTCTCATTTGAAAGTAAGTTACTTTGTTAACGACTCCTGAAATATTCCACCCGCTCGCGCCACCAGCTGCAGATAAATAGATAAAAATCTCAGTAATGTGTATCACAGTAAAAATTAGGTGCGTGTTCTAATACTCCTCCCTCTCCGCCCGACTCTTTGTATCGGAGCCCCCCACCTACCTAGCGCTCGTGTAAACTTCCATTTGAAAGTTTTAATGAGATGGTTTGCAAATTATGCTAAAGCGTTCCGCGGTAATTGTTTTTCTTATACCTAAAACAATATTAACTCAGCTGCTTTTTAAACTGAATATAATTTATTTATATTATTTTCCAGAAGCTGTGGAGGGGGAGGGGTGCTGGTTAGTGTACATAATTGCATAGTGTTCTTAAATGTGAAAGTTTTTAGTTTGAATAATTATTTTAGATTGGATTTTGATTAGTTTTGCTTCAATATAAGAGCGCAGCTTAGAGGGAATTTTAATACCACTGACTTCATTTCTGTATTACAATATCGACTATGCTGAGTAGCAACCTAATAAACATGTAAATAGCAAATATCGAAATAATTACTTTCGGCGTAAAGGTGTTGAGCATTACTGTCCGGGCTCTATTAGTGTCCGGACACTAATATAATTGAGAATATTACCGCAGGAGAAAGGTACACATAAAAGATTACATTATACGGATGTTAAAAGTGTACTCAAGAGCAACCAAAATATTAACACTAGTAGTCTTGTCTATCTTTGTTTTAAACCAACAGTCTTGACGTCAACATTATATATTTTCTATCATCCCTATCTCTTTTTATTTTGTAAGACTACGTTATGCTACCGCTCGGTGTGTGAATTCTAATTTGAGCTTGTGTGAACGACGATTTCAATTATTCATCAGCGTTACGGTACCTTCGTCGATTTTTCCTGCTAATTGATAGCCTTCGCAAGCTCTTCGAAATTGATTTTAACATAATATCGTCAATCGGATCGCCTAAATCATGTTCCATGTTCAGTTTCTAAGCTCCGTGGTACCTTCGCCGAATTTCCGCCGTTGTCGTAAAAAGAGGAGGCCAGCTTCAATTATTACCTCTTAAAGAAGTCGTAAACTTTAGGAGCTTTTTAGATGGGATGTTATTATTTAATGTTCACGATTCGGTGTTAAGTGGTTCTTCCTAATTCCACGAAAATAATAAATACATAATTGAATAATTTAATGTCGTAAAAGCCCAAATTGCAGCCAAAATAAGTGGTTATTAGCATTGATAATATCTTTATAGCATAGTTACTAGTGTGCGATGTCAGCTAGGAAGGCATACATGAGCATTACAACACTCCACTAAATGATACTAGAGATTTCAATCGAATATTCAAATAATATAATCGGCTGTTTTGATACATTAAATTTGATTAAAATAATTCGAATATTATTCATTCATAGTATTTACATATCGATCGTTCAGTTCATCAGTCATGCAACTCAAAAAAGATTAAATTTCATGGAAATAGTCAGTTATATGTAAAGTTTTGCGCTCCATCCGATTTAGTTTTCAGGTAATTCCAAAATGTCACCAAAAATGCTAAGGCAGATAACCTTCTAAATAATTACGTTAATTTATTATTATAAAGACAAAACTTATTTAAAACGGAGTCAGTCTGTCTGGAAATATAGTTGCAAACTCATTGTCAATGAGTAAGATGTATTTTTTTGTGATTTGTTACGTTATGTATTATAATAGTAAGATCTTGCTCGGCTTAGCTAGCATATGACCCATTTGACAATTTCAAGTGACCCACTAGAGCAAATAGAGCTAGTAAATAAAATTAAGCTAGTAGCAAATAAATTATAAAATATAAAAATAAATCGCAACAATGCACTTTACGGGGCTCGCATTTATGGTTGGATATATTATATCGAGGTTATACTGACAGAACGCATTAAGTTTTTGATGATTTTCTAGTTGTCACAATGTAGGCAATTTAACGTTCTATGCTCTGGTGACGTCATAGGATATAATGGCTTTGGAAAAAAACAGTATTAAGACATATTGTTTTTTATTATTCTAGCAGAAAGCATTTTAAGCCCCTATAATTACAAGCCACGCTGTAGGGCCCCCGTCAGCAAGTATTTTTGGGGACGAGTGGTTCGTTACATTTACTGGGGAGATTTTGAACTAATTACGATGAATTCTAGCATATTTTAATAATGTGAAATAGTGGGTAATTAAATGTAATATCTTTAATGTTAATAGGAATAAAGATATTTTCGATGGATTCGGCGGTAACTTTGGTGTTTTAATATTAAATTAAGGTTGATAACTTAGTTATTCCACTGTGTTACTAAATGCAACGCGTTTAGCTTCTTTAAGAAGCATCTTCAGGCTAACTATATCGAAGTTGTTTACTTTGAAAGAGTATAATTATAAAACCTAGTCGTAATCAATGATTGATATAAATCGACAATGCAAAGTGTGTATTTTGCGATAGATTAAGATTCTAATAAATCTACCCTGCCACACAACGCATTTCGTGCCATTCACTACATATATTATGACAACTGTACGATATAATTTATTGCGACGATTTAATTATTACTTAACATGCATATATGTTGGTTTTCGATGAATCGTAGATTATATAATGATTATAGTAAAGAAACACTGAATAAACTCACATGAACTTCAAATATATGTTATATTCGACAAAAATCTGAGTTGAGAGATGATCTTCGTACAACCGCCATACAATTTGTTGGTCTCTGCCAGTCTCTACTGGGACCCCTAGGACTACTCGTTAATTGCAAATTTTCTTATAGCACTGCTTGCAACTTAAGGTTGTTTTGCTATAACTCATAGATACCAAATCTTATGATTTGTATGCCAAAAATATTATACTTATTTAAGTAAATAATGTACATTATGTAAATTAATGTAAATTATAATTTACAAAAAATCTTTTTAAATCACAAAAAACTGTACTCGAGAGAGAGTACATTGAAAAAGAAATAATGCTTTAAAATAATTGAGATGAGAGTAAATCGTTTTCGTTATGCGGTGAACGAATAGAATTGGGCAATCGGCTCAAAGTGTTCTTCATTTTCCATCTATGTACAGTATATACACTATAGACTAAGCTAAGTAATATTATAATTATATTATCATATAAGGTTTGTCAATGGCAAGTGTAGGATCCGTGGGGCGGTTGCCTTTGGACACGGATTTTACGGGTTTGAATCCCATCGCGGACAGTTTCATAAATTTATTTTTCAGCCGATTTATGGATATTTCTTCAAAGGCATGGTTGAATGTGATGTCTAAAATTCCCTCCCACCCATCCGATCCTTAAAACGGGGCGTAGCGAGAGCGATGAGCCAACCACTACTCCTATCTTAGCCTTATCCTTCTATCCCTACTCACTTCGAAAGAGAAAGGTTGAGTAACTTAGTAAAAGGCAGTTCTCGTAGAAAGCGAGGCATGGTTTGAAAAAAAGAATATCACGAATAATCAAATTTTTGGATTCATACAGTTAGTTATTATAAAATCAATACTCGGCCTTGTAACAAACCATTTAAACTCATATCGTTGTCACTAAATTGGGCCGCACGGTTTTATAATAATACTTTTAATAGTCATTTTCAATGGATCATACCATAAAAATGTGTTTGGTAAATATACTGCCTGCCAAGAATTTACTGTCATTAGATATACTATACAATAATTATGACAGTTCTCTACTCATAAATAATACTGAAGATTAGTTTTCTATATTGTGAAGTTTACTATTTGAGACTTTTTCGTTCCACGTAGATGAGATGAGCACACGCTTACAAACACTCGATCGGAGGTCAAAGTGCCAAGGGGTCGTGTGGCAATAAAGGCTTTCAGGCTTTAAGGGTTGTTCCCCGAGGGAAAACGGACGGGTGAGGATTCTAGCGACCGTCCTCCTGTTGATTCAGCCGGGCGGAGGGGTCAGGGACGCTACACCCCGGAACAAAGTGAAACAATATCCCTGTCGGCCTCGGTAAAACGTCTTTCGTTTTTTTCCCGGCTTTACACAATAGAGTAGTCATTCTGTTATGTCTAGAGGCAACGTCAAAATAAAGTTAATTGCAATGCATATTTATTGTAACAAAATATGTTAGTATTATGAAAATTACGTTAAAAGTTAGAACTAACACACTTTTTAACGAACTAAAAAAAACCCTTTAAAAGAAAATGACATTTCAAGGGAAATTTTCAATAAATCAAAATATGTGTAAATAAGAAAAAATAGTAAAACTATTATGCACTACGATGTACTGCAGGGTGCACTGGGTACTACCAGGTGCACTAGTGTGCCGCGGGACAATGCGTCCGAAAAGAGAGATTACAATCTACAAATATGAAAAATAAATAAGCAATATCACATTACATTACTGAAGTTCAGGTGAAGAATATAAATTATTTTTTTATATATTTTATTTACTAGCTTAGCTATTTTTTTAGTCACAGCTCTTATCAATGCATTTTTTTAATCTGGAATTTTCTAAAATACGTATTTTTTATTTTTATGTTTTTTTTCTTTCGAAAATCAAATCAAAAGTATTCCATCACCTCAAAAAGGTTAAAAACCACCTAATTATTCTTAAAAGGGTTTAATTAGTTATATTTATAGGTTTAATTAGAAAAATACTATCTATTGTTATTCATGAAATAAAAAACAATAAATGTAAATTCTGTTTATGAAAATTACATATTTGGTCTTGTGATGTGCCGTGAGTGAGAAAAGGTTGCGGAGCACTGTTATATGGGACAAAACATTTTGATATAGATACCAATAATGACGTACGTTCGAATTTTATTATATTGCATTTAATATCCAATTACGCCATTGATATCTTGGTAATTTTAAGAGGTATCGTAGTAAAGATTTTACATGTGCAATAATAATCTCCGTAAATTTCCTCTGACGTAGGGCGATAAAAATCCCATCTCGTGGCTTTGCATTAGAAAGCTTTTGTCAATATTGTTGCATGCGATGTTCAGTAGGCTAGCTATTCTATTTTTAAAACACTTCCCCGGAAAGGCTTCACATATTTCTCATGCATAGCGGTGAATAGGAATTTCAAATATTCGAATAATATTTCATTATAATTGTTGATAGCAAACATACCTCTTTCCTATCCTACCACTTCGTGACACAGTCATATCTTACCGCGTACTAATAATAACCTATATAAATTTCTCACTACAATTTATCAACAATTCAACACTTTCAAACAAAGATAGAACGCAACAAACGAATCTTTCGTCGTCGGACATTCTGAGTTACTGAAAATTATTATTTGACGTTATTTAAAATTAAAAAATCTAATTTTAACATTTTTCAAGCTGAAAAACTTATGAAACGATAAGAAGTATTTTAAATGTGAAACCTGTTCTACTCGGTGTCCGCTTTTTTCTGTACGGTTTTATCCTAGAACCTCAAACGATATTCAATTGGAATCCCTCGCAAAGATACTTGACTCTTAATATTTTGTATGGATTCGCCGGTAGCTTTGTGGAATTTCATTTTTAATATAAAATTAAATTAAACTTAAATTTGGATTATTGAGATTTTGTACACTTCCATGTATTTTGTCACTAACGACCCGGGGATGGGGTTAAACTGTTGCATAAAAACATGGGGGATCATAAATTATTTTATCAAGAAATTTTGGAAATTAATAGAGCCCAGTTAAATTCCTTGCCGATATTGAATGAGCAGCTGAACCTTCCTAATTCTCCGCTATTATATCCGATACGTTGAAACACCTAACAGATGTCACTAAATGTGGAATGATTGTGTATATTTACCCATTCGTCGAATTATATCCCGTCAAAACCCACAATACTATTATAATTGTAAAATCACTGGTATTTCTAAAAGAAGTTGAAAAGCGGCAATTCGCCACTCTGTTAATATGGTGTTTACAAAATAAGGATTAGGTAGATTCCCGAAATTTTAACTCAGGTATCAGTGTGGCTCTCAGACGTATAATATCTTACCTCGTAAATAATATTTGTCGCATTTGTATCTTCTATATAAACGTTAGACACTGTTTACGGTCTCTCAGTTCGAGTCCATTCGTGTGCTCGAATGCCTGAAGATGCCGAAAGGCGAAACCCGGGTCGCTAGTGACAAAATACATGGAAGTGTACAAAATCTCAATAATCCAAATTTGATATTGAAATTCCATCAAGCACCCTCAGTCGATGTCTTAAATTAAATTAAACTTAGTTTTTATATACCACATGCTTTATATTTGAGAAACTTGTGTTTATTGAAAATTATATTTATCATTTCACTGTTTAAGAAAAAATACAGCAAGTTCTTAATAGCAGAACACATCTGTCATTTTCTTTATAATCATAAAAAACAATATTTCATTCGTCAACAATCTATAACGAGCTTTTTTTATACTTCACGTCAATCAGAAAAAAATATATATTATATCTTTTCTTTAAGATTTTATGATAATATTTTTTTACATTGTTATAGAATACTCTCCTATTAGAAGAATGAATTTATATAATACATATTATTAATTACCGATATTTCAGAAGACTCAAAACTTCTTTATTATAGTGGGAGTATGCCTATGATGGGTGAACTTATGAGTATAAGTCCAGTAATACGATATTTCAGGAGAGAAAAACAAAGCTAAATTCTGATGTCAATAATGACAATATAGTCAAATTTGCATACAAATATAATCATTTTTGCTGCAATAATGCAGCAAAAATGATTATACTCTCCAAATGGCTTTGTGAGTGAGTGTGAACAAATATTAACATCCATTCCTTTGGATATAAATCAATCTATGAATGTTTGCATTATTGCCACTCGGTTTACCACTGAGCTACGTGTCCGCCGAACTTCAACGGTTTATCTTTGCAAAAAACTGTAAAATAATTTCCAGGCATTGTTTAGTTTCGTCCTTTTCATCTTTTATATTATACAACATATTGAAATATAATATTTGAATAAAAAACGATGAGTTACTTTGGGTTAAAAAAAATACCCCAATATATGAGGCATCATTACTAACTTGTTGAAGACGGTGTTGTAACTTTACCTTCCGACCGTGTATTCCAGGCATTAGGAAAACTTTAACAGGGGGAAGAACGGGGGTTCACCTAGCAACAGCGGTTTCTCCAGTCCCACCTCAAGGTCATTTACACGCGCGCGCATGTATGTGTGTTTAGCTATGAGAGATTCTCGCCTGTGTTGGTGTGTTTGTAGAGGAGTGCAACAGGGTGTTCACGCCACATCCCTGGAGCGTTCGCTTTATTGTCGTTTTTTAGTCGCAAACTTCAGCACGAGATCTTTAATGAAACTCTTTTGTTTTATTATCGTGTAATATAATATATCTTTAGTATACTCACTCTTTTCAGTTTGTCCACAATATTACAGGGTATTCCAAAAGTAGATATTCAACTTTTTGTCGGCTCCGTGGTGCAGTGGTCAACGTCGTTGGCTACGGTTACTGATTCAAGTTCCGGTACGAACATTTTTAAAGATTGATTTGATAATCGATCTCTGGATTTCAGTTCGTAGGCATAAATGTTTGTGATGTCTGAAATTCCCTCCCACCCATCCGATATTAAAAACGGGGCGTACCGAGAGCGGTTATTAACCACTAGTTCTATTCTAACCCTATCCTTGTATCCATACTCTCTTCAAAAACGAGAGGTTAAGCGGCTGAGTAACAAAAGTTCTCGTAGAATAACTTCTTTTGAGATAATTTCATTAGGAGGCCATATGCTCCTCATCGGGAGCGGACATGGTTAAATAAAATAAGATATTAAACTTTTCCTTAGACGTTAGTAATTCAAGGAAACTGATACAAGGGCTTATTGTTGACCAGTCATCCTTCGACCCATTTTCAGGAGTGGATAACCATATAAAGTAGGGTAGTAATAAACATCACGGACCAGGGACGGCTCTTGTAAAGGAGCAAATGGTTTATTGCACTTCTATTAGCCCATGAAAATATTTTATTAATAAACGATATTCAAACATAATAATTGTACCAACTCACTATTTTTAAATTTTCCTCGTGTTACCCATAGAAAAATATTGCAGGAAACGATGATAAATAAACACGACAAGCGAACGTATTCCGCGTCAATTCAGAATACGCATGAAAGTCGGTCGACGACGCGGTTGGAGCAAAAATTCTGCTGCACTTCCCTAGACTAGTGCTCCGCAACCTTTTCTCACCCACGACATACCTCAGCACTTAATAATATTTCGTGGCACACCACATGTAAAAACATGTTAACACTTCTAATTTTTTTATTTGATGAATTTGAAAACGTAGGTAACACATTTTTATAATAAAAAACAGTTTAACCCTTATAAATTTTCAAAGTGATGGAACACTTAAGATACAAAAAAATACAAATTATAAAATAAGCATTTGTAAAAGTTGTAATTGAAAAAAAAATACTGAGGTTAACTACTAAAAGTGTATAAGTATTGCCCATTTTTTGATTACCACAAACAGTTCATTGTTTTTAATAATCCCTCTGGGAAATGTTTCACCATCATTGCTTCACAATATACGCAGCAATGTGTAATTTCTACGTAAGATTTGTTTGTTTTACATACGAAACAAGCTCCATCCAAACATCAAATCTCAATAACCTAAAATAAACCCTAATCTAGTCAAGCAAATAAAAGCATATCTGAAAAAAAGGTGTCAAATCTTTGCTATACAGGCTTGAAAACTTTACTATTTTCATTTAAATAAAAATACAGTAGTGTAAACAAATACTTTGAGAATGTAATTATTAAAAGAAAAAAAAATATTTCAACGTTTCATATTTTTGAGGGGACGGAAAATGATTAACGACTTTTGCAAAATGACAGAAAAACCTACTTAATCGCCTTAAACAATTGTTACCTTAAATATCAAAATAATACAATATTTTTTTCAACTAGAACAATTGAAACGGAGATCTTAGCCACCGAATGGCTTTAATTGTTTCTAATATGAAAATACTCGACTATGTCTCATTACTGACGTACTGTGCCGCGGCACCCGATTGCGAAGCTCTACCCTAGACGTTTAAAATGTTGTATGTTTTTTTGACATATTTGTGACATTGCACCAGTATGAACTACGCGACACATACATTTTGTATGGACTGTTTCGTGGGCCCTTGGAGCACTGCTCTCCTTGACTGAAATTCCCGAACGTACCCGAAAGCGATTTGACGTTTAAGGTTACAAACATGTAACAGTCATTTGTAAGAATGAAAAAGTGCAGTCGAACAAGCTTAGTAAACTCATTTAATTGCAATATAATTCGTATACGCTCTTCAAAAATAATAATATTTACCTACCATTATATCTTTGTGAGTGATGAATACAATTATAACTATGATCGTGTATAATGCCAAGGAGATATAATTGAATATTTAAAATAGGATAGTTTCGAGTTTTTTTACCAGGCTGGCCTTACCTATTCCATAATGTTTAACTGTGTATCTGGTTCAGTTTCGTAATATACCTTCCTCTAATATTTTTTATATTCTTCAATAATCTTTTTTGCACTCCCTAATATTCTTGTCACCGGCCGCCACTGTCACGGATCCTTATTTTTTTTAGTTACCGATTTATGCATCGATTTCAATTGAGGAATTTCTTGAATTTGGAACCACCTGATCGTTAGGGTAAAGCTCTTACAAGAAATAAGGAGGTTATCTGAACGCTTCTTCTGCACCCCGTTTTAAGGATGGGATAGATCGGAACGGTTGAAAAGAGCTGAAAACATCAAATATATCCATCCCCTTCGATAAAAAATCATGAACGTATTGAAAAATCAATCTAAATAGTATGACAGTTTTCATTCAGGGTTTTGACCGCGCAGCCAAGTATGCCGACAGTTTAACAGAATTGAGCACTCGGCTACGGGACATGCGTGTTTCACTAATTACACATATTTCATTTATTTTTACATATATATGTACAAATCAATGTAATATAATACTTTGCAAGAGGTAGCGCAAGTTTTGCATGCAGTAGTTGGTTTGTCAATAATAGCCGACGACAGAATGCGATACGCAGATCAGCGTGAACAATGCTGGGCTGCCTCGTATTATTATACACCCGATTCTCTTTTTGCACGGAGGATACGTTCCAGAGGTTACCGAGAAAAAAACCGTGTAAAAAAAGATAAGGTGCACTAATGGGAGATAGATACTCAAAATACCCCAAAATATAAAATTATCAAACTCAAGAATATATCGAATTCGAATTTTTTTTTATTTATATATAAAAATACTTTTATAAGATACATAGGTACACAATAGTTAATAAATTGAAACGATTCGGGATATTTATATTCATAATTCACACCCATTAAAGTGGCCAGAATACCTATGATTCCGACTAATCTCTAGCGAGCTGATGAAGTTTTTCGCTTCAACCAAGTTCGGCCAGTTACCTTTATTGCAGTTAATTTAATACATATGCAGAATTTACAATTTAAAACAGAAACAAATAAAAAAACACAATTTACATTTACGACAAAAATTAAGCCCGCGAAAAAGTGGTTCCCGGCGTACGATAGGTTAAAACTTATGGCCAGCGTCGAGCGACTCGCCCGCATCGTTTAGCAGATGATCCTAATAATGGGTCGTTTCACTTTGTACTCCGGCTCTAGGATCACGGGATCCATACATTCTAATACAATGACACGCTCTGTGTGTTATACACAAGACGTATCAGTGTAATAAAGAGTGCAAAGTTATAAAGCGTAAACTCTACCTTCTTCTATAGTTGCATTCCCCACTGGCGAGCGTCACGACCTCCACCTACCCCAACAACTCCGTTTCATTAGACGATCCTTCGCCACTCAGCCTCGCACTCCGTTGCTCTGAGGGCCATCCGTAAGGAGAGGTCTGCGGCGTCCTTCACTCGGACGCTTCAGCTAGTTGGGACCCTTCCGCGTCCCCTTCTGCCTTCGACCTTTCCTGTGACGATGCGCTTCATTAGATTGTCGGTATGCTTGCGGGCGATGTCGTCAACGTCTTGTATAAACGGTCGAGAGTCTATCCTGGATTAATTTGTAGCTCGTTCAGGGTATGCGTTTGTGCGCCCGACCGATTATGTTATCCGGAGCATTCTTCTCCAGTACCACATTTCAAATGCGTCTAGCCGTTTTTTCGTCTTTTGCGGCGAACAACAACGTTACTCAGCACATTAATCCAATAAGATGATTTAAAAGAGCGAATCATTCCGAAACACTCTTTAATCGTGGCCAATTGACTCGCGATTCGTCTACTGCGAATACGGTGTAGCGATAAAATAAAATAATAGGACCCTGTGTTACGCCCGTCCTATTGTATTCCGCATAATATATAAGCGCTGTAATTGCCTTCTATAATAATTTTTGACGATTTCCATTCGTCCTGGGAAATGTTTCCTTAATTAATCTGGCGCCCTTTCGCAAAAGTATCCTTCCAATTTAATTAAGTGAGTAAGTAGGTAAGCCGTTTTGTTATTCCTCGCATTACAAACGCCTGACGTTTATATGAATTTCATTATCAACTTTAAAATTAAATGACGCGAATTCAGTACGGACCGCATTAATTTATAATACTCTTCGGCCATTTTCGTTTCTTACACTGGGTGATTCCGAACTGAACAAATCAAGAATTTGTAATTTTTATTATGCAAAAGGTTCTATGTAACATTTTTTTTACCCACCAATACATGAAATGAAGTTGCCAGAATTAATTACGATGTTTTCCTGGCCAAAAGTTATGTTTGAATTTCATTTTTTTTTGTATGAAGATGAAAAAACATTTTTGCTTAGCGATCCGTTATTTTTATGTTTACTGCCAATTTTTTAAATTAATGCGCATTTAAAAAAAACTGATGTGAATGAAACCTACACAATTTAATGGACGCCCTTTTGGAAAGATCACTACGCCATTTAAACTAATGCTGTTTCCGTCAATAGATGACAAATGTCTCTTATGACCTTTTAAATTTTCGAACAAATATCTTAAATTTTTATTTTCTTACCATGTCTGTTCCCGACATAGAGCATACTGTGCCGTCCTAATCGAGAGTTGTTCTACGAGAACTGCTTGTTATTCATTCGCTCTCTTCAAGGAGAGGTTATGGATAGAAGGATGGGGTAAGACATGACTAGTAATTAGCCAATAGCTATTTTGCTACGTTTTTAGGATCAAATGGGTAAGGAAGTCATTTCAGTTGTTTTCGGGGGGGGGTAAAAGTTGACACCTTGCTAATTTTTTGTTTCGTCTATATGTGCAAGCCAGTGTAGCAAGGTATACATGAATGTTTTTTCAAATTCAAATTGCTTCCTACCCCCCAAATAGCGTCCCTGCAGATATGTAGGAGAGAATTTTAGAGTTCACGGTCATCCATGCCATAATATATATGAAATGACCGTGCTGGGAATCGAACACGTTGGCACCGAAACCGAAAGTTCACCACTCGGCTATAGGCCATATTATTCATAATAGGATAAAATAACAAAGTATTTAGTCCTACAAAATTTTTATCAGGTAGTTTATAACTATTTCGGATTTACGCCATCGTCAGAACTAACCATTCACTCCGGGGAACTTTTAATCCGCATCAAGTTTTTAAATAAATTATGACCTTAGTTCTGATGATGGCCGGTAAAGCCGCTGATAAAATCAACTAGCTGATAAAATTTTTTGCAGAACTAAATCTTTGTTATTTTATCTTATTATAATGGAGTTCTACCAACTAAATGCCAATTCAATCAATACATGTTATTCATACTTACATAACAGTGATGGAACCTAACAAGCTTTCTAATCAACCGTTCGTCTTTTGCCAAGCTATCTGTACTTCACCCTAAGAGAATAAAAGTTTTCTTATTAGTGCTTAGGGACATTGCATAATGCACAATTTTATTTTGATACCAAATGTTTGTTAGTGTCGAACGTAAAACAAATCCAGGTGTAAACGTATCTGTGATTATGCGTATACAATATTAATCATAAAATCTCATCTCACTCCGGGGAACTTTTAATCCGCACGTCAAGTTTTTAAATAAATTATAAGCCCGGACGAAAATTTTCCCCCCCGTTTGTATTATCATCGACCCTCTCATTATGCTCACACTTATAATTTATTTAAATATTTTATTGAGCTTTATATGCAGGAATTTGTTGTTTGAAATTTTGTAAAATTGTGTGGTTTATTCATGTATTAAGAGCGTATGTTGATATATAATGTATATTATATGCCCCACTGAATTATATTAAGGTTGCTCATGAATTGAGTAAAAAAAAATCTAAATCCTGCAAGAAATAGTTGTAGCAAGATTTTTTAGTGGAATTTTTAAACATTCTCACTTGTCGGACAGTCCAATTTTGAGATATTTTTAGCATTTAACTGATTAATGTTACATCATAAAATGGTTTTCTTTAAGTGAATTCTTTTCATGACTAGTTGATTCCCTATTTAATTCTTTACAACGATTCATAATTCGTTTTCCCAGATCTGTGGAAAGACAATACTTTGATTTTTATATTGATAACTTCTATAAGACATTTTTAGCAATATAGAAACAGTAAGTGACACAAATAAAATAATAGTAAATACGTTCTGGTTTATTTTTTTTATTTTACGTTTTTAATTAAAGATATTTCGATATTTTTTAGACAAACTTATAATAGCCAACCTAGGTTCATCATTTAATACAATAATTTTGCCAGGAAAATGTTTCTTAATTATGTGTAATTTGAATAAATAACCAAAAATAGCTTAACCCCAGATTTTTGTGTGTTTGTTTTGTGACACGAAACCTATCTCCGTGTTGTAGAAGGGTTGACTACACTCCTGTATTTCTAATTTCACTGTCTTACCAGACTGCATTCCTAAAAATATTTATGTCTCTATTTTACAGGTCAGCTCACGACAATGAGAAAAAAGCGAAAGTTGCCATAAAAAAAATATCGCCCTTCGAGCACCAGACCTACTGCCAGAGGACTCTAAGAGAAATCAAAATTTTGACAAGGTTTAAGCATGAAAATGTAAGTTTGTTTTTTTATAACATTTTTAACCATACCCAGTATTAATTTGGAGTGTATGAAGTGAACTGTACTCAGAGAACCTGCTTTATGGTGGTCCCGCAATCTTTTTAGTCAGAGACGGTTATGAGAGAAGAAATAAGCTTAGCGAGGGATGACTGCTCAACTGCTCTTCAAGATAAGAGTAGGAGTATGAGAAGAATAGTAATAAGCAAATATATCGATACGATGCTGACAGAAGTTTACACATATATTTATAATGGGTGCATGGAGACAATATGTAACCTCTTGCAGGTGTAAAATATTCGATTGATTTTAAAACTGAAATATAGATTGAGTTACTTAATTTTGTATACATAATGAATAACATCAATTGATTTTTGCAACTACATACTCCCTTCTTTTCTAAACAGTGGACACATTTTGTATTGTTCAGATCCTAAAATTAATCGATTTTTCATGAGAGACAAAAAAGTTCTCGCAGGGTCAATTTGCTGGACGCTTTAAGAGGCTATAGTAAGTTTTTTTTCCCCCATTTCGCAAACATCGTTAATCGTTTACCGTCGCCTCAATCTCATGAAACGTTAAAGCGATTTTTTTAAATAATTGTACTTGAGACTATTTGTTTACACTATTGCACTTTTATTTTCATGGAAATGGTAAAGTTTTAAAGCTTGGCAAGCAAAGCGTTGACACCTGTTTTTAAGATATTCTTTTAACTGCTTTACTCTGAAATTGCAATTATTAAAAAAAATGTTCATTTCATGCGATTTAGGCGATAGCGATAGCAAAATGATCAACAATTTTCCTGAATAGGGAAAAAACTTACAATACCTTCTTAGCAACAGTGGCGACACAATAATATTTTAGTTTTTCAACACATTCCCAGATGTCATTGACATGGTCTTTTGTCAATAAACTTAAATTGGCAAGTGGTTGTTGGTCAGAATCAGTATTTTTTCTTGTCATTTTGTTCCGGACAAGTGATATTCTGTAAATATCTGAGGATGTAGAAATATGTTCATCAATACCGTCTAAAAATCTGCATTATTTGTTAATTTCACTCATTTTCTGACAAATAGGATTTTTTTTTTTGAATTATTGAGAGTTTGTAGATTTTCATGTATTTTGTCACTAACGACCCAGGTTTCGCCTTTCGGCATCTTCAGGTATTCGAACACACGAATTCCTGAAGATGCCGAAAGGCGAAACCCGGGTCGTTAGTGACAAAATACGTGGAAATGTACAAAATCTCAATAATTCAAATTTGCTTTTGAAATTCCATCAAGCACCCTCAGTCGATGTTTTAAAATAGGATTCTGTCTAAAAGCCCTTCAGTTGTGGTTTAATATTTTTTAAACACAATGATAAAATTAAACTTACTTTTTGTTGGTTTTTTTTTTTTTTTACAGATTATTGACATAAGAGATATACTGAGAGCAGTGACAATAGACCAAATGAAAGATGTTTACATAGTTCAGTGTCTAATGGAGACTGACCTCTACAAATTGTTAAAAACACAGGTTAGTTTCGCTATTTTACTTTTCATACTACACTTTCTTAGAGTCACTCTCTAGCTTGAATGTGGTCCAGTGGAAAAGTCCTGAGTGATCAAATCGGTCTGGTTCGTAAGATATCGATAAAGTCAGGGGGGGACTAGTAATAAAAATTTATCATAGATATAATTTCCGCAGTTGAGTCGACGTTTTCGACGAGGGAAGGTGGCCGTTGAACGGCAGAGAATCAAGTCGAAGTTTTTAAGGAGAGAGGTCAGAGGCGTAGGATGCCAGACTGAAGGCTCGTTCGTGGTTGCGTTTTGAAGACCAAGGTCTCATTACCGCAAAGTGAGATGTTTGTCGAGAAATTGCGAAGTTATCAACTGTCTGAATTAATTATTGTGATCCTTTGTAAACATTTGTTTGTTGTTTGAACGTTTAGAAAACATTGTAATTCCAAGCCTACACTGCAATAAAGTAAATACAATCGAACGAGACTGGGTTATATTTTAAAAAATAAAACACAATTCATTTATACTACTGCCACATGTTTATAATGATCAGTACCAGTTTCGCTCATCACGAGCATTATTAACTGATTCATTGATCAGTTGATAATGCTCGTGATGAGGGAAACCGGTCCTGATCATTATAAACATGTGGAAGTAATACAAATGAATTGTGTTTTATTTTTTAAAATATAATGTCGTTCCACCAAGAATTGACAATTAACACCTCAAAAGTGAGGCTGGATTATTATTTTGAGTCGGAACGGAACCCGACTTAGCGGCTGTGTTGTGTGTCACAGAGCAAGTGAAGTGTCACTTTGCCTCTCTCGCAAACCTGTCTCTTGTCTCATCTGTATTAAATGATATTGATACTTAACCCTTTGATTAGTATGGACACACATGTTGCCCACATGTTGCCCACATGTCCGGGCGCCTAATTTGAAATACGATGCTTTTAATTCCAAATAAAATATGATTGCATATTTTATTAAATACTACATAGATTTATCAATGATTTGCGAAAATCGTTTTAATTCTGTCACATATTTTGTGATAAGAAAAAATTTGGTAAATATTGTAAGAAAATTTAAAACATCGACTGAAAAATTAATTAATCTTTCAATCGATTTATGGATTTCTGTTCGTAGTCTGTGAGTGTTTATGATATCTAAAACTCCCTCCCACCCATCCTATCCTCACGGGGCGTAGCGAGAGTGATTAGCTAACCACCTGTCCTAGCACTATCCTTCTATTCCTACTCTCTTCGAAAAACGAGAGGTTGAGCAACTGAGTAACAAGCAGTTCTCATAGAAAAATTCTGTTAAGATACCTCCATTAGGAGACCATATGCTCCACATTGGGAGCGGACATGGAATGAAAACATCGAACAATTAAGAGTTGTCTATTTATATGTTTAATTTGTTGCAGAAATTGAGCAATGATCACATTTGTTACTTCCTTTATCAAATTCTCCGAGGGCTGAAGTATATCCACTCGGCGAACGTGCTGCACAGAGATTTGAAGCCCTCTAATCTGCTGCTTAACACAACCTGCGACCTCAAGGTGCATAACTCTTTCAAATTCTTTTAAAGTACCTCCATATTTCAAGTAAAATTGAGTACAATTTATTATGTTGAGACTAAAGAAATGCTCAATTTGATATATTCTGAAAATCTTTAGTAAATTAGTTTTCATTACTGAGATATTGCATTTAAAATTGTTTGCTAATAATTCTTGATGGAATAACATTATAAGGTATGAACACATGTAGCATCTATTTTACGTCTTATATAGCATTGAAAACATCCTAAAATGTGTTTTCATATTCTTCGTATCTTCTACCATTACTATTACTCTTTAAAAAAAATACCTGAGCAAGAGTAACAAGCAGGTTTCTTAGAAAAACTCCTGTTGAGTTAAGCTTAACATTAGGTGTCTATATGCTCCACATTGAATTCAGACATGTTTAAAATTGTACACCATTGATAGTTAGTTATTCAACGTGGTTTAAAATTCAACAACTTAACTTTGTCAGCACATTCGAACTGCTTTAATTAGTTGAAAACACTTATATTCGGTGTTGAATTATCTTTTCAGATATGCGACTTTGGCTTGGCGAGGGTGGCCGACCCTGATCATGATCACACTGGATTTTTAACAGAGTATGTGGCGACACGCTGGTATCGTGCTCCGGAAATTATGCTCAATTCGAAGGTGAGGAGCTCAATATTTCATCAATATTTTTCAACTGCCTACTTGAAGTTATATGGCATCACTGCTACTACAATCAGAGATGGTGTCATATCGATGGCCTAATGTTATAATCCCGCATGTGACTTTTTATAAATTTTACAAGCTAAAAAAACTGAATATTTACGTTAATGTGTATATTAGACATTTTTTAATATTAAATGGATATTATATTAGGGTACTACTTTGTATTATTTTAAATAAACGAGATACGGGTTATAAAGTCATTTTTATCAAAAAGGTCAGATACGGGATTATAACATTTTTTTTTTAACCATATCCGCTCCGTATTCGGAGCATATGGCCATCACGTGGTTCCTCCAAGCTTCTCTGTCCCCTTCTAGTCTCCTCGCTTCCTCCCATCCCAGCGTCCCGTAGCTCCGCCGAATACATCCTATGGATGGTCATCAGCGGCCTTCCAGGCCGACGGAATCCATCTGGTAGGTAGAAGAAACAGGCAGGATTCAGGCTCCCCTGGGGCATCTGCAGCACGTGTCCAAGCCAGGTCCATCGTCGCTTTTTTATTTTGGACGTAATAAGAGGCTGGTCCGTCCGCTCTCTTACCTCTGAGTTCCTGACAAAATCAAACCACCGTGCCCCTAGTATTCGCCGCAAACATCTGTTTTCAAAGCACAGTATACGGTTACCCTGTGCCTTAGTGAGGTGCCATAACTCGCAACCGTAAAGCAACACCAGCAGGATGCATGCGTTAAATAAGTGGCATTTCGTTCTAACCGAGTACAACCGTGAGTCCCAGACTTTCCGCATTGAGTTAAAAGTTGCTCCAGCTATCCCTAATCGGATTGCGAGCTCTTTACGCGGATTGTCATCTCCCGTGATGTGTCCCCCAAGTAGCTGAAGCCGTCGACTCTCTCGATGTCTTGCCCCGCGCTTGTCAGAGGGAAGTCTGGGTCTGGACAGAAACTGTTGCAGAGTATATTGGTTTTACTCGCATTGACTTTGAGACCAATGCGATATGAGTTGCTCTGCAGCCTGTCCATTGTTTCCTGAATACCGTCGACAGATTTGTCAAATATGACAGCGTCTTCAGCATACTCGAGGTCGCATAGCCTCAGATTGGGGGCAACGGCTACACCTCGGTCGGGTGGAATTGACTTCCTCAGGATGCAGTCGAAGATTATTATGGAGAGGAACGGATCCAGAACACAGCCCTGTCTGACCCCGGTTGAGACCCCAAACCATTCTGTCGTTACGTTGCCGATTCTAGCACAGCATTCACCTCGTGCCCTCGTGCATGCATTTGATGATGACAATAATCTTGGTTGGGATTCCGTACAGTTTTAATATGTCCCATAGGGAAGGCCGGTGCAGACTATCAAAGGCCTTCTCGTAATCAACGAAGCAACACGCCAGCCAGCTGTTGAATTCGTTGCTTTGCTGGAGAAGGTGTCTGAGATTATGATTATAACATTAGGCCATCGATATTATATATGTAGAATGAATTGAACTACTCCACAATAATCTTCAGAATGAAGTTTCATCTTCTTCCTACTTCGGATTTTTCTGCGCTCTTCAATTGTCCTACAATTGCTATCAGAGGAATACATTATTTGTTTCTATTTTACCCTGAATCGATTATTTAACAAAACATTTTCATGGTGTAGCCATGGTTATTTAGGTATTCTATACCCAGTCTTAAACAATGATTGCAATATTTTAATGATTATTCAATTTGACACTTTTATGACTAAATGGATGAAATGACAGTTTTTTGCGAATTTATTGCAAAATCGCCCGGCCATCAGGTGAAATTCAATATTTTAAAAAATAAAACACAATTCATTTGTACTACTTCCACATATTTATAATGAGCGAAACCGGTCCTGATCATTATAAATATTTGGAAGTAGTACAAATGAATTATGTTTTATTTTTTAAAATATAATGTCTTTCCACCAAGAATTGACAGTTGACACCTTAAAAGTGAAATTCAATAAACAAAATTGCGACCGTTGAGCTGTTGAATCAAAATTGAATGCATTTTTTGTTGAATTTTTTAGGGTTATACCAAGTCAATAGACATTTGGTCGGTTGGATGTATTCTCGCCGAGATGCTGTCGAACCGGCCCATCTTTCCTGGCAAACATTACCTGGATCAACTCAACCACATTCTTGGAGTCTTGGGTTCTCCGAGCCAAGAGGATTTGGAGTGTATTATTAATGAAAAGGTAAATTTGAGTTATTGAGATTTTGTACACTTCCATGTATTTTGTTGCTAACGACCCGGGATTCGCCTTTCGGCATCTTCAGGCATTCGAGCGCACGAATGAACTCGAACTGACCGGGTAAATGGGGTGACTGAAAAGGTAAATGATTAAATCACAAAAAACAATGGGAACTTATCCAGAATGCAACATTATAGATGTATAAAAAATAAGGAATGTGATCTCAATGTGAGAATTATTCAATTTTAATGTCACACTTCTTGTAGGGACATAGTCATAATATTTATTTTACAGCTCTTCCTGACACTGTTTAATTATGAAAATTTTATTGCTGTAACAATCGTATTATAAAATCGTTGCCGCCTGGTGATTTTTCGGCTGAATTTTCATATCTTAAGTTGGATGATATTTTTTCTTTGATTTCAAGTGGTTTACATTATATTAAATGATATCCCTATTCATTTATGATTTAGCCTTTGAGAATGCCGCATTGCATTAATTATTGTAATATTTCAATATTGTGCCGAACGTAATGATTTGTGTGTTTGTTTTATATGTGTTTATTAGGTTGGTACTGAACATTGCCTATATTGTAATACAGGAAAGAGGTCAGTGGTTACATAACTTTTTATCACAAGAGCTAAAATAAGTAACAACAATTTTTTCGCTAAATATAAATTTAGTTTTTTTTTAACCATATCCGCTCCCTACTCGGAGCATATGGCCAGCACGCGGTTCCTCCAACTTTCTCTGTCCCTCGCCAGTCTCTGCTTCCTCTCAGGTCATATCAGCGTCCCATAGCTCTGCCGAATCCATCTGCAGATGGTCATCAGCGGCCTTCCAGGGTGACAGAATCCATCCGGTTGGTAGAAGAGACAGGATTCGGCAGTGTATTTTACACACTTGAAATAAATCAATCAAAAAGAGAGAAGATTTTTTCGCCGTTTGCGTTTTTCAATTACGCTAATTCTCAGTTAACCAACATTTCAGGCGCGAGGATATTTGGAGTCGCTGCCATTCAAGCCTCGAGTGCCATGGACTAAGCTTTTCCCGGCGGCCGATCCTAGAGCGCTGGACCTCCTGGAGAGGATGCTCACCTTCAACCCGCACCGCAGGGCCACCGTGGAACAGGCCCTCGCCCATCCGTACCTCGAACAGTATTATGATCCCAATGATGAGGTAATGTACGCTATTCATAATATTATACGCATGAAGAAAGGGGACACGGAAGATGATATTGTATTTAATTTTGACACCAATTTGTATTTAGATAAGTATTTAGTAAGTCAGTATTCTGGCTTACTAAATACTAGGATTATGACTCTAATATCAATTCAAAAGTGACCTTTTTTACCATGTCCACTCCCTATGTGGAGCGTAATGAAGGCATCAGTTTTAGAATCAGATAGGTGGCAGGGAATTTTAGACACCGCACTGTGCCTTCGAACAGAAATTCATAGATCGATTGAAAAATCAATTTATGAAAATTTTACTGGTAGTTCAACCCCCGAGCACCGCAACCGAAGCCCACGACGTTGACCACTCGGCTACGGACCTGACAAAATAGAATTCTAATAATATTCAACAACTGTCAGCCAGACAATTTTGATTTCAATACCTGATGTTGTTTTTAACGGTTCATACTTCCAATCATGTTGTGCTATGATTCCAGCCCGTTGCGGAGGAGCCATTCCTTTTCGCCATGGAACTTGATGACCTGCCGAAGGAGACTCTCAAGAAATATATCTTCGAAGAGACATTGCTGTTCAGGCAAACATAGTTTGTTAATCTTTATAAAAACACCCTGGTTGCAGTTTCATGTAATAGTATCTTTTCTGACGGTTCTTATTCATTTATTTTTATATATATATCATCTCATATGAATGTATGTAAATAATTAAGTATGAAAAAAGTATATATATCTATATTTGGTAATTTTGAGAGCTGCAAAAGAATATATTGAAAACGCCAAGGAGTCAGAATCAAGAGTATTTTTTTACTATTTTAATTATTTTGTATCGTTAAAATAAATTGTACACGATTCTTTTATGAATTCTTTAATTATTGACAAATCATTTGTTGTTTAAAGTGCAGAAACTTGTCCGTGAACGTGTTTAGAATCAAACCCTTTTAAAGAGAATTATACCAGTGAATATTTTTAAAATACCCAATATTTACATTTATAATACAATTTTCTTTTATTTATATCTAGTTTGCTTATCACTTTTGAGTCATTATTTTGGAAGTTGATGCAAACTTACTCAGCGGTGATTGTAGTATTAATGTTTGTTTTAATTAATTAGTATTTCAGTAACTTTAATTAAATGAAGCTCGGTTTACCTTTACTAATATAATTGATTTTAAACTATCAAATATTTTTTGTCTATGTTCCGCTTTCAATCGAGTAGGGTTTTGATTCTAAATATTTTTACTACCAATTGACAACTTGGCATACTGTAATAATAAAATAGAGATACCCTGTCAGCAGAAGTTGCTTTACAAGAACTGATTATTATTTACTCTTTCAATGTCTCTTTTTAGTTGGGATGACTTGAAACATGAAACTAGGAAAGTCACAGTTGCGAAAATGAAACTGTCCGTACAGAGATTCGAACCTGTGGCACTGTTACTAAACAGGTCAGACAACCAAGAGTCAAGAATCAATTTTTTTCATGTAATTATATTCTGGACATTCTATCAAATATGATCTGTGAACGTAGAAATGTGTTCACCAACGCCATCTACAAATTGCATTATTAGTTGATTTTACTCATCGTTTGACAAATGGGCTTCTGTCAAAAAGCCCTTCAATTGTTATCAACTATTTAATAATAGTGGCTTAAAAAAATAAAACCATTGTTTTTATAAAATCAATTGAATAGTCATTCTGAGGATTGGTGTGAGCAATGTATCTCTACTTTATTCAATTCAAAATACTTAACCAAATACAAAAGGCTACTTTGGTTAATTAAAACTTGACAGTTATCATAATTAGCACAGCACAATCTATTAAATGCCGCTTGCCGTAGCATGCTTTTGTATTTGGATGTGCCATTTTGTACAAATATAGACCTGTTACGTTATGAATACTTATGATATAAAAAACTGCATTTCCTGATGGAATTTATATTTTCATTAATTTATACTAACAATCGGCAAACAAATGTTATATTTATTAATATTTTTAAACACACACACACACACACACACGAGTCTAAAGCTGATAGAATTTTTTGTTTGTATACACATCAGTGATGCACAACCTATTTAACGGGGCCAATTCGTTCATTTTCCAAATTGTACACGGGCCCCGCAGAGGTTAGCTTTTCTAGATTATGATATATCTCTTTTGAGTTTAGACATTCTTAGTGTTATTTTTATATTTATAAAAATAAAACACTACTAATTCCACAATTGTATCAAATGATCAGGAGTAATTTCGCTCATGGCAAGCATTTTCAATTGATTATTTTTAATTAAATAAAGTACATTGCTTCCAAAAAGACTTGTTATAAAAAAAACCCTTAGAATACCCTACATCTGTATACAGTCTGCAGACAGTGACATATATTTTCGTTGTTGGTAACTTTGACCGGAGTTATGTTGAAATGATTAATCCTCGCTTAACCGATGTTGAAAATTACTTGTGTGGGACGCAATAAATACTATTTTGGGCCGCTAGTTGTGTATCACTGGTATAGATGCTTACAAGTAAATTGTTAATGGTGGAAAATGTGCGTTAACCTCATGATCATATTGAATGCTTTTGTTTATTTGAAAACGTCTCCCTATTATGGGTGAACAATGCAGTTGTTCCGTTACATGGGAGATGTTTCAAAAATATCCAATTTATATTGAAGTGTCTGAATTTATGTGTTTTATTCTTTTTTATTATAAGTGTCTTTTATTGTGCTAGCTGACTAAAAACAATGACTGGGAAAGGTGAGAAAAAACAAAAATGTTTTGTGATGAAATTGCATACCAGGTATTAATTATTGTTAAAATGATGTTGTTTACTAATTTAATTATTAATTTTAAAAGTAGATGGAGTATTATTATTATTGGTATTAATTGATAGACAACATTTACAAGCTGTGATTTCAGTTTTCTTTTGGTATTAAAATGGACACCGCACGTGCGAATGAGAAACTTAACTCTTTGAATAGTGTGTTGTATAAATGAATATTTTAGCAGTTATATTCTAAAGAATCTTTGAATTGTGTTTTGAATTTAGAATAAGCCTAACTAACCATAGCTTTCAATGTAATTTCAATTTAATGCGTCGAGTGTTGCCAGTATAAATAATATCAAAGGTATACTTCAACCTTTTTCTTTATTTAGTCAATAAATCATCTATGCAATTTTTCAAACATTTCACATTCTTTTTTCAGTAGTAAGTTTCAGTCCAATCAATTACGATTCTCTCTCTTCTTTTGATTTATAGTATTGGATTTAATCCATGGAATATGGTCTCTGGCTTTGCACTAAAATATTTTCATTTATAATTTTAAGTTTTTAATGTGACATTATTTGTTCAAATTCTAACGCACAAACGAGTATGTTGACATGTTTACTGTGAGCATTCCTGATCGTAACTACAAGTTAGATGACTGTGGAAATTTTTACGGTCGCAAAGAGTTGAGGAGACATTTCGCATGCGGTTGAATATACTATTTTGAATGCCATTACATACATATTTAAATATAAACGTATTTTTAAACTTATTTTTAATATTTGCATATAACAATCTTGTAAAAAGATCAATATCTTTATAAATATATATATATTCTCAGTAGTGTTTAATAGAAATTCCACTTGAAAGTTTTCTGGAATAATTTGTGTATTTATTAGCGGTTTTAATTTAATGATATGTCGGTCTGTGAAACGCTTCTTTTACAAAACTATTCTTCCATAAAATCATGTATCATTAAATTTCGTCGTATATTATATCAATTATTATAATTAGGGTTATCAATTATTATGTTGAATGTTTTTAATGACCATTCAGAGGAAGTTATGAAAATTTCGATCATAATTAGTTTATATTTGGATTATTGAGATTTTGTACACTTCCATGTATTTTGTCACTAACGACCCGGGTTTCGCCTTTCGGCATCTTCAGGCATTCGAGCACACGAATGCCTGAAACCCGGGTCGTTAGTGACAAAATACATGGAAGTGTACAAAATCTCAATAATCCAAATTTGATATTGAAATTCCATCAAGCACCCTCAGTCGATGTCTTAAATTACATAATTAGTTTATTTTAAATTTTATTCAATCAAGATGTGTGCGTAAGGAAAAGGGTTTAAAAATTGAGTCAGATATGCCAAAATAACTGCAATGCAATCATTTAGGACAAGTCGAACGAACCAATGCTGCTGAATTAGTAAATTCCATGTCGAAACATCACATTTTCATGTTCATCACAGTTCTCATAAATGCAAATTTTGCTTTAACTCTCATAAAAAGTACCGATTTTAGATTTAGTGCCCTTTTCCTTTAGCACGCAGGTGTATTGTTGTCATTGTTTTAAAGTTTTTAAACACTTTTTTATTTTATAGAAATTCGGTCTGTTAAAATAATTGCTTTAACAAATGTGAAAAGTGGAAAGATGGTATGAAAGTATAAGAAAACACATCCATGCTTCATGAATATCAGCTTTTATAATCATCACTATAAAATATAGTTTGAAATATAGAAAGCAACCCGTGAAGAATTATTAACATATGTGATAAAGGGTTTATATAAATTTTTGAAACAGGAATCTTTGTAATATTTTTTGAATAAACCGAGGATATTTTTGACGCTTCATATGTACCAACCGCTTTGGCTGATATAATACAAATATTGTGATTTTTATTGCTATAACATTGGTCCAACGTATGTCTGAATTGCTGTAGGAAAATCTGTAAATATAACACAATACGCGACGTAGCCGATTTGAACGCACACATCGATCGTCCAGTTCGTTATTCAGACATCTCTCTAAATAACCCATATTGAGATAATGGGAAAAGCAACATTCAAATTGTCACCATAAATCAAATATTATTGATTTGAAAAGAGCTTTGAACATTTTACAAACGGGTGTTTAACAATTCAGTACTTTCCGAGTATAGTCAGTAGAAGGATATTTAGAAATAGCCTTTTACTGACCCAGAAATATCAAAATTTTGTTTTATTCTTTAGAAGGTTATCTGTCTTAGCATTTTTTTGTGACTTTTTATAGTTATCCTTAGTATACTGAATTAAATAGAGTGCAAAATTTTGTATATAACTGCATATTTAACTCAAATTTAATGTTTTTGTAGTTGAACTGAACTTCAATGAACTGGACAATATCGACATTGTCTTTCCACACTTTATATCTAATATTTAGTTAAGTTTGTCGCATCTTTTATGGTTATTTTGAATAACTGTTCAGAGACTTATCCAAAACGCGCACGCGATTGTTTGATTTGTAGACGACATAACATTATCTTGTAACCGCTTTAATAACATGTATATCGATAGCCTAATGTTATAATCCCGTGAGTGACTTTTCACAAATTTTACAGGAGGCTAAAAGAAACTGAATATTTACATTAATATGTATGTATATTAGACTTTTTTTTTCTTCAAAGTATTAAAAAGATAGTATTTAAGGGTACTTGTAAATCATTTAAAAATTTAAATACTTTGTATTATTTTAAATAAACGAGATACAGTTTACAAAGTCATTTTCGTCAAAATATCGGATACGGGTTTATAACATTAGGCCATTGATATGTAATATAATGACAACACATCCTATCGCTGTTATTCTAAAATCTTAAGCAATGTTGTTTAATTAAGATTTAAGATATCAATTTAATCAATCAATATTGTAAAAGTTCAATTTTTCCCAATAGATGTCATTTTTAAAAATTCTAAATTTATTTTTATCTCTATAAATGTGGTGTAAACTTGTCAAACCCTCGGAACGAGTATTCCATAGCCCGCTATCAGCTCATTTTTATAATGCTGCTATTTCATGACCGCACACAAGAGTGGTCACCCGTAACAAGTGACCCAAGTAATACAAATTGTACCTTATTTAGAAGTTGCATTGCTATATCGCTCTATTTTAACGTCTATAACTATTCTATTCTAAACACTGTTTCAGTCTCTCGCATCGCGTTGCGTATTTCATCCGCGTGGTGTAATCGTTTCGAGGTCAAACCGTTACAAATATATCTGTGATCCTCTATCTTCACAATTTATATTTAGAAGGCTCCAGCAAGAACACAAGAAGTGCTAATTTTATCATCAGGTCTTTTCTATTGAATCGTTGTTGTTATTATGTCAATTAACATTGCAGTGTGACCACTTGATATTTCTCATCGCTGCGTTTGATTTGACGTACACTACCTTTGGAATTGTCGAGACACGCGACGCGTTATTCAGTTTTGGTGACACAAGTATTCTTGTTTTTTCAACTGTTGAATAAATCACAAAAATTAAAATTAAAGTTCATCTCGATGTTTATTTCTATAGCTAAAAATGATATTATTCAATTGATGCACTCTATTCACACCCAAAAAAAATGTATTTTTATGTTGTCAACATGAATGAGGTACCGGTATTCTGCAGTCAGCGCCTATGTGTGTAAAAATATTTTCAAAATAGCGAGCGGCAAAACTATTCCTAATTCTTTCGAAGCGGAGAACATTAGCGGAAGGAATTGAGGGCAGACTGACAGATCGCCGGGAACTCCGCCTGAGATGACAATGAACGGCTTGTGTTTTTGCTAACCTCGCTCGGCACTCCGAAATGGATTACAGTGTCAAAATATTATCTAGTGTATATTGTTGCCATTGTTGTTATAAATCGTGTATGGTTTTTGGTTCACGTTATTTAATGAACTCTTTTATTAAACATACAAAACAAATTGCATTTTTTTTTTCAACACCAATCGTTACACCCTTTCGGCATATTACGTGGTATTATATAGTAATGTAATATGTATCACTTAGAATAATAGTGGTGTTACTTCAGTTTTTTTAGATAAACAGTGTTTTGTAAAGTGACAATAGTATCAAATTGTAACTGTTACTATTCAAGTCCTCAGAGTATGATACAAAAAAATCATATATTAAAAATTAATGACGTTTAATTTTATAAGATTTATTATTTACAGTCTCAGCTAGGAACAGCACTTCAAATTCAATATATTAAAGCAAGGGCTACAATAAAAACCGACGAAAATAAAAGATATTTGTTAACATGCAGGTCGTCTTAACTTAGTCATTCATGTTGAATAAAGAAGATGGTCAGTCACCGAGGTAAGCGGTCTGACAAAGTTGTGGTAATGGTATTAGCCAGTGGAGTACTTTTTTATAGAGTTTTTTAAAAAAAATATCTGGCGTTACAGCTGATAGCCAATGCATATTTTGTAAATTAGAAAATCATACGAGATAAACTCGAGAATTTTTAGAAGTCATTCATGTCCAAGATTACAAATTTAAATTGAAAAAATCTAAATTTGATATTGACCTTGCTGGGAATTGAACCAGGACCCACCTGATCGCTAGGGCAAACACTTACCACTAGACCACAGAGGCCAACGGCCTACTTCTGCACGTATGATATGGCCAGTCTGTATGAAATTTGCTTGTTAGAAACAGCAAAATAATAGGGTCGAATTGATGGTGCGGATTTGATAGACAGTAGGAGTTTAAGCATTCTATTATTCAATATCTAAAATTTGTGCTCGTTCAAAGTATAGTTGTTTATTCAGAGTGTAGGAAAACTGTGACATTTGAACATAGCCACCTTTTTCCAAACTGCTCAAATCACTATTGACGTCGATACATATATTTAAAAATGATTTCGAGTGTCCATTATTCTCTAGGTTTGAACACAGCGTTTTAATGAACCACGTGCCGTCTTTGTCACGGTAGGAGAGATGGCCCGGTATAGTCGACCAGAACACCAACAGGTCGTTGATCCCGTGCATGTTTTCCAATTTGTGTTCGCCCGTACTGCACTTACCTGATGAATCCGATTCTATTGTCGCTCTCATAAGATGTCGAGTGCCCTGGCAGCATTGAATAATCACAATCTTGGGTTTGCCTTTGAGAATTGTGAAACTGTCTAACGATTTCACGATTTTAGCCACACCCACGATTAAACTGTCGCTTCCGTAAACGGCGCCTCTTTCGCCGTGAGATAGAACACATAGAACAAAAGCACTGTGTTCATCTTTGGCATTTTTCAAGATTGTTTCTGTAATGTTAAGTATAATTTCATCTCTTTCAAGATCATTGAAAGGTACAGCCTCGAAGCCGAGAGATTCCCAAACTTTGACTAACCTATCTCTGTCCTCATCCGTACCGGTGCGCTCTTTCAACGAAGCTATTTTATTGGAAGATTCATCTATCGTATAGAAATTCTTTTGATTTATGATTATTGCTATTCCGGTGTTTTTTGAATCCATAGGATATATTCCTTCTCTATCTGCGGTATACTTCAGTATATCGTCAATTTTTACTTGAGAATTCCCATTGACTATCTTTTCACTCGTCATTAATCTATCGCACCATTCGTTGAAGCTGTTTTTCATTAAATGCAGTGCCAGGTTGCGAACGTTTGACGGCGTAAACTCTACTTCGCTGTGAGATTCTCTGTCTCCGTTCCACGTGCCGAGCGTTATGAAGTTCCCGGTGATCAGTTCAACAAGATATAATTCGAAGAAAGTTGTGTCAAACCGGTCTCTGGGCTTTGAAAATTTGCCTTCGTTTGAAATCGATTCGATTATTTTCAATCTGGCGTTTGTATCCATCGCTTCGCACATCGCTTGTAACACTTTTTTGACAGGATGGATTAGTTTTGATTTATTCAATAACGTCGGTAAATAATAATTAGTCAGAGCGTTCAGACTTTTCAAGTTATTCAATAGACTCGGTCGAACTATCAACAATGCCTCGACCAATTTTTCTTTCCATTCTTCATTTCTCTCTTCCTTTGTATGTATCCATTCGCCGAGCAGGTCTTTTCGTTTTAAAGATGGAGTGTCGCAGTAGCTGTTTGGCATTTCTATTTCTTTGTTTGTCAATTGATACTCTTCTCCATATTCGAAAATTAAGAATAAAAATGATATTTGATCGCACAATACGAGTTCATTCATTGCCGACTTAAACGTATCTCTAGTGACTGAGTCGATCGCGTGGCCTATTGAATCTTGGTTAGAGCCATTTTCTTTAATAATATTTTCAATAGACAATAAGTCATTCTCCGATTTAGGTAGTTCAGTGATGAAATCCAATTGACGATTGATAAATATTTCTGAAGACTTCAACACGCAGTATTGATGATTGAAATCTAGTGCTTGTAAGTATTGTCCAAAATTACTGACATTTGATGGCACAAATTCTTCTGGGTAAATTTCCAGATCTATCCATGAACCTAAAGTTATATAATCGTTATCTACAAGATGTGCTAGACAACTGAAAAAGTCGAATTCTTTTGGATCAAAATTTGTCTGTCGATATATAAAACCAAACAAGTCACATTTGTCACGCACAGTTAAAGATTCCAATATCGCATACAATGCCTTTTTCACCGGATGTACTAAAAGAGATCCTTCGATTGACTTCGGTAAGAATAAGTTCTTGAACGATATAAAATCAACCTTCGAAAAATTTAACAGATCGGTGTTCAGTTTTGTTATAAAAATGGTTTCAAAAATTTTATCCTTCCAATATTTCCCGTAATCTAAGGCCCAGTCGTTTAAAAATAATTCAAACTCTTCCTCCGATAGAGATGCCGTGAATACTGATGTTTTTTTATCGTTGAGTAAAAATACCATCGCCATGTGTTGACCGCTTAAGTATGCGAGTTCCCTTAATCTAGGAATCAAAAGACTTTCGTCGGAGTCATTCCTGTGTAACGCATTTATATTCTTAATTTTTTTCATGACGGAACGGAATATTCGCGGAGAATCTGCGCTGTGGCAGCTTTTGCCTTTTAAACTTTTGTTATTTTTAACAGACACACTATTGACGAATATTTCAGCTTCTTCCAAACTTCTCACTGCATCTTTGTGATTAAATTTCTCCAAGTGATTTAAAAATTTGTCTATATTCGGTTTAATGTAATCAGTATTGGGAAACGTGACTCGTTTAGATATCCAACTACCGATCGTGATGTAATTTTCATCGAGTAATTTCAATAAAAATAATTCAAAATACTTGGCATAGAATTTACCGCAGGGGTCAATAAAATTATTCTTCTCTTGTAAAATTGCTTCAATGATTTCATTTTTATCATCTTCTGTTAATAATTTACTGATTTCATATAGAGTTTTTTTGATTGGATGAATGAAGAAAGAAAACGGCAAATCGTTGGGTATAAAAGTTTCACAATTTTTATCAATATCAAATATGTCCAAAATGCTGCTGTTTTGAATTATAAAACATCCTTCTATCAGTTTTTCTCTCCAAAAATCAATTTTCCCGTGATTGTAATCAGAAAATAATGCCACATTATACTTATGACATTCTAGAGAGCCACAATCAGTGATTTTGAGCCGCTCGATTGCCTTTTTGAAATTATCATACAACAAAAAAACTAATGAAAAACATTCATCCAGTTTCAAAAACCCATCTAAATTGTATAAAGACATAATAGTGAGGGGTACCCTTTTACACATTTGACTAAATAAACCGATTGCCCCTTCTCTGGCCGCTTCATCATTGTATTTTTTTAAAATTCCTGGAGAAAATTTCAGTTTATCGCATTCTTTAGATGCAACCGCGGTTTCGTTTTCTTTAAGAGTTTTTAGACAGTCATCTTTCCCTGGCAGGTTGATTCCGTCATTGGTCATTGTATCATTTTCGTTCCTGTTGTATTTATTCTGACAAGATTCTAAAATACCGGTTTGATAATTATATCCGAGGCTTTTCAGAACTACACAAAAGTGTGCAAAGGTAGAATCACCTACATTATTTGATTGACTGTCTTCCAGTTTCCAAGAACTGAAAGATATAAACTTGAATTTTTCTAGTTTAAAGAGAAATATTTCAAAGTAGAGTATATCTATATCGTCTGTGACGATTTTTTGTTTTTCATTCTTTCTTCGCTCTCGCACCGCATCGATAATCTTCCTTCTGTCTGAGCTGTCGAGTGACTCGCAGACTGCGTAAAGTGCTTTTTTGTAAGGGTGAACATACAAGGAGTTCTGAAGACAGTCAGGAAAAAGGTAACAAATCTTCAATAAGTAGATATTTAAGCATTTCAATTGTTGATGTGCATCAATAATTAAGAGTGCCTCTAAAATCTTTTCTTTCTGATTGTTGCTGCCAGAGAGTAGAAAGTTATGCAACAAGTTCACATTGTCCTTGAAAAACTGGAACTCGTACCTTGTTTTCTTCAAATCCTGCAGACTCTTCGTGAGCACAATCAGCTTTTCTACGTCAATATAGTGGTCGTACAGCAAAAAAGACAAAGAAATCTTCTCGCGGATGGAAAGAGTGTTTTCTAAATATTGAAGAGTATTGAACCCCATCTTTGTGTTTACACTTACATTATTGAATGCATAAGGTGAAATTACTCGAGTCTTGTGGATAATCAACTTTTGGACATCAATATCACTCTCTTTGATAAGTTTTGATTGGGGCTTCGCCAGGTTTTCAATGGCAATCAAATGGCAGCACAATTCGTGGAACTCCTCTACGACTGATGTGAAAGATGTTACATCAGATTCAGTATCCTCCGTAAAACTGATTTTAATAAATTCGTCAATAGCTAATCTCATGAGAAACAGCTCAAAATACTTCAAACAATAGAAGTGTTCAGTTTTACTTTCAAGTTTGACAAGGCTCTTGTGACAAATTAGTTTGAATTTCACCATATACGGAAGAACCCGACACGCGTAATACAGGACTTTTTTGAGCGGTTGCAAGAACACAGAATACCTCATGCATTTCGGTAAAAAGGAATTCCATAACGAGGTTAGATCCAGACCTAACATTTTTATCTCCCTGTGCGCTTGAATTATTAACAAAGCTTCGATAAGTTTTTCTTTCCAATTCCTCGTACAGAGCGACGCCCAACTCTCCAATAGGTCCGTGTCCAGCAACTCATAGTCGCGGCTCTCGTAAACGTTTGCTATATTCATTATCTTTCCATATATTTCAGCGTAATTGTCATGTAGTAAAAACATCAAAGAAACCCGTTGAGATAGATCTAACCTGCTTTCTAAGATCGGTAATATGTCAGAGGTAAAACAGAGGTTGCGAAAGCACTCACTTCTATTGGATTGCATTGTTAATTAGAATAATATTTCACGAATAATAAAAATTCTTCAAATTTGAACAGAAATAAAGTTAGATAAAAATAAGAAACACTATTATCGCTGTTTAGCACGATACTGTCTGGAATCAAAAAGAAGTGCTATCATAACGTTTTTAACTCCTTGTGTCCCATTCATTTAATACATGATGTGTATACATGGTATTAATTTGCATATTCTTTTCCTATTTTAGAGAAAACGTATTTTTTAATATTTCATAGAGAATCTAACCCACTAAATACATTATGTAAAGACATCCACTCAGCTTAGAACCGTTCACCTCCATTCAATCAGTGAGTGCTGTTCATTTTACTATCAATTGTGAAAGGAATATCATGAGGAAGTTATCATTTAAGACACTGCAAAGTGATGCTCTTGGGGGTCCATCCACAGTTGCGGTATCCACGGGTTCAAATTCCCATACGAACGTCTTGATAAATTTACTTTTTAATTGTTTTATGAATACAAAGGTATGTATTTCTGTGATGTTTACAGTCCCTTCCGGCCATCCGATCCTAAAAACAGTAGTGGCATATGACAATGAAGATGATGGACCAGGCGAGTCCTAGGAAGACGCTTAGGTAAGCTTGAATCCTGACCGTCTCTTCTTCGAAACGGATGGGCGTCGTCATCCTGGAAATCAGATGATAACAATCCGTAGAGTGTACTCGGTGGAGTTACAGAATGCTGGCATGACTTGAGAGGAAGCAGAGATTTATTGTGAAATGGATAATCTTTAGAGCATCGTGCGGTTTGCATGTGGCAATGATAAAAACATTTTTACAAATTATGATTGGAAAGCTACATAAAATTAGAAAAAGATTTTTTTTATTTGTCATTGGAGCTCAATGTGTTATATGAGATAAGTGCTTTTCTAATATAAATAACTGCTGTAAAAGTAACAATGTGGTTTTAAAACTGTTTTTGGAAAAAAGTTTTTTTTTTTCCATGTCCGCTCCCAATGTGGAGTATATGGTCTCCTAATGGAGGTACCTTAACAGATTTTTTCGATGAGAACTGCTTGTCACTCAGTTTCTCAACCTCTCTTTTTTTAATAGAGTAGGGATAGGATAGGGCTAGGACAGGACTAGTGGTTAGCTAATCGCTCTCGCTACGCCCCATGAGGATCGGATTGGTGGGAGGGAGTTTTAGACATTACAAACACTCAGACTACAAACTTCACTCTTCCCGAACGTTATCAACTATCATTATAAAAAAGTGAAGTTGAATTTGTGCCGATCATTCAGGATTACATTCATTTTAACATTACATAGTTTTGTAAGAAAATATTGTCGTATAATTTAAATACCCAATTGATTTTTTGGATTCATGTTCAAAAGCATAGATGTCTACATTGGAGATGTTTACATTAACTACCTGATATAACGCATCAGATCCAAAAAAACTGAGCGTGGCGAGAGCAATAAGCTAACTATTAGTCTCATTATAAGCCAAATCCTTCTATATTTAGCCTCTTCGAAAAAAATATGTCGAACAACTCAATAACACGTAGTTCTGTTAAGATTCTTCATTAGGAGTCCATGTGCTCCACACTGTAAGTGAATTATGATTGTAAGAAAATATTTAATATTTTTGAGACTGGAGAAGTGTAAAGTTACATATTTTATTATGTTTTTACATTTGACTATTCGCATTCAACTTTCAAAATAGTATTAAATTAAATGATAAGAAAAAACAGTGCACCCATTTATGTTTGGAAGCACTGACGAATGTGTAATTTATTTGGTTTAATTCTGTTTGACTTTTTTCCTCAACTGACTGTCCTAACCTTGACTGTGTTTACATTGGCTGGATATTCTCGGTTAAGACATTATACCAGTTATAAGTAGATTTTTTCGATTTAATATTCACGGTGTATGATAAAAAAACACTTTGTTGTTTTGCAGCCTGTGCGGTTTTGGCTGGTGCTTGTTTTAGAAAATTTACAAATTAATTTTATTACCGTGATACCGGTCGGCAAAGTCACTTTAAAAACTAATCTATAAAGTATTAAAAGAAGTTCAATATAGTCAGTGTAAACTATAAATAAATCTTATTTCAGTGTCGGACTAATGAAACAAAAATATTTCTATTTGTGTGATAAGGCTTGCATAAATTTTAAATTCTTTTCTGGTATTATAACAAACAAATGTGACTAGAGAAAAGCTATTTTCAATTAAATATAAAAACAAATTCGGTTACAATGGAATCAATAAACAATATGATTGAAAATGCCGTCAGTGTTGGAATAATGCAGCAAATACAATCAGATTTAAGTCCTGAAGATTCTATTTCAATGAACTTTTTGCTCTATGAATATTTACCTAAAGTCACAAGAAGACATAATTATGAACTGTCTAGTTTCCATAACAAAACAATTGAAATGAATTTACACTCGTGGGCTATGCCGCAGAAAGGTGAACTTTGGAAATATAAAGTTGTCGAAAGCTTAATGATAATCCAAGCGTATGAACCTGTACGCAGTCTAGGCTTGAACGCTACGTTGCTAAATAAATATTTATTTCCCAAGCTAAACCTGAAATCCTTTTACGTGCATCCCATCAAAAAGGTTCTCTATGGCGTAAGCGAATCATTGTCAGCTGTCGAGAAAGGGAATATCATTCGATCGATCGTCGAAGAGGGTAAATGTGAAACGCTAGAAATGGACAAATTTGATGTGCAACATTTTGAATTTCTTTTGATGAAGTTAATCGATACGGACTACATAACTCTCGGTGCTTGGACGGAATGTTACGTCGGCCTGAGCGCTAATGAAAATAAAAATATAAAATGTAACATACGAGACTTTGCTTTGCATTTAAAAAAGTATAAATTTGACAAACTATTCGATTGCTTGATAATGTCAGAAAAGTTAGTCAACCAGAAGAATGACATCGGTGTAGATTCTGACAGTACTTTGGATAATACAATTGAAAATATGAGGACGGTCGTGCAGTCTATGAAGTATGACAAGATCCTGAGAAGCATTTCTTTGAGTTTCGAGCGGCTCGACTATTTAGAGTGCGCTTTGGAAGTATTTGAGAAAATATCATTCGCTTTTTTGCTCTACGATAATGCAGCGGAAGCTCAGCACGAATTGAGCATCACAAATGTTACATTGCAAGCTAACAAGAATGTAAAATGTAAACATTTTTATAATTGCGAAATGAATTTGTTTTCAAATTGGATTACTTCTTTTCCTCACCAGTGGAAAGAGAAATTGATTGAAAGCATTCTGATAATTGATTCGAGGAAAATCATGGAATGCTTTAAGTTGAATGCCTTTAGAAAATATTTTTTTCTACCCGACTCAGGATCGGTGAAATCATTTATTCATCCCGTAAAACAAACACTTTATTATTTGTCTGGATCTCTGACAGACGAGACCAAAAAGATTCTTATTGATTCAATAATCGCAGAATTTGCCAATGTTAAAATCGACAATTCAGATTACGTTAATTTTGAAAGCTTTTTGCTAAAATTGATGAAATTTAAATATATTACGTTAGGCACATGGAATAACATCCCTGAAGAAGTCGTGCCTGTAAAGTGTGACATGCAAAACTTGGCGATTCATTTGAAACGCCTAGGATTGCTGAATTTTTATAAAGGTTTACTCGATTCTGAAAATATTGTAAACCAAAAATTAAATTATCGTAAAACTGAAAAAAACGGAACGCTTCCGACGATTTCTAGCTAAATAGATTCTCAATCTATAATGCCGTCCGCCGGCGTGATTCACAACATGGGATTCAGAAAATTGTTCAACGGCTTAGAAGAATGCCAAATAGTTAGTTTAATATTTTTAATAGGCGCCGACATGCACGAGCAAGAAAAACGGTTCGCAGCTGCGGCATCTTTCGACCAAAGCGTAAGAATTACTGAATATATTAAAATTTTTAATTCATGGTCTCAATCAGTGGAACACTACGAGCGTCATATTGTGGAAAGTTTACTTATCATCCAAGCATACGATCAGATCGAAATGTTACATTTAAACGTCAATAACTTGAAAAACTACTTTTTACCCAAATGTTTGAAGAAACACTTCTTTGTACCGCATTTGAATAAAACTGTACATGCAATCTGCAGAACAATGACAGAGGACAATAAAAAGACACTGGTGGCTGAAATAAAAAAACTAAGAGAGAATTATGGATTTGACGACGAGTTCTGTAGGAAATATTGCGAATTAATTGTATTAAAACACATTGTGGAAGAAAATAAAGCAGCTAAACATTTTTTTTGGATACAGCCCATATCTTCTGTTCAAAGTTTAATCACGATATTCAAAAATGCGAAGCTTCCGCATCAAATTCAATTACTGTTGTCATCGGAAATACCATTAGTGACTAAAAAACATCATGAAAACTTCGAAGGCTTCTTGGAGTGTCACCTTTCTTCATCAGATACAGACGGTTTTCACAGTGAAGATTTGATGAAAAGCATTTCGAGTATTGACTATGATACGCTTCGAGAGTTGGAGGACAAATTTCAACTCCACCAAAAGATATCTTTAGTGTTTTTACTGTACGATGACACTAAGGAAGCGCAGAAAAGGCTGACTTTGGTTTCGCGATGTGAAGCCGGAATCGAGGCGGACAAGTTGAAATGCTACGACTTCAATTTTAATTTATTTTCAAATTGGTTATCCATAAACGGTGAGCTCTGGAGAGAGAAAATTATTGAAGCAATTTTAATTATCCAAGCGAACGGTCAAATTAAACAGTTCAATTTAGAACCTCTGTTCAACAGCTTTCTACCGAATTGCGCCGAAAAGAAAATACTCATTCATCCCGTTAAGAAAGCTCTGTATTTAATGTGCGAATCCCTAACGTTGGATTGTAAGCGCAATATCATTAAATCAATATCGCAGGAAGAAAACACAATAATTTGTGATACTTATGATGAAAGATACTTTGAAATGTTTATATTAAAGCTGATCAATGCAAATTACATAACTTTGAGTTCTAGAATTGAGAATAATGCGTCGTCTATTAGTAAAAAAGATTTACTACCATCAAATCTGGAGAGATTAATTGCACACTTAGGGGAACACGAACACATAAAGCAGTCTATAAATGAGTCTGTGATGTTTTCAAATCAGGAAGTGGAGAAATTAGTTTATCGTATAAAAAACAATGAAAACATGGGTTATATACTTATCATCAACCAAAAAGATAACCACAAAATGTGCCGACACGGTGAAGATGAGAAAGAAATTTGCGATGCGGATCAGAAAAATCTTGTCGAGGCATGGAAAATTTTCGGCTTCGTTGCGTTGATATTTGAAAACTTAGACAGTGAAAGTATAATTTCAACAATTAAAGAAACGGTAACAACTGAAGAAGTTGAAAAATATCACAGCGCATTCGTTCTCTGTATTCTTTCACGAGGACTGAAAGGAGACGTGTACGGCTGTGATGATAAATTGGTGAAAATTGACAGCATCGAAGAAGTCCTCCATTGTTCCGAGCTGCGGGGAAAACCGAAAATTATTATTGTCACGAGTCACGACGACGACGAACGCGCAAACCCTCCCATGACCGATTACAACATCCCTGAAAAATCAGACGTATTAAGTCTATCGTCAAATGTGAGCAATCTAGTCACTTGTCAAGAAAAGGGGAAGGGATCGAAATTTATACGGACGATATGTTCTAATTTAGAAAAGAGCGGGAGCAAATTCTCACTGATGAAAATATGGCTCGACGTCAATGCCGAGTTAAATAAACTGACAGACAGCGAAGAGGAGTGCTCATTTATAACAACTTCTTTCAGAAAATATTTGTATCTTCAAAAAGGTAAAGATGACGAATAAAATAGGGAGGCTCTCATAGCACTCTACTCCAACTGAAATAATACAACGAATAAGAGAAGGCTCTAGCGAGAGCTCAATGAGTGACTCGTTACCTTTTATGTTTTAACTCTTCATCACTGTATCATTTGAAGAGTCTAAAGCAAAAACTAATATGAGTATATACTCTGTAGTGTTAGCAGTTAGCGACGTTTTTGTGTTTCACTCTTAATCTTAAGTCCATCTTATTGAATTTTCAATTAAGAACAATAATATATGACTATTTTCAGTGATCAGCCAATCATCGCTAATTACAATATATATAAGCAAAATACAATTGAATATATCGGCATTTGCCTGTAACAATAGCATGTGCTTTTTATGACATGTGGAACATGCAGAATGTTAACAATTAGCAACTGGCGCCATTTTTCATTTTTATTCACACCCGACTTGCATGATGAAATCTGTGCAAAATCATCTAGACATCTAGACAACTAGACCTTAAATAATCGATGCACGTTCTTAATTGGATTCTGAATTTCTTTTATGAGTTTAAACATTTTTTTATATGCTTTTCAAATTTCAAATATTGGGATTTTGTACATTTCCAAGTATTTTATCACTAACAACCCGGGTTTCGCCTTTCGGCATCTTCTCAGGCATTCGAGCACACAAATGAACTCAAACTGACAGACCTGGATCGTTAGTGACAAAATACATGGAAATATATAAAATCTCAATAATTCAAATTTGATATTGAAATTCCATCAAGCACCTTCAGTCGATGTCTTAAATTATATGCTTTAGTTATTTTTCACAAGACATTGTTTAAATCATTACAAATATTGTTAAAGTATATGGGCATATATGAACACGAGTTTATGTATTATATATATCGACTTTGGAAAGGGAAAAGGACGTAACCCTCAGTTTTATCAAAATAGCTTTTTTTCGTTAATCACAATGTATGCAACTTAATACACGTTTTGTCAAAAAGGTGTAATCTGTAAATGCCTAATTAGTATCAAAATTTGGATTTTAAGTTTGAAAAAAGGAGGGACTTTGAAATTTGCGGCGAGGAAAAAGGACTTACACCACATCGATAATATTATTAGTCGCTCAGGTAAGATATCCGTAATCGTAAATTACAATTTGGAATCCCAACCAAGATTATCACCATCATCAAATGCATGCACGGGGGCAGTGAATGCTGTGTTAGAATCGGCGACGTAACGACAGAATGGTTTGGGATCTCAACCGTGGTCAGACAGGGCTGTGTTCTGGCTCCGTTCCTCTTCATAATAATCTTCGACTTCCTCCTGAGGAAGTCAACTCCACCCGACCGAGGTGTAGCCGTTGCCCCCAATATGAGGCTATGCGACCTCGAGTATGCTGACGACGCTGTCATATTTGATAAATCTGTAGAGGGTATTCAGGAAACAATGGGCAGGCTGCAGAGCAACTCGTATCACATTGGTCTCAAAGGCAATGCGAGTAAAACCAATGTCCTCTGCAACAGTTTCTGTCCAGACCCAGACTACCCTCTGACGAGCGCGGGGCAAGACATCGAGAGAGTCAACGGCTTCAGGTACTTGGGGGTACACATCACGGGAGATGGCAATCCGCGTAAAGAGCTCGTAATCCAATTAGGGATAGCTGGAGCAACTTTTAACTCAATGCGGAAAGTCTGGGACTCACGGTTGTACTCGGTCAGAACCAAGTGCCACTTATTCAAAGCATGCATCCTGACGGTTGCGAGTCATGGCACCTCACCAAGGCACAGGGCAACTGTATACTGTGCTTTGAAAACAGATGTTTGCGGCGAATACTAGGGGTACGGTGGTTTGATTTTGTCAGGAACTCAGAGGTCTCTTCTACCAACCAGATGGATTCCGTCGCCCTCGAAGACCACTGATGACCACTCATAGGATGTAATTCGGTGGAGCTACGGAACGCTAGGATGACCTGGTAGGAAGCGAGGAGACTAGTAGGGGACGGAGAAGCTTGGAAGAACCGCATGATGGCCATATGATCCGAATAGGGAGCGGATATAGTTAAAAAAATTACAATTGTATTGTTATAAAACGACCCTGTTACAACAATCTTATATCTAAAATCAAAGATGATCTCTTGTTCATATTGGACGACGAAGTTAACACAATTTTTTCTATATTTACTAAAAACATCACCGTGTGGTTTTTAGGTTATGTGTTCTGTCAATCTATTTACCTGAAATTATTATAAATATGCTTATATTTACGATTGAAATCATTTTTATAGACGAATATTACTAGTATTTACTGCTTTATATACAGTTCTAATATTATACGATTCATAATATTCAATTATCTTGTAAATTAGTCATAAGAACAGTTCAGATTACACTGCTCTTAAATGGAATATATATGAAGTACTTATATATTCTCTGGTCTATTTTTTCATGCATAAATGTATGATAAACTATGCCTTAACTTAACTTGCAGTAAATAATAGAATAGTAATAGGTACTATCATGCAATGTTTTTAAAAAATGTTGCAGCGTGCTATTAGGATTGTATTGATATAATTATAACTAATATTTTTGCTATGCTTCATACTGTGATTTATTATACATATTAATCAAATTCCCAGTTAATTAATTATGATGTATTCCTAAGAAAGCTATTTTAAATATATGCAGTGTACTAGAGCTGCCGTAATTCTATACGTTTATTCAAAAAGTCATTTTAAATTGATGAGGAATAAGGCTGTAAGCTGCTTAACTACATTGGGTGTGATAATTTTTGTCGGGGAAAAAAGATATAACCATCAATTTTATTGGTTTTTCTTAAATAACTTAGTAAATTAATATCAGATTGGGTAAATAAAACACCAGATTATTAGTCTTCATGCAACTCAAGGTTGCGTATATTTGATATTCTGATTTTGGCTAAAAATCATTAAAAAATCGTTTTTCGTGGCTCCTGTAAAATTTGTTATGTGTGGGTTATGTCCTTTTTCCTTTCCAGTCTATATATATATATATGAAGACATGATTATAAAATTTTGTTGTAAACATCAATAAAATGACTCCACAATTATTAATATATATATAGTTTTTATTCACACCATTGTAAAAACGTACAACATAGCTGGGAACTAGTAATATGAAAAATGTGTTACAATATTTACCTAAAACCCTATAAGTACAATACCAAGCCTAGAAATTTAATAACAGGGAAACCGTTCTTTTGACATAATATTTTTGCATTATTCAGTAAAAATGTCACAATGGCACAATGAATAATATAGAACAATGTCTACGGTATAAAATTAATTCTTCTCATTTTCAAAAGACTATATATGGTAATATGATGTCAAATAGATATTTCAGTTAATAAAATCTATTTTGTTTTATGTTTACTATCATTCTATCCTTACTCTCTTCTGAAAAGAGCAGTCGAGCGACTGAGCTACCGGCAGTCCCCACAGAACAACTTCACGGCTGCCCAATTTCAAAACTTATCAAATGATATTTTTCGAATTAGAATTGTTGAGATTTTGTACATTTCCATGTATTTCGTCACTAACCTGGGTTTCGCCTTTCGGCATCTTCAGGCATTCGAGCACATGAATGAACTCGAACTGACAAACAGTAAACAGTTTAAATCGTTTATATATAAGATAAAATATGACAAATTATTATCACTAAGTCTAGAAACTACATCGACACCTGGATTAATCCCAACACCGACAACAATGACCCTTAATCCTATATGACAGTAAATTTCACCGTACAAGCTTCATTAACAACTTTTGAGGTGTTAACTGTCAATTCTTGGTTGAAATGCATTATCTTTTACAGGACAATGAGTCGATGTATGATATTGGACGCTGATTAACAAGTTTAAGAATCTGATGGTGAAGAGCTCTGACTACAGAACAGAGTACATATTTGTAATAATATCGATACCTCAGTTCCAAAGTATAGTAACTCAAAAAGTATAGCTCTGAAATAATTAGGAAGAAGATTTTGGGCAGGTTTAATCTTAACAATATGTACAACAAAAAAATAATAATAATAATTGGAGTTTTCAGATATTTTCGTAGTTGTTAGTTTAGATCCAAAGTAATCATAGGCACTGTCGATTTGCAATAACCACAGATTACCAATTATTACATTTTGGAACCAGTAGATTAGGAACCGGTATTATAAGCAATTCCACATACTTAATTAAGAACTGAAAATTTTTGACTCGTTACACTTTGGAACTGAGGTTCATATATCTCAGATATATCGAATTTAATTGCTTTTTTCTGTCTTTTTTTATTAGGGGTCACAGTACTTTTCTTGAACTCGATTACTATTAATGGAAAACAAATGCGTGAAAAAAAGAACTATCCATTAAATAACTAAGTAGCTTACTAATGTTTTAAGGGAAACAATTACTTTTCGATTTGAACAAGCAAACACCCCTACTCACGCAAAGTAAAACTACAAACAAGCTGAATTATTTCTTTCCTTAAACATAATAACTTCCTAGATATTCAATACCACATAAGGTTTGATTTCACATCTGTAACTATTTAATCAGTCGTTAGCAACTAGCACTTGTAAGAATTTGCATTTTTCTTCATCAAAAGTATAAGATGACTGTTCTACAATACAACAATTTTATTGTCAGATCACTCGGCAGATGCTGATATTATTATTTATAAAAATACAACAAACAATCTTCATATTTGACTTGCATTCGTTAGGATGTGACCCTTCAAATGTTCCATATCTAATTATCCACGAGTATCTATTATTTAAACGACTTGGATATTCTAACTCACTGTGTGCAATAAAACTGACGCAGAAGTCTCCGTACGATAAATGTATCGAAAAAGGAGTTTTTATAAAAAGAAATCCATGATTCACGGGGCACAATTCGACTACTTTCTCATTAATGTCCCGCTTTCTATTTGTTCTGTCTTCATATAGTGATACAAATTTATAGTTTTAAAAATTGGTGACATAAAAAAACAATTCATAAATAAAAGTTAATACAACTATTTACTGTAAAAACAGATACATTCTTATTAAATCAATAGGATACTTAAGGCGAATAAGCAGGTTTTATTCTCATTTTGCGAAAACAGTTGTGTTAAATTGTTTGTTAATAGACGTATATAATAGAACTTCCTGTCGCTCTATTTTTAAAAAACAATTTTATTCAGTACAATTCTACTTTAAATATCAGTCAGAAAAAGTGCGAGAAGACGAACACTTTGGTACATTTCAAAAATCTTTATAGAATCGTTATATTCAATAAATTGCAAATTCCCATCGCATCACTTTTTTAAAAATACTTTGTTTTACGATTTTGTCTCAGACATCAAATCTCGATAACCTACAATAAACCCTAATCTAGTCACGACGTAAAGCAAATAAAAGTATTTCTGAAAAACAGGCATCAACTCTTTGCTAGACAGGTTTGAAAATAATAGGGTAAACAAATACTTTGACAGTGCAATTATTAAAAGAAAAAAAAATTATTTCGACATTTCATTTTTTTAGGCGACGGAAAACGAGTAACGACTTTCGCGAAAGAGAGAAAAACCTACTCCTTCCTCATAATATAATATAATATAAATGCTGATTTTATGAAGTTTTATAAAGCTTTGAATAAACCGACCACCGTTAATTGAAACCTTCTCTCTGTTTCCATTCCGACTTCAAAAGTTCACGCTTCTTTCGCCGCCTGCTACTCTCTGCGGATAATTTCTTTTCGTGAGCCTTTTTTTGAGCTTCAACACTATTTTCACCATTGATGGCACTGTCCAACTTGTAGATGAGAATTTTGCGGGCGTTTTTTCTGTTTTCATCCAAGCACCGGCTGGTGTGGCATTTTATAACGATTCCTGGAAAAGTTCAACACAAACCACCTATAAAGATAAAAATGGAACAACAATCCTGCAAAATTTTTAGGAATATGATTCCATTGTTGTTGCTGGACGTGATTAAGCAGTAGAGAAGAAAGATGTTGATGACGACGATTGATCCAGTTCAGAGTTCGGTCGGCGAGTGACGACACATATCACGTTCAGATGGTTACTGAATTATGTTCGGCGGTCAATACAGAATTCCATCGAGTTGTCTCTTGTTTGCCTATTTAAATTGTCGCGTTGACTGTTTGTGACCTAGTTTCATCAGACATTGATGAGCGTCTACCTGTTGCGCAGTGTCAGCAAAATATTTGATATCGGTTGAATATTATTTGCATTTATTATTGCAAGCATTCCGTAATCTGCATCGTCATGTCTCGTTACAGGTATATTATCTGCCAATTAATAATGCTTACTGATAAGTATGTATCGATACAGTGGAGTATTTACATTTCGCAATCTGCAGCGTCAGGCCTCGCTATAATCTCAAAGAAGTGCTGAAGGACATTGTTGAAAAAATGAGTCGGTGGGTTGTAGCTATTCAACATGTCAAAATAATAGAAAAGTATTTAATTCCTAAAATAAAAATATGCATTACGCTTTCTTATAATATTTGTGAGTACAGGTTGGTTGCCCCACCTCCACTTGTTATGTGTATGCAGCCGCTGTTTCACAGCCACCTCCCACAACGCAATAACGGTCAAGAAAAAGAAACAAATTTACGTCTCATGTTTTTGGTCAAATGCAGAGCTGCACGGGACCAATCTTTTAACCATGCACTAATGTGCTTAACAAGTCGTTGTCGGGACATATGAATTCACGTATTTCGCGAAATATCAGTAGAATGCGGGTCATGTGAAATCACGTTTTTTCAAACAGTCAGTTGTTCGCGGGTCGCGTAATATCACTGGTTTGTTTGTCAACGCGAAATATAATGCCGAAATTAATTATCAAAAGTCCTACATCCTGTTGGATTATAAGCGTTGAAGTTTGGAGTGGAAAATAAAAAATGAAAAGTGTTACAGATGCATTTTGCGATTTCCGTTGCTAGTTTGCTTTGAGTCGTTTCACGTGCCGGACTATTTTTCACATTGCTTGTGCTGTTTATTTTGTATCGTTTAGTATTTTTTAATTCTAATATAATATTATAATAGTCGATTGAGGTGCATAAGACGTTATTCCTACAAAAAATAATGAGAGTTACGAAATGTATGCCAACAATCAAGGCATTCAGTTTTTCAAGTTTTACGATTTTGTCACTTGGCCCACTTCACTTTTTTGTGGACACAATTGGTATAAATAATAGTATTACCTGAAGGTTTGTGAGTCAGCACAGCGCAGTTAGAGTTTTTATTGACAGCGCTTCCGCCCGGTCCGCTTCCTCGTACAAACTTCTCTTCTAGGTCGTGCTCATTTATTTCAGGCAATAATGAATAATCAACAGTGTGCTTTGAGCGATTCGTTGAGTACATACAATTTTTTATAGTTGAATTTTTGTTTAAGCTTCGTGCCAATAGATGGCAGAGAAGAGACATCTTTGTTTTTATTTTTAAAGTACAAGACCTTTGTGGAGCAGTTGCTGTCCTTTCTGAAATACACAGATAATTATTTTATTAGAGTAAAATCTCGATACAACAGACAAAATCAAGTGTGAAAATTGTTCATAATATCCAGTTTTTTTTTTCAATAAAAAATATCTGTCATTACAGCTAACAACCAAGCGCCAGTTATTATTTTTTTTAATCACATGAGATAAATTCAAATAAGAATTCTTGTCCAAGATGTCAAATTTAAATATGATATTGACCTTGCCAGGACATAAACCAGAGGACACTAGAGCCACCTGATTGTTAGAGTAAAGCTCTCACTACTCTACCGCAGAGGCCAACAATGTTCATTGTACACAATGTTCTGCACATGATTGACATATAATCACACAGTTGCAATTTAAGTGTGTGACGGCCGACATTTTCCACCCTTGGCATTGTTATAAAAAACATTGCCTTTGTGAACAACTAATGAAGCATCTCAACAGTAATAGTTTTACAAGAATTGGTTGTATTCAATTGCTCAAACGCTCTTTTTATAAGGGGTTAAGGATGGAAGAATTACGTTAGGAAAGGAACAGTAGTTCACTAATCATTCTCACTATGCTCCGTTTTTAGAATCGGATGGGTGGGAGAGAATGTAAACATCACAGATATCCATGCCCTTGTACACGGATCCATAAATGAATTTATAAATCTGTCCATAAGAGTATTCAAACCTGTGGATACAATGATACAATTGGACGAATGCCCAGCTCGTTTAAAGAACCGGCGTACAAATATTGAGCGAAGATAAATATGTTATAGTATGCTGTTGGCAATCAGGATATATTATAGAATTGAAAATCGTTTTTTTCTTGTCTATATTCATAGGCCCATACTGGATGACGAACCTGTTAATATTTAAATAAAGAATGCAAACAACTGAATAAATGGACAATTAAGATTCTCACTTTAAAGTTGAATGTTATGTCTTCAATTTTATTTAAGTCCTTGTTTTTCTTGAATTCTTTCGTAATTCTCTGTTGGAAATAAGTTTTGTCCGTCAAATGGAGTTGTTGTCCGTAACGAAGCAGTTGCTTGTAAAGATTCAAAACTTCGCGCTGAGAAGGCATCGTAACTAAAAGATAAATAAAGTTAAGTAATAATACATGGCACGCAGGAGTTACGTAAAGATTTTGAGATTATTTAAAAATGGTTAATTAAGATATGTAAAAAAATGTTAAAAACTGTATGTACCTAATACAATAATTTATTGTTATCAAAATGTCAACGTAGGAAGTAGGTATGTAATTATTGTCACCTCAATATGTCATTAATGCTACGTCAATGCGATGCAAAAATACTTGCTGAGACATGAGGAATTCACATGTGCTTTTGTACGCGTGTCAGCTTTTCGTGGAATGAGAAAAAGAGAGAAATTATTATAATAAGTTTAATATTTCCGCAACTGATACGCGACAAGTTCACCCACTTCGCTTTCTGAATAAAGTGTTGACAGCACTCAAAATTCGAATTTCTTGGCTTTTCATAAATCTAAATGTCTATGGTTATATCAAGTATTGTCAATTTTTTATTGCGTTTCAATTTCATCGTGGTTTTACATGAAAAATATTTTTTGCTACTCCGCAGTTAGAACCTCAACACGTTATTTTTTTTATATGTATGCATTGTTTTAATCTCACAATTTATATGTAAATAATCTTTCATGTCAAAATAGTAACATTAATATTAATTCAATTAACCTATGAAAAATGTAAAACGTAATTAGTAATTAAAAATTTAATTTCAAGAAGACGCTCTTTTCCGAATATTACACAAATAGACACATAAAACATACGTTAGTCAAGATTTTATAACAACTTCAAATGTTTTTTCTCATGTGCATGACGTGCCGTTACGCAATTAGCAAATAATTATGCAAATATTCAATATGATTTTGTTGTAAATTCCATTGCATTTAAAAAGTGTTGAGAATTGTTTTTGATTCAACATTGCACACCTGAAAATTAGATATGAACATGAAACAATTATTTAAATGGTTTAATCATTTTTGTCTATGGCCGTTCTGCGTGTCTAAAATCCAAGCTTTGTGGTGTCTGGTGATTATTTTAACAATGATTACCAGCAGTCCTTTACATTATTTAAAATTGATTGAATAATTATCCGTAAAGGCATTAGCTTGGTTTAGCACCGGGCCAAAGTTTCATAGGTATAATAAATCCAATTTTATACCTTGTGAAATAATGACAAACTGAGAAGGCGCAGCCGCTATTTTTTTCAGATAGCTATGTCGAAAAGGACTGCGGAAGATGGGGCATCATCCAGTGGGCAGCCTCCCATCAAAAAGGTCCACTTTGAACCTCATCTCATCGGGCCGGTGTCCACCCTCGAGGAGATGGACATCAAAGTCCTCCAGTTTCAGAATAAAAAATTGGCGCAGGTGAAATTTTACTTTTTTGACAGCAGTCTTCTCGACACTAATATTGTTCTTTTTTTTGCAGATAGCGTTAATTTTCCGGAGAATTTTTGCTGTTCTCTGATGAATGCTTCGTTAAATATCTAATTCTGCCCGTATTGATGCCGTACGACAGCCCAATGGCATACCTCAATATCAAACATCTACGATTTTAATTGTCGACTAATTTTCTCAGCAAGGTCAATTCCGAGTCACTTTTTTGCAATTTCTCCGATAAATTCTAGCATTTATAAGAAACATCGTAAAATAGACATACGAAATGCAATATAAATCGGCATGTCGTGTTTTCTATCAAAAATTCCGATTTCTGTTAATTGTCTAACTTCATGTAGTCTTGGCTTAGCCGTACTATGATATAATACCATTTAAATTATTCGGACGTCAAGGAGGCTCCATCAGAAACAACAATGACAATTTCTGCCTTCATTGTAAACAATTAAAAAAAAAATACTTCTATGACAGCTCATTTGACATTTATGTCAATGTTTATGAAAACATCATCAATATGCTACAATTATCGTCAAATAGGTCGTAAGGTACAAAAAGATCAGCATATTTGCCACAAATACAATGTCAATTTGACAAGATGTCACCAGGAACATGTTTTATTACATCTGTCAAAAATAGCAGTTATTATACAATCATTAGTAAGCATGCTTTCTACAATTAACATTATTTAATTGTTCAAAATTTGAAACAAGGTTTTATTATTCTTAACAAATGTTACGATATTATTAATTTTGCTTTGTTTACTAAGTCTACTTCTGTAACCTATTAGTAAAGACTACACTTGGTTATCACACGGTTTTATAATCGATTCCTTCTTAATACTTTTTTTTCCAATTTAGTATTTGATGTGGGGTGTTTGTAATTTCTGTCGCTTTCATTCAATTAACTTTAATTCTCTTTGAGCTCGAGTGATATCTAAGAATATCCGGCATATAGACAATTCGCTGTTTTTCAAAATATTTTTTCTTCGGATTCATATTCTATTATGCTATGATCATTGAATCGTACAATCTGTAATTTTTTATTATAAAAGGTTGTATTCCGTTTATATAATCGAATAACAAAGTGAATTTCAAGTATATTATTTAAGGTCCACCAATCGAGAGTTTGCCTCTTCATTCTTTTGTCATTGTTTATATAATAATCATTACTTCTTTTATCTTTTAGCAATACATTTAAAAATGCACTATGGAATCCTGGTGACATAGTTTTCTCTAGATTAGTTTCTTTGCGTTACATCTCTACTTTCCGATATTCAACCTTTTTTTTTTTTTTTAAAGGCGGACCAAACTTGGTTTTCACATATTTTAATAACAATTCTTAATTTGTCAATGTAGCTGCTTCATATTGCTAGCAGTTATGTAATTTCATATTGATGTAGTGGAATGATTTGCGAATCATTAAGACTTCATGTAGCTCACCGCAAGGCTGATAGAACACGGCTTGACCTCAATGCAAATATTGGTGCATCGTGTAAGCTAGTAGCTCAATGGTTAATACAGTTCAATAGTATTATGTCCATTGTATTATCATTGCAATATGGCTCTTACGTACACTGTATTCTCTTTTAAGGTTTAACTGTCTATTCAAATGAGGACTCATTGCGAGCGAAATCGGTTCGGATAGTTTCATGAACTCGTGCGCTTCTTTTATAAATATATTGTGTTCCTTTGTAAACTTTGTGAGTTGACTGAATACAGTGGCGCACATCTTAAATGTTATCGTAAAATTTATATTGCAGCGTATTGAACAGCGGCACCGATGTGAGGCAGAGCTCCGCCAGAGGATTGAGCAGTTGGAGAAGCGGCAGACGCAGGACGACGCGGTGCTGTGCGTCGTCAACCGCTATTGGAATCAGTTAAACGAAGACATCAGGGTGCTTTTGCAGCGCTTCGATGCCGAAACTGCTGACGAATCTGAGAATAAAAGTGAGATGCAATTATATACACTTAATATTATTCATCACGCTCAGCTAGTGAAAAAAATGCATTGAATATGTTGCTGTGTAATGGGGTTACACCGAAACACTCAATAGTAGAATATACATCTGTCTTTGATAGAGTACGGCCCGTCATTCATTTTTGTATCGCTGTGTATCGCTGGTGTTTATTTATAGACTCCCAAAATAACCGATCATGACTGGCTTTACAATTTTGCATTTACTTTGGAAGTAGTGATACCTCAACCCCGCGTTACGAGGTGTAATAATTCTAAACGCTGATGATGTAATGCTAATTTTTATTGTATTTTAACTTTTATCAATTGAAGGAGCAGTTCTCTTTTTTAACATGAAATTGCTGAAAAAATTCAACGCATAAGATGTCACCGAGACTTCAAAAAGCTTATTGAGAGTCAATTATTCATTTTCAATTACTATTCCGTCTAGTGTGCTTCAATTTCAGATCGCAAATTTGTAGAGTCCATAATTAAAAGAATAACACTGCCGTGAAAAAATCCATGAATTTTTCTAGTTCTCCCTTGATTATTTTTATTTGCGGGTTAAACTTTCTATTCTCCAACCATGTCCACTCCCAATGCAGAGCATACGGACTCCTAATAGATTATATCAATAATACTCGATTTTATCTTGTCTGAAAGGAAATATATTATTTGATATCCAGATGAGAACGAGGCGACCACTTCTTTCCTGATGCAGCTGTCGACGTGGGACAAGCAGGAACTGGAAGAGCAGCTCGCCCACCGAGTGCAAGTCAGCAAACGCGCCGTGGCCAAAGTGATGCAAGCCTTCGACCGTCTCCAGCAGCGCAACGAGAAGGTCACTCGAGCGCTCAGCGGGGACACCAATGACGGTTTCTATAGATCTTATCATTCACTAATAATTCTTAATTAAAGCCCTGGCAATACCACTGACCGATTTCCACTGTGGGTGATATTCCACTCGTTATGTTCTATTTCAAAACCTACTCTCTGTAACTCTGACTTCATTATGCTCCACACAATATACCAGAGTTTTCCAAATGGTCTTCCGTGATATGAAATAAGGATTCTGGAAGCTTAAAGACATACGATTTTGACTTTTAAAGGGTTGAATTCTTGCAGTCCTGCACACGTATTCTTGCAGTCTGACTGGAGTCAGTAACACCTCTACGCTTGATTAATTTCAAGTGTGTAAAGTAAATTACAATTTTTGTTTGAAGGCATGAATGTTTGTGATGTCTAAAATTTCTTCAGATCCATCCGATTCTATAAACAGGGCTTAGCGAGTAGCAATTATCTAATCACTAGTTCTGTCTTAACCCTATCCTTACTGTCTTCGAAAAAGAGGGATTTAGCAACTGACTAAGAGGTAGTTCTCATAGAAAAACTTAACTCCATTAGAAGTTCATATGCTTGTTAAAAAAAATCTATATTTCGCGAAAAAAAAATTGTTACACAGTTTGTGTGACCAAAAGTTATATATTATAATATTTATTTATTGTAAATTTAAAAAATTGAAATGCATGGCATTACAGCTGACGCCAATGCACCATGCATTACACAAACATAACTACAGTAATAATAACAGCAACAATAATAATAATTATTGAAAACAATAATACTAATAAAAACAATAATGACAATAAAAACATTTTTTTTTAATTATTAAATATAAAAAAAAAACAAGACATTAATTTACAACAAACGAATATTTGGTGAACAAAACACAGAGCTTAGTGCTGAAAATATCCAGCTCTCTAGGCAGTGCATTGATCATCCGAACTGCTCTTCCAACTCGTGACTCGAATGACCGATGCGAAGAACAAGTTTTAAGGATAAAAATTGCTTGGATATGGTTTCGGTCACGTACATAACAATTGGTAGCATGTAAGTTAATAGTCATGAGAATTTCAGGATTATGAACTCGTCCCCGAAGAAGAAAAGAGAAATGCTTTAGAATCGAAAACGTTCTTCGTGCTTCAAAAGAGTGAAAAGATAGCATTCCTAAAAGAAATTTAGTTGGGTAGTACTCTTTTAGGGAACTATAATAGGGAAAAGATTTAAATTTTTTGAAATAGAAATATCGTAGAAATTTCTTATGAATTCGCTCCAATTTCAACTTGTAGGAATTTTCATATGGACTCCAGATAATAGATCCATATTCAAGCAAGGAAATGTATAGAGTGCGAAACACAGTTGAGTTTTTGAGTGGTTTACTTTGCCTAACTGTAAACCCAAGAAGTTTGCTATCACGCATAGCAGTGGAATTAATATGTGAATGAAATGTGAAAGAAGAGTCAAACTTTATACCAAGATCAACGATTTCAGACAAACATTGTAAAGTATTGTTCGATATCACATAGTTATATTTAATATGAAATCTTGAGCTGGAGAAAGAAATGCAAAAGCATTTCGAAATGCTGAAGTCAAATTTGTTTTTTATAAACCAATTCAAAATCGAGTCTATATTATGTTGCAGAATAGCACAATCAGACTCCTTCTTGATAGTTAAAAACAGTTTTAGATCATCATCAAAGAGCAGATACTTTATTCCACTCATACTTTCCACAATATCATTAATAAAATATGAAATAAAATTGGACCGAGATTCGATCCCTGTGGTACCCCAGAATGTTGGAAAAATATTTGATGCGCATCCAGCGTATTCAACATATTGTCGTCGTTTTGACAAAAAAGAAACAAAAAATTTGATTAACTTGTTTGAGCTTCCATAATTACTACAGCACTTAATTTATTTATCAGAATATCGTGATCGACACTATCAAATGCTTTCGAAATATCCGTGTAAATAACATCAACCTGACAATGGGAATCCAAAGATTCCGATATATACTCACTATACAGTATACACCATTAGATCTAAAACCATGTTGGGAATCAGTTATCTGACAGTCAACATGCATATAGATATATCTATGTAGTATCGATTCAAAAAGTTTAGCCGGTACTGATTAAATTGCTACAGGCCTAAAATTTGTTACCTCTGACAGAGAGCTTTATTTATGGACTGGTCTTATACGAGTCAAACTCCAGCATTCGGGAAAAGTGGAGGCACTTAAACTTAAATTGAACAGATACATTAGAGGGGCGCTTAAAAAATCTTTGCAGCCTTTAAGAGACATGGATGAGAGCTGAGCAGAAGAGTCACGTATATTGTACTATGTACTAATAAATATTGGCTATGTTTAGTACCGACCCAATAAACATGTATAGAGCAAATACAAAAATTATTACATTCGGCGTAACGGTGTCGAGCACTGACCGGAAACTAATAGATTTGAGAATACGGCTGTTGGTTTGTTTTATTTTTCCAAATGTAAGAGTTAATTTCCTGAGGTAAATTATTATTTCTTTTTACTAAATGATAGAGGATAGATCTCATAATTAAATTTAATTTGGGAACATTTCCGTAGACATTCTGCTGAATGCTGTAAAACCATCCAGAGATATTCGTATTGTCAATATTGACCCCCACCCAGCACCCATCCATGTCCTTGTTTTAAACTTCTATAAATTTATGTTTGCTCAGGATGTTGGCAAGAAAACATAAATATTGTAATAATTGGAAGTGGCGCTAAAAGTATGATTAAAAATATAATAAAAATCAAAATATTAGTCATAAATCCATATTCTTGTGTTTGTTTATTCAGATGGGAGCGGGAAGAACGTGGCGGCATCGCTGGATGCGGCAGTGCGAGCGGCCAATGCCGAGCTGCAGGCTGAGAATCGCAGACTTCAGGCGCTGGGAACTAGCTTACACGAGCGATATCACACCATGTCCCTTCGGCTGGCCAGGTCTCAGGACACCCTCAACGGCCGGGACACCGAGAACGCCGAACTCAGGAACCAGATCGATGACTTGCAGTATGAACTCATGAAGGTGAGAAAAAGAAGTTCTCACGTCGATAGTGCAATAACACATTCGGTGGTTTTATAGTGATAGTAAATATTGGTGCACTGCTATTAAAAAGTCACAGTATCTCTATGACACAACCTCACTTGTGTATAAGCAAGTAGGATAAAAGAGCAACTCCACTCATCCATGTACATTGAGTTAACCTTTGAATGAAAAATGGAAGATTGATTCCAAAAAAATTAGAGAGAGTGAATCCGTCATAATATGAATTCATTGCTTTGACAGGTTCGGTCTCGTAATGATAAACTTGAGAATCACCTGGCCGAGGCGATAGAGAAACTGAAAAGTTATCACTTGGTCGGAGCGACGGCGGGCTGTGCCGCGGCAGGTTCGGTGCCTGTCCAAGGTCAAGGCCCTCCCGGTCAACTCGTGGAAGACCTTCACAAGGAAGCCGAGGAACAAAAGGAGTTGGCTAACAACCGACTCGTTGAGCTTGACCGTCTTCATCAGCAACACAGAGAGGCTCTCAAAGATGTTGAGAAACTCAAGATGGATGTGAGTAAAATTTTATTTCTATTACAAATTTATGTTTGAATTGTTGAGATTTGATATTGAAACTCCATCAAGCACCCTCAGTTGATGTCTTAAATTATATCAAATTTATGTTGTTTGGTTAATATAATCTTTGTGGGGCCATGATATTATGCACTACGGGAGAGGGAGTCAAACAGTGTGGAGAGATGTGGTAAAGGGGATTTATAAGACCAATGTAATACAAATCTATTTTTTTTAGAATGTAATCTACCATTTCCTTAACCACTTCACGGTCGCTCGCTCACCCGTGATAGAAAATTGACAAATGCGTTACGTTCGCTCGCTCACCGGTGATAGAAACCACTTGGCGTTATGTTCGCTTTCAATCGTATATGATAGAACCATCAAAAAAATACTAGGGATACGTATTCCTATTTCAATGACCTACACGAAGCTACATATGTTCTAAATGCTGTAGAAAGCGATCGAAAAAAATGTTAAAATAGAGTCGTAGTTGTTTTGTGTAATATTTTTATGGCGTTCTGCGATAATTAGACCAAACTCATAAATTGTGAATGGACACAGTTTTAGTTTCTTTACAATTGCTATTCTATTGTTCTCGAGCTTTCGAATTGCATTATTATCCTTCTATTGTCCTAGAGTGTTGGGTAAAGGAAGTGAATTTCGTCATTTAGGCGTAAAGGATTTGTGCAAATGCATTCAACCGTATCTAACATTACGGTAATAAAATTTAGTAACCATTTATCATTGTACTGCATCTCTCGAATATTATTATACTATTTATTTCATCATTACTAGAAGAAAATCCACATGTTTGACAACAATGTAATTTACTAAATGTATTAAATTACGGTATTCTATTCATTTTCAAAATTGTTTTTCAACCTGTTTCACAATAAATAATTAAAAAATATTAATACACATTGTTTTTAAATGATCCATAGACTGTTAAAATGCAATAAAAAAAATCGATTCGTTTTGGACGATTTCCCCAAAAAAAACCGACCGTGAAGTGGTTAATGTCATCTAGACAGGTGGTCAAAGATTTTGTGATGAGATGGGTAGGGGGCAAACAATTGCTAAAACTTTGCGACATCATGTATAGACGGCCCCTGTGTCATCTTTGGGTTATTAATAAAATAATCTAATGGGCAATTCTAAAATGTGACATTCAAACTGGAGGCCAAAGATTTTGTGATAAAATGTGACGATGCTGGGGGGGAAAGGTTCAAAAAATTGCTTAAATCATGTGACGCCACTAATTGACAGAAGTCTTGGTAAAGAGGTTAAGTATTATTCGTTACTATTTAATTAATTGCCCTTATCTTAAATTTGATTTCAGATAAGACAACTCCCCGAATCGGTAATAGTTGAAACAACAGAGTACAAATGTCTCCAAAGTCAGTTTTCTGTCTTGTACAATGAGTCGATGCAGATGAAGACAGCTTTGGATGAGGTCAAACTACAATTAACAAACAGTAAAAATCAGCACTCGAGACAGATTGAATTAATGGAGGTAAATGATAATATTCAATCTAACTATTCGTCATGATTACCCTAATGGTAAAAATTTCATTTAGCTGTTGAAAGCTTCTCATGCTATCATATCCTATCATTTCTGAAAATGTATCTTGAGTGGATTACACACAGTTTGTAGTCTGCTACATCAGGAGACCAAATGTTTCAATTTGAAAGGATAATTAATTGAATATAAAATTAAATTTGATAACATAGTTATTCCACTTGATTTATCACTAACGAGATGCATTTCGCCTCTTTCAGTCTGAAGATGCTTAATTTTATCCATAGATAATTAATTGCATTATTGTTTGTATGTCGGTGTGTAGCCAATTGGCCAACGATGTTGTCTTCGGCCGCAGTGTTTTGTTTAATAGGCATCCATAGTTAATTAAAAATAAAATACTTAATATGAATGCCCACAAGCCCTGGGTTACCAACCAGTGCTTTAGATCATACAGGAGGACCTTGACTTTCGCACATAATTGGTTCCTGAAAATGTCTGCGAATATTGAATGTTCGAAAGTAGAGGGAAGTAAAATAAAATAAAAAATTTTGTGTATTTTAAAATACTTATTTAAGTAAATATAAGATGTTTAAGAGACATGTTTAAGTGGCGTTTGCGGGTGTTTCCCTTAAAAACTTATCAAGAGTTAACTGTTTGGCACTCTTCTTTTTCTTTTCTTCATGTAGTTTTTATAACATGCAATGTCTTTATTGATCGCCCTACGCACTTGCATCCTCCATTAGGATCACAATCTTTCACAATATTTAAAAATTTGTCAAGATGCATGAAGACATCATTCATATTTTTCATTGTTAAAGTCCTGATGATTTTATCAGCTTCTTCTTCCTCACTTCTGAGTGAGATTCTATCATCTCATTAACATCTTCATTTTTAACATCTAAGTTTAGTTCATTCATTAGGCGGACTATATCAATTGTGATAGTTTCTGGAATTTATTCAGAATTTATAAAATCACAGATCATTTGTGGGCACAATTGTTTCCATGAACCTTTCATGGTTGACTCGTTTATTTCAGCCCACGCGTCTCCAATACTGTGCATTGTGTTCCATATATTATAGTTCTTCCAGAAATCTTTTAATGTAGGCCCACCTTCCCTGTCAGTTGCCTTAATAATCTAAGTCATTATTGATGTATTTGATTTCCAAATGACTTGAGACATTTCTTTTTCTTTCCCTTTCAATGGCTCTGGGATTTTCTACTTGATAAATCAACATTGGCATCAATTTTAAATAACCAGCTAAGTTTCCACCAAGAAGCAATGTCAACCGGTTTTTAGAAGGTTTATGCCCAGGAGTAATTGATTCTTCCTTCGATAAGAATGTGCGACGTGGAGCGGAGGAAAACGAAACATTTTTGCATTATTCACAAAATAATATTTTTTTTAAATTCAAGAAAGTCGAGGTCCGCTTGTATTCACTTACGTAAAAATAACTAATAAGAAATATATTTCAAAAAAATTCTATCAATATATATATATTGCACAAAGAATGCAATATAGTTTGAACTTTGAAATAATTAAATTCCACTTCACTATGTAAAATTCAACATTGAAAGGTCAGGTCATATTGCATAAAAGGACTTTGTCACTTAGATTAATATGTTTATATGTTGGTAAAATAGATAATACGCGCTTTGAAATTATTATATCCACTATAGCCAAAAGAGGTTTTTTTTATAGAATAGGTGAATATGTTAAGTAATTTTTAAAATACCACAATTTTAAATAGAAAGTGCGTGCTGTTAAATTATTATCTGTAGTCTTTTGTGCAAATAATTTGCACTCTTCAAATCAAGTATGTCTTATTCACATCTGAAAAAGCATTCATAAAGAAATCTTCACTATAAATTTTATTTAAAGATTCTTTGCTTTTTCTTTATACGATAATATCAAAAATGAATATTTTAAGTCGAAAAAATGGAGTAAGATTAAATTTTGAAAAACAAAAAGCCGCAGGACTACGGTTTTGAAAAGTAACAGTTTCTTCAAAGCTTCGCGACTCCGCTGTCCAGCCTAGTCGGATCAGAATCGGGGTGATGCCTGAGCAGACCGTCGGCTGTTTTTGCCGACTGCGCCTTCTTCCAAACATTGTCATTTGCTTGCCGGCTGTCGCACTGAGAGTTAACGCTTTGCCGTTTCTGTAACTTTTCTGGGTGAAGCCCCACTGACCATAAGGTGATTGCTTGGCTTGCCAGTTGCTTTTTATAACCTGTAATCTGCAAACTCGTAACAACTGACTGCTGTAAGATAGATACACTGGACCAAACTGAAAAAAATTTTATGCCTTTCGTTTCCTTGTAAATTTTACAATTTATTAATACAATTTGCAACTGATAAAATAATAAACGTAGGTTTGACAGAAAATTATTTATTGCAGAGTGAAGAATTATCGAGGCAGAAGAGTCTTCGGGCGGAGTTAATCCAACTGGAAGATGTATTAGGTCAATTACGCAAAGAGTATGAAATGCTACGTATCGAATTTGAGCAAAATTTAGCAGCCAATGAGCAGACGGGTCCTATCAACAGAGAGATGCGCCATCTAATCACGTCGCTGCAGAATCACAATAATCAACTCAAAGGCGAGGCGCACCGCTACAAGAGAAAGTATAAGGATGCTACTCAAGAAATTATTAAGGTATGTTGTGTAAAATTGTTCAGTCGAGTGATAAATAACGAGATTAGTTGTCAACGAAAAATGCTTGATGATTGAAATTTTCTAATCGCCCGCACCATTACTTTGCTCTGTAGCTAAAGAAAGATTTAGAAGAAGGAACGGGTACGACCAATTCGGGGTCTGGAGCCGGTGCAGCAGGGTTGGATATAAAAGAAGAAAAGAAAGAATCGGGATCAGGCGGAGCGGAGTGTCCTCATCCCAATCCGCCTCTGGATCTTCTAAATATTAAAAAAGAAGAAAACGATGCCCAAGAGGTGAACTGCTTTTTTCATATAGTTTTTCTGTATCAATAAAATAATCACAACTCGGATTCCCGTCATCGGTTCTGATGTACTCGAGCCACTGTAATAAATTAACATGTGAAATGATTACAGAGTGATGAGCCGAGTGATTCAAAAGACGGCATTGTGGCGAATTCGGGAGGAAACTCAACGGGCGCTGACGGCGGCAAGGGATCGGCGGCGGTGAAAGGAAATTCTAAACCCAAAGACAAAGATCGACCTGATCACAACCGGCCCAACAAATTGCAAGAGGCCGACATGATTAAGGACCTCAAGCAGCAGTTGAAGTAAGAACACGCACAGTTGTCACCTCTGTGTTATTTATAAAATAAAAATACATGGCATTACAGCTGACGCCGATGCACCGTGCATTTATACAGTACTATTAATAATAATACAAAAAATTTTAATCTAGAAAATAGAAAAGAAATATTGTTAACATACAAATTAATACTAGACAAAAATATTCAAAAACAATACCCAGAGTTCGTTGCCGAAAACATCCACCTCTCTTGGCAATAATGCGATGATCACAATATTGATTATATTACATTGACGATTTTTATGAAAATCATTGCTAGGAGTTAGGAGTATTGCGATACCAGGGTCCTGGTTTTTCGGCTGAGTTTTCACAGAGCAAGATTGACAGGTTCAAGTATTGATAAGCTAGATATTTTAAGGTCATATTTTAATCCTTTGATTTGTGGGCTATTTTTTTTTAAATTAGGTTTTTTTTTGATTATTTTTACCATTTTTGCTTATTTCACACACCAATATAAAAAAACATTTTTCTTTGTTAAAAGTGTATATGAAATAATTTATTATTATTATCAAATAATTATCTAGAAGCTTTTACTTCCAATTCGGGTCTAGGTCTCCTGTATTCACCTGTGGACGAGTGGCTCTCTATAATCTCCATACGGAATTGTACATAATATGATTTGTTAGTATTACTAGTCATAAAAGTAAATACTTTGACCTGTCATTACAGTAAATGATAAAATAAATGACTGGAACGGCATACATAAATAAATGCAGTTGTTAGTCATAAATAATAAGAAAAATATTGAAACCGAAGGAACACAACGCATGATTTGCAATGAATTCTCATATTTTAACACTGAATTTAATCAGACTACAAATGAATTCTATTGAATTTGCCATTATTTCTGTGTTATTTGATTTTTTAGGAAAGCCGTAAATGAACAAAAGGAAATGAAGCTCTTATTGGATATGTACAAAGGTGTTAGTAAGGAGCAGAGAGACAAAGTTCAATTAATGGCTGCAGAAAGAAAGGTTCGCCAAGAATTAGACGATCATCGTCAGCAAGCCAAGAGACAGCAGGTAATATAGGCGATCTAATCTTCGCATGTTTCATTCAATCAGTGCACATTCATCTTCTTCTGTAACAAATTTGGATTATTGAGATTTTGTACACTTCCATGTATTTTGTCACTAACGACCCGGGTTTCGCCTTTCGGCATCTTCAGGCATTCAAGCACACGAATGGACTCGAACCGGGTCGTTAGTGACAAAATACATGGAAGTGTACAAAATCTCAATAATCCAAATTTGATATTGAAATTCCATCAAGCACCCTCAGTCGATGTCTTAAATTAAAAAAAAAAATTCTTCTGTAACGTTTCTCTCATGACTGAGAATTGTGATCGAGTGCCTTCACTTCATATTTTTTAAAACCTTATCCCTTCCTGGAGCACACGGCCATCATACGATACCTACCGTCAAGTACTCGCTTCCTCTCAGGTTATCCTAGCGTCCCGTAGCTCCGCCGAGTACATCCGTGGATTGTCATCAGTGGCAGGATTCGGGCTCCCTCGGGTCATTCGCAATAAGGGGCTAGCTATTCACTCCTTGTCCCGAGTTCCTGACAAGGCCAAACCACCATACCCTTAGTATTCGGCGCAAGCATCTGTTTTCGAAGTATTATATTAAATTTGGATTATTGAGATTTTGTATACTTCCATGTATTTTGTCACTAACGACCCGGGTTTCGCCTTTCGGCATCTTCAGGCATTCGAGCACACGAATGGACTCGAACTGAGAGACAGTAAACAGTGTCTAACGCTTATATAGAAGATAAAAATGCGACAAATATCATTTACGAGGCAATACATTATACGTCTGAGAGCCACACCGATACCTGAGTTAAAATTTCGGAAATCGCCCTAATCCTTATTTTGTAAACACCATATTAACAGAGTGGCGAATTGCCGAAGGCGAATTGCCGCTTTTCAACTTCTTTTAGAAATACCAGTGATTTTACAATTATAATAGTATTGTGGGTTTTGACGGGATGTAATTCGACGAATGGGTAAATATATACAATCATTCCACATTTGGTGACATCTGTTAGGTGATTCAACGTGTCGGATATAATAGCGGAGAATTAGGAAGGTTCAGCTGCTCATTCAAGATTGGTAATGAGTTTAACTGGGCTCTATTAATTTCTAAAATTTCCTGATAAAATAATTTATGATCCCCCATGTTTTTATGCAACAGTTTAACCCCATCATCCGCATTAAACGTATGGTTCTCCATTAGCAAGTGATTTGCGAATGTCGAAGTTTCTTTTTAATCTAAAGGCAGCCAAATGTTCTGGCTGCCCTTTAGATTAAAAAAGAAACTCGACATTCGCAAATCACTTGCTAATGGAGAACCATACGTTTAATGCGGATGATGGGGTTAAACTGTTGCATAAAAACATGGGGGATCATAAATTATTTTATCAGGAAATTTTAGAAATTAATAGAGCCCAGTTAAACTCATTACCAATCTTGAATGAGCAGCTGAACCTTCCTAATTCTCCGCTATTATATCCGATACGTTGAATCACCTAACAGATGTCACCAAATGTGGAATGATTGTATATATTTACCCATTCGTCGAATTACATCCCGTCAAAACCCACAATACTATTATAATTGTAAAATCACTGGTATTTCTAAAAGAAGTTGAAAAGCGGCAATTCGCCTTCGGCAATTCGCCACTCTGTTAATATGGTGTTTACAAAATAAGGATTAGGGCGATTTCCGAAATTTTAACTCAGGTATCGGTGTGGCTCTCAGACGTATAATGTATTGCCTCGTAAATGATATTTGTCGCATTTTTATCTTCTATATAAGCGTTAGACACTGTTTACTGTCTCTCAGTTCGAGTCCATTCGTGTGCTCGAATGCCTGAAGATGCCGAAAGGCGAAACCCGGGTCGTTAGTGACAAAATACATGGAAGTGTACAAAATCTCAATAATCCAAATTTAATATTGAAATTCCATCAAGCACCCTCAGTCGATGTCTTAAATTATAGAAGTATTATATACTGTTACCCTGCGTTTTTGTAAGGTGCTATGACTCAACCGTAAAGAAACTCTGTCAGGATGCGTGGGTTGAACTGGTGGCACTCGGTTCTGACCAAGTAAAGTCATGAGTCCCTTCAATATATCTTCTACTAACCTTGGGACAAATGCACGTCACTTTCCAGTAATTTAATTGTTTGATCCACATCCTTAACATTTTTCTCTATCTGGTGCATCACCCAGGGCTTATAGGCTTTCCAGATTAGAAGTCTTGTTAGAATGTTGAATTCTAGCATGCGTTATGCACTTCATTAATTGGTTGTATTATTTAAGGAAACAAAGCGAGAAGAGAGGCGGAAGCTGGCCGATGAAGACGCCATGAGGAAAATAAAGCAACTGGAGGAACAAAAATACGAACTTCAAAAACAAATATCTTCACAGAAACCTCCGGGAGACGGATCCTGGCCGCCAGGTCATCACGCTAAACCCTTCGTTGGATCACATGTGAGTGACTTGATTCATATCTCTACTCACACCTCATGAGAAAATTAATATATTTTCTGGACATGTTTGAAACATTAGCCTTAAGCCATCTTTATTATTACTTTTATTTCTTTTTAATGTTTATTGTCTTATGATTTCATTTCATTTCTGTCAGCTTCCTGTTGCTTTGCAATATATTACTGTTACCGTTATAATAATAACGACATTTATATGTGTAAAAATTATAATTGTTATTAAACTTGATTAGTCGGAGTTGTAACACATATTTAGATTGTTCCGACATAGTGCAAGAAGTATAAATAGGTGAGCTGGATCGTTGTTTTTGTAAAATAGATGACATCACTGACGAGCCAAGTTTTTATTGTCACCAAAACATTGTTGTAAACATGGTAAATTGTAATTCTATATGCACGTAATGAGGTCAACAAATACACTATCCCCTGTACTTATTCTATGGTTCCAACATGAAATTGTCGAATTTTAGTCACCGATTGAGATTGAGAGGTTGTGAACAATATTTTACTCTTTCTGCCGTATTCGAATATTGAGCAATTTTTTTTAAACCCTTTAACTTTTTAACTGCTATTCTTCAATAATGTTAAATGTGGAAATTAAACTATGATGTTATTTGCGCATGCATATTAACAATTATTTTCACGCACAGATCTTTTTAAGTGTATATACTTCAGCAAAACCTAAAATTACACACCGACTAAAATTCTAGATCATCATCGTTGACATTACTTTTAAAGAATACTTGTGCAGGAAAATGTAAGTAGAAAAGAAATTAGCTATAATTTAGGAATGTTTTTGTAATGTTGCACCCTTATTGTGAAACATTATTATTTGCGAATTTAATTGTTCTGAGATAAACAGTCTTAGTGTTAAGCAAACTAGAATATTATTTGCTCATGTTCCACCAATAACCATTGTAAAAATAGAGCTTCTGCAAGTACTACTATATTACACTAAAGATGTAGACGCTATTTATGATAAAAAACCATAGTATGGTCAATATTGTGAAAGTGAATTATCAAACATAGCAATGGCAATAACATAACAATCGGAAAACAGATACGGCCGTTTTCCACTATTTTACATCATAAAATAACCATTGCGAATCAGTAATAAAATCAGCCTTAAAACCATTTCTCTCACTATTACTTTGTTTTCGAGGTACAATGTAATATGTTTCTAATTTGAATTGTTGAGATTTTGACATTGAAATTCCATCAAGTAAGCTCAGTCGATGTCTTAAATAGTATATTTCTATTTATCATTATTTTAGGAAGAAGAGGCTCTACTAAACGAAATGGAGGTGACGGGGCAGGCCTTTGAAGATATGCAGGAGCAGAATTCAAGACTTATACAGCAACTGAGAGAGAAAGACGACGCTAACTTCAAGTTGATGACCGAGAGGATAAAGGCGAATACCTTTCAAACACTTCTCAAAGCAGAGAAGGAGATCCTCGAGGAGCAGGTCACTATAATATTGTTTCTCGTAGTTAGAGAAGTTCACACAATACGAATACATATTTCTTTCATGTAAATTATTGTTTTCCCTGATTTCCGTGCATGATAATTTGGCATTTTCGTATTTGTAATTAAATTTCCTACATGGGAAGAGTAGCATGTTGTAAAGCAATATTTACCCATTTTTTTGTGGTCAATCCAAATTTGATATTGAAATTCCATCAAGCACCCTCAGTCGATGTCTTAAATTATTATTGTTTGTAATTCATGCTAATAAAGAATTTGTTGCATGCTAAATATATGTTTTTAATCTGTCCTAGCCCTATTCTTGTATTATTGCTCTCTAAGAAAAAGAGAGGGTTAGCAGTACTCGTAGAACAATTTCTGATGAGATAAACTCCATTAAAAGTCCATATGCTCAACGTTTCCAAATAATTGTATACTTTTTTTAATTACAGGTGTTAACTAGAGATCACCAAGTGGACTCCATGAATGTGGTGACGCGGAAGCTTGAAGAGAAAGAGAGGATTCTTCAGAATACTTTGAGCACTGTCGAAAAAGAACTCGTACTGAGACAGCAGGGCATGGAGATGCACAAGCGCAAAGCTATCGAGTCCGCTCAGTCGGCTGCAGACCTCAAGCTGCATTTAGGTTAGTTGTTAAATATTTCAGCAGTTTTGCAATCGAAAAATCCAAACGGCCTAATCTTTGAACGGAACACATCGCAAATTGGAAGAACCGTTGAAGTGAGCGTTGTCTGACTGCATCACGACTCATGAATTACAAATGATAATAAATCTTGTCAGTCTGTGGCCAATTGATTCGTCAAATAATCAACTCATTTTGTAAGCCTAGTGCCTGCTATTAATTTTATTGCTGTCTATTCTCATTAAATCACTGTCGTGTTGCGAATTTTACTTGACTCCTTCTGGTCTTCCAACCTCGATGCGAACCAATTTGATTCAATTTGCCACATAACTTTGATTTATTTGTTTAAATATATATATATATATATATCGAAACCCGTGGTCGAGTGGTCAACATCATTGGCTTTGATTTCGGTGCTCACGTATGAAAAGTTTCATAAAGTGATTTTTCACTTGATTTATGGATATCTGTTCGAAGGCATGTCTAAAATTCCCTCCCACCCAGTGTGAGAGTGTTTGGTTAACCAATTATCCTGTCCAAGCGCTATCCTTCCATTTCTATCCGGAGAAAGAAGGTTGAGCAACTGAGTAACAAGTAGTTTTCTTAGAAACACTTCTGTTGAAATAAGCAGTTGGAGTCCATATGTTTTCACATTGGAAACAGACATGGCTTAAAAAAAATATTTATGAGGAATACTTAAAATCTGAACAAAGTATTTATTATATTAGAGATATTTCAATTATTAGAAGCGATAATTGTTCCACACCACAGGATAGGTGTGTTAATATTGTAGACTTTTCCTGGAATGGGGGGCAAAACCTCTCTGTGATAAATTCGTTAATAAATGAATGAATGAGTGTTTGACTAGTGCAATGTTTCTGATTCATTTTTTTTTATAGAAAAATACCACGCCCAAATGAAAGAAGCTCAGCAAGTGGTGGCTGAGAAGACCAGCGCCCTAGAAGCTGAAGCGTACAAAACAAAAAGACTGCATGTGAGTTATTGTATTTTTCCATTTCCAATGTAATGGCTAGGTTGAATATAGCTTGCTGTTCTTTGTCAAATTTATGATATAATCACATATTACCGGACTGCTGTATACTGACTGCTTTGAGCCAATTGAAATTTTCACATTGACAGTACTTTCTTTTCCCTATGATAACGCTCCAAATGAGATTATATGTGACGATAAATTGATCATAATATGCTTGATACTTGGAATATATAAATTATATTGCACCTGATTATCTTTGCAAAAAGATGATTTTTCTGTACCAACTTCTTAAAAAAACCTTGTAAAATAAATGTGCTGCAAAAATTGTAATTTTTTCCATTACTTTGAACAACTAGCTTACAAATAAAATTTTCAGAAGATTTTATGATGGTTTTATATTTTCACAAAGCAATGTTCATCAGTATGTATATGTAAGTGTTTGAAATGTTAAAACATATTTAAATAAATTTTCAGGAAGAATTGGCTGTGCTGCGTCGCAAGGCGAGCCGGATGAAGAAGATGGAACTGGCGGGAAGCAGCATGGACGAGGTCCTGTTGGAGGAGATAAGAGAGTACAAGGAGACCTTGACGTGTCCGTCGTGCAAGGTGAAGCGCAAGGACGCCGTCCTTTCCAAGTGCTTCCATGTCTTCTGCTGGGACTGCCTAAAGACGCGCTACGAGACCCGCCAGAGGAAGTGTCCCAAGTGTAACGCGGCCTTCGGCGCCAACGACTACCACAGACTGTACTTGTCCACTTAGGCTCCCCGCTACGGCCGGAGACAGAGACAGAATTGAATTGTGCACTCTCGGGAACGTTCCTCCTGTCCGTCTCCCCGGTCTGTCCGTTTGCCGGCTTCCGACCGAAGACTGTACATATCGATCGCGCCTGTCCCCCGTCGCCGTCGACGGGGGAAGTCGCCGGTGCGTCGAGGAGGTCCGGCGCGTGATAGATGCAGGAGCGCGGAAGGAGGAAGACCACGCGGAATTGTTATATTAACAATTGAGCTGAAAGGTTTTATTTTGTGGATGCGCAAGCCGTCGAGTCGCCCCGTCGGCCCCGGAGCGTCGTTTGTATATATCACCTGAAACATTCTACACGCATTTGCGGGAAGCTCACCCCCGAGTTTTCATATTTTTTTTTACCTGAAATTTAATCGCGTCGACTGAGGTTTTAGTATACATTATTTAATTTTTTTTTCTACAAGATACGTTTGCCCTTGTAAGATTCGGATAACCCCCCTCTCTTTGTAATGATATATTGGTGTAATTATATGCATAAGTATATATAACTTTATATATATATTTTTTGTGTGTATTTACAGGGACCTATAAATAATAGATAAAATGTTGGAATCCTTGCAGCGGAAGAGGCGAGGCATCCGAGTCGTCTCATCTCGTTCCTAAATCAATGTTATTTTAATATTGGATGTATGATGCGTATATATTAGTGTTATTTATGTGATAAGAATGTTCTATGCGACGCTCGTCTTCACAAGACTAGACCGCCTGACTAATTAAGAATTTGAAACGATCGGCCGTCGGATGTGCGGCCCCGCGTATTACCTTCGTTTGAATGATTTTTTTTATTTTTTTCAAAACCGGAAGCCTCTCGAATTCATTTCGTGCGACGCAGCAGTGGAGATTTCATCCGTGCATTGGATTACAGCAGTGTTCGGAATCGAACGTATCAAAAGAATGCTTTCTTGTCGTTGCGGTTTCATTTTCCATATATTTTTTTGTAACGTAGGCTATTTTTTTACGGCGACGCCTTCACCCACCCGAAACGTCTTATCAAAATCAATGTGAGTAAACGTTAATCATTAATATAAAATTATTTCCATAAATGGTTCAGCTTTTTTAAAGTAATAATTTATTAAGAAGATTGTTCACTTTTTAATATTTTTCCAATTGTTGGTTTCACTAATAATTATTGATGTGCATTTTGGAAGCAGTTGGATAATATTTGTAACTTGGCGCAACTGAGTTGACACCATCAAATAAAATATAACCGATAAAATTCTACGCCTTTTATTTCTCCCGCCCGTTTACTCTGTCCTTCGAGCTCGTGTCCGTCGGGGTTGTGGTCGGTAGGAATTATTGTTTTACAAAATGAACTTCTTTGTAAAAAATTCAAATGTTATTTATTTATAAAAATTTACAACTGGGATGATTGTTATGTTCATTTTCAAATAAAAAATTAATTAACATAGCCCCTTTATCATCTATTGCTGCAATGTGTGGCTTTTGCAATGTAAAAAACGTTTAAAATAGTAAAGAAAATAAATGGCTATCATTAGAAATGGCAAGGAAGCCACCTATTAAGCTCGGACAAAATCTACTTTAATACATTCAAAATAATGCAGTTTTTGCTGAATTTAGCTTTCCTTCAAAACGTTTGAAATGATAATCACGTACACCTGGATCTGTTCAAATTTTCTTTATTTATTTGCGTTGGGTGTCAAATAAGTTTCGAACAAAAGTTAAGTGTTAAAAATGAAAGTAGTAGTAGAATTAGAAGTATTTTCCACGAAAAATATTTAGAAACCTGTAGTTTGGCATCTCTGGTCTCCATCATTTATTACAAAAGGACTTGAATTTTTAAGAATGAATAGATGTACATAAACAATATTAATTTTAAATTGCTAAGAGTTGGACATCATGCTCGAAAACTTATAACATAGTATTTGTCTGAACTCACTTATATCCACGAGGAATAAAAAATAAATTTAGCAGAGAGAAAAAACTTCATATCTTTTAATAGTTCTAGTTGTGAATGAAACACAAATTAAGCGGTATCACAAGTCAGTCATATAGTTTCACCTTTAAATAGAATTTCAAGAACAGTATCTTATTATTGACTTATCACTATCTTATTGAAAAAACGATGAAATATTACAATGAGAATGGACCTGGTGGGCAACTGTTGTGGGTGAATTATACTTGTCTCCTCTTCACTGATGACTGCTGATATTCGACGTTTATTGGTATAAGTTGGCCATAATAAAATAGTTGCGAAGAGGAATAATTCAAAAGAAATATTGTTGCAGACAAGCCCTGCGTATTATAAAAACTAAACCGTTGACACTGTACAAAAGACTACTTCAGGTGATCTTAAAGTTAAATATAACATTATTTTGAGACGTTTTTCTAATTCTCCAGGTAATTAGGATGATTTGTAGAATACAGCCATATAATAGTATTTTACCCCAATCTGCATGATCGACGCTGGCAAGGACGGTCGATCAATCTAATGTAATTGATGACTGCGTTGATGGATGCTGGCGTTTCATGGAACGAAGCAAATTGGTTCAAGAAGAATTTTGACTTTTTTTATGTACAATCAAGGTTGAAACGAAAAAAAAAACTTCAGAATTATTGACAATTTTCCAATAAAACAACATTTTAAAAACCTTAAATCTTTTATTTACAAATGTACAATTTTGATCGACCTTTAATGATTTATAATATAATTGCATTTCATGTATGATTCAATATTCTTGTTTCATACTACATTCATCCCTTGCTGTACACTAATAAGGTCTGTGTTATTTCATTTTCGATTATGGCGTATGCATAATATACAGATTATTTGTTTATATGACTCGTAAATTGATTTACAAGATGGCTGGCTGAATAGAGAGGACTGACTGATTAGACGTATATTTATATTATAACTATGCGCTGTAAATAATTTGAGCCTGAGGGCGACTAAAAACAAGCATTTAAAATAATCACATAGGCTCGGCATATTTGATTTATTTTTAAAATTAGCTGCAAAACAATGAAACAATATTTTTTATCACTATCCATAGGAAACATGTACCTACCTTTTTACAAATATGCTACTTTTTAAATGAAAATATAATAGGATTTATAAATATTCTCAACTTTTCATCAATATTTTTTCTTATACCGTTAAAAATATACTATATTTTTTAATGTGACTTCCGACATTTTAATTAGCACACATTCTCAAGGTAATGGAATATAACATAATGCGTTTTCTATAATATCATATTATTGTGAAATAAAATAATTGAATACTTGAACCTATCAGGACATACAACTTGGCAAGCGTTAAAAAAATCAATATACATGGCAACGATTACTATACAATTTAAAAAATAATCCATATTACTATATTTCTACGACAAACAGTAATAAATTTATTATAAGAAGTACACATTATGAATAGTAAATAGTTCATCAGATTTTCCATTAGTGAACAAAATGGACATTAAATGGGAATCATGGTAATAAATGAAATCATCACAAAAATTTACTATCCATGTATAAAAGGTGACATTTTGTTAAACGTTACAAAAGAAAAGATCGGTGTATGTTTTTATTAGTGAATAGTGTACATATTTGGCATAAATGATTTACAGTTATCCAGAAGTATAAAAAGGCCTATATTTTGGCTTTCCAAAAGAATAAAAAACTATTTCAATAAACTTACGATCAACAAAATAAAAAACAAAACATTGTAGCTAACGAAGATAGTTTAAGAAAGAAAAAACTTAACTGTCTTTCATCATCTTTAAAATGTTATCAAAGCACATTTAATCATACTAGTTAAACTTTGATGGTTTCTTAAAGAAAATAAAGCACTAAGCTAATGCAATACATCATGTAAACTGACTTCATTAGGATTAAAAAAAGTAAAATAAATGGGTAAATTAATGCATAAATTAGCAGATATATATGCATATATAATGATTTGGATACTGATGTATTTTTCGTTTCCTTGATCGAAAGTTTCTTTCTGATAAAATAATAAATAGTGCTATATCGTATTTTACAGATAGTTATAAGAAAACTATGTATAGACTATCTACGCTTACAGATTCTCTGTCGTCTTAAATTTAATTTGATTTCGTCAACTAATGGCTAAGTAAAAGTCAAACGAGGTGGGAATTTGTCATTCAATTTTTACGGACACATGAAGAAAAAGGCTCGACAAATTAAACAGAATGCTGATGTTGAATGAAAACAGAATTGAGTCGTTAATTCAAATATAACTGAACAATTGTCATATTTGTTATTTACAAATATGTAAATCTTCTATACATAAAATGCTTGCAATACCTGACATGGTTAGTTATCTTATTTTGCTACTTCAGTTCAGGCTATGTAGAATATACTTTTACCAATTCAATACTTGTTTATTTATTAAAATTGAACCGGTGCGTTCTTTTTCAATTATTTTTGGCAAGTCATTTGCAAGCAGCGAGGTTAAAATAAATATTCACTATAACAGTAAAGAGTAAGTTATTTTCTCAATAGAGTTGAAAGCTTTGAAATAAGTTGTACTACGAATTAAGAATTTGACTGTGTCGTAACGGCACACTTGAAATAAAACGTGTAAACACACAACCAATATTTATTGTAAAATATTTAAACCTATCAACTATAAGTACTAATATTATCTTTAATGTAGTATACGCTTTAAAACTGATACGCTTTGTGTATGGTATCCCATGATCCTAGGGCCGGAGTGCAAAGTTATAAAGCGTTATCTCTACTAGCCAATAGCGAAGGAGGTAATTTGTCGAGCCTAGACTTTTTGACAATAGTTCGTAATTTAATTATTATTTCAACATTTTTTTTCTAAATCTAAATAATGGAAGAGCTATAAAATCTTATTTCAGATTAAACTTTCTACCGAAAAGTTTCTTAAAGATTTATTATTAGTGACTACGTGAAACGGTAGGTAAGAGGTGAAGCCAGTTAACTGTCAAATATTGTCAAATGTCGGATTTTGATTCCTGTTCACAGATGATAAATATTCAAAGGTGAATAAAGGACGACACGACTACAAGACTGTTATTCAAAAATATAGAAACAAATGAAGTCTTCTTCGAGATGTTTTTATTGCGGGTTATCGACTTCACCTTTTGCCTACTGATATATTCCTTAGGCATAATAATGCTTCTCGGCCTCGGAGCAACTCGATCAATTCGCATCTCAGTTTGTTGTTCACAGCCATTATAAAATGATGTTAGTAAAATTTTCCACAATTCCTAAAAATATTATTGTGAAAAAATATGTCAAATTAGTAACCTTCAGGCATGTGCGGTTTGCTCTAGCTTGGATCATATCAATTATTTAGAATTAATTTCTACTTCCAATTTGGAACATATCGCGCTTCAGATAAATCAGTCATAAGTAAAAAAAAAACCAATTTTGAGTAAAGTATACATACATAGGGTCTGTGGTCGAATGATCAATATCGTTAAATTGACTTTTCAATCGATTTATGGATTTCGGTGTTGTTTAAATTGCCTCCCACCCATCTGATCCTACAAAATGGCGCGTACAAAGAGCGATCAGCTAACCAATCGTACTGTCTTAGCCCTATTCTCCAATCCTTACTCTCTTCAAAAAAAACAAACAAACGAGGTTAAGCAACTAAATAAAAAACAGTTCTCGTAGAAAAAATTCTGTTTCCCTCCAAAAAGCTCCATTAGGAGTTCATATGCTGCACATTGGGGGCAGGCACGGTTAAAAAAAACAAACAAATAAGTTATCATAAAAAAATTCTTCATCTGTAAAAATATATTCATAATTCCCACTTTATTTAAACACTAGATAGCATTGTGACATTACACCAAGATTATTTGAATGCAGTAATTTTTTATAGGCCATACTCAAAACTCAAAATTTACACGATTTTCCTGTGTGTACATGTAAATTAGCATTCTTCATAACGAATATCAATCCATGCCTTTTAATATAAATCCATAAATCGATTGAAGATTTAATATATTAAAGTTCATTTGGTGATTTAAATCTTTCTCCAACGCACTTCGAAACGACGAAGAAAGTTATATTGATATAATTTAAGACATCAACTGAGGGTGCTTGATGGAATTTCAATATCAAATTTGGATTATTGAGATTTTGTACACTTCCATGTATTTTGTCACTAACAACCTGGGTTTCGCCTATTGGCGAAATGTATAATACTGAAAATACATGGAAGTGTACAAAATCTCAATAATCCAAATTTAAAGTTATATTGATCAAAAAAAAGTATTGACTGATACAACATTGTGCATGCCAGAAGGTTAAAATAGTGTTACAATAAATTCAAATCTTATTTGCTCTACCAAATAAATTGATTAAAATAAAAATGTTAATTGTAAAGAAAAGTTTTGAATAATGATTTACTTTCTTTCTCAATTCAATTTCCTTTCAGTCTCATAATCCATCACAATTTTAATAAAACATTGTGATATATTCAATTCCTCAAATCAAAAATATTACGGGAACGTAATAATGTAAATATTTAATTTGAATAGGGTATTGCCATATGTCAAAATACTGACATGTGATTTTGAAAAGTTCCACACTGCTTTGTTTCGGTATATTGAAGAGTATTTGAAAATAGAATTTTAATACCGTTGGTCGATAATATTACATCAAAAAACATTTTAAGTATCGGAAAATGCATACTGATTGGAACTCTGTGTTAGGAAATATACACACATTAAATATGGCAGGAGATAAATCGCACCCCTAGAACAACATCGCCACAGTTCCAAATGTTGTGTTCTGAGTAAATCACATTTGGGGTTTTTTATTTCTTTATCATTTTGTATGCATACTGAGCACTGAATCAAACCATTTTGATAGTTCATACATAATATTATGTTTTTTGCATATAATGATTTTAGATTTGCAAAACAATTTTTCATTTTAAAGATTTTGAATTGTGGCATTTTGGGTTCGAACCAGCACCTGTAACACCCCCGCATTAAAGAATGTGGCAGTGTTACAGGGGTACAATGCACTCTGCGGTTTGAAGGCCATAAAGAAAACTGTGACTGTATTGCTTTGTAATTCTGCTGTGATAACCGTGTACATTTATGGCCGTGTTGCATTTTAGTAAAGGCATAAATATGAAATATTCCCTGGTACTACATAGCCATATTTTAATTATGATAGTTTGTTCCAGATATTTTGAAAATATTTAAGCTTGCAATACATCAATAATTTGTATAACTTACAAATAGTACAAGATGGAGATGCGACAGTCTTACATTGTCATAAATACTGACCAGGGAGTTTGATTTAGCATTGCATTCACAGCTAAAACCCGGCATTTTTCGGTTTTTGGCGGTGTTGTCCTAGAAGTGCAAATCTTTAAAAATAATTGTGATACAGTCTCACCGGTAATAAACTTAAATGAATGAAAAATCGAGCACAGTGAAATAACCGAGAAATTCTTAAAATTTGAGGTTATGTATCATACACGGAAAGACAAATTTAATCCTCAATGCAATCCTCTTGGATATTTAATTGAGGATAGGAATAGCGAATAGGAGGATACCAAAAAACCAAATATTGGAATCAAGTAAACTGATAATTATACGATTTACGAAATATTGATATGAAAATTTGTCACCATAATATATTTCAAATTTGCTCCATGAATTGTTCTAAAAACAAAACATTTGGCATATTATGGCTACTTTGAATTGAATTTTTTACAGAACTGGATTTTTTATTAGCGGCATTTAGTCAATTTCAGGATGGAAAAGAGTAGCATGTTGTACAGTATATTTACCACATTTTTTAAGTTTAATAGAACCAATAAACAATGTAAGTGGTTTTAAATATATCTCTTTTTTATAGGTATCAAAAACTGAATGCATTTCACTGTACTCAATTAATGAAATATGCATTGAAAACAATAACGAGTGAACAAAAAATAACTATTATGCGGCTGAATTGATGGGCTGCGGTCCGTTGGCATTACAATCGGGCAGTGAGTGCCTGGGGCTGATCTGTTCTTCGACGGCGCACTGTTGCGTGTTGAACTGGTTCTCGGGAGGCCGGTTGCACCATTCTTTGTCAGGTTGGCATTCTTCGTCGTGGATCTTCTGTTCGGGCACGCGATCCAGTGTCTTTCCATCGTCTACGGAGTGCTCTTTTACCTGAAACAAATAAGTCGGTAAGCATCAAAAGTGAGGCAAGTGCACAATGAGGTTCTTGGATATTAATTCTTTGTCCGGAATAACTCAGTAGGTGTATTTATTTTATCAGTTTGGCATAAACAGCAATTTATTTTATCGATAACTATTCTTCTTGCTTCCTCCCAAGTCATCCCAGCGTTTTGAAGCTCCACCGAGTACATTCTACGGGCCATCCATCCAGTTGGTAGAAGGGACAGGCGAGATATAGTATCCTCTGGGGTATTTGCACCAAATGTCCGAGACAGGTCCATTGTCTCTTTTTTATTTTGGACGTATTAAGGGGCTAGTCCGTCCGCTCTCTTACCCGAGTTCCTAACAAAGTCAAACCACTATATCCCTAGTATTTACCGCAAGCATCTGTTTTCGGAACACAATATACGGTAACCCTGTGCTTTAGTGAGGTACCATGACTCGTAACCGTAAAGCGGCACTGTCACTGGCATGCGTTGAATAGGTATGACTATAGTATGGTGATGGTATATAATGATAAATTATAACAATTAATCATAGAAAGTATAAAGAGTATATACCTGTCTCACTAGTTTGTGTTCTGCGTGTATTTTGTGGTTAACATTGAGATCCGCTATCTTCCTCGCAATGCCATTCACCGAGCATTCCTCCAAAGCTTCTAATTGCTTCTTCCTGTATTAAAAAACACCCAGACTGTTTCAATTATTTATTTCCTCATGCAGCAGCATATAAAAACAATGAAATATATTGACATATATTTGACAATAGATTGAATTTAATGATTCAGATTACATTGTATTTTTTTTCAAATTACTACAATTTGGTAGACAAGGGTGCCATAATATTATCATCGATCAATCGATTTATGGATTTCTGTTCGTAGGCATGGATGTTTGTGACGTCTAGAATTCCCTCCCACCCATCCGACCCTAAAAACAGTGCGTAGTGAGAGCGATTAAATAAGCACTAGCCCTGTTCTATCCTTACGCTCTTCGAAAAAGAGATGTTAACCAACTGTAAGTAGTTTTCGTAGAAAAACTTCATATGCTTCACATTGGGAGCGGATATGGTAACAATAAGAGAAAAATTGGATCTTGATAAATAAAATGTACATGTAAACTTACTTAACACTTTTGAGCTGTTGGCCTCCCCCCTCCCCATCGAGTTGTATGATTTTTAAAACTTTGAGCAATTTCGTTACAAGGTTATCTACTAAAATGACCTGGTCGACAACGCAACTGGCCGATTTCGTATACTTTTCTCCATCTTTCTGATCTTCTGATATGCTGCACTCTGCCTCAGACTGCTGCCGTTGAAGAATAGCCTGAGATAAATTGTGAAGTGAATCGTTTTCCGAATAGTCCATCCGGAGAATGTCTGCAGTGTTCATTTCTTGGTAGAAAGATGCGTCCGAAACGAATCTATCATCATTGAGAACAGGCGATAACTCGTCTCCGCTGAATATTGTGAGGTTCTGGAGAGAATTACAGGAATCTTCTTTGCCTATTGGGTTAAGGAATCTATTATCGCTGTGGTGAACGCCGTTTGATAATTCTTCGACGTTATTTTGAACGGTAGATGTTGAAATGATTCCGATTCCTGATGATACAAGGTTGTGAGAGTATGTGTCGGGTATTTGGACATCTTCGAGAACGCTCTCCATCATCAGGCAAGGCTCTGTTTCAGAATCCAGCAGATCGGCTGAGTTTTCGTCTGAAAAATAATGACATTGAAATTAATTTGAGAATGCTGCGATGCAACCGTTTGAGTATAGGTACACTGTTTGGTGACTCTCGTAACTTGGTTATATTATTTTGTTACATGTTTTTTATTTAAATTATGCAGTAAGGTTTAAGTCACCCCTGTGGCTGAGTGGTCAACCTTGTTGGCTTCAGTTGCGGTATTCACAGGTTCGAATACTACTGCGGAGTGGACACATTTAAAAATAGATTTTTCAATCAATTTATGTATGAAGGCATCGATGTCTGCGAAGTTTACTTCTCATCCATCCATTCGATCCTAAAAACGGGATAACGCAAGGGCTATTTGCTAGTCCTGTCCTAGCTATATTCTTCTATCCTTAATCTCTCCAAAAAAGAGTAATTGAGTAACAGAAAGTTGTTGTAGATGAACTTCTGTCGAGGCAAGCTTAATTATGAGCCTATAAATAAGGTAACGTCCATTTTTGATTAGATAAAAAAGAATACCATCTGAAATTCTTGTGGGCGCACGATGAGGAGGACTTCCAGGGGAACAAGCTTCACTGCTACCACTTCTGCTGAACGCTTCATTGTGAAATATGACATCCTGAAAAAAAATACATTTGAAAATAACTGTTATCTAAGCGCTAGGATATTATTGCAACCCATGAGAATGAAACCTGCGACAGTTTCAAAACATCTGCTGATTAACACCAACCTTAACATAGTAACATTACAAAGTAATATTTCTGTATACAAATGTGAGAGCCAATTTTTTTTAAAATATACTATATATATGTTTAAGTCCTAAAAATGTTGGGAGGCTATACCTCTAAAAAAAAAAGGCTATACCTCTAAATCTTCTGTAGGAATATGGTGCTTTGCAACCAAGGCATCGAGCAGCCCCCGAAGTCTGGCAGCCAAACCAGGCATGACGCCGGCTCGAGTTCCGCAGACAGCACCCCTGGTACCTCTCGCCAAGCGTGCTTTTAAACTTAAGGCTTCTTGTCGGCGCTGTTCGCCTAGTCTTACAAGGGCTCGACATTCTTCTCCTCGTCTTCGTAGTGCCTCTTCTGCTTCTCGAAGGTCTTCGGCCAACGATGCGCTTTCCACGTGTAGAAAATCTTGAAGTTCGGATGCTTCTCGTTCTTGTTCTCGGAGTGCAGTCTCTAATGAACGGTGTGTTCGCATACCTGCGTCCACCTCCTGAGGAAACAAGAATAATATAATTGCAAAAAAGAAAGAGTATTGTTTAGCAATTATTTAGTTATTTTTAATAATATCAATGGAAATTTATCTACGGCAATACTGTCAACATTTGATTAGGTAAAGAAGTTAAATATAGCAAGCAGAATGAAAATTATAAATTGGCAAAAATCCTAAAAATTATAAATCTGCAAGTGAAAAAATACCATCATGAAATACATTCGGATTACAAGAATTTATTAGTGGCTAATGAGTCGTGACAGCCGCTTACCCTTTTGAGGTCCATGCATGCTCCATGAAGCCGATTAATTTCTTCTTGCTGTTTGGTGACAATATTTGCGGAAGTGTAGAGCTGAGACTCGAGAAGCATTAAGCTGTCTCCTCCGCAATTTACACCTCCACCGCCTAGCATCTCGAGAACTCTTCTCGTGTTACTCTGAAGCTCATGTTGAGCGGCCACTTTTTCCGCTCTCTCCTCTTCCAGCCTGGCTTCTGTCGCTTGCAGCTTCTCCGCCTGGACATCGCAATGCATCTGAAGTTTGACGTTCGCTTCCGTCAAAGCTTTCACTCTCTGCTCTAGTCTTTCTTTCTCCCCCATTCGCCCTTCCACTTGAATGCCTTTGTTAACCTTTTCAATAGGAGTGAAATCTGTTTTTATTTCTTCGATTCCGATTCCGGCGAGGGCGTTTTGCACGTCGACCCCACTCAACGCTGTCTGAGCCGAAGTTTCGTGATAGATTCGTATCCGAGACGTCAACCTTCGCTTGGGGTAAGGAGGAAGACTTCTGAGAGGAGGCGATCCGGTATCTCTGACGGCAGATCTTCGCGGGGTGACTGAGCTCCTTCCGAAAGCGACTTCAGGTCCCAACGACTCTCCTCGAATTTCCCGCGCTTCGCGTCCTCCGGAAATCGCATCCGGGGAGGTCTCCCTCTTTCTGCGCGGCAATGTCGCATACTTGTCGAATGCCGCTTTCGAATCGGCTCCGATGCGGAATTTTGCGACGGGAGAATCAAAAGTTCGAGCTTGACGGGGAGATCGAATCTCTTCGGTCGGAGGACGGCATCGAGCGGTTGACGTTTTCGTCGCTTTAACCTTCGGTGTCGAAGTGTCCACACTCACTACGGCTAAAGAATCCGGGGGTGCTCTCGGTCGCGCGCGCGGCGCCACAGCCGGTTTCGGCCCTGGAGGCGGAGGTCGCTCGGCCGTCTGTGATTTCTCTCGAGATCTAGCTCGATCTCTCGTCGCCAAGTGCGGGGCTCTGCTCTGCGACGGGCGCGGGGCGAGTGCAGGTTTTGCACGATTCGGTTCTGCGACGGCGACTCTCTTCTTTCCGGCGGCGGCCGCCCGTCTCGCCGAAGGAGGTCCACCTCCCGTCACAGAAGAGCTCTCGCTGCCGCCTTCGCTGGTTCCGTCTCCGGTGGCGTTCGCCTTGAAATCGTCGGCACTTTTACGCGGAGGCACGTCGAATGAATCGTCGCAGCCCGAACCGCAACTGATCAGACTCGAAGCGCAAGAAGGGGGATCGGGAGCGCCACTGCTCGCGTATTCACCAGCGGCAACTTCCACGCCGCTATCGTTTCCGAGCGCGGCCCTGTCTTCAACGGTCACTTCGGGTACGGCATCGACTCGAACGTTGTCTACTTCAGGCGGTTGATGTTCCTTTGCGTCTTCTGCGTCTGTTCTTTCGTCCGTTGCGGAATTAGCATCTTCCACCAGTGCGTTCGTGCATTCGTCGCTGTCTTGTTGGTTTTTGGGGTCACCGCATTCTTCTTCAGCCGCATGGGAGTCGTGCGATGCATCTTCCGCCGTCTGCTCCGGGTTCGGCGCTTCGAATGGGGAGTCCGAGCAGCGACCTTCGCTCGGTTCTCCCATCCCTTCACCGCACATTCCTCGGATTTCGATCACACCATCTGCAAAAACAAAATAACTTCCGTTGACATAACGGTGATATACTGTAAAAGTGGGTAGACAGAAATTAAATTAAAAACTGGTGTTGCTATACCCGATTAGATTTTCTCTCAGTCGGTCTACTCTAATAAAATACGAGTAAATGCACTTCCAAGAGTTAATTAACCGCAACACTGTTGCAGTTTTCTCCGCGATTAAAAGGTGATGTCGCATCTAAGCGGCACGTTTTTATATCCTTTTGTAAGAGAGGTTCTCAAACAATTTTGAACGAACGAAAAATAAATCTATGTCTTTTAAAAACAGTTTTATATTAAATTTGAATTCAATTCAAATTTGGTATTGAAATTCCATCAAGCACCCTCAGTCGATGTCTTAAATTGAAGTTTTATGTTACTTAGAGTAGTTTTTCAGTTGATTTCAAATAATAAAATAACATTAAAAGTATAATTCGCGTGACAAAAATTGCACACCTGCACAGTACACCCATTTGTAGGGTCTAAAAGTTAATATATTAACGAGCCAATGACACAGATAAAATGATATTTTTTTTGGAATTTTGTGATGTCTATGAAAAAAATAACAATTTTAATTTAATTTTCTTTGCTGGCATTTTTTCTTTTGAAAATTTTGACAGAGTATTTATTGTTGTAAAGTAAGAAAATATTAAATAAGTTATCTATGGAACTTGTTTATCAAAAATCATTCTTTTGTCTTGGCTTTAGAGTAGTATTAGATTTTAGATAAGTTTAGAAAGAATTTAAGATATCGCACTGAGGGCACTGAGGGCGCTTGATGAAATTTCAATATCAAATTAGAATTGAGATTTTATACATTTTTTCACTGACCCAGGTTTCAGACACGGATGCCTGAATATGCCGAAAGGCGAAAACCGGGTCGGTAGTGACGATTGTCTTTCTTTTTAGATACCATATTAATTTGTTATTGCATAATTACGAACCACAAAAGCTCTAAAATTATTTCGAATAAATAGAAAATATTTATTGTAGTGAACTGTTTCAGAGCCACTGGTAGTTTAAAGAGAATGCAGTTTAGAAATGACTGATCGATCACGTCTGCTGGTCAAAAATTGTTGGCGCGAAATTTCGCACGATTACTGCTAACAATTTTACAATCGATTGAAATGGTAAAACTTTTTATGTGACTATATAGCATGCAGTGTTCCCTCTAAGACGAGAGGCTTTCTGCGCGGAAAATACATTGGCTGAGCAGATCAAACGATAAATGCTCGGGATAATATTATCCATTTTGCAAGGAACGATATATCATATGAGTTGCCGAGTTTTTAGTTTTGAATAATTCACGAAAAACTGTTATGGGCAGTATGATAATCTAAGTATAATCTGAGTTATTTTGTGTAAGGAAAAGTAAAATGTTCTTTTACACTGTCGTTTTTTCGGAGTGCGTCGACCGTGTAAAACGAGAATCGAGATTGTGTAAAAAATGACATTTTTAAGTTTTGAAAATTTTGAATTTAACAGGGGCCAAATAGGAAGAAGTTTTAGACTTGCAACTAGAAAAATTGATAGATCTATCGATAGAACACATACGTACATTAAAAAATTATTTTATTGTAAAATCGCCAGGAGCGTGTTTAGCGACTCGTATATTTAATGATGTGTTTCGATCCTAAAAACGGTGTATAGCGAGAGCGATTAGCTAACCATTAGTCCTGCCCTAGCCTTACTTTTTAAATGCCAATTATGTGAGAAAAATATGAATATTTTTTAAACACATTATATTTTTCCCACATAATTCGTTTTTAATGCGGTTTAATTTAGGATTTCAGATGAGTAGTTATTGATTTGTAAGAGGTAGTTAACATTTTAATTGTGGAATATTTTATTGTGTTTACATAATTATAATTTGTTTTATTATCTGTAATTCTCATCATAGTTCTTGAGCCAATTGTATGATATATCTTGTAATTATATTAGCATTCAATTTCATATAAAAAGCCTTGTTAAGGTCTGTATATTATCAGCTGATAATGCTCGTGATAAGCGAAACCGGTCATAATAATAAAAAAACAATACGTAGGTATAGTAGGGATTTGTAGTTTAGAGCAGGGGTCTCCAAACTACGGCCCGCGAGCACCACGAATCTGGCACGAATATGGTTTTTTAACACAGATAGGTAGTGCCGAAAGGGGGAAAAAAGTCACGAGCAAATTTTTGTCGAAAGGTCTTAATATGAGTGTATAAATCAGACAGAAGCTGGTTTTCTCCTTATCGGCTGTCGGCTATCTCTGCCACAATGAAATGCCGTTGACACTTGCCCATAAGTACTAACCGAAATTTGCGCGTAATTCAAAACTACAGTTTGTAGGTATGATGACCTAGCTAGGTCTTGGCCCTTGGAAAACATTGGAGGAGTCAGTGTGGCTCTTAGGCTAAAAGGTTTGGAGACCCCTGCTCTATTCCTTATGCACTGAATTTTCTACTCTTTCATTCTGATCGATAGCAACGCAGAGGTATATGAGAAAATGTTTATTTTATTATGCATATTGAGTTTTTAATAACGATTATGAGAGATATTACTCACGAACATGACAAGACAATGGATCATACACGAACTTCAGCGGAACAATTGAACGCGATGAAAGGACGCCATCATGCATTATGGCGGGCTTCTTCAATCATAACACAATAAGTTGCCAGTGCTGCCACTCGCATGTATAAATATATCATCGTAAGATATCTTCGTTATGTTCGAAAACTTAAGAAATTAATTTTTCAGTAGCATGAAACATTTTTTCAGCAGCAAGTCAGTTTTAAGGAAAGCTCTTAGTCTTTTAGTCTTAATAAAAAAGAGTAGGTAATTTAAAAAACAGCCTTAACCCAACACTATTGTCAATATAAAATCAACATTTTTAATATTAAACATCAAATTTGCCAGGATTGTAAAAATGTAGTATGTTTTTCAAGAAATTTTATTTATTCTTCATAAAATTTTCTGCCTGCGTAATGTTTTGTGTCGTTATGCAGAAAATTTTTTTAGGAGAGGTGGGGGGGTAATCACAAACCCTAGCTACGCCACAGGTGGTAGGTATAGAAAAGCTAATTAGCCGTTCTAAGAAATGTATCGAAATAAACGATATTTTTATTTTTTGATCGCACGGGTTCGAATCCCAGTACGGACTGTTTTATAAATTGATTTTTCAATCGATTTATGAATTTCTGTTCGAAGCTATGTTTGTAATGTCTATAATTCAACAGCTACAATTACCAAATGGAAAGTTTTAATGCTCGGCTTCTGGATTTTTATGAAGCATGTGTTTGTGATATTTGTTTTATTATATCCCACCCACCCGCAATCTTAACACAGATATAACTGAGCAAAGATTCTCTCAGAGAGATTGAGAGCGCGTTTCGTAAACTAGTGGTCCTTCCCTATTTGTATATCTTTACCCTCTTCAAAAAGGGAAAGGTCGACTAAAAAAAGGTTATCTTTAATTTCTGTTGTTTTTCCCATTGGAATTACGTTTCACATTGGGAATTATAAATACTTAGTAAACGCGGTACTGTGATGTCTAAGTGTTATATCTGCTGTTGACACAATTTTACAGGAGATCAAAAACAAAGTTTTGCAATCAGTTGGACTTTTTAAGGTTATGTTATAATTTTAAGATAATTTTGAGTATAAAATATCAAAAAGAAGCGTAATTAGCATACAGATAAATATGTTTAATTCTTTCTTCCAACTATGTGTTGTTCGAAAAATATCGTGATCTATTGTCACCGGTTGAAAACAACTGCCACAGTAGAAATAAAAGCAAATTAACCCGCGCTCTCACGAAGAAGTTCGTACACACCACTCTGCAGAGAACGCAGCGATTCTCCCAGCGCTATTAAAAAAACACGCATTATTTCGCCGAAGCTGCAATAAAATTGTTCGTTTTGATTGATACAAGCCGATTAAGTGAACGCTGGGAAAAGAAGATCACGCGTAAATTTTTGACCCGGATATCGCAACTTCGAATACCGTTAGCTAGTAATAAGGGATTCAAGTGAGTTAATTAGAAATCGTGTTGCATATCGAGGGGTATACTGACAGAACGTATTAGGTAAGTTTTCGATGATTTTCTGTTTTAAATGTCAAAATGTAGGCAATTTAACGCTCAGCGTACTTTTTTTCAGGGGAGACGTTGTAGCATAAACGTTGGAAGCCGCTGGGCTAAATAAAGTCTGTTGTTCGAGGCGCCTGATTATAATGTGTTAGGAATCTTGATTAACATTATTAACAATGTTAAAAAATCTTTTTAAATCACAAACAATTGCACTTGGGAGAGTATTTTGCAATGCTTTAAATGAGATTATTTTGTTTTTATGAATTAATTCCTTATGTCAGTATAACTCTATATTATACGAGCGCGCCTCGGTTTTTGGCACGTTCTACCCTCATACAACGCTATGATATGTTTAGTTTCGAAAAAAAAGGACTATGTTAAAAACTATGGAAATATATCTTCAAGGTCGGTTCCGTGAGCATCGTCACCGAAGCCAACGCCGTTGACCACTCGGCTAAGTACGCGACAATTACTTTACTGCTCGATTGCATTATAATTTACACATAGTTAAGCGTAGCTATAACAATATAAGCCATACATTTCCATGCAATGAGTTAAATTTTAGATCATGACAACCGTGACTCCTGAGACACTCCATGTAATTATCTGAGGGAGCTTACCGCTTACATGATTCTAGAAACGTTATTTTAAAAAGCGTATACAGTAGAAGTGGGTCGTGATATGTTTTTTTATTAAAACCATGTCCGCTTCCAATGTGGCGGATATGGACTCCTAATGGAGGTATCTCAACATAAGCTTTTCTACGAGGACTCGTAGCTCTGTTTTTTTTAAGAGAGTAGGAAAAAGGATTGTGCTAGGACAGGACTAGTGGTTAGTTAATCGCTCTCGCTACGTTCCGTTTATGGAATATGATTTGATTCCAAACATCACAAACATCCATGCCTACGAACATAAATCCATAGAAAAATCAATTAATGAAACTGGATTCGAGCCCGTGAGATTCGTAACCGAAGCCAACGACGACGTTGGCCACTGGACCACGGATCCGACAACGCGATATGTACAATATTGATAGTGCTTCGATAGTAATTTCACTGTCAAGGATGTAGTAATAATAAATCCATCTTGAAAGCCAGTGTTCGCAAAAGAAATATCTTTTCCTTTAGTAGAAATGGAATTTAAACGTTATCTTTTATATATTTGACATTTGGTGAAATTGATATTTAATCCGGGCCGCAATGCGGCACCAGAATGCCCCCTACCCTATGCCTACCTCTGGCTACAAGTCGACTCTTCCCTTAGTTGCTTGGACTCGGTTGTTCCTTATCCCAATATTACCTTCATAAAAGATATCCAATATTCTCGAAGACCTTTCGTGCAATTTATTCAAGGATTTACTTTGATGAATATCTTCTACGATAATGATTTTTTTATAAGATTTAAGAACATTGCGAAAGAAATTGTTGCCGAATAAATCTGAATATGAATCAATGAACGTCGGATGACATATTATAATATCGATCGTCCAATTCATAAGTCAGAAAAAAATGAAATTTAAGTTAAATATACAGTTATATATTAAATTTTACGCTCTATCTGATTCAGTAATCAGATAACTCAAAAATACCACCAAAAAAATCTTTCGGTAAACAATTTTTTAAAAAATGAAGCAAACGTTCACATTCGTGGGTCAGTGAAAAGATATTTATAAATGTGCTTCTATAGAGTATACTCAGAAAGTACCTAATTGTTAAACACCTGTATATAAAATTTGGATTATTGAGATTTTGTACTTTTCCATTCTCAGGTTCACAGATTAGTCACTATACCTCTAAATAAATTTAATTTTGAAAACGAACTAAACATTATTAAACAAATTGCCATTAATAATGGCTATGAGGCGTCTCTTATAGATAGTCTTGTATCAAAAAAACAACGTAAATTAGCAGAAAAGATGCTATATTTCGGGAACTTGTCTAAAGACATAGACCACCCTAGAATCTGGCATAGAATTAGTTATTTAGGTTGCACAAGCTTTAAAATTAAAAAACAACTCGCTGATAGTGTTAGACCGGCGTTCTATTGCAAAAACTCTCTAGGCAAATTACTTATTAACAATAAAGATAGAGTAAACTTTAAGAACAAATCTGGTATTTATAAATTACAATGCAATGAGTGCCAACATTTCTGTGGGTAGAACCACACGTACATTAGATATAAGGGTATCAGAACATTTAGCTGCCTTTAGATTAAAAAAAGAAACTTCGACATTCGCAAATCACTTGCTAATGGAGAACCATACGTTTAATGCGGATGATGGGGTTAAACTGTTGCATAAAAACATGGGGGATCATAAATTATTTTATCAAGAAATTTTGGAAATTAATAGAGCCCAGTTAAATTCCTTGCCGATTTTGAATGAGCAGCTGAACCTTCCTAATTCTCCGCTATTATATCCGATACGTTGAAACACCTAACAGATTTCACTAAATGTGGAATGATTGTATATATTTACCCATTCGTCGAATTACATCCCGTCAAAACCCACAATACTATTATAATTGTAAAATCACTGGTATTTCTAAAAGAAGTTGAAAAGCGGCAATTCGCCACTCTGGTAATATGGTGTTTACAAAATAAGGATTAGGGAGATTCCCGAAATTTTAACTCAGGTATCAGTGTGGCTCTCAGACGTATAATATCTTACCTCGTAAATAATATTTGTCGCATTTGTATCTTCTATATAAACGTTAGACACTGTTTACTGTCTCTCAGTTCGAGTCCATTCGTGTGCTCGAATGCCTGAAGATGCCGAAAGGCGAAACCCGGGTCGTTAGTGACAAAATACATGGAAGTGTACAACATCTCAATAATTCAAATTTGGTATTGAAATTCCATCAAGCACCCTCAGTCGATGTCTTAAATTACAATAGTATTTAATAATAAATAATACTTTGGTTTTTTCGATGGATTTGGCGGTAACCCCCTTACCTCCTCCTCCATCCATTAGAAGGAAACAGACCCAACTTACCCTTAATATTTAATTTGAGAATTAGAATCATTTTTTACAGTAAACATACATAGCCTTGGGATATAGTTAGCCTGAAGATGCTTCTTAAAGAAGCGAAACGCGTTACATTAGTTACATAGCCAGTGGTATAACAATGTTATTAATTTTAATTTTATATTAATACTTTGGTAATTTCACCGGTTTTATAATATTCCCTACGGTACTCAACGATGCGCCCTACCACCACCTGCTACTGCTTCACGCCTCTCTTACAGGTTGTATTCCGCAGCGTAACAAAGTATTTCGCGTTTAAAAATTTCGCCTGGAATTTGGAGGTGTGGTACAACCAATCTAATACCACAGTTATCAAAAAAAAATGTGTTGAAATATTTCATTTACAGAAATTTACCACTGAATTCAACGAAAAAAAGTGAATCAAGACACCTTAATGCTTACGTTAAATCATTTTTTTTAACATATACAAGCTCTTAGTATCTTTAAGCGTCACAGGGTTCGCTTTTTCTTACCTAAATTTGTCTAGTCATTAACATGCGACATACATAACATAGCATAGTACATAATATTGTCGATTCATTTCCGGGGTGCCATTTGCAGTGGAGTGCGTTGGACTTGGCGCGAGGAACGTATCCGCACAAATGCATTGTACATTTTGGTTTTGGCCTACTTGGCTCAATGGCAAAGATATTTTAATTGTTAAATCTGTATATAATGTGTGTTAAGAGGATATAGTACACAGACATAGAAACAACGAACAGAAGTCTATAAATCGATTGAAAAATCAATCTCTGAAACTGTCCTTACCGGGACTTGAACTCTAAGCCATATGCTCCGCATTGGGATCGGATCTAGTTTATTTTTTTAGATATATCTGAAAAGACCGGTGAATTTTGGCAACACCAGTTACTGTTTGACACCAATGGTTTAAAGTCATGCTTCGTATAAGAATATTTTAAATGAAAATGTAATAAGAGAAAAATTTACATTGTTTTTTTTTCTTTTAAGGTGTTAACTGTGCAATCCTAAATATACCATATATTTTTTTATTTATGAGTAGTAAAAATAAAATAAATACTAAGATTTAATCACTTTAAAGGTTAAGATTCGTGGTCAATTCTCGGGGAAAAGCATTATATTTTGAAAATAAAACACATTTTTTTTGCACTACTTCCACATGTTTATAATGATCAGGACCGGTTTCACTTATCGCGGGCTTTATCAACTGATAAAAATAAAAATCATAACTAGGCTATTTATTAACATTCAATTTTGTATAAATGGCCTTGTTATGATATCAGTTGATAATGATCGCGATGAGCGAAACCGGTCCTGATCACAAAAGCCACGTAGAAGTAGTACAAACAAATTGTATTTCACTGTTTGTTAACGTTTTATACATGACGTTAAAATTTAAATATCTTCACGAACAACAAAGAACAACATAACACCAATATTTTATTTGTAATTTTTAAACTTATTTATAGTACCTACAGCGAAAGAAATCACAATAATTTCACTTTCTACACGAGTCGAATGTAAACAAATCACCAGTCATTATGCACAATGATTACTTCACACCTTCACATATTGCTTACTGAAGTAAATGCTTTTAACAGCTTTTTTGTTCTCGTTCTCGACCAGCGGCGTAAGTACAAGGTTACATTGTGTGTTGATATGTAATACATTATAGTACAGTTCCTAAGTTTCATCGATTTACGAGCACGACTAAAGTTCTTGACACAATTTTCATTTAAATTCATGCTCTCTCTAAACCATATGTGTAATCACTATTCAGGTGCTAACTGTCAATTCTTGGTGGAAAAGCATTATATTTTAAAAATAAAATACAATTCGTTTGTACTTCTTCCACATGTTAATAAAGATCAGGACCGGTTTCGCTCATCACGAGCATTATCAACTGATAAAAATACAAACATAACAGGCTTATTTATATAAAATTGAGTGTAAGAATGAAGGTATATAAAACTGATGGTTCATGAACTAAGACAAGAAAATACCGATTAGCAAACAAATTATACATAAATGAGAATAAAGAGCATTATCAACTGATAAAAATACAATCAAATAGACCTGTGGTGGTTTTATTTTTATCAGTTGATAATTCTCGTGATGAGCGAAACCGGACCTGATCATTATACACATGTGGAAGTAGTACAAAAATTTTTAAAATATGTAATTACGTTGAGGCTGATTAAGCACTTTTTGAAACCATGTTTGCTCAATTAATTATTTATTTATTTGACGATGCCCGTTCTCGATGTGGAGCATATGGCCTCCTAATGGAGGGGGAGGTATCGTTACAGAAGTTTTTCTACAAAAACTGCTTGTTACTTAGTTACTGTTAGAAATTCATAACTAGATTGAAAAATCAATTTATGAAACTGTCTTTACTGGGATTCGAACCCGTGAAATTATAATTAACTATGTTTTTAAATGTGTTAACTGTCATATCTTCGTGTAAAGGCATAATGTTTAAAAAATAAGGCACAATTTTTTGTACTACTTCCATTTTTTCAACATGACCGGTTTCACTCATCGCGAGCATTATCAACTGTTATCAGTTGATAATGATCGCGATGAGTGAAAACTAGGGAGTAAAAATATGAAGTAGTACAAAAAATTGTATTTTATATTTAAAATACATAACTATGTTTACAGCAGTGTTTTGGTGACAGCAAGAATCTGGTTCGTCAAAGTGACGTCACATTTTCGTTTACAAAAACGACGATCCAGTTGACCTATACTTCTTGGACTACGACCACAGATGCCCTAAAAAGCGAAACATTATTCAAAACTACGACTTCAATATTTCAAGGTAAAGATTTCGTCCTTTTAGTCATAAAAAGCTTCAAGAGTTGCAAACTTTGAATAACGATTGCGTGTGGAAAATTCCCTTCTTGCGGTGATAAACTTTATATGTTGGCAGCACCAGAAACAAAATTATACCACAGAATAATAATATCGAAAAACAGATAAGTAGAACAAATAAATCTGTGCGGTTTGTTGCATTATCTCATTTCAAATTTGGAATAGAATTCAATAATAACGGTCGGCTGATTCGTGTAACAGTCGCTAAACGTCTATTTCCGGCTACGAAGATGGCGGTTATTTGTTTTGTTTATCCGAGGAAATTAATGGCGGCGATTGAATCACTGCTGGTCGTAAAGGGCCCATCATAAATACAACTACAAACAATCTGTAAATAAAGCACATCATAATGGGTGCAGTATGCATTCTTTTAACATCAAAGTGAATAATATGGAGGTCATTTTTATGTATATACACCATCGGTGTGCGGTGGACTTATCACTATCTCTATCGCACAACCTAATTTGGGTATGAGCAAGAAGGATAGCATGCGCCGCATACCCTTCCATCATCACTTTTCATGTGATTGAGAGAGAATGAGATAAAACCACTGCACGCGCCTGGTATATACTAGTATTTTTTATCAGCGGTATTCTCATTTACAATCGAATCTTTCAAATGAATATATTCATCGAATTCACGCAACTTTGGTCTCGTAAATATTCTTCCAAGTCTTCGCATTGTCAAGACAATATCACGAATCTTTATTTCATTTATAAAGAAAGCAGAGATTTTATTATCTGAAAAACAAAAATTACAGAGACAGAATCAATTATTACAAGTTAAAAATAACCTTACCTTTTTAACTTGTAAGAATTGATTCTGTCTCTGTAATTTTTGTTTTTCAGATATTGAAAATTTAATGGATACTCATAGCTGCTCTGCTTTCTCCACTTAAGATGGCTGTTTATTGTTCATATTAATTACATACTCAATATTTGATTATTTTTAAATGGTTCACTAATTTTTTCTTATAATTTTCCTGATTCATTATTGTATATTACATTAGTAATGTCATTAAAAATTTTGTTCAGCTAAATGGACTTTTAATGTAGCTATATTTGTGATTTCAGATTAGTATTTAATGATTTGCAAGAGGTCCATAACATTTTAATTGTAGACTCTTTTATTTGATTTATGTATAATTTGTTTGCTAATCGGTATTTTCTTGTCTTAGTTCATGAACCATCAGTTTTATATACCTTCATTTTTACACTCAATTTTATATAAATAAGCCTGTTCTGTTTGTCTTTTTATTAGTTGATAATGCTCGTGATGAGCGAAACCGGTCCTGATCATTATAAATATGTAGAAGTAGTACAAATGAATTGTGTTTTATTTTTTTAAATATAATGTCTTTCCACCAAGAATTGACAATTAACACCTTAAAAGTAATTATTAACTTATTTAGTGTGGCTCGGTTTTATAGATTATATGTGTGGAGAGGGCAGCACTCGCTGATTAATGATTACTTGAAGAGGACGGGAAGAAATCGAAAAGGAAATCACGTCAGAAAGAGTGAATTCCATTATTTAGAACATTCACTTTTAAGGTGTTAACTGTCAATTCTTGGTGGAAAGACGTTATATTTAAAAAAAAAAACACAATTAATTTGTACTACTTCCACATGTTTATAATGATCGGACCGGTTTTGCTCATCACGAGCAGTTGATAATGCTCGTGATGATCGAAACCGGTTTTGATCATTATAAACATGTTGAAATAGTACAAATAAATTGTGTTTTATTTTTTAAAATTTATAGCATTATTAACTAAGAATTAACTACTAATGATTTCTGATCGATAATGCTTACAAAATAGGCTGCGGAAAAACTGTTACTAAAAATAACGTGACAAGGCCGAATCGAAGAGGGGCGATTGTTTGGTTGTCACTGTCTGGGAGGTCTGGGATCTCAAGCAAACACCATTTCAATCCGGTTCATCTCTTATTTAATTAATGAAGATGCAGTGGTTTATTACACAAAAATTACCAGTAACATATAAAATTAAGTCTTTTACTTAACACATGAATTTACCTTTAAGTTATAGTGCAAATTAACACAACAAACGATTTTAAATTTAAATTCATTCCAATTTCAAAACAAACAAAAAACCATTTATAATGACTTGCGATGCCGGCCGGCTTCCTTTAGCCGAAGGTCTCCGAGAGCCGACTGTCCGCCAAAATAAAAATTAAACTTCAACCACTGTAGGTTTCTCCCCTTTTTGACAATAATAGACTCGTCCGCTGGACGCTTTCTAATTTTTAGCTATAGCCCTAAGGCAACCGATTGCTTTTAACCACAGGAAACTCGGTTCGACTACCAAGAATCATTGGCATTAAAGCTGTCAGTTATGGACCCTAATAAAACTTAAACTTAACAAACAGAACCAGGGCGTGTCAAACGATTAACGAAAACATTTTGTCGAACAAGTTTAAAATAATTCTCAATTCCAATGGAAATTAATTATTTAATAGCTAATTCACTGTTAGAGAACGGCACTCTTTGATAAGGTGCGTGCACATGAATCATTCCAAAAGTGAGTGAGTACCCAAAATAGGTTAAGTTTACCGATGAGATTAAAAACTATTAATTAAAAAGTTTAATGGAGAATGTTCTTTATGATATAATGTTTAGAGTCTGAAATTGTCGTGGGAAAATAAAAGTGCGTGTGTTGCCAGGTGCGTGCATGTCGTTTACGAACATTCTACACTTCACTGATTTCCCAGCCCAAACCAAGTACCAAGTACAAAGGTGTCCCAAAATAATGTATACGCAATACAATGAGAAAACAGCCAAAGCCTGATTTCATTTTTGATTGGCTTATTTGTTTATTCAGCAGTAAACATAAATAGAACATACAATTTATATTGATAACTTTGTTACTATACTGGTTGGGTTATTCACTGTGACTAAAATATCGATGGTATACTGACAGAAGACATTAAGTCAAAGAAACATCTTCTGAGATAATTGCATTTGAAGCATTTTTTTCAAGGTACTCTCACAAGTACAATGGTTTGTGATTTAAAACGATTTTTTAGTAGATTATAAAGAATATTTTTTCTGGCATACAAATCATAAGATTTGGTATGATGAGTTTTACATAGTCATATCACGCTTCCTGCCACAATATAAAAAAATATGCCTTAACACTGTTTTTTTTCATAACCATTACATCCTATGACAGGGGCGACGAACCTTTTTCTGTTGGAAGGCAGCATTCATTTAACTTAAAATCAAATAAGGCCGCATTTAAGAATATTTTTAAATGAAGGAATACAATGAAATTTATTTTTTTATGTATTTGTTTATTTCCTAACAATTTTTTAAAAATGTATTTGTTTACTTAAGGCTGTAGGTTCATCACCCCTGTCCTATGACATGCGTTTTAATAGTACGTAGAGATTTAAATTGAATTTATTTTGACACTTAAGACAGAGAACCACCAAAAACTGATATAATGCGTCTTGTCAGTATACCCTCGAAACAAGAATAATTCAGCAGCAAAAGTTCGTTTAGTAACACCACAATTAATTATTTAACATATCTTGTTTAAAGTCCATTTAATAAATGGGCAGTTAATATAGAATCTTTCGTCACCACTGACATTTGCAACCAGTTTCGACAACTTTTCGGTAATTCGGCGATATCGTTGCATACGTTATATATTTCATAATCTTTTGACCCATGTTGCATCTCCAATATCACGCGCTGCATTTGCTTGCAGTGCCCGTTGCATCGTTTCGTCAGTCTCAGAATATACAAATCATTAAACGCAGTTTATGAACGCATCAAAAATTCAGCTGCCATGTAACGACCACCATAAAACATAAATATTCTATTCGTTCTTGCTTGGCTCCTTACCATGAAATATATTATGACAAAGCGCTAAAAGTACTCAGTCGCTTATTACAGAGTTTATAAAGGTAAAGTCCCAAAATATTGACTCGCGGTGATGAAACCATTCAATCGATATTGAAACGGACTCGGTAAAATGGGATTGTAAGTGAGTGTGATGAAAAATGATTGATATGTTTTATATGAAGTACGTGTGTTTGGATTATATGTATTGTTTATTGAAAAAAAATAAAGGGTACAATTAATACATAAAAAACTATTCTCTTCTACAACAATTTCATCAGTTTGTTGATAGCTATTACGGGTTCACGCCGTATGTTTAAACTTAATTGAGCTTAGAAATAGCTATCAAGACACTGATAAAATTCTTGTAGAACTGAAGACTTTGTTATTCTTACCCTAATATAATGAATTTCTACCAAGTAAATGCCGATTCAATCGATGGATATAATTAAATGTATTGATTTAATTGACATTTACTTGATATAACTCAATTAATATAAGTTAAAATAAGCAAAGTATTTAGTTATAAGGGAATTTCATCGATTGGTTTATGGCTATTTCAGCTCAAAGCCATCGTCAGAACTATGTTGTAACTTAATTTAGCTTAGCTATATATATCGGTTTTTCGGACAATATATATGAACTCAGTAACTCTAATATCAAAACTTTTATTAAAAAATAAAGTGCTGTATTAAATCGATGAATGGGCTCTATGGTATAATTAAACTGCGATATTGTTATGGAACTCGCGCTCTAATTTTATATGAACTTCGAACCTCGTATAACACGGTTTCGTATTACACGACGTTTTTTTTGTAACCATATGAAAGTGTTATACGAGACCCGAGTGAGATGCATTTTGATGATCTGCGGGTGGAAAGTAAAAACAGCTTTTATCCAAGCGCTACGTCTATGATGAAAAGTGACACTACAGTCATAATTAAATAGCCATAAAATAATAATTTATACGTGAGGAGTCACATTTCTTGTTGGTAGACTGGTTTTGGTTTCATTTCAAATACCACTCTCTACATATTTGAGAGTAGACTTGGTTTCAGTCATTCGTGTAAATTGTAAATGTTAGGAAGGTGTTGTGCATATCATCGCCAAAAAGTAAAATACCACTTGTGACATTTTGGGGGAGTGTAGTTGTGAATGCACTTATTTTCGTATTTTTTCTCTACATGATAGGCAAAGGACATTTGCGAAACAATATATCGTCGTTTCTATTGCAAAATTGTATATCTGTATATACGTATTCGACTTTTTGTATAATATTGCAAAAATCGCTCTTAAGTGAAACACAACTGACAAGTACTATTATTATATACAGACAATAAGTATTATATATATATACATATTCAATATTAATTACTTTGTTCTATTTTTGTTTCAGTTTGATAAAGCTATTTTTTAAACTGTTTTTACGCTCCCTTGAAAAATTGAGATTTTGCAGATACACAACTTTGTAATGGAAACGATAGGTTTGATATTTTATTCCCGCTAAGCGCTTTTGATGCAATAAATTAACATAAATAAAAACGTTAACGCCGGTATTAAATGTACTAAAATAAAAAAGGACTGCGGAAAATGTGAAAAATTAAATTGGCGTTTCGCTGTATTTGTATATGAAAAGGACATCAGTACAATAAAATTCTATAACTTGATTCTGTGACACGCCTTAATATTTTTGCTAACATTTATTTGTTTCTTGGAAGGTTGGAATGATTCAGAACGGCATTCAAACACTTTTAATATCGCAATTCTCAGAATAATTTCTAGCTCACGTTACCTGGCCGACCGGCTTAGGGTAGTTAAGGAGAAAGTGGCCGGTATCCGACGACTTAATTGCCTCTTCTGCCTGACAACAACGACAGCCATTGACAAAAGGGAGGAGCCTACATTGTTTGAAGTTTTAATTATTTTATTTTGGCAGTCAGTCTGTTTTCGGAGGTCTCGGCCGATAGGTGAGCTGGTCGAGGCCTACTTGAATAAATTGTTTTTGTTCGTTTTGAAATTGAATTTAATTTAAATTTAAAATCGTTTGTTGTGTCAATTGTATCATAACTTAAAGGTAAATTTATGTGTTAAGTAAACGTAAATGTAGACTGAATTTTATGTTTTACTGGTAATTTGGTGAATTAAACCACTGCGTCTTCAATAAATAGATAAGAGATTAACCGGATGCAGTAGTGTTTGATTGAGATCCTATACATCCTGGATGGTGATAACCAAGCATTCGCCCCTCTTCGACCGGGCACGCTCATTTGAATGTTCTCATAGAACAGATCGAAAACTTCCATTATAAGCGGTCGACTCCATTGGTGTCACAATGTGGCTACAATCAAATGTTTCGCCCCATGTTTGTTTATTCAAGGTCTGCATCGAGAATAACGCAAACGAAATACAGAAATTTGGTATTCTGCCTGAGCAGCGTGACTAAGCAATTCAAGGACGGCGCGTATTCACTGTACAAATTTTAAATCAACGTTTCAAAATTCCAAATAACGAACGTAATCGTAAATATGTAACTATCGGTATCGTTTTGTAAGGAAATATTAATAAAATACATATTTAACCCCTAACCTGCGAATAACCGCTATAAATAAAGTGACAGTCCCGCCTGTGGCGAGATGACTTGTGTAGCAGTAATGAACACAACTCGAGGATTTCAGCTTCATATCCTTTTGAACTTTTTTTACATCATGTCCGCTTCCAATGATGGCCTCCTAATGGAGGTATCTCAAGGGAATTTTTTCTACGAGAATTGCTTTTGTTACTCAGTTTACTCAACCTACAATCCAAATTAATTGAAAAATTAATAGAAAAATTTCATTCAATCAATTTATGAACCTGTTCGAACCGGTGAGATCTGTACGACGGTGACCACTGGACCACAGAACCAACAAATTGATTCAAAAGCAAACTGAAGATATGCGAAATACTATGCATTTCAATGATTTCAAAAACACAATCGATATTAATTATTGGTCACATACTCGATTAACAAATCCGCCAGAAGGACGCGACGCATGGACGTTGTTTTTTTACGCCAGCAATAGATTAAGCAGACTATTTGTATATGTAGTATATTGGGGCATACACAAAGGGCTTTTTTTTAATAAAATCTTTAATAATTTTTTTATTCCTTTCAGTAAAAGTATGGACTTGGCAGTTGCTTGGTACTCATTACAAAGAGTGGCAAGCAACAAAGATAATATATTCAAATGTATTATTTATCATTTTTTATTGATAAGATGCAAGATAAAGCTATTGAGCCATGTAGGGCTATTAAACTGTAGACATGTGTCTATATTTAGAGGGGTCACGAAATGCCATGTGCGCCGATAGTTGAATATGAAAAAAAAACAGATGACATTTGAATGTAGACTCCATATTTGAAATCTGTTACAATGTAGCATTTGAAAAAGTAACATTTTACCCGTCGTAAATGCTAACTGTCATATTGTTTTCTTTTAAATAAAAACAAAAGTTACTTATTTAATTGAAACATAGATATAATGAGTTTTAATATATTTTGAGGATATAATTCAATTATAATTCAATTATTATTTCAAGGCTTATTTTATTGGCAAGGATGAAACAGGGTCGATTTTAGAGATTTATGGATTTCTGTTCTGAATTCCTTCACACCCATTAGACCCGAAAAATGTAAGTGATTAGTTAACCACTAGCCCTGTTCCAGCCATACTCTCTTCGAAAAATATATCAAAAGAGTAATGAGCAGTTGTCGTAGAAAAAAAATCTGTTAAGATACCTCCATTATGATGCCATATATTCCACATTGGGAGTGGACATGGCAAATATAAAGAAAAAATATCTGCGATAACCAAGAGGGTCACTTTAAATTATCAAATTGATCACTTGGTGGCCCGCGGGTCATAGGTTGCCGATGCCTGCTTTACAATATAGTTTCAGAGAATGTGTTCGAGCGTTCTGTAGACTCTAAAGAGAGCGTTAAACAAGATATTGATACTGAATCTGACATTTCGTATAGGATCGAAGACCAATGCTAACCTTCCAACAAAATGGGCAAAACGGCAAGAGAGTATTATACAGAACATGAATGTGTCTCGAGGGGAAAATAAGTATAGATAAAGAAAAGGATTTTCATGGACAGCGATGTCAAAATAGCCCTAAAGTTGCAAATAAATGTATTATTATATTTATATGGTTTCTGGTTTCACAACTTGTACAAATGGATGTTTTGTGCAAACTGAAATCTATGTTACTTTTACGGTGCTATCTATCAAGGAAAGGCATTAATATTTTAAAAACAAAACATTTGATCTGTACTAGTTCCACATTTTTATAATAATCAGGATCGGTGTCCCACGATTTTCAGGGTCCTACCAGAATCGTGACAAGTTCGGTTGGATTATGATGTGCAATTTTAATGAACAGCCATCGTATAGATAAGGCATGAGCAAACTACGACCACATGCGACTCGTCGCGTATTTTTGTGCAATTCGAGCGCCTCATTAAATCGTTGGTTATTAGTTAACTAGTGCTAAGTGATGCGATGCATTGAACCTCACTACGTTATAATTTACTAAATCAAAGTCAGAGATCGAAAACGGTTTGATTTAAAAATAGGCGGTCAGTATTTAAAGTATGTAGGGAGAATCTGCAAGCACACGGGAAATAGCCCCTGTTTCGTTTTTACAAACATACGATATTATTACACGAGAGAAATGAGTTTTGATAATAGTCATATTGTGACATTATCGTATACTGAAAGCCTTCGATGGATGTGTAATAAAAGGACTTGTATGAATCGTCATGGGATCCATAAAAACCTAGCTAGAGGGCTCAAGAATTCTGTAGTGTAAATGCAAAATCTTCTGGTAAGTATTCATCAAGAGAGTATGCAATGGATATCCTTTGTTTTTGATCAATCTGCAAATGGTTTTTAAGGACAAGCAGGTAAATATTATTTTGTATTTGGCAACCCCCAACTACTCTGACGACATCCTATGGATTGTTAGAAGCGATCTTCGAAGGCGACTGAATCCAACCGGTTGGTAGAAGAAACATGCAGGAGTCAGGTTCCTCTGTCACATCCGCAGCACGTGTCCAAGCCAGGTAAAGACCAACGACGCTTTTTTGTAGCAATGATTGAAAAATTCAAGACGTGAAATTGTTCAGCTGGAAATGCACACGTTAGAGAACGAAACTTTTCGTATGGTGTTGACATTGCCAATCGATAACACCAGTAAAAACAAAAACATATTTTAGTCTATCGATAAAATATTAAATGGAGCATTGCCAAAAGATAATGGAATACAATCGTATTTTTCGTAATTATTAATATGTAATACGTCAAACAAGGCAGCATGTGTGCAACGGAGGCGAAAATATACCGCATGTTATTGCTAAATCATTTTTTCAATAAACCACTAAAAACTGTTGTTCAATTCTGAATGTCGGCGGTGCCAGTTATGTGCGTTCGATTTTTAAAAAATGCGTAAATTTTATCAGACAATTAAAAAACCAAATACATTAAAATTCATCAAACAAAACAGTTTTTACATACAAACAAGTATGAGTCTCGTTGATATTGCTATAGATGTACCAATTTAACTTGACGCTAGCGAGGGTGCCACTGTCACGTTAGGAGTGTTGCCATACTCAACCGGAACTGAAATTTCAATAAATTCCAAAACTGATATTTTAGCGACGGTTATTAAAAGTAGACAAGATATTTATTTTGCATAAAATGGTAATTGTAGAAATTTATTCTAAACTGACAATTCTAGTTCTAAATTTTATGTTACATTCTTTAAAATCTGTGTGATAACGAGCACAGTGTTCATAGTAGAAAATGAAATAGGCGTGGTTTTTAGCACTGAATGTGTTAACAGTCTTTATCAAGTGCTCAAAATATTTTTTTACCTGGATGTGGAGCATATGGACTCCCAATGAAGGTATCTCAACGGAAGTTCTTTAACGAGGGCGGTTGTTACTCCGTTGCTCAACCTCTCTTTTTTTTAAAGAGTTGTAGAAATAGGATAGGGCCAGGACAGTACTTGCGGTTAGTTAATCGCTTTCGCTAAGCCCCGTTTTTATGATCGGATGGGTGGGAGGAAATTTTATTCATCACAAGCTTTCATGCCTTTGAACAAAAATTCAATCCGTTTATAAAACGATCCAAACTGGTATTGGAACCTGTGAGATCCGTAATCGAAGCCAGCGACGTTGACTGTACCATGGACTCGACAATTTTTTTATTAATTCTTATAAAGCAAACACTTGAGCCCAAGATATCCTTAACCGAAGCCAACGAAGTTGACCACTGCACCACGCCCCTGATAAACAAAATAAACCGTGCAAAAAGTGGATAAGGTGTCTTAACATTGAAGTATTCAATGAACATGTTTTAACATAATTGTGTTATGGACATTTTCTCTAAAACCGCGTTCACTTATGTGATATTTAAAAATAATCCACAGCCACACTTATAATCATAAAAAATCCATTTCTAAATAAATAATTTATACACATAATAAACGAGTTGTTTCATTTCGCAAAAATTCTGCAGTCACTAAAAGTAAGATAAATAAAACCGAAAATTTATAACGTGGAGTATGATTTCGATAAAATAAATTCTTTTTGCCACAATCGTATAATTTACAAGAGGCGATTAAAAAACGAAATCGAACAGGGGATAACCATAAACAAGCTCGGAGATTAAATTAACAGTATAGTCAATAAATATTATTTCGTTTATATACTGGCAATACATTTTTATATTACTGTATACTCGGTTGATTGCGATTCGTTAATTTATCTGGTAGTTAAGAATAAATCATTCCATTATGGCAATAAAAGATGAAAGCAGTAAATGTCGAATTCCAAAACCACATATTTAATGTTTTGCAATATAACACAATAAATGTACAAGTATTATTCTACAAGAGTCGGTTCAAATTAAATATGGATAGCTTGAAATAATATATCCTTGTGGTGGAGAAAAGGTTGAGAAGACATTTTTGAGACTTTCTGTTTGAGAGCGTATGTATATTTTCAATAAGGTTAAAATTATAGTGCGCATTTTTGGTTTGGCCTGCTCAGCTGTTGGATATTCCGTGCAGAAAACTTCTCGTCTAAGAGCAAGGATCATCAAACATTGTTTCATCATTCCCCCTTTCACCAATGTTCAGAATATTTTTCCCCCTTCCCAAAATTGTCTAACTGTAACTCAAAAGGTTCTTTCCAAATATGCATATATCGACACTACCTACGTATAATCACGTAAGTGCAAAATATATGTCTTTTGCATTTTTGTTGTCTACGTACTCAGTTCTATGAGTAGGCATCAAAACAACAGGGACAATTATATTTAAAATAGTAGCACTGTCTCCATTTTAAAGAAGATAAACATTGATATATGACATTGTAGTCGTTACGTTACGAAATGGTCTATTGAAAAATGTCATTTTGGTAGATACGGGATTATACATCATTAATAAACGGCACCAATTTCCCCTTGTAACTCTCAAATTTATCCCACTGAATTCCCCACTTGTTGGGAATCGCTGTCTTAGAAGGAATATTGGTTGTGGCATTAAATGAAACGTATAAATACCACTTAAAACACTACAACATAAATTTAATTATGTCAGTTGAAAATTAACAAATTTATAATCCATCGCATTAAATTTAAAATTGGTTTAATGTTTGCTTAATTTGTATGTAACATGTTTAGTTTGGTAAATCAAAAATAAGCAAAATATCTTAAGTCACAAGTATAATATATCCCATACGAAAACTAAGAACGAGGTCAGTTGCATAGTCATAAATAAAAAAATGTGGGAACAGAATATAATACGATTAACCTAACTGGTTAATTCAGGTAAAACAATGCAATTGCACACGATTCTCAATCATAAAGAAAGAACCTCGTGAACCAGACAATACAAATTACAAGATATTAACAGGATTGCAACGGAATTTCATAAATATGCATCATTAGAATGCAGTTATATACGTACGCTCATTGTAACAAGACCGAATTACGTTAAGTAATTGAAAATTTGCCTTGAATAGTTAATATAATATATTGTTTGAATAGAATTGCTACATAGTTACTCTAATATAATTAAATGAAGATATGTCTGCAGATAGTAACCAGGCGCATTGAATGCATGGGCGACCTGCTTCACTGCACACATAGCCTCATGTTAGACGTTAGAGTACTCAACGTCGTACCCACCAACACCCGCTACGGCTTCACATCATTTTACAGTATGTATTCCACAGCGCAACAACAGTATTTGTGTTATAATATTTTATTATAATGTCCGAGGAAAAAAATTCGAAAGATTTGATCGCGTCCACTGAAGTGTCCAGTGTGAAGTTTTTAAAAAATGAAAAGCTTTTACTAGTCGATATCTAGCCGCTCTCCATAGGACGCCGCGAACTCTTTGAATGCCTTGTAATTGTCCCTATATGCAACCAAGTTGGTAAATCGAATGTGAGTTTCAGAGGTTGTCCAAACAAACGTAATGAGCAGTTAGTATTTGTTTACCTTTCGACATTCTCGATACGGAGGTTACTTTGTGGAAATTAAATTTTAATATAAATATAAAATTGATAACTTGATTGTGAGACAGGTTTCGCCTCTTTGAGAAGCATCTTCACACTAACGGTATCGTTCGGTTTTTTATTTATGAGGTAAACATTGATGCTATTTTTTAACTAATAAACTACAAAAAATAATGACGAGGTAAGATTACTTCTTTTTCATGAACAGGGGGAGGGTATTAGACACAAAGAATATTAGTACTAATTACCATAACACTACCAATTACAAAATTGATCAGTAGTGTTTGGAGATGAAAATTTCATTGGAAATATTTTCTTTTTCATTGCAATGACAAAGTAGCAATTTGAATTTTATATTCTAATATTCTATTCCAAATCAGAATGTGAAATATTTTCAATGAATATGCTGAAAAAAGTTTCAAATTCCATTATGCCATCCTCGATATAAAAACACGACAAGGCCTTTCCTTTTCAATGGGTACAGAAAATCGGCATCTGCAGTATTCCCAGCCGGGTCAAATTACAAAAATTGCTGACATTGTCAATTAAACATATGATACGAGATCCAGGGTATGGGTGTTGGCAAACATCTCCTCACTTCGACTGACTTTGATATCATATTATATTCTTTTATTGTGGCTTGATTTTTTATTTCATAATAGTAGTTATTGATATGTAAGAGGTCCTTAACATTTTAATCGTGGACTATTTAATTTCGTTTGCAAATTCGTGTCATATTTCTTGAACCAATTGTTAATATACCTTGTAATAACTAACATTAATTTTATACAGCCTTGTTATGATTTATATTCTATCAGTTGATAATGTTCGCGATGAGCGAAACCTGTTCTGATCATTATAAACATGTGGAAGTAGTAAAAAACAAATTGTGTTGTATTTTAAAATTGCAATTATTATATTTGTTTGCGTTTATGCAAAGTCATTTGAGATATACAATATTGGCATTTTCCCTCCACAAAACTAACGAATAAAATAATAAATAAATAGTTTTTTCCTTAATCCCTTATAATAGGGGAAGTTATTCAAAGGGCCTTTGTTAGTTTTTTTACACCCTCTTTGAAACGCAATTGACTGAATTATAAACAGAATGCGGGAAGGTTTTGTTTTCACCCTCCATAAATGGCCACTCACTTTTAATTGTTTATGCTCTTCGCTATTGTTACAATATTTAGTAGCGTAAAATATTTCGCACCACCAAAAGTAAGCCGCTACAATCAAAGATATTTCAAACCCAGAAAATCAACTTTGAACTTTTTACTCTTCACATTATGGTACACGATGTGAAATTTCTAAATATATTTAAAGAATGTAGATATCTCAGTCCCAAAATCTAACTCAAAAAGCATAATTCTGAGGTAATAAAGAAATAAGATTTAGGGCAGGTTTCAATTTTACATTTGTTTTTTGAAGATTTAATTGAAATTCAAGAATTACCCAAAAATATATTTAAATATTATAAATACAACTTCATTTTTTGTAATGTTAATAATACGAGTTTTTGTAAAGTTTTCGTAGTTGTCGTAGTTTGGATCTAAAGTAATAATCACAAATATAATTCTAAAATAACTACAGATTACCAATTGTTTCATTTTGGAACTGATAGACATCGCTATTTTAGGCATTTCGTTATACTTAATTTAAAATTGCAATTTTTTGACTTGTTATACTTTGGAACTAAGGTATCTACATATATAATATATATATAGTGTTGTTCTACATTAAAAGAAATAGTGGAAATATAGGGTAACAATGAATGGTGAGGAAGGAACCTAACTCACCCTCACATTAGAAATAAATAACCTTGCCATAAAGTTAGTCTGACGTTGCTTCTTAAAGAAGCAAAACACGTGTCAAACCTAGTGACACATCCAGTGGAATAGCGAAGTTATCAATTGTATTAATTCCACATTTTTTATAACGATCAAGACCGGTTTCACTTAGCGTGAGCATTACATTCCCACCAAGAACACCTTAACAGTAATAAATTATAGTTTTTATTAAATGCAAGTGATTCCCGTAGAATGACGGTGACCCTAAAACTGTTAAACATTTTTGAATCAGTAAAAATGAATATTGCCTTTCTTATATGTATCCTGTTTTTTAACCATCATTTGAGAGTTTAACTCATTTAATTAATTAAAAATATACACCCGAGACATCCATAGCCGAAGCCAACGACGTTGACCAGTGCACCGCGGACGAGGTACGGAGAGTTTTTATAAATTGATTTTTCAATCGATTTGTGGATTTCTGTTCGTAGGCGTCCAGAATTAGATTCCTTCATAAACGGGGCGCAGCGAGAGCGATTAGCTAATCACTAGTCGTGCCCGCCCTATCCATCTACCTCTACTACCCCTACTCTCTTCGAAAAAAAGAGGTTGAGTAACTGAGTACTAAGCCGTTTTTATATGTATCCAATTCTTGAACCAGCATTTGAGAGAATAATTCATTTAATTTATTAATAAATATAAAACCATAATCACGATAACTATTAAGCAAAACGAAAAATAACATTAAAAATAATTGAAAAACACAGTGAAAACATTAAAACTTAATTAAGAGTTACCAAAAAATAAAGAGGCCCGCCCCGCCCCAACGTGCGAAAGTAAATAATTAAATTGCGCACCCTTTGTGATATATTTCAATTAGTTGCTCTACAGCAAAATAACATTTAATTACAAAAGCAAAACAGATTTCTGCTAAGTTTAATTATCATCATGACAGAATCCTTCAGTTTACCCGTCAGTCTACATTCGCGCAGAGTGGATTTAATTTCAAGCCTGTCAAATCATAATGCATGAATTATTAATTTATAATGCGAATATTCTGTACAGAGAAAAGTGAAAATAAAATGCGAGAACAATTCTTTGAATTAAAATACCAAGAAAGTCAATATTGCGGGAAAATTAATAAACCTATGCGGTTGAGTGCTGCGGTCCCGGGCTGGATCCCTACGAAGAGCTTTACATTTATGAACCTCTCTTACTAGTTTTCGATTTATGAGAAAACCGGTATTTGTCTTTTTACAAAATTATCAAAATAAAGTTGACCTAAAACGTTTAGTTAAATTACCGGTTCTTATTATCTGTCTTATAATTTATTTATATAAATGATATTAGTGAAATCAGAACTTGTTTTCTTTGGCATATTATTAAAATATTATTCGAAATTACTTGATATATTTAATTAAAAACTAACATTTACCGTTTTCAGGGCCGAAATCGAAAAATGATATTAGGTAATTATAGTAAATGCAGATTAAAATGTATTCTCGAGTGGATTTTTATAAGTACGTCGTAACGCGTTTACTAAACATATTATTTATTCATCAGCAATTTAATTTCAATATACAATCTGTACCTTGGAGGTAAACTACAGTATGTCAAATATGACACTTTTTCACTATGGCTGTTTGAATTTTTTTCATGAAGTTTTTGTTAGAATACTACAATTTGTCATGGTTCTTGATTTAATCATATTTGAGGTGTTTTTATGAGATGATTTTAAAAATTATTCACTTGTAATATTAATATTCCTTATTGTCACTGTTTATTATGAAAATGTACACTAAATGTATCATTGAGACATGACCTTCGGTGTGATAAAAACAAATTAATTAAATTTAAGACATCGACTGAGGGTGCTTGATGGAATTTCAATATTAAATTTGGATTATTGAGGTTTTGTACACTTCCATGTATTTTGTCACTAACGACCCGGGTTTCGCCTTTCGGCATCTTCAGGCATTCGAGCACACGAATGGACTCGAGTCCATTCGTGTGCTCGAATGCCTGAAGATGCCGAAAGGCGAAACCCGGGTCGTTAGTGACAAAATACATGGAAGTGTACAAAACCTCAATAATCCAAATTTAAATTAATTAAAAACAAAAAACAAAAGTTGATGTGATTTTATACAATATCTAAGGGAAATTTAAAAGAAAATGCATTTCACCTTGGTGTTATATCTTTTGCAATAATATATAAACATTTTAATATGCCTTACGTATTCTTTTCTAGCAGGGTTACTACTTACTACGTAGTCGAGTAGGTATATCAGTGGAAAGAGCGTCGCGAGGTATATTACAATATGACGATATCAAAATTTTACAAATATTGACGAAATGTAGTTTACCTCCAAGACTTTAGATATTTAAGTTAGGCGTTATTATGGAATGATGGCGGACTGTATCAATAGTAATAATAATCACGCGTAGACTAAAAATCGTTACAGGTTTGATTCTAAAGGATACGACAGAAGAATGTATATCAGTTAATAATTTTCATTGGACCGATCGGTCGCGAATTCTTGATGGCGAATAGGGCAAATTACCAGGCCTTGATACAAATCGCTGTGTCATACGAAGAGCGAGGAGACCACAACTCATAGAGCTTCTCGTTTATCTGGAGAGATTGATTCTCTGCTCACTTAAGCGCACGTCTTGGGCAGGCTTGGGCAGTTGAAAAAAAAACTGTTGATACGCTTAACGTTTGTTATACCACTGGATACTGCCGTATAAAATTAACGGATGGGACAGCAGAGGTGGATGGAAGAGGGCAAGTGAGGAATGTCAAATAATATTTTCGAAGGATTCGGCGGAAAATCTATTTTGAATATTAAATTAATGTTAATGGAATGATTATTTCCCTTGCTGTGTAGTATAGTATGACATGTGTTGCAACCTCTTTGTGAAACATCTTCAGATTCACTCTATGGTATGATTTTTAACTAAACCGTACACATTAATTCTAATTTTTGACAGTCCCCCTGCCCTACAAAAATATAGGTAATTCGCAATGTTTGTATCTTCCCTTTCTACGCTCTCAGTAAAATGACAGATGCAAATCACTAATAATCCTTTAGAAAATATTTAAATTTCACTAATACAATTAAAAAAATCGTACGAGATAAATTCGGTGAGATCAACTCAAGACGAAATGACACATACACATGTCCAAGAACTCAAATTTAAATTGAAAAATCTTATTTTGATATTGACCTTACCGAGATTTGAACCCAGACACGAATGATTGCTAAGGCAAAAGCTCTTACCCATATACCACAGAGGCTAACTATTATAGTTTTCCATTGATTGAATCTATTTTTGGTTCTCGAAAATACCGGTAAAATATTTTGACGACCCTAACACCTACTGCAAGACACAATTCAAACAAATTGCGCCGTAGGCAGGTGATTTTCCAATTCTCCAATTTAGCCCAGCGTGTAACTGGACAGCCGCAATCTGAACTAATAATTGTTAATTGTAGTGCCACGTGGGGAGTAGAAGCTGTGCCAAGACCTGACCCCGCAATCAGCAGGGCATGACACCGAGCACAATAGATACAAAAAGACCGTCAAGGTCGCGCCAATAACCGAAAGAGGCCGTAAATCGCCCGACTCAAGCAGCGCAATTGAAGAATTATTGTGGGATCGGAAACAGAATTGGACGTGGGTCAAAGAGACATTACCTTTGTTATAATATAATGATATATCATGCAATTGTGTTGGCCTACCCAATAGAAAATCTTTCTATGCCTTTACTTACGGTAAAGATGAATAGTTTTTTTGTTGCTAAACATATCCGGATCCGGGTCCGTGGTCCAGCGGTCAACGTCGTCAACTTACATTACCATAAAGTGATCTAGAGCAGCGGCCGCCATCCGGTGGTCCGCAAAAACATTAACAGTAACGTAATTGCAGGGTCTCTGGCCGACGCCGTTGGCTTCAGTTACGGATCTCACGGGTTCGAATCCCAGTAGGTTTAGTTTCATAAGTAGTTTTTCAATAAATTTATGGATTTCTGTTCGAAGGGATGAATATTTGTTTAAAAGTTCCCTCCAACCAATCTGATCCTAAAACCGGGACCTAGTGAGAGCAATAAGCTAATCACTAGTCCTGTCCTAGCCCTATCCTTCAAAAAGAGAGTTTGAGAAACTTAGAGTAGAAAAACGTCTGTCGAGATACCTTCATTAGGATGCCATATGCTCCACATTGCGATCGGGTGTGGTTGGAAAGAAAATATTGCGAACCAAATTAATTTAATTGGTCGCGATTAATACTTATTTGTTTTCTTCATATCTATTTACGTAATACCGGTATTAATATATTTGTCCGGTATTGTACTCGATAGTAAGTATGTATATCAGTACGTATTCAGAGAGCGTCCGTATTTTACCTTTAACTTTCCTTTTTTCGTATTCCCCACAGACCTAGAAAAAGCACGTATTTTTTTTTAATCTTAATGGATTCTCCTCTTTTTGTGGAAAGACTCATTCTACTCTAAGAGATACGATTTCACAGAGAATCTTTCGTCTTTGTGCGAGATTTAGAGAAAACAAATGAACGCTAATGGTTTAATCTTAAGCCTGGTATAACAATAGTATCTCTAGGCTAAGGTTTAAAGCGTAAATTGATAGGTCGGTATGTAAATTAAGCTGAACTTAAAGCGGGCTTAAGTGTCTAATGATAACAAAGACGTGAAGAATAACGCGTAAGTTATATTGAGAAATTTGAATATAAATAAGAGGGAAAGTGAAACATAAATTATTGGAGAAAAAAAATAAACAAAAGACGTTCATAGCGTTTAAATAAAAGAAGACTTACACCGAAATATGAAAAGTATATTAATACACAACTGAATGAAAAATAATAATATAAGCGAGTCGCTCATTTCCAAAGTTCACCTTGTCTATTCTGTTTTGTTTTGCGATATTCACAAAAAACGTGTATGGAACCTTTAAATTGAAAAAATACCATTTGTTTTAATGAACCAAATTGAAATAAATATAAACTTGAGCATATCATAAATATCATACACCGTTTTTGAAATATTTGACTTATGAATATATGAACTTTTGGTACTGTTTTTTTATACTTGATGCACTTTGGAAATGGTTTTTATGGAAAAGTGATATTTTCTATGGGACAAGGTGAGTTATGGTGTGATATTTTAAGTGTATTTTTAAGGGCGATGAAATAAAATAATAAACAATGAATTAATTTCTTGACGACTATTCATGTTTAAAGTCACAATATGTTGCTGAAAATATAACAGGCGACCTGATATTTGAAAATGGCTACCAGATAGAAAAGAACAATTTTGACATTGGATACTGTTTTCAAACCTTTATATCGACTGCAAAAGACTACTTATGAATTTGTTCACATAATAGGTATGTGCCCCTTTGAATAGGCAAAAAGATTGCATATTCAGTGAATTTTTGGTCAAAACTGGACAAGATGAACTTTGGAAATGGACGACACAAATGTATATTTTAAATACTATATAACAATAAATAAAAACATTGTATGATCCGTGGTGCAGCCAACGACGTATGATATGGTTACAGATATCACAGGTTCGAATCCCAGTTTGGACAGTTTCATAAATTGATTTTTAGTTCGAATTATGGATTTTGCTTCGAATGCATGGAAGTTTGTGATGTCTAAAATTCCCTCACACTCATCCGATCATAAAAACGATGTGTAGCGGAAACGCCTCGCTAACTAAATACTAATCCAGTCCTAGCCCTAACCTTCATTCCCTACTCTCTACGAAAAAGAAAGGTTGAGCAACTGAGTAACATGGTTAAAAAAAATCTGTGTCAATTTTTGAGCAGAAAGAATGTGAATTATCCAATAAAGTTATGTGAAAAACTCTTCTGTTCGAAAAGATAATCTGCTTCTTTATTCTTTTCTTTCATTAGAAAATATTCTTTTTACTACATTGTCTTCAGTTTTTCCAGAGCCAGCTGTTTCTTTTTATTTCTCATTTCATATTACAGTCTTCCAAACATTCACGCATTTACCCTTTAAGCAATGGACCAAAAAAGAGGGATGAGGCGTCCGTTGGTACCGCGGTCAGCAAAATGTCTACCCACGCAACGTAGTTTCGGTAAACACAATTCACTGGAGGGGAGGTCGTCCTCCATTCTGGGAAAGAATTGGCAACCCTAACAAAATTATGACGATCATGCATAGGCACTAGGGCATCCAATCTTGAACCCTTTTTATGATCCCGGGATTGATGATTAAGAGAAATGTCATGTATTAAATTGTATACTTAATTTTAAGACATCGACTGAGGGTGCTTGATGGAATTTCAACATCAAATTTGAATTGTTGAGATTTTGTACATTTCCATGTCTTTGTCACTAACGACCCAGGTTTCGCCTTTCTTGCGAGAATTCGTTAGGAAAATTACTTATTGGCAATAAAGGTAGAATCCACTTTAAGAAAAAATCTGGCATTTGTAAATTACAATGTAGTGATTGCCAACATTTCTATGTGGGTAAAACCACATGTACATTAGATATAAGAGTATCAGAACATTTAGCCACTTTTAGATAAAAAAAAAGATACATCAACATATGCAAATCACTTGTTATTGGAGAACCATACCTTCAATGCGGATGATGGGGTTGAAATGTTGCATCAAAACATGGGGGATCATAAATTATTTTATCAAGAAATTTTGAAAATCAATAGAGCCCAGTTAAAGTCCTTACCAATTTTGAACGAATGACTGAATCGTCTAAACTCCTCTCTATTGTACCCTGTTCGTGAGATGAGTCCGTAAAAAAAATAAACATAAATTAACAATCAAAATAATGAATTTCCCATATTAATACATCGGTCCATGGTCACCTTGGCAGAGCCCATTAGTTGAAATTGGGTAGGCAGTTCTTCGAATCGCATTAAGAAACCCTCTCTTTTCACCCGTAATGCGTTTGTTGTGACTATTCCAGATGTTAATTTCTTAGACTCAAGGATAAGATTTGTCGTATTTTATCTTGTATATAATTTTACACGACCCATTATTATTCAGTGTGAATCGTGCCCAGAACTTTCATCGGATCTTCTCGCGCGCAAAGTCAAGAAAAAAATACGTTGTAATGTGTCAAGCGCATCAGTTTTTGGGAACTTCGGATGACTTTTTAGAAAGTGGCGAGACCCTTCCTAGGTCGTGTTCTACCCTTACAGAAGCAAGGAGGCGTGTTACTGTTGCAGGAATTACGTTTTCTTTCGGCAGTCGCCCGCCGTGAGGGGGCCGTAGGCGCTGACCGTCAAGCTAACCTTTGCAATCGCGTAACGTTTTCGCGGGCTTAATTTTTTTAAATGTCGATTGTGTTTTTTTTGTATTTGTTTTTATTTTAAATTATAAACTATGTACATGTAACAACTAACTGAAATACATAGTGATTTGACTAAGCGACGAGCTTGTTTGAGTGTACCTGAGAGACCTCCCCATCATCATCAGCTCGCCGGACGAAAGTCTTACTCACAAATTCTTGTAAACTGTTTACTTGTGTCAGTTCGAGTTCACTCGTGCGCTCGAATGCCTGAAGATGTCAAAGGCGAAACCCAGGTAGTTTGTAACAAAATACACGGAAATGTAAAAAATCTCAACAATTCAATTTTGTATACTTAAAATTAAATTTGTATCCACTATTGCTTCAATTGGAATGAACGTATGATTTTATATATTTTGTTGGGTATGGAAAAGGTTTTTTTATTTAATGAGAAAATTTTACTTATAGAAGAAATTGATTTTTTAATAAAATATTGCAAATGAAAACAGTAAAAAATATCGTTGTCAAAATTATCTGTTTCTGTCTTCGACAGTTACGAAAAATGAGAAAGAGGGAGGCCAAAATACATGTATTTTTTAATTAGGTAGGTATTATAAAAAAATGTGTGGTATTTAATTTTAAATATGAACATATTTTTTAAAATTTACAGCGAATCCCGAAATTTATCCCGGATCACAGGATTGGAAACCCTAATAAGCACACATACAAATGAAATAAGAATAATAAATAGCATTGTGATAAAGTTACTAAGGTAACCTTTATCAACCGTATGTCCATTAGCTTTGCGAATATGACCTACACCATCATTTGTTTTTGATATAGAAGGATTGCTGTCATTTATTTTAACCTTGAAACGTATCGATTTGTTATTTTCTGACGTGTATAATTTTGTGGTAGTTTTGAATCGATAATGAAAAAAGTGTAATTGATTTAGATAAATCACCATTGAATTTTCCGCGTTTAATGTCACACGTTAAACAATTTATTGTATGTAGTACATATTATGTATGTATGTTAAAATAACTTTTAAAGAGCTGTGTTTTGCTAGACGATAGAGCAAAAGGCATACTTTTTAGTAAATAAATCAGCATAGGACACCGTTCTGTTGCAATAATACACCACGAAGGCCTAGGGCCTTGGGGGTAAGAACTCCGCAAATCGATCGGAAAGTCCCAAAATAAATCGCTGACGACGTCATATATCAGGGGCTTATTCTTTAAATTTAGGATCTTGAGCAACGTTCCGTCTAAACGCGCATCAGTTGTAGAACTCCTTCGCACTCATCTCGGGTTAATGCGCACTCCAATACAAAATATGTAATATACCAAATAGTATAAATGGCAGGACCGTGGTGTAATGGTCAACGTCGTTGGCTTCGGTTACGGATGTCTCGGGTTCAAATCCCTGTACGAACAGTTCCGTAAATTGATTTTTCAGCCGATTAATGTGTTTTGGTTCGAAGGCATAGATGTTTGTGATGTCTAAAATTCCGTCCCACCCATCTGATCCTAAAAATGGGGAGTAGCGAGGGCGACTAGCTAACCACTTGTCTTGTCGTAGTCCTTTCCTTCTATCCCTACTCTTTTCAGAGTTTAGGAAATTGGTTAACAATAAGTTCTCGTAGAAAAACTTCGGTTGAGATACCTCCATTAGGAGGGCATATGCTCCACATTGTGAGCGGACATGGTAAAAAAGGGTTCTTCCGTGTATATCCATGATGAATACCGACCACTAGGTTACTAAGCATTGATCTTGGCTATGAGTCTTTTTAATGTATTTTCTTTTCGCGTTGATATCTGATGACATTGTATAACTGTGGGAAACTGACTTGTTGTCAAACACTCATTATCAACGATTAAACAGGTACAATACTGCAGATAGGACTTTGAAAATTAATAGCAAGAGAGCATGCGTAGTCAAGTTTTGGGTAAGAAGACAATGTCAATAAAAATTGCAAACTCTTATATGTATGATTTATTATTTTTTTGTGATTCCAGAGTAAAAAAAACCACTCGGCTTATAAAATTTAGACACTGTTTTCCTGGAGGTCAGCATGGTAAATAATTTGCGAACGCCAGCACCTGTCGCGAAGCGAAAAAAACACAAACAAAAGCAACGCAAAAATTGAAACAAAACAGCGTCGGTTAACGCAATATAATCATTAGGAAGGGGAAACGTGTGAACGTACTTAACAACACCTGTGTGTTGTCGTTTTTTTATCAGGTAATTTATCACGATTACTTACATCATACGTAAAAAAACGACCGAGTTACGCAGTTACTAAGACTTGAAGTAATAACAGAATGTAATTGAGCAAAAAGCGTCCGGGAGACTAACAATGTTCACACTATAGAAATCGTACGAAGATAATATTACATCAGTTTTAAGGTGTTAACTGTCAATTCTTGGTGGAAAGACATTATATTTTAAAAAATAAAACACAATTCATTTGTACTACTTCCACATATTTATAATGATCAGGACCGGTTTCGCTCATCACGAGCATTATCAACTGATAAAAATACAAACATAACAGGCTTATTTATATAAAAATGAAGGTATATAAAACTGATGGTTCATGAACTGAGACAAGAAAATACTGATTAACAAACAAATTATACATAAATCAAATGAAAGAGTCTACAATTAAAATGTTATGGACCTCTTGTAAATCATTAATACTAATCTGAAATCACAAATTTAGCTACATTGAAAGTCCATTTAGCTGAACAAAATTTTTAATGACGTTACTAATATAATATACAATAATGAATCAGGGAAATTATAAGAAAAAATTAAGGAACCATTTAAAAATAATCAAATATTAAGTATGTACTTAATATGAATAATAAAAAAAAAATACTAATAATATTACATATATATTTTTTTTACCATGTCCGCTACCAACGTCCCGCAAATGACCTCATAAAGGAGGTATCTCAACAGAAGTTTTGTTGTTCAAAATCTGAATAGAGTAGGGATAGGACTAGGACAGGACAAGCGGTTAGCTAGTCGCTTTCGCTACTCCCCATTTTTAGGATCGTATAGGTGGGAGAGTATTTTAGACATCACAAACATCCATGCCTTGAATCCATAAATCGATTGAAAAAATAATTTCACGAAACTGTCCGTACCGGGATTTGAACCCAATCGGCGAGAAGACGACCGCTAAACCAATCGAATAAATGTCACGAGAGGTGCGACGGGATCGCAGGGACTAGCATCTGGTTTGAGTCGTATTTGTAATTTGCATAATATTGAATGTCAGTAATTAACCCGTAAATTCTTGTCACAGCTCTTGAACTAATTGTTTAGTATACCTTGTTAAGATTTATAAACATGCGGAAGTACTACAAAACAAAACGTGTTTTATGTTTACAATATAATGCCTTTCTACCAAGAATTGACAGTTTACACCTTATTTGATTATTAGATGATTCTTTGCTTGATATTCAGGAAAAGTTACTACTTTTTTCACTAAAGAAAAAAATCAACTCTCAAAAGACTGAATTAGTGCACATTACCACACGTGGATAAATTGTTTTATCGTATTTTTTCTCTTCTGTGTCGAGTGGTCTTTATTAAGATAAAAAATATAGTATATTTGTCTTGATTTATCTGTGTTTTCGTAATGCAACACACACATACACTTTTTCTGTCACCGCATAAGTAAAGAGAGAGAGTGTGTGCAATAGCAAGTATAAGATTTTTAACGAAAACACACACACACACACACTCTCAATCAGCTCATCTTTCACATCAAGCGTATTGAACGAATTGTTGACAGGTGATATACCAATTGGGAATATGGAGCAATGTGGAGCATATATACTCCTAATGGAGTTTATCTGAACCCCTTTATCTGTAGTTTTTCTACGAGAACTGCTTGTTAGCTCAGTTGCTTTACCTTTCTTTCGAAGAGAGTAGGAATAGGGCTAGGTCAGAACTAATGATTACTTGATCGCTCTTAGCATCGTTTTTAGCATCGGATGGGCGGGAGCGAACTATAGACATCACATACATGCATGCCTTCGAACAGAAATCCACAGATCGATTGAAAAATCAAATATGTAAAACTGTCCGTGCTGGGATTCGATCCCGAGAGCACCGCAAAAAACGGAGCTAACAACATTGACCACTTGACCAATAATAAAAATCCAGCCGAGAGTACAATGAGCAGGTTGAACTCTGTGTCTGGCTGGTGTAAACAGGCAATCGTCTCTCAAACTCCAAAATATACGTAAATAGCAACACTAGTACTATTGATGTTATTTCTACAATTTTTATTGTAAAAATCATTCGTGCTTGGTAGTTGAAAAATAATATGAATAACTAAGTGTGTGTCTGTCACTGAAGGGTTTATAATAAATGAAATAGTCTTTTTCTAGAAAAATAAACTTTCTAAATATGCGAAAGGTTAGAAAAAGTTGTGAGAGTCGTTTGCGCGAACGGAAACTGAGTAGTGCTACGATAGAAAATTCACCCGGGAAAGCCGCTTGTCAGTAATGGGCTGCTACGTGTAAATGACTTGTGACGTAGAAGAGTCGTAGGCGCGTAGAGTAACGTGCATCAATTATGTGGGGGCGGATGTAAGCGCGTCCGTACCTCTCGCGTAGCACATGCTAATAGTATTCAAACAAATTCTAGGGAAAAACGATTTTTCTACAGATTGTAACTTAAATCTGACAGAATGGAAAAATATGACGCAGCTGTGTTTCAATAAAAATAGAATTTATATAACAACCGTGTACGTCAACCTTTTTACTGGACGGGCACTCAAAATGGCTGGATAATGACAAAGTAATACATCTTGATCTTAATTTTGCTAGATTTTTTGCGAGGGAAACAAGTCTTATTCACCGCGGTCACCTTAAAAATGCTTCTGATTGCCGACCGCTGCTGTATACATTCAATAATCTTGAGACTATGGACTCTTTCTGAATATTTCAACGTAAGCTATTTTTTACACGAACTCTTTTTACGGCGAGAGTGAGAATAGAAGGATACGGCTAGGTAAGAACTAGTAGCTAGCAAACTGCTCTACAGCGCGTGTTTTGGATAGCTTGGAAGGAATATTAACATCATAGACATCAATGCTTTTGAAGACAAACGCAAAAATTGAATAAAACATCAATTAATGAACGAGTCTTTACGTGGCATTCGATCCCGCGCAAACCAATAAAGCGAACGCCCAAGGGCTCTGACCTTTCTGCTACATGAACGAAAATATATTTAAATAGTAAATGTTAAATTGAATGTGAAAAATATTGGATAGTATTTATGAAATTAAAAAAATTATAAATCAGCTGGCAATTTTAAAACTTAGTAACTGTTTATTTTATTAACTGCGTTTCTGTGAAACTCTGTTGTTATAATAAGCCTTAATACATAAACTGTTGTTGAAGCTGTGTGTGAAATCAGTGCAAGCTAGAGGTTCGGGCGAGTAAAGAAAATTCAGATTCGGCCTCGGGCAGGGCCCGGATAGGGAAATTAAATTTTAGAAAAATATTTTGGATCATGATTGGGTCATGGGTCAGCCATAAAGCAATACTATTCATAACTTAAATAATTTATTTCACATGTGTTTTGAATATCGTTGGAAATGTGGAAATAATTATGTAATTATATTGTTTGAAAAGTATAAATGAATTTACATATCGAAGAAAATCGTGCTTTTTTCGGGCTGAGAAAAATAAATCTGGGTTTCGGGTCGGCTTCGGGTAACAAGTGTGATATTGAGACTCGGGCTCGGGCCGGACCTGAAGATATCGGGCTCGGACAGGGTAATTTTATAAAATTTCGACTCGTGCAGACCTCTAGTGCAAGTATAGTGAACTCAATAGTAGGACATCCATAAATATGTTTTTTGATCATCCCGAAGATTTTGCGTTAATACACTTGCTAGGTTTTGAAATTGCAAAGCTGTAGTGGGCATCGACATAATTATAGCATGCGGCAAGAAATAAAAATACACCAAAACATTATGATCCATATAAATTAACGTATTTGTTGTCATTATCATATTGTGTAATAGAGTTGATTAAAACAATAAAGAAATAGTAAAGTTATATATATATAATAGTATAGATTTCAGACACGGGTAACGCTCCAAAACAGGTATAAAATACAAACAAACAGTTAATTAAAGTTTTTATCTAGAATAAATTCCAATCGAAAATCTGCGGTTTGTGGAATGAAAACCAAAACCGGAAATCGTAATAAGAACACAGCGGTTTTAATTTTGACGACCGGAGTTATTTATCTATGGTGTCTGACCAGCGTTAGGCGACCTGCGGCCGGATTGCGCACAATTCGTTTAGTTTTTGATTAGGAAATAAATAATTCATAGCATTGATATTCATTTCGTATAAATATATTACATCTTTCTTGTGTCCAACTCTTTTTCGTGATTCAACATAAGCGGGGAATACTTTTGGTAGGTGATAGCAATGGCATACAACGGATAAACTTTGTGATATAAATACATGTCTAAATTTTGTTAATCGTCCACTAAGCTGAAAAATGAAATATAATAAAGATTCTTATTCTTACTGATTTGACTGAAGCGTAAACATGGTGCGATTTATTTGCACAAAGACTCTACGACAACCAATAACGAATATTTAAGCAGGTTAATCACCATGCCTTCTTAATCCTTCACACCCCCATTACGGAAAAGACTACCCTTTGACGAGCGCGGGGCAGGACATCAAGATAGTGGATGGCTACAGGTACTTGATGGTACACATCAAGGAAGATGGCAAACCGCGTAAGGAGCTCGCGATCCGATTACCGATATAAGACAGAAAGTCTGAACCGAGTGCCACTTATTTAACGCATACATTCTGACATTGATGCTTTAAGGTTGTAAATCATAGAACCTCATTAAAGCATAGGGTAACTGTATACTGTGCTTGACTTTGTCAGGAACTCGAGGGTAGTAGAGCGGACGGCTCAGCCTCCTATTGCGTTCAAAATAAAATAAAACGAGGATTGATCATGCTTGAACCCAGGATAGTCGGATAGAATCCTGCCAGTCTCTCCTAGCAACTGTTTGTCTGGATTCGGCGCTCTAGAAGGCTGCTGATGACCGTCTATAGGATGTACACCGCGACGCTGGGATGACCTGGAAGGAAGCAAGAATACTGGCGGGGGACAGAGAATCTTGGAGGCACCGTGTAGTGGCCATATGCACCGAGTAGGCAGCGGATATATTATAACGGAAACTAATTTTCCAAAAAGTACTTTGGTATTAACATAATTGAAAAAATCATTCTTATTCAATATAAAATCTGCTTTTTTACGACCATTTACCATTTACGACTTTGCAAATTTTTAAGTGGTAAGCTACATTTTTTACCCATCACGTTTGATTTATACTGAGTCATATTTTAACGGACAAATTTAATTCATTCAAAATAAAAAGAAGAAAAAAAACATTACACAATCTATTGAACTTTTTTAATGACAGATAGCAGTCATTACAGCAGATGTGAGACATGCTAACATATTTTTTAGCATTTTCGTCAGTACTAAAAAAGTCTTTGCACCAAAGCATGATTTCATGCATAATAAAAACATCACTTATCTGCTCCTTTGAAAGGCAGACGTAAATATTATTCTTGAAAAGAAAAGATGTCGTGTCGTATAATAAATAAATTATTCAAAAAAAACAATAGTAGGTATTCGTGGCGGAACATATCAAGGGTATTCTGACAGAAGGCATTAAAACAAGTTCTGTGGTCATCGCATTTAAAGCATTATTTTTTTACCAACTGTACACTTCCATGTGTACACTTCGAACTGTCAGTTCGAGTCCATTCGTGCGCTCGAATGCCTGAAGATGCCGAAAGGCAAAACCCAGGTCGTTAGTGACAAAATACATGGAAGTGTACAAAATCTCAATAATTCAAATTTGACATTGAAATCCCATCAAGCACCCTCAGTCGATGTCTTAAATTATAGTAGTGATTAGTTAATTGTTCTCGCTACGCCCTGTTTTTAGGATCGGATGGTTGGGAGGGAATTTTAGAAATCACAATTCATAGATCAATTGATAAATCAATTTATGAAACTGTCCGTACTAGGATTTATACTCGTGAGATTCGTAACCGAAGTCAATGACGTTGACCACTGCACCACGTACGAGACGAATGTCTGTTTTATAATATACAGGCGGCCCTCGATTTTCACACGTAATTGGTTCCTGAAAATTTGTGCGAATGTTGAATGTGCGAAAGTAAAAAAAACATCAAAAATTGGAATTTTAAAATATTTATTTATCAATACATAATTAAGTTAATTAGGCGTGTTCAAGTGCGAAACATTTTAAGATAAACAAATAAATTAGTAAAACATAACGTATCAACACGCGCCCTAATACAAGGCTAAATCTGTTAATATATTCTTGACCTTCGGCCCCCGCCACTGCGGCTCGGAGCCCCAGTGACGTCACAACGATTCCGAGAAGTTCGCTACTCTAAGCGGCAATGTGAGTGAGCGCGAGCTACCGCGCTCCGTGGAAGCGACTGGTTAGAAGTGAAAAAAATTACATAATCGACAAAAATCTTTAAAAAAATGTTTTTTTAAATGTTATACGAAATAGCGAATTGTGCGAAATTAGAACGTGCGAAAGTCGAGGGCCGCATGCAGATATATTATATTCCCACCAAGTACCATTTTCCATTAGAGTGTTCCAAGTTAATTCCATTAGAGTGACTGAAACAGCCTGAAAACAAAACGTTTGTCTACTTTTTAGAATAATTAATAAAATATGTATCCTATTGTGTACATCAAATTAAATTTGTTGGTTTTAATTTCAGTTTGAATGCGCGTTGCCTCGTAAAGTAAATGACACAGTACATCCGTATCCGCGCGTAGGCTAATAACTAATCACTTAAAAACCCCGCCTTTCTGCAGTGATGTGCATTTTTTACCTAAATGACACTAACACTAGAGGGTTTGGCCTCCGCAACAAATACGATTTGACAATGGTATGTGTAGAATGTGTTCCTGCGAAATGCAATGCAGCTTTTGTACACGAACCATTTATTTTTAAAATTACAACGAATGCATAGAGCAATGTGGATACAACTTCTTAAATAATTTTGGTAAAAATAATAATGTAGAAATACCATCGAGTAAATAAAAAAGGTATTAAAATTAATAGTTTAGAGTTTTTAGAAATGAATAAACAGTTATCGAGCATTAACATTAAGAGTAATCGATTAATAATAAATATCATTTTAAATAGGACAGATGGCACACCACTATTAAATATATTTCCCGTGAGATTTTCACCTCCAAACACTAGTAATTAATTAAGTGTTATTGTAATCAGTACTATCATTGTTTGTGTTTTACCCAAACCCCATGTCCAGTAGAAGAAAACAAACCCACACTACCCTTAATTTTTAATTTAAGAATTAGAATCATTGTTTACCTTAGAAATAAATAACCTTGCTATTTAGTTGGTCTGAAGATGTTTCTTAAAGACACGAAAGGCTTTAGTAACGCTGCCAGTGGATTGACTAAGTTATCAATTTTAATTTTATATTACAAATGAATTTTCATAAAGTTACAGCCGAATCCATGGAAAAAAATGAAGGGTGGGTTTACTTTCTTCTACTGGACGGGGATGGAGTAAGACGCAAACGATAGTTGTAATCAATGACAACTTTGCGATATAGTTAGTCTGAAGATGCTGCTTAAAAGGGCGAAACACTTGTGTTATCTAATTTAATGTTAAAAATAAATTTGTACCAAATTACCGCCGAATTCATCAAAAATAATAACAATAGTGTGTATAGAATTAAAATTGATATCTTAGTTATTCCACTGGCTGTTTTACTAAATGTGGGAAGGGGGTAAGACACAAACGTTAGTAGTACTAATTACCATAAAATTACTAATTACAAATTTAATTACTAGTGCTTGGACGTGAAAATAAATTTAAAGCTGGTGAGAAATTAAAAAAACCATCAATAGTCATCGATTATTAGTAAATAACATTTTAGATATTTTAAGTGGCTCTAAAATAAATTTTCACAAAGTTAACGCTGAATCCATCAAATATTCAATAGTGTATTTTTGAAATTTCGTTTCTACCTGGGGGTGGGGGCGTTTAATAATAATTGTATTGTTGGCTTCAATAAGGTTAACAAACACTTAATTTATGCCTAATTTATATTAAAATTAACTCAATTACGATGTAAAGCACGGTAATTATTATAGACCTGATGTTATCTTCGATGTAAATTATGTTAGAGTAATGGAATGATGTGCTTCTCGCTAGACGAGTTCCGGTTCGCGTGTCACGATAATTCTCTAAAATTACTTTTAGTTTAATAAATTCTGTATTCGTGTGCACCCAATGCGGTCCAAAGACGTACCATCTTTCAGCATATCGATCAAAACAAAAATTGAACAAACATAATAATAGACAAACGTTCGACCTTGTTCAGTGTACGGGATGGCAAGATGTCATGAGAGCGATACCTGATATCAATATTATGTATTATTTCAACGGTTGATAAATTGAGCTAAGCTCGATTGAACCATGAATCATATATGTATATTCAAATCGTAATGGGTATTTCATTTCGAATATGTGACGTCATAAACGTTTTTTATTATTTTCTCTGTGATGTTTTGACCGTTTTAGGTATTTTTTCGCTTTATCTTTTGAGTTGAGGAACATTAAAATTTTATGATAAGGTACATTTATAGAAAAATATTTTTGGTTGCTAAGCGACTTCAACATAGTTAGAGTTGTTGTGACAACACAGGTGTCATAATTGATAACTTTAGGACATGTGCAACTGGAATACGGCTACAGGTTATACAAGCGATGATCCTCGTGATTCCTCTTAAATGGATCATCCTTCAGTCATCTGACAGGAATCTTTTTTAACTGTAAATTCTTGTTGGAAAGGCATTCTATTAAAAAAGTAAAATAACAGTCTCAAAACTCAGTTGATAATGCTAGCGAATCGTAGCACCTAACAATTAGAGCCTGAGGCTTTGAGAATAGATAGTTGCGTCGGATATTGAGGTGGTTTCACTCGGAGAAAGGAACATAATAAGCAGTGCCCTGTTACGTCAGTGTTCATGGAGAAACGCTCGAACTGGATGAGTCACGTGCTGCGGATGTCTCTGGAGAATCTCAATATTGCTTGCTTATTCTTCTGACCTGTGGGATTCCGGCGTCCTGAATTATCGTCGGATACTATCAACATGATGTACTCGGTAAACCTGAAGGATTCTGGCATGTCATGACAGGAAATTGTGAAGGCGCCGCGTAGTAGCGATATGCTCCACATGGGGAGTGAATATGGGCAAATAAGATGTTAATATCCGATGTTTATGTATGTTTTATGTAAATAAATCTGAGGATCCAAATAAATAATAATAGAGTAACATGCAGGCTTGGTATGCTCGATTTTAACGATGTAAAAGTTGATAGCAGCAACAATAACAATTATGATGTATCCGTGATACATAAAAATCGTGTAAAGATTACTAAGTAGTCCAAATGGACGCGTGGTGTAATGGTAAACGAAGCAGCTTATCGATGTGAAGTAGTTCCGTTCGAAGCGATACGGCGGTACAAACATTTAATTTCTAGAGATTACAACTAGCTGTTGTAAAAAAACGAGAGAAGTTTCGAAATAGGGAAAGCCGTATTATTTTACTACAAAATAATTGGTGAGTTATTATTCTGGAGTTAAATTACAGGTCACTGCTTCTAAGCAACATAATTGAATAACATTGATAGCATGAAATTTGGTCAAAATCACTAACGTGTTTTTTAAACTAATACGAGTACATCAAAAAAATTCTCAAAAAAAAAATCTAGTCGAGATAATAATGGAGAATCTATTTTATTTATTTCTCTACATCGATCGTCCAGTTCATTAATCATACATCTCCAAATAACCAACATTGAGGTAATGGGAAAAGCAATTTTCAAACGGTCACCATACATCAAATAGTGTTGATTTGTACAAAAGTTTTATACATTTTATAAACAAGTGTTTAAGAATTAAATACAGTATAAGTACAGTATAGTAGAATAATATTTAGAAATATCCTTTTACTGACCCAGAATATATTAACGTTTTGTTTAATAGTTAAATAAGAAAGTTATCTGCATTTTTAGGTGGCATTTTTGAGCTATCTGAGTACCAACTGAATCAAATAGAGCGCAAAATTTTACATATAGTTGCATATTTAACTGAAATTTCTTTTTTTTAGTTATCTGACTAATAACTGGACGATCGACATGTCTGCTCATAAATGTAAGCAAGCAATATTTCGGGGATTTTTTCCACAATGGAAAAGGGGAGTATTATATTCTAAACATTGATGAAAGGGGGATTGAAACAAAAAAGTTGGGAACTGCTGATCTAGTATATCCATCGGTCATATTCTCAAATTTATTAGTGTCCGTACACAAACGGTAAGGCTTAGCACCTTTACGCCGAACGTAATGATTTCAAGCATGTAAAATAAATTAGATGTATATTTCGCGAAAATAGTGTTATTTAAAATTAGATCTTGTGGTGCAAAGTTATGTGACCACTGACCTCTTTCCTGTATTACGATATTGACTATGTTTAGTAACAACCTAATAAAATATATATAGTATAGAGCAAAAAAATCACTACGTTTGGTATTAAGATTTTGAGCATTAATGAATAACACGGTCACTGTTAGTATTCGGACACTAATAGGTCTGAGAATAGGACCGATGATTCATTTATTAATTTAAGGTCTTAATATAGCGCTCTAAATACATGAAACACCGCGTACATGAAAAATATACACCGTAATTTTGAAAGTAACCTGCTATTTGAATCAAATAATAATTGGTTTCATTGCACTGGGCGGCTATTGTAACACAACGACGAGATTCCTGCTTTACCACCTCTCGGAAATGTGCCGGCAATGCAGTTACCGACAAATTAATATGTACTTAGATTACTAAGATTAAATACTAAGATTTGTTTTGTACATACCTAATACATGTGTCAAGTTTTTCCTTGCCGTAGGTACAACTTCAGAAAACTGTAAAATCTGCAAAAAAAATATACAGTTTGAGATTAATTAATTTATTTTATATAAATACATATATTAATTTAAAAAATAACTTAATACTAAAATGTAAAAAATGATTAAAAAATATTCAAAAAAATAGTAAACATGGGAAATTGGCAAAGCAGTCAATATAGTAAGTTCAGACAAACATTAAAAATTGTGCTCGTCTGAACTCACTCACGTCCCAATATTGACACATGAAGTAATAGCATTGAAATATGTAAAGCTCTTACTAGTGGCACCTCTATTGACAAGCTAGTTTTACGCTTTGAAAAACCATACAATCCATGTTCACGATTCCTCGAAAAATGATCAGGAACAAACATTTTAAAAGAGTTTCGTATAAGTCGAAAGAAATATGTGGTCAGGTTCATTTCTCTTCGAGCGTTCAAACTATTAAACGTGAACACGCCTAAGAGAAAGTCAGTTCGATAAAGCCATGGGTGGTAATCCATACGCGCTCAAATATAGAATCAAAATCATTTCTTCTGATCCTTCTCCACCACTTTCACGTTTTTGGGCCCCAAACAATCAACCCAATCACGAGCTTACTTCAAACTAGAGCATTGTACACTAATATCACAATTTTAACTTCCGAAAAGACCCTGGTGGTACGGAGGATAAAGCCCAATACTTGCAATTCTTTGTTGCAGTTGTACTTAATGTGATTATTGAATGTTAGTTTGCTCTCAAATTGTGCGCCAAGATTTTTGACTGATGAAGTCATAAATATTTTCCAAATTCAGTTGCACATTTTATTTATTTTATGGAGCTATCTGGAGGATATGATTGAAGCAAATTTCAATTGAAGAAACGATAATATTAATTGAAAACACGCATATCCCATGTTTTTTATTTTGGCTGAGTTCCAAAATATTGTGAAAAGTGCCTAGTGAATCGGATCGGATGAATATCCGATAGATCTGTCAAGTCAAAAAAGATATTCTAATTTAAGAAAGAATAATACGTATTTATATCCATCTTCTAAAAAAGATGTTTCTTTTCACAACATCACCCTGTGTCGAGTATATCGTAACTCCATTGCCTGTAATAAAATCATCAAATCATTTGTCTCCGCAAATCTTAGTGGCGATTTTTTCGAATAAAATATATCACAGCGACAAGACCTCTCCGATGCAACCGCAGTTCATAATTTTATTATAAAATAACTAAAAATGTCAAAAAAATACGAAATTGAGAATAAAAGCAATAAATTCCATTAAATTAGAAAACTAACGACCCGAACACGAGCTGACTCATCCGTGTACTCGGATGCATTAAGATGCCGAATGGCGAAACCAGTGATAAAACGTATGGAGATGAACAATATTTGATATTGAAATTCCGCCAATCACCCTCAGTAAATATCTTAAATTAAAGAAATTCATATGATACGTTTCTTTTTTTGTGTAATTTGTATTAATTTATCTGTTTATTTATATACGCTTTATAAATTTTCACTCCGGCGGAGGATCACGGGATCATGTGATCCATACATACTAATACACTGACACGCTCTGTTGCAATTGCAAAGTAATAATGCGTTTACTCTACGGCACTACGCTTTCACACGATGTATGATGCAGTGTATGTGTGTAAGAGAGAGCATGAGTGTTGAGCGAATTTGACAGGTGAAACTACCACGTGATGCACAATATAACTAGCATTGAGTAACTGATGTTTTGACGTTCTTGAAAGAATTTTAATTAATTAGATTTATGAGTACAATTACCGAGCACGGGTAATTGTATAACATTTCGAAAATAATAAATAACATAGCATATCGATAATTAAGGAAACAAAATTACTTTTGTTATTCTTTGAATATTTATTTGATTTTTGTTACGTAATAATAATTACTTATAACAATACAAAAAGAAGCGCTTCTTCTCAGTACTCATAATTTATTTGAATATGCAGGAAATAAACTTTTTTAGTGAATAATATATTCAGGATGGCCTTCAATATTGAATATTCAATGCCCATTAAAAATATTTTACATTACTGAAGTTTGAGATTATCTCATTTTATCTAGGGTTACCAGATGGTACCCAAAAGGAGGACATGTCCTCGGATACGAATTTAAAATTATTTCCTCAATCCATTTACGGAACGGTCCTCTTTTGCAATCCATTTCATATTGTATCGTTGAAATAGTCATATAGTCAATATGGCGTGGAAAACTTTTACGCAGACTGATGTTGCCAACACGAAATGAATTTTCCATCTTGATTACCGAGTTCCATATCTGAAAATTCATTTTATCTGACTTGTTTATTGATCGAATTGGCATTTACTCGGTAGAACCCGATATAATAGGGTAACAATAACATAGTACATATTGGGTTATACAAGAATTTTATCAGTTAGTTGATGAGGATGTCATGTCATGATGTTGATGCCTATTTCGGCTTCACGCCATCGTCAGAACAAAATTGACTTAATTCATATCGATTTAAAAATAAAATTTTCTACGAAAACTCCTTGATACTCAATATTTTCTATGGATTCGGCGGTAACTTTGTGGAAGTCTTTGTTACTCAGTTGGTTAACCCTCGAAGATAGTAGAGATACAATAATAGGGCTAGGACAGGACTATTTGTTACCTAATTGCTCTCGCTACGGTTTATGGATAGTATCGGATGGGTAGGAGGGAATTTCAGACTTCACAAACATTCAAAATTTCGAACAGAAATTCATAAACCCGACACCCTTGTGTATAGTAAGATATATTTACTTTGACTGTATTAAAAGAGAAATTGCTAAATAAATTCAAATAATTCGAAACTTAGTAAAAGGATTGACTTCGATTGTTTTTCATTTAAAATGTATCATAATGTACTCTATGCGAAGTCATCTATCCTCAGTTCGCATATTTTCATCTGGTAACCCTAATTGTATCAAATGTTGTTTAAAATTTTTCACGCATGGTTTCACGGAGGAACCAAAACAAACGAGTGAGACAAACAAATCAAATCAAAAAAGAAAATACTAATGGCGGACATTGTAACAATGTGACAGCCACAAACTGTGACCGCTTCAAAAATAAACGATGCATTTAATTCGGCAAAGCGACAGAATTTGTAGAAAACGCATTATCGCTTCGTAAACAAATTAAAATTGATTGTCGAACATCGGCATTGGATTTAATCCACGTGCCAGAGAATATTGTGGGAATGAATTTGAATTCTTTAAATTGCGACTTGTCTGTGGTGAACGAAGGCGGATATATTTTGTGTATGCGTGCATGATCGTAGGGGTGCGTGGATCAAGACAATCGCTGTGATTAATGATACATTTAAAGTTTTTTTTTATGACATTTGTCAGCATATACATCGATAGTTCAGTTGATTACTCAGACATCTCCAAATAACCCATATTGATATAATGGGAAAAACAATATTCAAATGGTCACCATACATAAAATATTATTGATTTGTACCCGAGTTTTATAAATTTTATTCACAGGTGTTTAAGAATAAGGTACATTCCGAATAAAGTCAGTAGAAGGATATTTATTAATATCCTTTAAGTGACCAAGAAATATCAATATTTTATTTAATTCTTACGAAGGTTATCTGCCTTTGGATTTTTTGGTGGCATTTTTGATTTATCCGAGTACTGAATCAGATAGAGCGCAACATTGTTCATAAAACTGCATATTTCACTTTATTTCATTTTTTTCTAGTTGTTTGACTAATGAACTGGACCGATCGAAATGCAAAAATTCTAACTGAGCCTGTTGATAAAACGTGTAGAATTTATCAGCAGTTAAAGAGATTTACTTTCATTAGTTTCATATGTTTGTTTAAAATGTAATATTTTTATAATCAATACAAATTTTTACAGAAACTCTATATGTTGAATTTATATATTACAATTATATATATTATACACAAATATTAGATAATTATAGAATTATAAAGAAGTTTTAGTTTGAAGTGAGATATTAAAAATTCAGAAGCAATGATATTACATTTGTAAATATAAATAGGATCGTCTGAAACGCATTTGTGACTGTCCATGGCAGGGTGGGGAACCTTTCAATGTCAGAAGACTGTAGTAATTTATCTTTAATCTTATAAGGCCGCATTCAAGAAACGTTAATTCAAATTTTGTAAATGAACAAAGACAATGAAATGAATAATTTAAATTCAGTCAAAATGTCGCACTTGAGGACTAAGAAAGCAATACCGCAGGTTTCCCATCCCTGGTAATTGATTTTACCAACATGATGATTTTTGTCTAATAACATAAGGAGCATTTATTAAAAATCATTATTTAATTATGTTTTTCGCAAAATATACTTGCATGCATATTCTATATACTTATCAGGAATTTTAGAGGATTAAAATTACTTATCTTCAAACTTAATTCACACAATTGTAGAGAATATAATCATAACAAGTTTTTTATGGCATATTGTATCTTTGGATCAGATCAAATGTTGAAACGTTCTGTACAATAGTATGACCTTTGAATATTTACAGTGACGTAATCTTTTCAGGGCATTACGGAAAGTTTGTCAAAAGAGCGAACATTTACGAAAACTTGACAATTGTTGCGGCATAATCGTAAATTGATATAAACTTCGCGTGTTTTAGTAAAGGCCGATAGGTATGTTACCAGCTATGTTAGGGTTACCAGCGGTCCTATTCTCAGTTTAATTAGTGCCCGGACACTAACAGCGACAGGTAAGTAAGACTGGACACCTTTACGCCGAACGTAATGATTTTGATCGAGTTATTTCGCGTATAAAATAAATTATATATGTATTTCGTAAAAATTAGCTCTTGATGAAAATTTATGACCTTCTTTTTCCAGCGGTGTGGAGTCGTCAAAAAAACGCGACTTCAACTCCGACTGACACTCATTGATCGACAACCCGACTACGACTAAACTACGACTAAAAAAAGTCTAATTTTGACAGGTTTTTTTCCTGCCTTTCTTATCTATATCTATGAGTAATTGATCTTCAAATTAAACTAATTCGGCAAATAGCCAAATTTTTCATACTATACATATAATATATTTATATATGCATATTGCAGGACAAGATGTTATAGGCCTAAATTAAAATGAAACAAGTACATTAATACATGCAAAATGCATTTTATGTACAAAGTAATCGGAGTCGCTCGTTTTTTATGACAAACAACGCGACTCCACGATTCCGACTTTGACTCCGTAACCTGCAGTTATCCAGGTCACATAGCTTTGCACCACAAGAGCTAATTGCGTTATATATTTTTTTCGTGAAATATACATATAATTTATTTTCCGCTCTTGATCATCACGTACGGAGTAAAGGCGTTGGGCATTACTAACCGGGCACAGTTAGTGTCCAGACACTAATTAATGTGAGAATATAACCGCTGGTAACCCTATGCTTTGTGCGTATCAGTAAATTGAACAATAACAACAAAACAAATAAATTCTATCACTCATACCATCGACATAGCGGCAGGTATTATAAAAGTCATTATAGCTATTTAATTATACGTTATTAAAGCGAACGCTGTTTTGATTGGATCGTTTTTATTGAGCCAAGCGTCAAAATTTTATAACTACTATAAAATGTATTCATTTTGCAAGAGTTACACTCACCGACTTTTGATTAAAGATAGTGCATAACAAACGGCTTATCATAGTTAATAGTTTTGAATAGAAATTATGACACATTTGAAAATGTTTTAAATTTGTTGGCAGAATTATTAATATTATTGACGCAACACAGAAGAATTATTATGACAGCAAGAACAAATTGGTTTTTACCGTGTTCGCTCTCAATGTGGATTTTTTCCTACAACTGTCTGTTACTCAGTTGTTCAAAATGCCCTTTTTTCTCTCGAGAGGTTGACAAAGAAAACATTGCTAAGTTGATTGATGTGGTCAGTTATTACATTAAACGGTCATATATTTATATAAAACTGTCAATTCTTTAATTAAACCGAATTTTACCTAGTCTAATCATTATTTATTTGGCAATTATTTACTGACCAAACATAATTATTAACTGACCATTATCGAATTAGTTTCCCTTTTTTTAAACATCCTGAAGATTTTTTGTAAAAACTATTACTAGGTTTGGAATCGTATAGCCGATATGCTGTTGCGGAAAAAAATATGAACAGATAATTTGGTGCATATGGTATGTCGTATTATAATAAAAGATTTCTTTAAATGATAAAGGTATTGATAACGCAATGAAGTTTAAATGCGCTATATTGATTCGGCGGAAACTTGAAAATTCGTATGAAACATGTGTCCACACATAGTAACGAATAACAATGTTATCAATTTTAATTTTGTATTAAATTCATGAATAATATTATCGGAAGACATCGTGCCGTGTACGGTTATTTGTTCTATCAATCAAACACCTGAAGATAAAGCCTTTTCCTGTTACAAAACGTCAGGTGATTATTTATACTTAGCCTTATTAATATTACATATAAATCAAAGGAGCTTGCTCAATCTTATATTAAAAAGTCATCATCAGAACGTTTTCTTTGTCATCAAGCCACAGGAGGATGGTTTCAATATGTAAGATAAATCGGAATAAAATAATTCTAAGAACTGCATATTCAATTAATTACTTTATAGAAGCAATGCATGTCTTTTTTTAATTTGAATATATATATATATATAGACGAGTTTGGTAATTTGAGCTTATGTCAATAGTCCAAATGCAAGTTAAGAAATCTAAATGGCTGAATACCAAAAAATTAAAACAATAATTCACTTTAGTCATTAAAGTAATTTAAACTAATCATATATATAATTTAAGACATCGACTGAGGGTGCTTGATGGAATTTCAATAACAAATTTGAATTATTGGCATCTTCGGGCATTCGAGCGCACGACTGCCTAAAGATGCCGAAAGGCGAAACACGGGTCGTTAGTGACAAAATACATGGAAGTGTACAAAATTTCAATAATTCAAATTTAATCGTATATATTAAAATCGTAAGAGGTATTTCGTGGTATATGTAGCGTTACGCAGGTTTTTTTCTTATTATTGCCTGTTTTAAGTGTTTTGATTTTTAAATGATAGATTATTTTCGGCTCTATCTTTTGAGTCGAGTAACTATATTATAACTGAAAAAGTGACAACGAAATTTACGATTTATGTAATTGTTTATTTCGGGTTGCTACGACAACGACCGCCATCGATACGAAAAATTTGCGTCGCTATGATGACGTCACAGATGTCAGACAATGTAACTTGAGGGCACGTGCACTGGGATACGAATATGGGTAATACAACTTAAATGTAATCCCGCAACCCCGCAACGAGCAGTACCGGGCAGCTAGTCTCTCTGAAGGCAAATATTTTTTTAAGTAACTCGTTAATAAATATTTGTTTCAACCATACATATGTTCATTAATTGAATAATTTATAATGATTTGAGAAATATATTGTTGTTGGGTACTTAGTATGTATGAGGTCATTCTCTTAAAAATTAGCTTTCAAACAGTCGACTTCCGCAGTTAATTACTTTAATATTCTTGTCGGAGATAATTTTTATTCGGCAGATGTCGCTTGCCTTTTGGTAAATAGATAGTGGTTCTAAACATCGTGCACAAGACTTAAAAATATTTTTTTTTGGCGTCGTCCGTGGCGCAATTGGTAGCGTTGCTGGCTACGGTTACGAATGACTCGGGTTCAATTCCTGGTGCGGACGGTTTTCATAGATTAGATCTTTCAATCGATTTATGGATTTCTGTTCGTAGTCTGAGTTCTCCCTCCCACTCATCCCATCCTCACGGGGCGTAGCAAGAGCGATTAGTTAACTACTAGTCCGGTCATAGCCCTATCCTTCTATCCCAACTCTCTTCGAAAAATAAGAGAGTTTGAGCAACTGAGTAACAAGCAGTTCTCGTAGAAAAATTCTGTTAAGATACCTCCATTAGGAGACCATATGCTCTACGTTGGGAGCGGACATGAAAAAAAAATTGGCAAATCGAATGTAAAAGGCCAATTTATATGTACTTGTTTTAAAATTTTCAATGCAAGAAAATTTCTAATAATTAAAAATTTCTAAATAATTATTTAAAAATAAAATTGAATTATTTCATTAATATTTTGAAATATGTTTAAATAACGACAATTAGTTATCTAGGTTCGCGCAGGAAGTATAAACAATTAAATACCACCTATAAAATAAGAAATATTAGCACATAATGATTTTATTGCTATTTGTAAGATCGTGATTATACTAATTATTAGTAATAAGTCGGTTATCTGTAAAAATATTTTTTTAGATGCATTTAGTGTCATTGCGCTTTTCAATGAAGCGAAACACGTGTCACAATTAGTATCCCAACGCATGAAATAACAAAGTTACCCAGTTTAATTTTTTGAATTTTGATACATTATAAAGAAGAATCTTTTTGGTATGCTACGTGTTTCGTTACCTTAAGGAACATCTTCATATACTTGACACATTTTGTAACACAGCCAGTGGAATAACAATGTTATCAACATTAGTTTAGTTTTTTTTATTTAAATTAAAAACTATTTGTTTTGTACTAGATCCACATTTTTATAATAACCGGGACCGGTTTCGCTCAACATGAGCATTATCAACTGATAAAATATAAATCTTAACAAGTTTATTTATTATATATGAAATTGAGTCCCAATAATTTCAAACCACATGGTGTATCAAGCAATCAAGAACTAGTATATATAAAATATATCTATAAAGAATAATCTTTTTCATAGAGTTATAGTTATTTCATGCTTTTTGCCAGAATAATAATATGACGCAATACTGTTTTTTCTTCAAAACCATTATATCCTGCCGTAGAGCGTTAAATTGTACACATTTTGACACTTAAAACAGAAAATCATCAAAAACTGACTTAATGTGTTCTGTCAGAATAAAGTATACACCTTGCCATTTTGCACAATATATCTGCCGTGTGGACACAGCATTATACGACACGATTTCACTACCAATTAGAGGTCTGCACGGGCTCGGGCGGGTAAAGACAATTCAGATCCAGGCTCGGGCCGGACCCGGGTAAGGAAATCAAATTTAAGAAAAATATTTCGTACTATCAAATTTGGATTATTGAGATTTTGTACACTTCCATGTATTTATTATCCAAATTTGATATTGAAATTCCATCAAGCACCCTCAGTCGATGTCTTAAATTATTTCCTACTATGTTCGTGACATGAGTCAGCCATAAAGCATTACTATTCATAACTTAAATAATTTATTTCACATGTGCTATGAATATCGTTGGAAATATGGAAGCAATAACATATTATATATTGTTTGAAGAGTATAAATAAATTACTATATTTTAAAAAATCGTGCTGTTTTCGGAGTGATAAAAATAAATTTGGGCTTCAAGTCGGGTTCGGGTGACAAGTTTGATATTGAGACTCGGGCTCGGGCCGGGCCTGAAGATGACGGGCTCCAACCGGGAAATTTTATGGAATTTCGGCCCGTGCAGACTTCTACTACAGATAGTACAGTGGTACTTAAGTAGAATATTGAACTTTGTAAATAAAGTTTGCGTGTGGCGGCCAAATCCTGCCGGAAATTTTAAAACGTGCACCAGCTTTCCGAGTCCTGCTAATTCAATTTGATTCGTACGCGTCGGCTACTCAATCAAAACCCTCAGGCAGAGGCGTTCAACTGAAAGGGTCAACAACACGTCTCTTTCAGATGTTAAGTTTGTCGAAGGTGCATAAATCTCAGTATAAAAAAATATATATAATATACCAAACGCATCGATAGCAAATCTTATGATTTGTATGCCAAAAAGGATAATATAGTAGATACATAATAGATAATAATGTACAAAAAATCTACTTAAATCACAACAAATTGTAATAGGACAAAATATCAAAGCATTTATTTCCACAAAATTATGTAGAACTACTTTGTAAAACTAAATACTTTAATATTTTATCATACTATAATGGAGTTCTACAAAGTAAATGCCAATTCAATCAACACTTGTAGTTGAGAGAGACTTAATGCCTTCTGTCAGAATACCTTCGATATTATGTATATGATCATTTTTATTTTTAAAACAAAGATTTTTACTTTTAATGTGTTAACTGTCAATTCTTGGTGGAAAGACATTATATTTTAAAAAATAAAACACAATTCATTTGTACTACTTCCACATATGTATAATGATCAGGGACGATAATGATTGTCGACGTCCGTGGCGCAGTTGGTAGCGTCGCTGGCTACGGTTACGGATGTCTCGGGTTCGATTCCCGGTGCGGACGGTTTTCATAGATTGATCTTTCAATCGATTTATGGATTTCTGTTCGTTATCTGAGTCTTCCCTCCCACCCATCCCATCCTCACGGGGCGTAGCGAGAGCTATTAGCTAACCACTAGTTCTCTCATAGCCCTATCCTTCTATCCCTACTCTCTTTGAAAAAAAAAAGAGAGAGGTTGAGCAACTGAGTAACAAGCAGTTCTCGTAGAAAAAGTCTGTTAAGATACCTCCATTAGGAGACCATATGCTCCACATTGGGAGCGGACATGGAAAAAAATAATGGTCAGGACCGGTTTCGCACATCATGAGCATTATCAACTCAAAAAATAAAACAAAGATTCATAAATTGTTTTTCAATCGATTTATGAATTTATGTTGGAAGGCATGGAATTTAATGATGTCCAAAACTGCTTCCATAGAGAATGTAGAAAAGTAGAATATAAATATCTTCTTGTACTACTTTATTATTTTAATTATGATGACCGGTTTCGCTTATCGCGAGCATTATCACCTGATACTAAACAGTGAACAATTTTTTTTTAATATATAATGACTTTCTACCAAGAATTACATATTAAAAGACCTTAAAAGTGATCAATATTATTGAGAGGAAAAAGTAAAATAATTGTGTTCGTATGCTAATTACGCTTCATTTGGATATAATATAATACCTGTACTAACTATACCTATAATAACTACCTTAAATAATAACATTAACTAAAACCTTAAAAATTCCAACTCGTTTAAAAACTTTGCCATCACAGCACCGATGGGTTTCAAGTTACTAAAAATAATTGAAAATGTGTCATTTAAGATTTATCAAATTGACCTAATAGGATTCAAGATGCAAGCATGGCAGCAAGAAAGTAGGCGAAGAAACGTCTGGTCGAGTAATTGACTTCGATATCAACAGGAAATGACGTCGCATCGGATCGGCCGCACAATGGTGGAGTTGTTTATGATGGATTTTCTCATAAACAGTAAACACATCTTGGTTTTTATTTAAAACACGAAACGAGTCGAGTGACAGGCGTGGTTTACCGCTACGCTCAATGAAACTTACGAAAACAGTTCTCCTGCATAATGCGATTTGTATTTTATTTTTGAGCTTCAATATAATATTTTGGACAGAGGAGACCAACTGTGACAATCTTCGAAATTCAATCAATTCAGAATATTGTATTTTATGCGTATGTGAGCATGATGCTTTGAGTGCAATATACTATATATATTTATGTAACATTTATATAATAAATGGTGGAGTGAGTCCAAAAAAGGTGAATAATTAATTACAAGTTTTTATTTAAACGTTTTAACCATAGCAATATTCAACTATTAAAATATTTTAATAGCGAAATACCGGAATTTTGCGTATTCAATGCAGTATTTCGGTATACCGGTTTCGCCATCCCTAGTTGCGCTGTAGCGGCAGAGCTGGATTTACATATAAGGCTGAAGCTTAGAATAACAAAGCCCCTAGAACCGATCGATATGTTTTTAATTTTTAAATAAAATAAATAAATATTCAAAGTAATAAATCTTATCCTCGTTTTCTGGCACCGATTAAGAGGAATGAATTGTTTTACTGCAGAGTCCGAGCACCAGACACAGCCTCCCCCCCCCCCCCCTCGATGCTTGATCTACTAGCTTATCACTTTTTACAAATCTCCGTGGGACCCATTAAAGAATATATGAAACAATCATCCTGCTATTGATTAAACTAATCCCAAATATGTTTTCGAACGGTTTGTAGAAATTTTCTTCGGAGGGGCGTCACAAGTGGAATAGCCTAAAGCAGGTGTTCCCAACCAGTGTAGAATTCCCATTGAATTGAGTTCTAGAATTCTAGGGGGAGGAATTGCAACCGTTTATTAAATATTTTCAAGTTTACATCTATGCATATTTGAAAAGCACCTTTTGAGTTGGAGTTATATTATATTCTGAAGGGGGGAATTATATTCTAAATATTGATTTAAGAGGAAATGGAACAAAGCAGGTTTGGAATCCCTGGACACTTTCTTCATCTAAGTTCGGCTCTGTATAGCGGTATGTTTTGGCTTTCCCTCTTTACAACAAAAAAAAATGAAGCAACCATTTTATTGACAGTTTTAATAAAGCACGTGACGTCACGCTTCAGCTGACGGATAGTCTTTTATGATTTTCAAATAATAAAAACTAACAAACGATCGAGACGCGTGGGAAGTTTGGAAGATTCGCGAAAGGGCAAGCCGTGCCACTGTGAATAGGTAGTTACTTGAAACATTTTTCGGGGTATGGGGCGCACATGTGCGACCTATGGACTAAAAATAAACCGCCCACTATAATAAAATCATGCTTAGACTGATAAAAATGCTGACTTTTCTTTTTAAACGCGTTTCTAAGACTGACAATATACAGAGCGTCCATGTTCACATTAAAACACTGTACACCGCAGAAGTGGCTACATAAAGGGCATCCAATCCCGGAACCTTTTTACGATCCCGGGATTGGTCATTAAGTTTAATTTCATGTGTTAAATTGTGTCCATTATTACTTCAATTGGAATTTATATATGATTAAATATTTTTTGGGCATTGGAATGATTTTTTTGTTGATTTAAAATCAGACAGTCATTTACAAAAAAATATTTGAAAAAAGACACAATGATTATTATGGTAGGTTTTACCAAATTTATCCAAAAAGAGGACATGTCCTTCAATTTCAGATATTGCCCTCCATTCATTTAAGAAGCGGTCTTAATTTGTCCTCCACTAAAAATTATTTAAAAACGGCTGTTAGAAAATATGAGAAGAAAGGAGACTACAATAAATTCATTTTAATTTTATGGGGTTTTTTAAAAAACTATGCATGTACATGAAAAAACTTTGTAGTTAATCAGGAAGTTTTGATTTGATAAATGATTTTTTAGCATTTACAGTGAATCCCGGGATTACGGGATTGAATAATTGAGCGGGATTTCGGTATTCCGGATCCCGGGATTGGAAGCCCTCGCTACATGCAAGCAAATTGCCTAATGTTTTACATACATATACAGTGATTCGAATTCTGTGTGCGAAAGGAAAAGGGAGTTGAATAAAAAAAAAACTTTTTTAGGAAAGTCAAGACAAGATTTGCATTTTCAAACTTGAACCAATTGTTTGATGTAATTATTTACACTCAATTTCATAGAAATAGCCTTGTTAAGATTTAAATAAGTTATAAGATAAGAATTTGAAAAAAAAAACAGTAGGTATTACGTCACATTGCTATTTTTTTATTCTGATAAAGCGCATGATCTAATTATAACTCATCGATACCAAAACTTATGATTTGTATGGCAAAAACAATTTTCTTTTGATTACCATGTACATTAGTACAAAATATCTTTTTAAAAAACAAACAATCGTACATATTTTCAAAAAAATATTACTTAAAATGCTATTACATATCTCAAAACTTGATTTAAGACTTAATGCCTTCTGTTAGTTAGTATACCCTCGATATTATGTCTACGATCAGTAGTATTTTAAAAACAGATGAAAATTCAAATTTATACGGCAATAATTGTACCATGGTGCAACGTCTACACATCGAACAATTTATGAAAAGTTCGCAGAAATTATTTATTCGTATAAAAATAATCAATTAATCAATGAGCTGTTATATTATTCTTCTGATTGAAACTTGTCATAATGGTTAGTATAAACGATTCGATGTTTACTTGATATATCAATCAATTAAACACGAGTTGTGTAAACGATTATCATAAAAAAATCATATAGCAGATGAAAACTTCAATTTATTGAAGGGAATTTAATTTATATGCATATCCATTAAAAATTTGAGAAATGGATTTAATATATCGGCGACGATTTGTAGAAAAATTTCAACATTAACTTCTAGCATTATCAACTGATCGTGATGAGCGAAACCGGTCCTGATCATTATAAATATGTGGAAGTGGTACAAATGAAATGTGTTTTATTTTTTAAAATATAATGTCTTTCCACCAAGAATTGACAGTTAACACCTTAAAAGTGATTAACTTCTTAATTAATAAAAACCTATGTTTTTGTTTAAATCATTTCCGCTCACATTTTGGAAGATATGGATTGGGATATCCCAATACAATTTGTTTTATGAAATAAGTCACTAATTACACTTAATTAATTAATTTTTGCAATTGCTAAAAAAATACAAAAAATATTATTGTATGGGTCAATCCAATGAAGAATATTATTTCAATTAGTGAATAACTTTTCCAAATTTCAAAACGCATTTTTAAAAATGTAATAAATTAAATAAAATACATCATTAATATTTTCAAAAAATTATCCTGAAATCCAGAAGCTATTACTTCCAGTTAGGCTCTAGATCTTTTTTGCGTTCATCTGTGGACACATAATTCTCTATGGATGCAGATTCCAGCAAAGGAGTCTAACTAAAATATTTTTGACGGTCAATTTATGTAACTTTAGACAATTTAATTTCGTTTAAATATAATTTATTTGATTACATGTAAATTCTCGGCATAGTTATCTTACATTTTCTTACATTTTAATTGTTAACATTCAATCTTATATATAAAAGCCCAGACCGATCTGCAAGAGTGGATGTAGACGTTTTATTATCACATACACATTTTTTTATTTAAACCATATCCGCTTCCTGTTCGGAGCATATGGCCGCCATCACGCGGTTCCTCCAAGCGTATCTGTTCCCCGCCAGTCTCCTCTTTTCCTCCCAGGTCATACCAGCGTCCCGTAGCTCCGCCGAATACATCCTATGGATTGTCATCAGCGGCCTTCCAGGGCGAAGGAATCCATCTGGTTGGTAGAAGAGAGAGGCAAGATTCAGGCTCCCCTGGGGCATCCGCAGCACGTGTCCAAGACAGGTTCACCCGCTTTCTTACCTTTGAGTTCCTGACAAAATCAAACCACCGCACCCCTAGTATTCACCGCAAGCATCTGTTTTCAAAGCACAGTATACTGTTACTCTGTGCCTTGGTGAGGTGTCATGACTCGCAACCGTAAAGCAGCACCGTCCTAATGCATGCGTTGAATAAGTGGCACTTGGTTCTGACCGAGTACAACGGTGAGTCCCAGACTTTCCGCATTGAGTTAAAGGTTGCTCCAGCTATCCCTAATCTGATTGCTGTCTCCCGTGATGTGTGCACCCGAGTACCTGAAGCCGTCGACTCTCTCGATGTCTTGCCCCGTGTTCGTCAGACGGTAGTCTGGGTTCGGATAGAAACTTTTGCAGAGCACATTGGTTTTACTCGCATTCACTTTGAGGTCAATGCGATGCGAGTTGCTCTGCAGCCTGTCCATTGTTTCCTGAATACCCTCGACAGATTTGTCAAATATAACAGCGTCGTCAGCATACTCGAGGTCGCATAGCCTCAGATTGGGGGCAACGGTCACACCTCGGTCAGATGGAATTGACTTCCTCAGGATGAAGTTGAAGATTATTATAAAGAGGAATGGACACATGTAGGTATGTATCACATACACATAGGTATTACATGCACATGTAGGTATAAAATTTTCTCATTACCTACACTGTGTGTATTACACAATTCCGAGGCAAACAAATAACACTCAGTCTTTCAGTGTGGAAACTAAAGCACAGTTATATTAGACATTTAGTATTTCAATTACAATACCGTCATCTATGACGGGCGTTCCCACTAGTTTTATATAGATAGCGCTGTTATGATTTAACAGTTGATAATGCTCGTAATGAGCGAAACCGGTCCTGATCATTATAAACATGAAGAAGTATAACAAATTGTCTTTTATTTATTAATATATATTGTTTTTCCACCAAGAGTAGATAGTTAAGATCTTAAAAGTGACTAATAAGCAAAGTCAGACAAACTACAGATTTGTTTTCAAATATTAAACATTTTATAAAAATTATTTTGTTTAATTAATAAATAATGTGACTGCTAAAAATCACTGATAAATATGAGTAGCGTGTAGCAAAAAATATGAGAATAGCAATAGATAATGATAATAGATGACTCCATATGTCGCCGTAATGTACGGACATACCACTCAAAAAGTTAAGAAATGTATTACATTATATTAAAGGAATAATGTTTAAATTTGTTTATTGATTAAATAATCGACAATACTCGTAAATGCATTAATGTACTACAATAATAGATAATTGCAACGATTAATGAACAGTAATTTTCCCTAAACTGGACATTTTGGGAGATTTTAGTACAAATGCTTCTACTAAAATCGTCAATCGCATGCCTAAATACTCTAAATGGTAATTGTTAATTTATCCCCAGTCAACGGTCTTTTAATTAGCGTTTACGGGCTCCCCTAATGGAGGCAATTAACGATGTTTAGAGCCAGTGAATCTTTCAGCTCGTTTGATGCGAAGAATCACAAGTCAACATTTATTACTTATCCACTTGAGTTAGATATAAACTTATGTATTCGTCTGACATCTGTGGCAGCGCGTCTCAACCAGGACGCAGACCCCTATTAAATATCCATGGTTGCCGGATCGTCGCAGACCTTGATGATTTTAAACCATAAAAGGCATCGAATATTCTATTACGGTTGTTACTAATAGCGCATTCCAAATTAAGAGAGACGAGATATTTCGACTTTTTAAAATAAAGCACAATTTGTTTTGTGATTCCACTTCCACATTTTTATACTAATCACGACCGAAGAAACATAATGCCTTTCTACCAATAATTGAAAGTTAACACATTAAAAGTAAAATATTCAGTAGTTTAATATTTTTATTATAAGCTAAAAATAGGAAAGTATTTAGTTAATTCAGTTTAGTTAAAAACAATAACATATATTATTTTATTTCTACAGGCTGACTATTTTCTATTTCGACGACGAAGTGATGCCGAAATAGCTATCAATTATATTTTATCATTCTTGTGGAATTAGATACTTAGTCGGGTCCGTAGTGCGGTGGTCAACATCGTTAGCTTCGGCTACGGTGGTGACAGAATCCTATCCTAGTAGGGATAGTTTCGTAAATTGATTTTTGGATTTCTGTTCGTAGACATGGATATTTGTGATGTATAAAATATCCTCTCACCCACCTGATCCTAAAAAGGAGACGTAGAAAGAGCGATCGGCTAACCATTAGCCTGTCCTAGTCTTTTCCTTCTATACCTACTCTCTTAAAGAAAGAGAGGTTGATCAACTCAATACCAAGCAGTTCTCATCGAAAAACCTTCTTTTGATATACCTCCAAGGAGTCCTGATTATGTTCAACGCTGAGAGCGGATATGGTAAAAAAATGTATTTTGGTTACGACCCGCAATTCACTTTGATTTTTTTATGCGGCTCTTCAGCCAAAAATTTTGCCCATGCCTGATGTAAGCCATAGAGAAAGGATGTAATATAATAAAAAATACAATGTCAAAATTGAAAGTTTGGGTGAGATTGTGATAAATAATCTCAAATAACGAAAAATGTTTTCTCCAAATTTTGTGGTTTCAATAAAAAACTAACCGCAAAATTAACAAATAAGATCTAACGTTTCGTAATTATTTTCTACTGCATAATTGCTTCCGCAGAATTGGCCGAGTTGATAGCGGGGCCCTGTGTGTAAATCGAACAGACTATCTGTAGGTTGTAAGTGGATCGCTACACTAGGCTCCCACGGCTATCGCTGACCGGCAGCGCCTCCGTTCTTCACGGTCAGTGCATTCGGAGACCTTCGGCGACCGTTTGCCGCACCATCAATCGTCGGAATGACGGTGCAACGGGAATAAATCGGTGCTAAGAATCTAAATACAAACTAAATAATTCGTAGATAATCTCTCAAAGCTATTCCATTGAGTAAATCCTGTTTTACTTGCTGCACACTATATTACAGCGACGCCAACCTTTCTGATATCAGGGGTCTTCAATCTCACAACTCTTAATCCTGCGGACCACGTATTGTTTTGTCATAAAATGATACAAACATCGATAATATCAAACAGAAAGTACTTATATCAATCAGTTTGTCTAACACAAGAACTCCTCCCAAACTGTGAAGAGTTGCAACGTTAAATTTGCACATGTCATTCTGGCTGCCATTTAACGACACTGGGTTTTTATCTTTAAATTAATGTAGTTCTAGCATTTTTCAATAGCTAAATAACTATCTTAAAAACATTGAAAATCATGTTACCTAGTTGTAGTAATGCGGTAGCGACCTATTAATAATTCATAATTATATTTTTAAAAATAAAACACATTTTATTTGTACTCCTTCCACATGTTTATTATGATCAGGACTGGTTTCGCTCATCACGAGCATTATCAACTGATAAAAATACAAACATTACAGGCCTATTTATATAAAATTGAGTGTTAAAAATTAAGGTATATAAAACAATTGGTTCATGTACTAAGGCAAAAAATTACTGATTATCAAAAAAGACTCGTATGTAAAGTATGGTATATGTATATTATTACCCGCACTAGGGTAGTTATAATATAACAATTTTAGTGCCAACCATGATTTAAAAATGTTGTTTTGCATCGTAAATAATAAACAATTATTATTCTTGTTGGAAATGGATTATATTTTTCATACTTAATTTACTTTTAATGCGGTAAAATTTTTGGTACTTAATTACTTTTAAGCACTTATGAAGACTTTTATTGGAAGTACTTATGCATAAAGTAGCCAACAACCAAAGAATATTATATGTATAATGTGCGTAAAGGCTTACTCTGGGTTCTACTGAAAATAGCTTGGCTTAAAAATATATATATTCTTTGAATAAAACACTAGGACTGGAAATATTGTGCCGTCAGTCACACTACTCTAGTAATAGATAAGTGATTCAATTATCGCTATATTTATCATATAAATTATTACTCAGAGCTGTGACTTTTTTTACATTTTTTGTGATTGCAAAAGTGCCAACATCTAAGCTTAATATTATTGCGGATTGGCTACATTCTCTAGAACTACATTCAATTGTTGAAAGTTTATTTTCATCTCTTCACAATTTTTATGACAATCTGTAAATTCCAATTCGCAATCTAAATATACGCCGATAATTGTTTTGTGTGTATAAATACATAAAGACGTGTTTTCATATTATCTTTATCTTGAGTCAGAAATCACATACATTTTAAAGCGCGGCAGACGACAGCGGCTGAATGGGAAGCCGGAAATTGTTTATCATTCTTTAATGCGGCCAAAGGGTTAAGAAAAAATGTCGCACCGTCTATATTTGTCTACGTAAAGTGGTCGATAACAAATTGTGTGCCGCTGTAACGCTTATTATGACACGTGTCGTTCGCACGTGATACTGCATCAATATTGTTGCTCAGAGAAGAGAGACACTGCATAATCATCTGAATCGCTAAAATCAATACTGTTTGGTAATGATTACAAGATATATCAAACAATTGGTTCACGAACTATGACAAGAATTTACAGATAATCAAACAAATTATATGTAAACGAGAATTAATAGTCAACAATTAAAATGTTAAGGACCTCTTATGTGATTAACATTGACATTAATTTACGATTAGATTTTTAATATTACATTGATTGTTTTTAAATTATTTGGGTAACCAGTAATGTTCCCTTCAAGACGACAGGTTTTCTGCGAGGTATAATTTTAACCTTTTTGCAAATATCAAAATGCCGGTTAAATAATGGATTTACAAATTATTGTTTTCTGTGTTCCTTTACAAAGTTTTAATTATTATTATTTATTCATTCACAAGTTGAGGTATGTAATTTTTATTTTTAATTAAATCAATTATCGATTTAAGCTGCATTAATTTTGCTTTATTAATTTTTTAAATTCAAAATGACAGCGCGTGGTTCAAAAATTGCTGCGCGGCCGCACACGAATGCCAATGACCACGTTTTTTTACGAAATATAAGTTATTTTACATTCTTGATACTAGTCGATCAAAATCTGTGTTAAGGCTTACTGGCCGGTCACTAAACAATTTGAGAATAAGACCGTAGGTCACTTTTAGGGAGTTAACTGTTGGATCTTGGGTGTAAGAACGGAAAGACAATATATTTAAAAAAAAAAAACATTTTTAATATTTCTATAATTTCAGCAAAAGATCGGTTTCGCTCATCACTAACATTTTCAAATTGTTTGTTTATACTAATTGTCAAGTCCGTGGTGCAGCGGTCAACGTCGTTGACTTCGATTACGGACGTCTACGCGTCAAATCCCGGTACGGACAGTTTAATAAATTGATTTTCAAATGATAACTGGATTTCTGGTCGTAGGCATGAATGTTTGCGATGCCTAGAATTCCCTCCCACTCATTCAACCCTATACTAAATACGGCGTAGCGAGAGCGATTAGCTATCTATTTCAACTCTCTTCGCAAAAAAGAGATTGAGCAAATGGGTAGAGAGCAGTTTTCAGTCAAAAACTTTTGATGCACCACATTGGGAGAGATAGTAAAAAAAGTTTACACAGCATAGAGAGAAAGCCACATTTAATGACAGCTTTAGGGTAAAATTGAATCGGATGCCTTTCATAATAAATGTTCTCATTAAGAAGAAATGCAAGCCACAGCTATGAAAATGTTTTGGGGTCAGGATAAACAAAATCGATGTCCAATTATCATAAAAATTTCTTCGAGACAATATTTAGAATTCTTCAATAGCTTCCATTAACATAGCTCGCTTTATGGTGTTGTGTCTTTTAAATCATGCCCAAATTGTGGGATATTCATTTATCTCCAGAGATTTCAATCAAATATTTGATATTCGAATACTAAGGGTTAATATTCGAATATTTGAAATTCATAGATTCCATATGAATAACTGACAGATAAGCTTTTAAAGTTCAGCTACAAGGCAGACAATTTATATACTAAGGGCCATGTTAAGAAAGCTGAGGGTATATGACCGATTTTAGTGCAGTAAAAACGTCGATAAATCGACAAGATTTCCTGCCAATTGAGAAAAACAACCAATATCAACCAACCACATTCAATGTTATCTCTAGGCTGCGCGCGCAACAGTTTTTGAATCCCCGCACACTCATTTTGGGTTGGCGCGCACTCAATTACTGCTAATTTTTGAGAAGAAATATAAAAATATATATATACGTAAATTAGTAAATAAATAATAAAAATTTAAACTGTGTAAAGCAACACAAAAAACAATGATTTGTACACAAAATTTTCAAATGACATTGGTATTTGCAAAAAGGTTAAAAATAATATATACCGCACATTTGTTGGTATGCCTTTGACTTTTTCGGGCAAAGAACCTCTCGTCTTAGAAGGGAAATTGGTCACAGTATTCTGCATGTGACGAGCACAAGACTATAGTTGTAGCAGTTTTCACGCGTGCCAGATAATGATTTGACTTGCGCGAAGCCACATCAAGTCCACACAAGCCTCACACATCCCTTATTCACACCAAGTCGAAAGTGTGAATAACTGTGTCACAATATAAACTGGTTGACTCACGCGTACTCATATTATCATAATATATTAGAAACCCTCTTAAAAAATGTCTGCCTTAGAAGTCACAAAATAAATACGCTAATAAAATTTCATAAAGTTGTCATGTCCAAAAAGTTATTGGTTACAGTCTTTGTTTAAAGATTTGGGGGTGTAATTTAAAAAAAAGAAGATATTGTTTCATTTTGTTTATAAAAAAGTATGTTATTATTTACAATTATTAATGTCACCTTAAACCAGTGCTAGGCTGCCAATACGTTAACAATTCGCTTAATCTCAAAGCTATTCGCGGTGTTCTCCTTAGTAAATGATGATACAAAGTAATAAATGTATTTTACGTAAAATTTCGAAAGGCAAAAAGTTTCATAATACATTTAAACCATCTATGGAAACTACAGCTAGATACTGATTTGATCTGAGAACATTGGTTTATCTTAATTTAATAAGGGGCTCGCCGCCCTAAGTCAAACATAACAAGGGGCTTGCGTAAGTCTGAAGAAACTACGCACACGAGATCATAAAATACTTAAGGGCTGGACCCGACACGTCACTCGACGCATTACTCCATATTAAAATATCTTCTAAGATCTCACTCAACACGGCACAACAAGCAGATGTGGCGTCGGGTGTTGGCAATGTGTCTACGCATTTAGTGTGATTTGTTGGAGGAATCCAAAAACACTGCCGTCATGGCAGGGAATGTACTGCAGTGTAGCAGTTGCTGCAAGATTTGAAACGTATAGTACGTTATTTTGATTCTTTGCCACGTTTTATGCTTATCAATTCATCGATGATTTTACTTCTAAATATAAGTTTTTCTAGTGTGTTCAATTCGCGAACAGCTGGAAGTAAAGAATTAAAGAAAGCATTATCTTCATCGTTGGTATTTTTTGAAGAATTCTTTATCATTAACAGTAGCTGATCCTTTAGCTCATCGTCTGTGGTACGTTTTCTTCTTTTCTCTTCTGATAATTCTGGTTCTTCCTCATCTTTTTCGGTATCACTACTGTCATCAATAATTGATGCCTCTGAAACGACACTAGAGCTCAGATTCGGAACATTAGCGGGTTTTATTATAATTCTTGGTTTATTTATTATTTCTGCTTCGCTGTTTTTGTTGGCCAATTTTAGTTGGTTAATAAAACTCTGCTTCCGAGCACCAACGGGTTTTATTATGAATCTTTGTCTTATTCTTGTCGGTTCGTTGTTTTTGTTTAAAAATTTTAGTTGGTTGTAGTAAAGGTAGGGTTTGGTCTTATATTCGTTTGACATGGGCAAGCTTTTAACCTCGCGGCCATAGCAATCACGTGTGTGTTTCCATCGTCTTTGAATTTTATCAACTGAAAATAAACACATTAGGCTGAAACGATGTACGAAATTATCTAGAGTAAGGGTATACAATAATTGGCCATCCAACTGATTATTAAACAAAAAAATTGAAAAAGTATAATTATGAATTGTTTCTGATTTAAACGATATTGGAAGTGGACATATTTACAAAAAAAAATCTAAAACAAAGGGTGCTAAAAAATTAATTTTACAATATATTTTTTATTCCTTTATGAAGCATTACCAAATATACCTAATAATAATGTAACAAATTTCATGATAAAATCATTTATTATGATGGCAACATTATTCCTGTGTTTGCTGTAGTCATTCATGAACATCGGCGATAAACGTCAAACAGCTTACGTTTTACACATGAACTGATCGAAACGTTAAACAAATTTAAGTACAAGACAAGGCATTCAGAATAATTTAGGAAAGAGTATATAAACATAGGATAATAAAATGATCGTACTTGTTTTATCTTTTTCATCCTCGTCAAAATTATCGAAGTTTCGAATTATTTTCTTTGCTATTTCTAGCCAGGCAATCTGTTTGCTATCTCGACTTTTATATGACACATCAGTTATGTCCCACAGACATGGCCTAGCCTTCACCTCCAATATAACGGCTTCTGTATTGATAAACGTTTTCATGTCGACATCCATTTTAACACGTAACGTGTGCAAAAGCACCCGCGACCGCTAGCGTTCGGTACTGAATGAGCGACGTTCAACACGCCACGCTATTCCGACGTCAGTTTCCGGCAATTTTGTATCCACGCGGGCGTTTACGAAACTATCCAAACGTCAAGACAATCGAAGTGTTGCCATGATTTGAAATAGATTGAATTAGCCAATGGCTTCTGGAGATTTCTGGAGAGTGGAATAAAAGTGACATATGGAAAAAATTATCATTTCTCTACCATAAAGAACATTTTTGTTATTATAACGGCTTTGAAAAAGCAAATCGATAAACGAAGTACGTATAACAAACATCCCAACTTTTCAGCAGCCGGAAAACGTTCAGTTTAAATTAAATCATATTTATGCAAGAAAGTTATAAATCATTATCAACCCAATACCTTTATTTACTTATGAAAATGGGAATTAAATAAACATTGAGTTCATTAACCTCACTCAATATAAGGGAACTTTTAAAATTAATTCCGTTATATTAAGCAATGCTTCCTAAACTTTTTCATTCCACGGCCCATATAAATGCAATAAATACCCTACGGCCCCATACCTCGAAAATAAAATTAATTTAGTAATAAAAAAGCTTTATTTGACATTACAAAATATACACATAGGGTGCTTGTTCCTAAAGTCAGCCGTCGCCAATTAGTCGCCTTTTGAGCTAAAAATTTAAATAATATTGGATATATTTAAAAAATTCTTTTTAATTCGTGTAGGTAGTCTTGCCACTTGTCAATGTATATCTGCACTATACTGACCTATATGATGCAATACGCAATTTAAAAAAGCACATTTTTACTTCGCAAGTATCGACAAATTGATGTTGTATGGAGATCGCTAACAAAAAAATAGCCGCTCTGGTCAACTTAAAGTCATGTTTGATCTACCATTTCTTGAATTCTGCATTAAAGTGCTTTTTTTATACACAATATAGTATTTTACATGGGTATTGAGATAAAAATATGGAATAACCTCAATATTTAATTAGATGTTAGACGGCCGACCACTGGCCTAATGAAATCCACTAAGTGTCCTGTATCCAGACCCACGTGGCTGAGCATTATTAAATTATCTGATCGACAATATGTAAGATTTTCTCTCTCGACTTGCGTTCTACCAGAACCGAATTCATCAACCTATTTATTTACGTATCTTTAACAGATTCTTTTCAACTGATATATTTTCGTTATATCGTTTGCAATAAATTGAAAGATATTAGACCATTTTTATTTTCGAATAAGCAGGGATAAATCTTCAGTTGGATGCAGAACTATGTTAACTAGCTTTTTTTCGAAAAATGTTTTTTTTGGGCCTATTTTTAAGATTAGGTGGTAATTTATAATGTGTCAATATCGTTTCATTATAATTTTAATGTATTGATTGATTTTCACTATTGAAACGAAGTATTTTTGATGGGGAGATATATAAAAGTTATTTTTGAAATAGTTACATAAATTCATTCCAAATAGTGTTTTGATTTTCATTTGAAACTTTACCGTGACGGGTCTTATTCGTCTATCATCTTCTGTGTGACGATGACTTCTCAGCCATTGTTTAATGAATGGTGTGGAATCCCATGATGTTAGGGGTAAACCTATCCAATTAATATATATATATATTTTTAATAGCCTGATATACATCGAATACCTAAATTTGCCATTTTTTCTGAATAAATAGTATTCATAAACGAAAATCCTCGATTCGAGTCAGCAGAACTTATTGCAATAGTATTAATAATATTTTTAGCTTTTCTGACCATTTCAGGAAGTTCATCGCGATTATGTCTTAAAATATTATCGATAAAATCTCTGAAATCATTTCCATTTATTTTGAATTTCATAATTTCACTTAGAATCATAATATTAACGGCCGCAAATTTTTACTTTATCCATATCGGATCATGTATTGTGATCGTGTAAAAATTCGATCTCGGAATTACGATAATTAAAAAAAAAAATCCGTATTTTAAGAACTAGCTCTCCGAACCAAAATTATTATAGCAACCGTCTCCGCAGAGGTGGTGCGAAACCATAGCAGCACATCACTGTGTATAATATATATAATAAAAGAACAAAAATCATATTTAAATTAAAAGAAATGGTCAATACAATATTTATCGGGACAGAGGCTTATCAAGGCAATCGAATGAAACTGATAATAATACCAACTGGTATATTGATAAAAAAATCAAATCGATAATAAAGATATTGCAAAAGGAATATATAAGAGATGCCAATGATAATTTTTATATCAGAAAAATACGTATTAGTAAATTTCCCTTACTATATATTGTGAAATATTGCTTAAAATACCGTTTGATACATTTAATCTAGTGCAAATATATTTGGGCAAAGTTGCCATAGACAATAAATTCTGGATGCAAATAACGGTAAAGTATGAGATTGATTGTTTACAAACGAAATTGTAAAATGTTGTTTGCCCGTTTTCTCTCGTGCGCTTAGATTTTGTATTTTTATTTTTATATTAGATTTTTATGCTAGATTTTTATTTTTATATTAGATTTGCGCTTAGATTTGTATTTTTATAATAGATATAAAAATTAGATGGATGCGCATAGCTGCTCTGCGTTCTCCACTTAAGGTGGATGTTTATTGTTAATATTAATTACATATTTGATTGTTTTTAAATGGTTCACTAATTTTTTCTTATAATTTTACCAATGCACTATTGCTTATTGCATTAGTAATGTCATTAAAAAATTTTACTCAGCTAATGGACTTTTAATGTAACTATATTTGTGATTTAAGATTAGTATTGATTGATTTGTAAGAGGTCCATAACATTTTAATTGTAGACTATTACATTTGATTTATGTATAATTTGTTTGCTAATCAGTAATTTCTTGTATGATTTCATGAACCATCAGTTTTATATACCTTCATTTTTACACTCAATTTTATATAAATATGCCTGTTATGTTTGTATTTTTATCAGTTGATAATGCTCGTGATGAGCGAAACCGGTCCTGATCATTATAAATATGTGGAAGTAGTACAAATGAATTGTGTTTTACTAAAAAAAAAAATGAATTGTAAAACATAATAAATGCCATAGAACGTGTTGATCCATCCAAGATTTTCACTTACCTAATGTTTTCTGCACTCCAGTTTCGTGGTGGACCGATCTACAGACAAGAGCATCTGTAAAAAACACAAAATACATATTTACAATATGTCAGTTTCTTGTTGGAGATTATACGGTTGTATATACACGGGAGGGCGAATTGATTAATTTCAAAATCAAAAAATGAAAAGTTAGGTAAAGTGCATTAAACTGTATGATGCCCATCTCGTATATATTTGCATGATCCAATATTTGGCATATAAATGAAAAATAGAATAATATTATATAATAGAATAATAAAGATATATTCGGCACGAGTCGAAAACAAGTTCCAGTCAGACGAATTTTCTACGAAAACCGCGAGTTTTTCACCAAAACGCTCTTAGTCGTTAGGCATCGTTTTGCAAGTCGCTACCAAGCTCTGACTGTGTCGCCAAGTGGACTTTGCTGCGATTGTATAGAACTGGACCTTCACTACCGGAAGTGAACGTTTGCCTTGTCGAGTGCTGAAATTCATCTGTAATCTGAATATTACCCAACTGCAATAAAGAGACTTGACTGCTCGATATGTGCTTGACATGATCGATCGTTCCAGAAGAGTAACCTCAACAGGGAAGAAGTATTCTTTCGTCATCGTAAGCACCCCTGCTGTTTTCCGAGCTTCTCAAATTGCTATCTTATCATTGTATTCTATTTTCATGTCATCAAGACCCAATTAATTCTTAATATTTTGGGTGTGAGAGGATTAAACGTGTTTAGTGGCTGGACAGCGAAATAGTTATATTACTTTCACATTACTTAAAGCTTCGTAGTAACGAAGTAACATATAGCGGACGAAAAACCTTCATATACTTTTAAGCTCGATACGAACCTACGTTGTTAAATTAACACGTCTAAAACAAACAGAAAACGCAACCAAACCATACCTAATTTACACAGAGCTTTAAGCTACTAAAAGCTTTCTCGTAAAGAGCACAGAGGTGACGTGACCCACAACATGGGAAACGCTGATCTATGCTATCGGAATGCGAAAATATTTCCGTATCTCGACGGGGTACTATTTATTCTCACACGCATCGTCAGCGCAATATACCCGAATGCACCTCGCTGCGACATATTTTTGCCACGTTTCAACGCATTGCAAATACCAATGGCTGGAGTTCAGGGCCACCGTAATTAAATCAAGAGAGAATTGATTATAGTGAATTCAAAATTATAATAACTTAGTTATAAAAGGGGGAGTTATGTGTTTAATTATAGTTTATTGTACAGTATTATTTAATTGTATCAATCATCAAGGTTTTAAAGTTTAAAGGGTGTATCGATCGTTCAGTTCATTACTCAGACATCACCAAATAATCTATCTTGAGATAATAGGTAAAGCAATATTCAAATGGTCACTATAAATCAAATTTTATTGATTTGTACCCTAGTTTTATACATTTTATAAACAGGTGTTTAACAATTAGGTACTTTCCGAGTATAGTTAGCAGAGGGATATTTAGAAATATCCTTTTAGTGACCCAGAAATATTAACATTATGTTTAATTCTTTGCAACGTTCTTTAGTTATCTGAGTACTGAATAAAATATAATGCAACATCTTACATATAACTGCATATTTAACGCAAAATTCATTTTTTTGAATTTGTCTGATTATTTATATTACCAATAATTGGTAGTCATTCAGTGGCTTAATTTATTTTTTCGTAAAGGGTAAGGATATTAATATTAATGTGACCGTGCTAAATAATCAATTTTACCATCAATGTAACCGTTTTGATTCAGAGATTCGTATCAGCGGTTACCCAACTGAATAGGACGTACGTACATCAAAGAATGCGTTGATCACTCGACTACAGGCTAGGCTCTAGATTATACTAGAAATGGGGAACCGACATTTTATGTCGGCAAGTGCAGCCTTTTGAGTAGATATACTTTTTTAATTCATTTATACATACACTATTATATCTAATTTATATTTTTATGCGATTTAATTTGACTACAAATAAATCAATACGAAGTTCCACTCTCCTGGACTTTGCTACCTAATACAAATGATTAAAATTTCTTACTTTAGAATAAAAACATTACAGAACAAATTAATATATTTGTAATCGTTTATTTATTGTAAATTTAAAGAATTAAAATGCATGGCATTAGAGCTGACGCCAATACGCCATGCATTACACAAACATAAAAACAGTAACAATAACAACAATAATAATAAATATTGAAAACAATAATACTAATAAAAACAATAATGAAAATAAAAACATTTTTTAAATTATAAAATACAAAAAAACAATACATTATTAATTTACAAGGAACAAATATTTCGTGAACAATACCCAGAGTTTAGTGCTGAAAATATCCAGCTCTCTAGGCAATGCATTGATTAATCGAACGGCTCTTGCAACTGGTGACCGAATGACCGACGCGAAGAACAAGTTTTAAGAATAAAAATGCTTGCTTATGGTTTCGGCCACGTGGATAATCATGTCGTCTTTGTTTTCTATTATCATTCCGGAAGAAAGATTTTTTAAATTAAAAAATTGAGGTTTTTTTTTAACGCCTTAATAAAGAAGGGCCGTTTTTGTTGGGAAAATGTTATATGAAGAAAAGAAAAATTAAAACGTTTTCACCATTCTTGCGAGCTGGATTTTATTAATTTTATTAATTACACTAGTATAGATATATATGTTTATTTTATCAACATCAATAGATTTCGACATCATGATGTTTCAGGGGTTTAACTCCCCCTCCCGCGCTTTATTTCTATGCTTTGGTCTCTTATGAGGACTAATAATTTAAATAAGGTTTTTGCATATGTTTACACATTTGCAAAAGACGAATTCCATATCGTCTAAATATTCAGGATTCCAACAGCAATTAAGTCTAATGTTTCGCAAAATATATTATGTGGATGAGAGGTCTGCACGGGCTCGGGCTTAGCCCGTGGACTTCTACACGGCCCGATCCGTGTGTAGTAAAGACAATTAGGATTCGGGCCCAGGTAATGCGGCAATACTTCTCAAAATGTTAATACCATAAATAATTTATTCCATACTTTGTGTCCATCATTGGATACATTACCACATTGTTTGAAAAGTATAGCATCTTCATCAATATTTTTTGCGAACTTGAATCTGAGAAATTCATAAAATTGTGTGAACTAATTCTTATATAATTTTTATTTACGAATTATTTGTTCGTATATAGATACAGTTTGTATATTATTCAATAATTGATTTCCATTGGTTTTAGATGGTTGACAGTTTACTGTGCCAAAAAATTCAATATTAAAATCTGATTCGTTAAAATTGTTAATTTAAAAACATCGGACTTTTCCGGCCTGAGAAAAATAAATCTGGACTTCGGGCCGGGTTCCGGTAACAAGTGTCATTAAGACTCGGAATAAGATCCGGTCTGAAGAATCCGGGTTCGGACCGGGTAATTTTATCAAATATCGACCCGTGCAGACCTCTAATGTGGATACACAGAAACATAGAGAGCACTTATTTTGGTATGAAAATAAAGTAAATACTCAGCGGAAAACTAAAAGGAAGCGACAGATGTGCCCACCGCCCGTTCACTTGCGTATTTACGACCGGCACGACTATTTCAAAGAACCCAAAAGCCGGTCTGATTTTGCCGGAATTTTGATTTCACGGTGTGCTGTTATTATTTTACATATACGAAAAAGCAGAATAACTGAAATCTAAATCCGTGTAACAAATGTACAACGCTACTAAATAAATAGCATCTTGCCGAAATAAGTCATGTAAACGCAAATAATACACATATTGCCAATATCTAACAAGAATACTGCAATTAATTTCAAATAATATGTAATAATATCGAGGATATACTCAGAGAAGGCATTAAGTCATTAAAACAGGTTCTGAGGTCATCGGATTTGAAGCATTATTTTTATTCTAAGTACTCTCTATCCCTAGTAAAATTCTGTGTGCGAAAGGAAAAGCGAGTTAAGTCAATTTAATTGAAAAACGAGTTAAATATTCTAAAATAACTGTAATACATAAGAGAAAAAGGACGAATTGAATCAATGCCGCTGAAGTTCACGTTTAACATCACATTTTTCATCTAATTTCATACAAATGCAAATCTTGTTTTGGCTCTTCTGAAAAGTACCAATTTTAGACCTACAGTACTCTTCGTTTCGCCCACAGAATTTATTGTTTTTTTCTTTAAAGATTTTTCGTACATTATAAAGAATAATCTTTTTGGCATACAAATAATAAGATTTGGTGTGGATGACTTACAGTCATATCATGCTTTTTGCCAAAAATTTTTTTTTTTCGAAACCACTTTATCCCATGACATGCGTTCTGTCAGTACGTAGAGCGTTAAATTGCATACATTTTGACATTTAAAACAGAAAACCATTAAAAACTGAATTAATGAGTTCCGTCGGTATACCATCGATATATAATTTGTCTAATAAATGCATAAGAAAAAAATGTTTAAGCTCTTCCGCATGGCACGTAAATGACATCCAGAAACCGGTATGTCCAATTCTATTTCGCTCATATTTATTGCAATTAGCGGTTGACTGACTAATAAAAAAATGTTGTGAATTGGAAAACAGTATGTTTGAAAAATCTATGAATCAAGTCATGTCTGGCGCGTTTGGGTAAAGTGACGACCCACAGTTGCTTTCTTGTCGTCAATGGGATATATTATTTTTTTACATGCCTCACGCAATATATCACGTCGAAAATAAACTGTCACTCAAAACACTCAAAGGTATTAGAAGATACTAGGTATATGAACACAAAGCGAGCTGAAAATTCAACTATTAAACATAATTATTATTGAAACAAACTGCAATGCAATTGTTATCTAAATTATTCGTCGAATATATCGAAAAGGCAAACTTTTCCATTATCTTTCTACACAGGCGCTTTAAAACGAGAACGTTAGGCACACTCTTTGTCGTTTTAAAGCACACAAACCTTCTTATCGCGGAAGCGCCTGTTTCATATTGGCTGAACATCATATTGAATTTCACATTCATATGAGCCAATGAGAAGTGAAGTGAGCCAATTGATATTTTCGATAAAAATGAGTTAGGTTCATTTCGATATTCTACATGTCATAAAGAATCATAAAAGTGAAGTGGGGCTAAGTAAAAACATTCTGCAAAAGTATTATAATCTGTTAAAAGCAAAATTGACTAAAGTCTAAAATAATTATGAGCCAGTTGATATTTTCGAAAAAATGGGTTAGGTGTGTTTTGGTATTCTACGTGTCATACAGTATTATAAAATTGAAGTGAGCTTAGTAAATACAGGCTTCAAAAGTGTTTTATTATGTAAGAAGTTAAATCAAACAAAATGTTTCATTACACAAGTTTCACCATTTTATCACTTGGTCCACTTCTCTCGACAGTTTGTATGATATGCATATCTAAAATATCTAAAACGGATTAATTATGATTAAGAATAAATACTTGGCATCGAAATATTATTAAACCTTTACAAAGTTTATGTCTCATGAGAGTCTGAAACTTGACAGTCGGTTCAATTCTTCCTGAAACAAACTAAATTAGGGCGTCCCGCAAGACTCCTAAATAACACCGATAGGGTTTATTCTACGGAGCTTAAAGCTGCTTGCGTAATCCGAGAAGGGTGAAAACACTGGCGTGCTTTAGCGATTCACCATATTGTCGTGACCCTTTTCTCCATTTAAGTAGCGGGGCGGGGATGGATGATGAAGAATACAAAGAAAAAAATAATAACACATATATATATTTAACGGAAACCGGAAATTTTCATGTTAGGATACGATAGCAGTAGCAAGTGTTTCATAATAGATAAAATGCACCAAGTAGGGTTTTGGAGGTACCAGCACCCGGGTGGCATAATTCAGGGGCGGCTAAATATCTCAAATAAACGTCGTTGGCGTCAAAATTAAAATAAATATTCTTTAAACTCCAGTAAAAGCAAGCAACGAATCAAATCTTGGATAAATTAAGTTTTTATATGACATAGGACGCCAAAGCCTGTCTTTGGCGCCCTGATGAATGGTTTTCTTCTTTGAATGGATATAAAAAAAAACATGTCAACATTTACTAAAATTTGGCTGTTTCAAGATAAGGGGGAAGGGCGACGTCAACTCTACGTACGGCTCCGCGTGACAAAAGCTTAAAAAATATGTATTAAATATGTATTATTCATAAAAATTAGTCTAAATAAATATTTGTTGACTTGCAATGACGATGATAAGACCTCGCGAGTTAACTCGTCAATGCTCTGAAGCTACATACAGGCTTTGGCGAGTTATCTCGTACATGGCACTTTAAAGGTTAAGAGTCCATCCGTGTTATTTGAAATATCATTGATTTCCTTTGACCAATCTCAAATTATTAACAAGCCACAAAAGAATGGATGTAAGTCATCAAAGAGTGACATCTCATTGGCATAGATTTATGTGCATGTCGAAAAGAAATGCTTACTCGGCAAAAAATAGACAAATTATTTAAGACGAAAAAATACCTCTAAAAAGTTCCTAGTGCAGTTGTTGAAAACAAGCGGGCTAAGCTGTAAATTATTAGATATGTCAATACATTCTCTAAATAAGTTTTAGTCTCGATGAGTAATAAACTCTCAAAATAAACGAATTTGACGAATGAAATGTTTTCAGTAATTTCAATTTTTTTTTGATTTTTACTACTGAACTATTGATTTTTTCCTGTTTCCTTTAAATACTATAGAAAACATCAATTATACTAAGATGTAACATAATAACAGCGGACTATGTTTTTTTTATTGAATGTATTGCGATTGAAAAAAGTCATAGCTTATCTTTCGTATGTTTCATAAAAATCAATTTTAAGCATATTATCAGCATTAGAGAAAACGAATGGTATCATAATATAAGTTATAATATTATGGCCAAAATATTTCTATTAATTTTTTGCGACATTTTATTATCGGTAAATAGTTGTCGGGTCCATGTTGCAGTGGTCAACGTCGTTGGGTTCGGTTACAGATGTCTCGGGTTCAAGTCCCGGTATGGACAGTTTCATGAATTGATTTTTAAATCGATTTATGGATTACTGATCGTCGGCATGAATATTTGTGATATATAAAATTTCCTTCCATCCACCCTATCTTAAATTAGCTAACCACTAGTCCTGTCCTAGTCCTAACCTTCTATTCCTATTCTCTTGGAGAGGTTGAGCAACTGAGTAACAAACAGTTTTCGTAGAAAAACTTCCGTTGAGATTCCTCCATTAGTGAAAAATAAGTTTAGTTGAAAACATTGTTTCTATTGAAAAGTTTCCTTCAGGGTCATACAATTTAGTAACGTCACTGTGCGGAATGATGTGTTGCCAGTCTTCCGATACGATTTTTCCAATTTCGCACGTTTATCTCATTTGGATCGCATCCAGATAAAGATGCCCAACCCCTGCCCCGGCGCAAAGCGGCGGCGTTCGTTTCGGTAACGAGCCGAGCTTGCCGAAATCTACTTTTTGCCGACGCGAAAAAAGTTCACCGAGTCATCTAAGTAGGATCTTGAATTCGGCAGAAATGTTTCTTTTGTCGAGTGGCAACATTTGTAAGTAAGCAATGTTCATTATACCGGTTCGGAACCATCGTCGCCATAATTCGAAATGACGTTTTAAAGGGACGATGAACTTTAAAACATCACACGATGATCATTTGTATAGTGTTAAGAGGATATAGTAGGTTTTTTTTCCCTCTTCGCTTCCCTTGAAAATCATTAATTGTTTTTGAAGCATATGGCCTCTTAATGAAGGTATTTCAATAGAGAAGTGCTGGTTACTCAGTTGCTTATCCTTTTTTGCGAATAAAGTAGAGATATCAAGAAAGGGCTAGGGCAGGACTAGTGGTTAACTTCTCGCTACGCCTCGTTTTCATCAGATGGATGGGAGGGAATTTTCGACATCACAAACATCTATGCCTACGAAAAGAAATCCATAAATCGATTTATGAAACTGTCCGTACCGGGACTTGAACCCGAGACATCCGTAACCATAGTCAACAACGTTGACCACTGCACCACGGACCCGACTTAATCGTACATCGTAACCTAAGTCTCATGAACTGTTGAAAATATATTGAAATATTATACACCTATTTATTATAATAGCGTCACGTCTGTTGAGATACCTCCATTAGGAGGTCGTGTGCTCCACATTGGGATCGGACATCGGTTTTAAATGTGATTCTCATGTCAATATGAAGTCAAACATATCTGAATTTCTTCCTGCAATTGCAGCATACAAAACAATTCCAGGTTTTCGCGAAACATAATTTGGGAAACCCTGATATAAAGAATGTAATTTTTCTCTGAAATATCTCTGACAATGGTAAATGTAGTATCACTGCCACCGCACATTGGGGTCAAGGCGCGATTAGGAAATAGTAATGCACAAGAATTATATTACATTTAAGTACATAATATACTCAACCAAAAATAATATTCTAAATATCCTTCTAATGACTATACTCTACAAGTACCTAATTGTAAAAATCGGGTAAAAATCAATAATATATGATATGTGGTGAACATTTGAGTAGCACTTTTCCCATTATACCCATATTGAGGGCTATTTGGAGACGTCTGAGTAATGAACTGGACGATCGATATACTAATCGAAATATTTTATCGTATTTAAGCCAGTCTTTTTGAAATTGAATTTATTATTTTCAATCACAATTCGTTAATTGCCAACCTGAATAAAAAATATAATTTGATTGCTTTCTTAGACCAGTCTTATTGAATAAGCAAATACATTTATTATTAAATACATCTCGTCCGCTTAACTAGCAAACTGTGTATCTACATTTCAGCAAAATGTTCACGAGAGTTTTAAAACTCAATAAATACAGTTTTAACCAATGTTATTTTTGAATTTAACATATGAGGGATCTAGTATCGTAACTCATAATCTTCAGTATATGCAAAAATGAGTTATGAATGCAGCTATGCAGCATTGTTCTTCGAGTTCACATTTACCATTTAAATAATAAAATATCTTTCTAAACATACAAACTCCCATCTGAAATGAAAGTGAAAATGTTGCTCATTTTCAAAACTGATATTCTCCATTGCCCTATAATTTTCTATACTAATAATCTCCATTTCAGCCAATGGCAGTGCAGCATTGAACTGTCATGGCCACCAGTGTTTAAAATAATTATTTAACAGTAAAAGTTTGAAAAATTATTTTAATTTTTTTTATATAACTCATAACATTGGTTAAAACTGAATTTATTGAGTTTTAAAACATTCCTGAACATTTTTCTGAAATGTAGATACGCAGTTTGCCAGTTATGACGACGATGTGTACTCTGTTTTTTAGCCTCGGGTAAACTCAAATATGAAAATTTGCAAGTACGGCTTGGATAACGTTTCAGTAAACAGATCAAATTAAGTATTCAGCGAGACAGAAAATTATTGTAGCGAGCGGGAACATAATTTTTTTGACGTCTCGGAATGGAAGGGATCAACGCGCTTGTTCAAATAAAAAATGTCATCATAATAATATTGATTTCTCAAGATTTGAAAAGATAGCAGAAAACTTCAGGAGATTATTTTTTCACCGACAGTGGTATAATGATAACTGGGCTTAAAACCATAAAATTGATAAATTTGGTACTACATTGTCTGTGATACTAATTGTGACACGTGTTTCGCCTCTTTCAGAAGCATCTTCAGACTAACTGTATCGTAAGGTTATTTAGGAAAATAAAGTCAATGTTTACCTTATACTCGGAACTCGGTGGATTTCCGTGCTATTTTCAATGTTTTTCATTTTCTCGTTTTTACATTGCAAAAGCAACACCGTTGAATATTGTTGAAGCTCTTGCCAGTGACATCCCCACTGGTAGGCTGGTTATGCAATTTGGAAGAACAAACAATTCAATATTTGTTATATTAGTAACAAAATTGAGAAATTATAGTAGCTACTGTCTTCTGGACGATCAACTGTCAAAAAACATTTGAAAATCATCGGTGAACCTCGTGTAAGAAGAGATATAGAGATATGCGGGTTTCCACTGACCGGAAGGTATCGACTTGCTTTATCAATCGCTTCCTGTATTTAAATTCTTACTTTGTATTTCAATTTATTTAATTTGTGTAATTTTATAAATTCTGTAACTGTGAAATCAACAACCACTGCAATAAAGATACTTTCTCGGATGCTGGCGTGTTTTGATTGTTGGATTGTCCCGGAAGCAGAAACACCGACATCATCATCAGCACCCTTGGTTGAGAGCATACCATTACAATTAAATAGTTCCAAACCATTTTTCTATCCCCATAATGACAGCAAGCGTCGTCAAATGAGTTAACTATCTCGCAAGGCGTCGGAAAAATTCTCGGACGGTTTGAAAAAATGACTTCAAATTCTCCAATTATCGATCACTCAAAAGCGTCGACACGTGTTTCTATTTATATAATATATGTTAGTGTCTATAACGTAGGGTTGTCAATTTTCCCGAGACCTCATTATGAAATTTTGATGAAGGAAGTTTTTTTATATTGTTATTTTGTCAAATGTCAATTATTTTTTATGCGTTATTGGTCGACTTATATTATGTTTGTGAGTGGTGCGTGAATTGCAATTGAAAAAATAAATACAATCAAGAATATACGACAAACAGGTATCTTAAATGAAGTAAAATTATTCTCTGTCATATTTTTCAGAAGATTAGGCCTTTTACGAACATAAAAATTGTTCACAACTCGTGAAAATCTTTAATGTATAATGTATAATAGTTTCTAAAATCTCAACTAGAGTATACTCAACTAGAGTATAAGCTCTAATAAGAATTAAGCAATTGTGTTTTATTTTTTAAATACAATGTCTTTCTACCAAGAATTGACAGTTAACACCTTAAACGTGATTACAGTATAAGCCGTATAACTTTGCACTCTGACCCTAAGATTTAGGATCACGATATCCATACATTGACACGCTCTGTGTATTGTACAGAAAGCGTATCAGCGTAGTAAAAAGTCCCAAGTTATACGGTGTATACCCTACCAATCAGTACGTGTGTCAGTCCACTGCGGGAACATCTAGTATACGCACAGTTGTGTAATGACCGATAATACATTTTCTGGGTCTCCGGGAAGTCAGGACACCACTGTAAATAACGGTGACAGGTCTCGACGTATCGGGACGACTGGCAACCCTAGTCCAACGTCAAATGCCAGGTGTCTGTAACTGAGATGTGCACAAGCACACGTGAACCGTACATCTTAAAGCATCATTAACCGTAATGTAAAACGATGTCAACGAAGGTCTTGAAACTAATTACTAATGGCTGATACGTTTTGTAAAAATGAAATGCAACATTGAGAGGCGAATTTATTATTATCGTCGCTGATAGTTACTCAAATATAGGGTTACCAGATGGTAATCAAAAAGAGAACATGTCCCCCCTAAGAGTGCTCCTTATAAAGTTGATTAATAAACGAATGATTGATATTAGTATTTTTGTGTTCCACATCTCAAAGCTCATTTTAGCTCTTTTGCATGTGAATGCAAATGAAGGTTATTTTTTTTAACCATGTCCGCTTCTAATGTTGAGCGTATGGACTCCTAATAGAGGTGTCTAAACTAAAGTTTTTCTATGAGAACAACGCGTTACTCAATTGCTCCACCTGTTTTTTTTTTTAAATAGAGTAGAAATAGAAGAATAGAGCTAGGACAGAGCTAGTAGTTAGTTAATAACTCTCGCCATGCCCCGTTTTTAGGATTGGATGGGTAGGATGGAATTTTAGATATCACAAACATTCATGCCTACAAACAGAAATCCACCAATCGATTTCTAAAACTGTCCGTACCGGGATCGGGTCCGTGGTGCAGTGGTCAACGTCGTTGACTTCGGTTACGGATGTCTCGGGTTTATTGCACTTTAAAAAACAGTAAATCTGATGGGGTACTTAGCGGTTTACGGTTATAATTCCAACCCCAATGTACCTAAATGCCGGTCGTAAAAATCACTTTAAGTTTTAAAATTCGAATCTGCATATTTTTAACTTATTGTTTTTGTAACTGTTACTAACTTCGATAACTATATTTAATATTGTACAACCAAATGCAATAAACGATATCTGTGATTACGTTGATGTGTCAAACATGTGCTACACCAATAAATATATACAAGTGATTACAAGGAGATGATGGTGTATTAGTGTATTTAATCATAATGAAAATTGAGTAAAAGCGGAAAGGCTTGTCAAATAAGACGATGAATTATGATGGTAAGCAATTCCTCTCTTCTTCCTTCGACATTAGCTATGTTTATTCCATTCTTCTAAAAATCAAACGATGCATCACGGCTAAGACAAAAAACATGGCATCAAAAAGAAGAGAAAAAAATATGTCCGATGTTTCTCTTTCGTCGTTGGAATTCGTAGCGGTGACAAAAAGGCAATTGCGAGCGCATTCCTCCTCCTCCTCTCAGCCATAATAATAACAGCGTGCAGTCTAAAATAAGACACGAGACGTTTAGTTTGGTTTGGACGCATCGCCATCTTTCTACACGTAGTTTACATGTTGTCATAGAAGAGAGTCGGGAGTACGCGCTTCTTAAAATGGGTGTCCTGCGAGCTTTCTCTACATCGCATCCCAGAAAAGTGTCATCTCATAAAAGTCAGTTTTGAGATATTAACGATTTAGTGAAACTGGTCTAAGTGTAACACGAACAAATGTCTCAAAACATAATGGAGGAGTTTTTTACTTACTCGCTAGTGGTCATTTTCCACACAAAGCGATGTTCTCTACATGAAAAATTCAAAGACTGAGCAGATCAAACCAACAAATGCATTGCATAATTTAAACCTTTTTGCAAATATCAACATTTCTCAACAAAACTCCCGAAAAAGTGAGAAAAATATCACTTCTTATCATTGTTTAGTAATGCTCAGACTCGATTGCGAAAGCACCATTTATTTGAATTTTTTAAATCACGTTAGGAGAATGAAAGGCAATCTTTCGAGATGAAAATAATATTATAAACCCAGGTGCTCTGTAATTATGTTATATTTTTTTTTCATATTGAACTATATCCGCTTCCAAGCGCTGGTTTTTAAATATAAAATTAAAATTGATCTTAGTTTTTCCACTGGTAGTGTTACTAGTGTAACACGTTTCGCTTCTTTAAGAAGCATCTGCAGACTAAGTTAACAATTATAATTTGATATTAAAAATGAATTTCCACAAAATTACCGCCGAATCCATCGAAAATGTTGATTTTTTTAAAATTTAAAATAGGAATAATAAATCAAGAGCACGGTTGTCAGTAATAATCTATCTCTTGCAAGAGTAACACGATTTACGTCATCCTGTGACTCAGATAATCAGAGTTTATCTAAAAAAATTTTGGTTTTAAGTGATGGTCAAATTTAATTTGTTATTTCGATTTTGGGATATAATTAATTCAGGAGCCGAAGAAAAGTTCGAGAATAGTTCGAAAAACGTTCTACAAGAATCCCTCGATAGATGTAAACGTAGAAAGTGTGCACAAATACGTCATCGCTTCGTAGGGTTTTATTTTTTTACACTGGCAGCTTCTACATTTACTAAATCGTAAATAACACAATGTTTTCTTTTCTATACAACTCGGTTGGACGGCGATAATCTATTATTCCTGAGTCAAGAATCGAAGCGATCTTTCATTTCGATATCAGATGTCATTCACCGTTTTAAAAATGATCTTTCCTCAACCATGTCTGCTATCAATGAGCCAGTCAATCGCTAATTGCAATAAATATAAGCGAAATAAAATTGAACCCATCGGCATTGAATTTATCGGTTTCTATGTGTGATTTCCGTAATATGCGGAATATTTAAAACATTAATTTTTCGTATACTTCAGCCGGTTTTGAAAGTTAAATTCATGGCATATTATGTGAAATGACTTATTGTATAAAACAGTTGATTCGTGAACTACGACAAAAACCAACTGATGAACCAATGCACCAACTGTTTTATGTAGCTTGTAATTGCTAACATTCAATTTTATATAAATAGCCCTGTTATGATTTTATTTTTATCAGTTGATAATACTCGTGATGAACGAAACCGGTCCAGATTTGAAAACATTTGGAAGCAGTACTAACAACATGTGTTTTATTTTTAAAATACAATGCCTTTCCACCAAGAATTGACAGTTAACACCCTAAAAGTGATTATTACTTATCATCAATTTTCAACCACAAAAGTGTGACGGTTGTCAAGTTAATTGAATCGAGCAATATGAAAACCGCGTTATATAAATCTGTCGCAATTTCACCATGTTGTGAGAGGGCTGCCTGTATTCGGTTTCCGGAAGTAAAACAATGAAGTCATGTTTTCGGATTCATTTTAACTGCTCTCGAACAGAATAATTTTACTTTGGCTGAAATTAAAAATTTCCGCTCTTCACTTTCTCTGCCATTTTTATTTCGTTTAATGGAAACGTTGTGTAACGATTAATAATGCACCTTTTTTTTTACTGCCAGCTATTCGCATTTTTAACATCAAATCATCATTTATTAATGATGCACTGTCTTATTGCTGGTCGGTGAAAGCACCGTCAAGTGTAGTGTATTTTGCTGTCACAACGAATCCCGCTCTATCTTATCAATACCGAAACACCGGTTTCGAAAATGTAAAATACCTGTATATGGGTAGGTGCAGTGGTCAACATGGTTTGCTTCGGTTACGGATGTGTCGAGTTAAAATTCCGGTACGGACAGTTTCATAAATTGATTTATGGATGTTTGTTCGTAGGCATTAGAGGTCTGCACGGGCCGAAATTTTCTAAAATCACCCGGTCTGAGCCCGACATCTTCAAACCCGGGTACGAATCTCAATATCGCACTTGTTACCCGAACCCTAGATTTATTTATCTCAGTCCGAAAAAAGCTCGATTTTTTCAAAATAGAAATTCGTTTATACTTTTCAAACAATATTATGTTATTGTTTCCATATTACCAATGATATTTACAACACTTGTGAAATAAATTAGTTATGTTATGAATAGTATTGCTTTATGGCTGACTCAGGAACCGAACAAAGTCTGAAATATTTTTCTGAATATTGAATTCCTTACCCGGGCCCGAATCTGAATTGCCTTTACCCATCCGAATCAGGCCCTCGGCCCAAGCCCGGGCCCGTACAGACCTCCTGTAGGCATGAATGTTTGTGATGTCTAGAATTCACCCGCACCAATCTGATTCTATAAACCGGGATTAAGTGAGAGCGATTGACTAGCCAATAGTTCTGTCATAGCCTTATTCTTTTTCAAATAAGAGGTTGAACAACTGAGTAACAAGCATTTCTCGTAGAGAAACTTCTGTTGACATACCTCCTTCAGGAGACTATATTCTCCTCCGCATAGGGAAAAATAACATTCAATGAGTAGAGAAAGTTCAGTTCAGATACCTCGATTAGGAGTCTATATGCTCCACATTGGGAGCGGAAATGGTAAAAAAATAATTGAAAGTGAAACCTTAATCGAAATGCAAATGTAATTGATTTTTGAAGTCACATAAAAATAAGTTATCCATTAAAACTAAGCATTGATTGAATCTCTCGTGAGTAAAATTGCTTTGACGGTCGATTAAAAGCTTTCTTTTGACAGAGCTGTTTCGACGAAGAAGCACGATCTTCCATGTTGGAATTCGGAATGGGATATTCATTATGTTTGGGGAAAGAATGCGCAGGTCGTGGAACCGTCTGCCGTCCCCCAAAGTCAGAGCTATTCTTGCATACACCGAAGAAACATCATATAAAGAGATAGCCGCAAGTGAAAGGTATTGGATAGCATAATTTCGTTTTGTCGCTATAAACACTAAAGCGGTGTTTCCCAACCGATGGTCGGCGAATTTTTCTTGCGCCGGTATACAAAAACATTTGAAATTCGACTGTAATGGTAAAAGGGCGGGGTAACACTAACACAAGAGCAGTGGTTTTTAACGGGTATGGGCGTTGATATATTTTCAGCCATCGTTGACAATCCTTGCATTAGTAAAATTAAGTCAGTGTACCGAAATCTTTCTGGATTAAGCTCAGTAAAAAAAGGTCAAGAATCACTATGCTAGAGGCTTATGGTTCACAGTAGTAAATGATGTTTAACTAATTACATTGAGTTCCTGCACTTTTCAGAGAGGATATGGATATAATAATGAACCGCTCTTTATGAACATATTGCCAGAACATCTTGACAGTAAGACACAGGTCGGCTTCTGTGGTCTAGTGGTAAGAGCTTTGCCCTGGCGATCAGGTGGGTCCTGGTTCAAGCCCCAGCAAGGTCAATATCAAAATTGAGTTTTTTTTAATTTCAATTTGTGATCTTGGAATGAGTGACTTACAAAATTTCTCATCGAATTTTTCTTGTTTGATTTTCCAATTTTCAAAATATTTGACGAATTGGCTGTCTGTAATGCCAGATATTTTTTAATATAAAAAAGCTAATGCTAATATACATATTAAGTATTGGAATGAAAGTGGTGGGGAAAGGCTTCATGCCGGAAGACCGCATTAATTTATCTGTAATCTTATTAGGCCGCATTTAAGAAGTCAATTAGCTGTACCTAAAAACGTACGTATCCTCGTTTCCATTGCAAAATTGTATATCTCCATATGTGTTTAGACTTTTTTTATTATTTATACCTACTGCAAAAATCGCCCTTAAGTGCATAAAAAATAACACAACTGACAAAGATTATTATTAAGTATATTTATTTAATATTAATTACGTGTTTTCTATTTTTGTTTTAAATCGATACTTATTTTTTAACTGTTTTTATATTCTCTTAAAACATAGAGATTTTGTAGATATATAATTTTGCAGTAAAAACGTCGATATAATTTTGTAAATGAATGAAAACTTTAGACAGTCAAAAAACCGCAATTGAGATCTATTGTAGATGTCTGCTAGTTTCCCATCTCAGGATTTAAGAGATTGCCATTTATGCGAGATTTATTCCCTTTCAATATACGGAATACTCTTTGTTTGAGATGTTGGTAAAATATACTATTTCGAAAAGTAGCACAAAACGAAGTATTCCGGATAGCAGAATATTTAAAAATTGTATATTAACTAACATAAACACAATTAATAAATAATATGTCACTGTGCGCGGGATATATGGATCACAAAAAATACATATTTAAAAAAATCAATTAAAAATGACACCCAGTTGAAAAAAACACCTAGGCTATAAACTAAATATTATGATTTAATTGTATTTTACTTTGATGCACAATTATTATTTACCAACACTATCTGGTTGTGTAAACGTGCCCAGAGCCCTCATCGAATCACCTATCACCATGACAATTAGCGTGAAAAAGGCATTGGCATGGCAGCAAGTAACACTTCGCGGTACGAGTGTTGGTCGGGTCCCCACTAACCGGAAGGTAACCGCTTGCCTTGTCAATCGGTTTTTTTCTGTTTTAACGTCTACTGTGTGTTTTAATGTTTAAGCAGTAATTTTAATCATTTTTAAACTGTAAAATCATCTGTTACGTCAACCGACTGCAATTAAGAATAATCTGGAAAGTACTGGCGTGTTTAACTGTTGGATTGCGGACTTCAACAGAAGTTTACTCGGAAGCTACTTTCATTACATTGAAAATATATTAAAATAAACGAAATGTTTTAATATTTATAAAGTTACAAGTCGTTCAAAGTCATATTTCTAGTAAATTTTTAATATAGAACGTACCTGTCAAAATAAATAGTTACTTCTCACAGATGAAGGCGGAATTCGTATCACCTTCACAAATCTATATTGTGTATTCAAATCCACAGACAGTAATTATTTCTCCCAGAGACATTTAGTTCATTTAGAGTTCATTTAGTAGAACACAGTTCATTTAGTAAGACAAACAACAGAGATTCATAAAATCACGTCCGAGAGACTATGCCAGATTAAAAGATTTGAAAGCCAACATTACCAAACGATCGATGTAAAAAATGCAATCTCGATTCGATCCTGGATTACAATCTTGACCACAACATCACCGGCGGCCGGTTATTATTATTGCTTGCTGGTCAGTTCGGTTAAATAACCAAAATTGTATATCTACAAATGAACTATTTATGACTGTAAAATTACCTCTTAAAAACTAGTACATTTATTATTATTCTGCCCCGTATGGTAACTGTCAAATTAGGTTTGTTGTTGAATAATTCTGAATATTATTGTGAATCATTTTGTAATATTTGAAAAGAACGCTTCTGGCAGGGTCGCATGAGGATGAGAGCATCTCAAAAAACAATAGACCACTGGTCCGAACGGGCGGATTACAAACAAGAACTGTTTACAATGCGACGTACTAGCAGTTACTGTCCCGAGTGATTAAAAAAATCGCCTTTGTTGTAATTTGTGACATTCTGACTGATATCCGTAGCAACTGTGGGTTACGGCGACCATTTTGCCTGGGGCGGTAGAAATAGTTCAAACGGCCACCTAAAATGATTTTATTATTAGTACGCGGATTCACATAAATGAATTAAATTGAATAATATTTGTTTGCCAATGATTTGAGAAAATGAATTGTCGTAATTAAAGGCGATTCAACGCATGGTTTTTGGACGCTGCAAAACTATAATGTGTCATCACATTAATCATAAATCACAGTCGCACACTGTTTGCTGTAATCCTCTCATTTTGTGAACCTTCCAACACAAAAGCGCTTTGAGATAGTAAAGGACTGCATGTCTGAAGACATATTATTTTGAATATCTTGCTTCTAGAAAGTTCTCACGTGGCCGATATCATCTACAACGAGGCACTATTCAAGTTTAAACACATGGTCGGAAAATCTTTCCCGTAAATTGGCATGATAAATTCTTCACGACAGCATGTACGAGTCGGGAAATGCTGTGAGAATTAACGCATGACTGTGATCTAATGTTTAATTTCGTGGCGCTGCAGGAGCCATTGTTAAATGCAGATCAACAAGTTATCTATCGAGAAGTTCTACGGCACCATAACAAGAGTGAAGTTGGAGTAATCTGTATCTTTTATTATTGTTAACTTTAATATGTGTATTATATTTTGTGGACGTTAAAAAAGCATGGTCCACGGTGATGTTTTCAACTTTCAATCAAATTTCAACATTAGCTAGCCAACGTTTAAATGACCTAATATAATCGTCCTCTATCTTGGGTGAAAAACACTAGTAAACCATGAATCAAAATTTATTCATAGTACTTCTGCAAATGGTGACTCCTATACCGAAAGGGATGAACAACATAAACACCGTATTTATTTTATTTCAAAAGTTTTTTTTATCTGTTGGCGTAGGGCAGAAAATTGCAAAAGCAAAATTGATAACTTAGTCTGAAGATGCTTTTTAAAGAGGCGAAACGTGTCACGTTAATGATAAAACCAGTGGAATAACAAAGTTATCAATTTTAATATTATATTTCAGTTCTTTAAGAAGCACCCTCAGACTAATTATATCATAATATTATTTCTGTGTGCGGAAGGAAAAGGGCGTTATGTTTAAAATTGTCAAAGTTCAGGAGAGCCAAAACAAGATTTGCATTTGTATGAAATTTGATGAAAAATGTGATGTTTAAAAATGAATTTTACCAATTCAGCAATACTCAACTCTTCCTTTTTATATTATATGCTTGTATGTATTTCGATTATTTTAGAATATTTAACTAGTTTTTCAATTAACTCGACTTAACTCCCTTTTCCTTTCGCACACAGATTTATTTATATTATAGTATAAGAAATACATAACCTTGCGATATAATTGGTCTGAATATACTTATTAAAGAAGCGAAACGCGTTACATTAGTAACAAAGCCGGTGGAATAATTAAGTTATCCGATGACTTAATGCGTTTAACCAGTACGTAGAGCGTTAAATTGCATATATTTTGACATTTAAAATAGAAAATCATTAAAAACTGCCGTAATGCGTAATGTCAGTATACCCTCGATATGTCATATTGAAAATATTTCATAAGCGGTAGCAATTGACCCCTGTAACCCTAAAATTCACTCCTAGAGGGGAATCTCCAACGGTTGGGCGTCCCTGATGTATACTATTTGTAGTCAAAAGTACGCCTGTGTTTTACCTTTAACTTTCCTTTTCTCGTATTCCCCACAGACCTTCGAAAAGCACTATTTTTGCTAATCTTAATGGAATCTTCACTTTTCGTCTTTGTGCGAGATTTAATGAAAACAAATGAACGCTAATGGTTAAATCTTAACACGTTAAATGTTGATTACGCGCCTGGCGCGTCTAACTTTATTTATTTAGTTTATATGGTAAAAATATAAGTCAGCCTGGTTCCAAATGATCGAATACACAATATATATAGATGTACCAATTTAACTTGACCACTAGTGAGAGTGCCACCGTCGCGTTGGAAATGTAGCCGTACTCAAACAGAACTGAAATTTCAATAAATTCCAAAACTGATATTTTAACGACGATTATTATAAGTAGACAAGATATTTATTTTGTATAAAATGGCAATTGGATACATTTATTCTAGACTGACAATTCTAGTTCCAAATTCGGTGGCGGCCAAGTAATGTTGGTAATAACTATAGCACATCGCAGTTGGTCGGTTGAATCCCGTCTGCCGTTTAGTTAAGTCGTGTCGCGTGGATTTTATAAATTACGAGTACCCGGGATGAAAGAAAGTGGTTGTGTTTTAATTCTTTTCATTGAAGTGCTTTTGGATACAGAATATTTTTTGTTTTCCATCTAGTTCGTACACGAATAAATCAAAAAAATTTCCGACGCGTGATCAGACCACATACAGCTTTCCGTGTGAGAAGCATGGATTTTCCAAATTTAGTTCACACACTTGTAGCGATTGTCCCTGTGCTTTGTTGATGGTCATCGCAAATGCAATTCGCAGCGGAGACTGAAGACGTTTAAATTCGGCTGACATTTCTGTCGGAATCATAGGGATGCGTGGCAACAGTACATCTTCTCTTTTAAATTTTCTATTTAAGACCGGCAATTGGAATTTAATAAATAACACCACTTGTTATGTCACACACAAACTGAAATGTCACTGTTTGTACCTCTTTGATTCTTTTTTTATTATTATTTTTTTTAGATTTCAACAACTCACCAAAGTTTCATCGCAATCGGATGAATGGTATAGGAACGCACAAGGACAACTAAATATTCATTTATATGTATATATACATAGATGAAGATAAAGTTACGTTCGCATTATTCGAAAAAATCACCCTTGACATCACTACTTGTTCGAACACGTGTAGTGAGTCACGTATTCATTATATTATGAGGAGTAAGTTGCTGTTATCTTTCGAGACGAATAGTGAACTGACGTTTTCAATTCAAGACTTCTAAATATTTTGTATTTTAAGGTTTTCTGGCTTTGAAAATTGGGAATTTTTGCAGTAGCTGTTTTTGAGCATTGATCTCCCTGGCGGAAATTTCCGAACGTACCCGAAAGCGACTTGACGTTTGCGTTTACAAGCCTGTAACAGTCATTTGTATGAATGAAAAAGAGCAGTGGAACAAGCGTAGTAAGCTCATTTAATTTCAATATGATTCTTTAACTATACGCTCTTCAATAAGAATAATATTTACCTACCATTATAACTTTTGGAGTGATGAATACAATTTATAAAATTATAACTATGATCGTGTATAATACCGTGTAGATATTATTGAATATTTAAAATAGAATAGTTTCGAGTTTTCTACCTGGCTGGCCTTACCTATTCCATAATATTCAACTGTGTATCTGGTTTAGTTTCGTAATACACCTTCCTCTAATATTTTTATATTCTTCTATATTGAATTCTACAAATTACTTTCCCCAAAAAATACTTATGCGAAAAATTTCCGGCTTAATACAGAATTATTCCAATTGCAGACATTAATACGGTAACCTTAACATATGATTTCACCGAGGAATTTAAACTTAAATTGAACTAACCGTCTTATACAGCAGAGAAGATTTTTACGATGTCGTTGGAGCCCTGTCTATACTTCAACTCTTCACGAATAAAAAATACATGTAGTATTTAGCTAAACCGTTAAGCCATTACAAATAATTTATACAATATCGATGACTTCCGTCGAAAGTGAGTGTTACTTCTAAAATTTAAAAAGGATCAATTCATTTTGAGAAATACCACGACTAAAGACAGACAAGGTTTCCCAAACTATCATCCGCGACAACCTGGAATGGTTGTATATGCTGCTAGGGCTGCAACAAATTTAGACGTACTCAAATTCATATTGATATTACCTACCCAAAAAAAAAAAAAAAGGTGGTCCGTCGAAATTAATCCGCAGGAAAGGTTTGGGAAACCCTGGTGAAGAGAAACAGTTGATATCGCCAATATCAGACTTATATTTTCGTATATGTCTGATAGTACTTTCAAAATCCAATATGTGGAGGATGGATTTCTTGCATAAATATGTGAATCTTTTTTTGCACTCCCTAATATTCCTGTCACCGGCCGCCACTGCTTCTTTCCTTAGCTCCTCGATTAAGACGTTGCATAAACTTGTAGAGAAAAAAATGACATTTCAAAATTCGTATTGTGGATTAATGTCGAAGTAGCGTCGTTTAAACGACTTAACAGCCCTGGTTTGCACTCATAGTTATAAGAGTTCACTTGCGCGGCTGACATTAGGCAATAAACTGACGAGTAAACTTGGTCTCTAGAGCCGACGTGTGTGGGTTGGAAGAACAGCTGGGGTTTTTAAATTACCCCTTCACGGAACTGTTAATATGCGCCATTAATGACACAGCTATACAACGCATTACAGTTATAGGACACGAAAGTTGTAAGCTTCGAATTGTTTAGTGAAAAGATGTAATCACTAGTGAAAACTAGCCACTACTATGTATGATATAATAGCTTTAATATTTATAGTTTTTCCGGGTATAGGTTAAAATAAGCAATATTACAGCACGCTAATACTCTCTTTTTAAACGCTGCTGTGAAGTTATGCGGTGCATGAAATAAATAAATAAACAATTATTTCAAGGAAATTTGGGGGTGCCCCATTGTGTATACATTATACATACATAAATTATATACAAACAATGTTGCTTGAATAAAAGTGTCGAAATGTTTATATGTTTTTAATAATGTCCTCCCAATGTGGAGCATATGGCAGAAATTTATAGAAGAAATTTACATTATCATTTTCTTCAAATAAATGTTATATATAATGTATATTGTTAAATGTTAAAAGTCAAGTAAGCAAATTAATAAATAATTCAATTATGTTCAACAACACAAGAAAATAACAAATATGACATATGGATATTTTTAATAAGGTTAAAATTAAACTGCGCATTTGTTGGTTTGGCCTGCTCAGCCTTTGGATTTTCCGCACAAAGAACCTCTCGTATTATAGTGGACAATGATTCTTACTATCTTAAACACATAGGAAAAGGCACATGAATAGAGAGGTGAAGAGATAATACGCCATCGTTTAATTTACTAATGACATATCTATTAAAGGTTTAATTTTCCATATCATTAATGTAGTTTAAATTATTACTCAGACTAATTAAAATATTTTCAGAACCTCACTGGTTATTTGATTAGTTCTCATATACGAAAATTGCTTTGACTGTTCATTATTGACAGCAAAACTCTCGAGTTTACATGAACTTTCAATCTAATTTTCTCAGCATGCAAAAATCTCTTGCCGGCATAGTTACAAAGCAAGGTAGACGGGGGAGTTGGCATTTATAACCGGGAATTTATCTAGAGCGCGAATAGGTGTTCGCCACGCTGGAGGGAAGAGAGGGCCTGGCCGTTTTGTGTGTCAACTAGCGCGCGGGGGTTGAGATTAAGCGCAGAATACACGAGCAGTGACGTACGAAGCATTTAACGACAGGATACGTAGTACGGTCATTGCAATATTCACCAGTAACAGAGGGTGATGTGAATTTTTCTCTTTCTCGTTCAGTCACATGTAAAGTGAAGGATGCAAGCGAGATATAAAGGCATGCTGACGTTTGCTCTTGTATCATAATTGCTTATACACAAGTGAGGTTATGTGATAAAGATACATCAACCGCATGCCGATTATCAGTAGGTATAATAAATTTGAATTGAGATTCTGTACATACTATGGAAGATAGTCAAATGTGCATACCTATATACTAAACGGTATAATTTTAAATTGTCTGATCCAAAGTAAGTTAGTGGTTGAAGCTGCGTGTATTAATTTCGGTAATATATGTTGAGAAGAAAATACCAAGGAGTGGAATTTGGTGCACGTAGAGATATTGCACGATTATAAGGACATCAGATACAGGTTGTGTTACACCTAATATACATATTTACGTATTTTCACAAAAGGTCAATAACAATTATAGTTTACATCTACAGCATGATCGTGCCACGCCACTGCAAACGAGGATATAATTTGTTATCTCGCCCACCACCGCTATCTAAGTAGCACAAAGCGGTAAATAATACTTGTTATGAGTAGGGAAAAGATGGCAACTTTTACTTCCCTCTGCCGTAGGTGACAGGAAATACTAATTCAGGAGCCAAATGCCACGAAAGGAGGTCGGAATAAAAAAAATTCTACGATCACTTTAAGAGTGCTAATACAAAAGGTCTGGCATTTAATATCTCACAGGTAATTATATTATGATTAAGGGATTTTTTCTTTTGTATATTGTCCGTGATCAACGTCGTAATCTTCAAAAAATCAATTGGAACTATTACATATAAATAAAATAAATAAAAAAACGATCCCATTCATGAGAAAAATATAAAACCATTCATTGATTTCAATTGAAGCAATAATGGTCACAAATTTAATTTTAAATATATGATTTAAAACATGAAATTAAGTTTAATTACCAATCCCAGGATCATAAAAAGGGTCCGGGATTGGATGCTCTACTTGAAGTCGTAGTGCTTCAGTTTGAGAAGCACTGCTGCTGTGCATTTTACAAAGTGTAGCTTGTGATGAGGTAAGTGAACTCTCCACATCTTACGAGCGCAGAGAGATTTAGAATTCCAGACGGATAATTTCGCACCTGCAATGTTCAGTGAATGACTGTTCCTAGTTATAATAAGTAGACATGAACAGAAATTATCGTAAATATTTCTTATTACAACAGCTCGCTGAGAAAATAAAACCGATAATTCAGTTTGTTTTCGAGCTCATATATTAGTTACTTAAGTTACATTTTCAACACTAACGAGATAAAGCACAACGCTACTATTGCGTCAGGAAAAATATTGCAAAATAAGATCGTGGTTTGAGCGCGGCTTTAGTTCGCTCCGCCGGGGATAACTGCTGAAGTTACGTCATCTGGTTAGGATATGTCACCAGCGACACGTGTTTTGGGGAAGTGAAGAAATAACCTAAGCTAGTGTGATTAAATTGTTCATAGTTTTTGATTTTTAGCAAAGTTATAGGAAATCAAAAATTCGCATAAATCGCGAATTTTCAGGTACTCTGCTTTCACTGTCGGTGACAAAATTCATTGGGACTTGTTGAATTTAGCTCGAATTTGAAATTTGCTCTGACTCGTTTGATGAAACGCTTTTAAATGTTTTTTTTTCAAAAGAAATAATCGCGTAAAAGTGAATCCATATAAAAATCGCGTAAAAAGAGGACTTTCAACTTAAAAGAGGATTCGAGCTGCCGAAAAAACAAAAAATAAAGTAAGTCTTGTAATCATCACCGACAAAAGTTCTTACAATCTTCCGCAACAAGTTCAAATGAGCGATCTTTTCTAGTTTCAGTATCCATTCCTTTGTCCATCTACTTCGTTTCACTGTTTTTGTGGTGGGTATGGTCAGCAGTAAAGCTACACGCCTATTTTTTCATTTCACTCCTTGCTTTCTCCATTACTCATATCGTGAACACAACACTACACCAGTGCTTCCCAAACTATGGGTAGCTATGGGCTTCTCCGGAGGACAAAAATCCGCAAAGTGTTCCAGTAGAGCTATAATTATTTATTTATGCATCTTTTTCCTATTAAATTTGTTATAATACGACACATTATTAGTGATTTTATTATCATTTTGTTTTTGAGGCGATTTTATAATGCAGGTGTACATGTATGTATATATATATATATATATATATATATATATAATGCCAAATGAAGCCTTTGATTTAATTTTAGCCCGTTAACTGCTGAGCCGTTTAAGAATATTTCAATACCAAATATGTCAAAAATTAATTCAGTAGTTTTGGTGTTAAGCAAACATATGAAGATTAGCAGGACAAAACAGGTTATATCTTAGTTATCAACAAACTGAAATCTGTCGCCTCAACAGTTGAGACGTTAGCAGTCAGCGGGTTAACATATGGACTGAGGGTGCTTGATGGAATTTCAATATCAAATTTTATACAATTTAACACGGATGAACTATAAATGCCCGAAGATGACGAAAGGTGAAACACGGGTTGTTAGCGACAAAACGTAAGAAAGTGTATAAACTTTGAACGAAGCATTGCCAAACTGAGCCATTTAGAATGTCGATCTGATTGATAAGTGTAGGGTTCTTCTATACCACGCTCAGGACTGCCAATCTGAATGATTTATTCGGAACGTCATTACGATTGATCGCGGAAGGTTCGCTATAGCTGTTAAAGGGTTAAATTTCAAATAAATATTGCCTGAAACTACGCAAAAAGAATCTTTATTTTTAATTTTAGTTTTACAGGCTGGCAAGGTTTTTTCGTACTCTTTGGAGTGCGAAAAAATTCACAGACAACGCTCTCTGATAGTTTCGTTTCGCTCTGCAGCGTCGGTGCATCGTGAAAATAATGTTTACATTTTACGTTTAAATTGAATAATAATACGTTATTAGCATGCCATTATTTGCAATTCAAACAAATGCAAATTCATAAAAATTTTACTCATGATGATTTAATTTTTATCAAAATAAAAATGCTCACTTCAAAATTTGAAACAATCTGCACAAATAGAAACTATGAATAAAATTATTATTCTTGTTTTCCAATGGATTCGGTGAAATCATTTTTAATATGAAATTCATTTCGATAACTTTTTTTATTCTACTGACAGTGTTACTAAATGTGACACGTGCTTTGCCTCTTTAAGAATCATCTTCAGACTGATTATTATATCGCAACGCTATCTATTTATAAGGTAAAAATTAAGGATGGGGTGGGATTATCTCATTATGGGTCACTCGTTCTGCTCTATGGAAATCGTCGCTAACCACTTTCCATTTCTAATAGCAGGCAGAGTAAAAAAAGAGATGACTCGGAGAATACAATTAGAATTGAAACACATGTCATTTGTCATCCCGCTCTAACAATTTTTGTTCAATAGCAAGCAGGTAGGGTGAGAAAATAAATGACTCACGGAGAATCCAATGGCGAATTATTTGTTTTCGTTACGCTGTGACACGTTTCGAATGAACGAATCAGAGAGGGTAATCGATTCCATCCTGTCATAGAACTAGACTCCAACGACGAAAACTTCAAAACAACGGTGTAAAAATGTTGCGCTTAACCTTATCTATCCTTCTCAAGAAATAGTATGTAATCAGCAATCAACGAAGCGAATTATATGGTCTTAAATTAATATTTTAACACATTGTAATGGTTGTAAATAGTGTTTTTGGATTGGCAGTGCAGCGAGAGATCTAAATTGGAGTGAAAGACCTATGATGGCCCCCGGCATGGTCGACTTCTGTCGGCTCCGACAGAAACTCTCCGCTAGCATTTGGATCGCTGTTGTTTTATTAAATTATTTTCTTTCTTCACTTCGCTGCGTTACGTCATCCAGACACGAACCTGCGCTTCTCGCTTCGAAGACACCGAGGATGTTTCCCGAGTCAAATGTTATATAATTTAACTCAATTACCCTGTGATATTACGCATCGCCGTTGAAACTAGAAAATTGTGTAACTCAAAAAACGATACTCTGCAGAAAAGACAAAAACATTGAAAATATAAAGTTTATTACGACAAGGAATACAATACAATACGCGAATACAAAACAATCAACTACTCCAACTAACGCACTTCAACCGCGATGACAATATTGGAGATACACAAATTTCGGCTACAAATCTAATACTATGAGCTTACATCATAAATGATTTACTTAGTCTGCTGTCACAAGAACTCCTAACAAATGGTGTACAGTAACGACGTGAAATTTGCGACGTCATTTTGGCTGCGATTCAACTGCGGTCAACTGTATTTTTTTTTTACTTTCAACGTTTACTCCATGTACGGTCTATTATAATATTTTCAACTTTTAACATTATTACTAATTTATGTACTATGTTTTGTGGTTTTTACATAAGCTAAGGTCCATCATGATATTTTCAACTTTTAATATTAATTGCTGGTCTGTATTTACTGGCTGTTACATGGGGTACGGTCCACGGTAATTTTTTAAACTTTCTACTTTTAACATTATTTACACAGTGATATTTTTCAACATCATTACTAATCGATGGATTATATTTGTGGGTGTAAAACATGGGATACGGTCCGCGATGATATTTTCAACATAAAACTTTCAATGCTTGCATCAAAATAACGCCAAAGTCTAAATGTTTAACCCTTGCGAAACTGGGTAATAAATATTAGCATTATAAATTATAATATAAACACAATAAACGGTATAATTCACGATCCATTAGTTAAATTATATAATAATATATTATGAAAATAAAGTGTCACACGTTTTATTGGCATATTATTCTATTATATGATCGTGAATAAATTCAAGAAAATGTATGCTTATGTGGATACGGCTGTTTTGTAATAAAATTAATTTTCAATTGATTCGATCGATTGATAAAGCAAGTATGTAAGTAGGTACCAACCACGTTTGCTTTCACGCCTTTCACTCATCATTTACCAAGAAAACCTTAGTAAATTTGTGCGTAATTTGTAACATAAAATGTTTCGTTATAATATTCACAAAATGCCAGTAAGTAAGCAATACTAAGTATGAAAAGATATTATTTTAAGCGATGTCCGCTAACCAAAGTGACTGTAAGCAATGTTCCCTCTAACTCTGCACAGAAAATCCATAGACTGAGCAGGCCAAGCCAACAAATGCGTGGTATAATTGAAATTTATTTTTATTGTGTGCTCCGATACTAAAAAACGGGGTATAGCGATAGCATTTATCTAATCACTAGTCCTGTCTTAACCCTATCCATCTATCCCTACTGTCTTCGAAAAAGAAAGGTTGAGCGACTGAGTAAAAAGCAGTTGTCTTATAAAAAACTTCTGCAAAGATAGCTCCATTAGAAGTCCATATGCGCCATATTCGGAGCGGATATCATATAAAATGAAATTTTTAATAATTTCTGAATTTTCAATGCTAAACACTTTAACAAGTCGCAGATTAATAATAGATAACCAACCATCTTGAAAAATTCTTTATTTAACTTTTGTTTGTGTGTATTATTATGAAGTAAGTAGTTCCATGATATAGATAATAATATTATATTATGATGAATGTGCCTTTTTTGTGTGATCGATGTTACTTATTATTGTCGGTGGTTAACAATTAAACACGTTTTAACTACACTATAGTCATTAAATTTAAATTACACGCTTGCAATGTATAACATATTAAACTTAATGTTTTATTTATCGTTCGTGACTTTTATTTTCAATAGTTTTTTTTGAAAATATTGTAAGCGCAGTAAAATGTAAACGAAAAGATTACTTTTGTATCTTTATTTTTAAGAAGAAAACATCTGTCGCACGTGGTTGAAGTTACCAATATTCCTTAGCTTGATGATTTAAATCTAATTATGCAACTCTTGCGAGTGATTGACTAGGTACTACTAATTACTTTAATCAGACGATTGTAACAACATTTAAAATATGGATGACATTTTATTAAATACTTTTAGCGTAATAAATTTAATAATGCCACAAGTTTTGGCCAGTGCCTCGGCTGTCAGAGATATCGATTAATTTATACTATTTATGTTATCAATCGGAAAACTTGAATATTAAAGATAAAGTAAAATACACTGAAACAAGCGGCATGCAAGCTCGTTTTCCAATAATTACCGTTCTCTTTGTGTGTTCCCTCTTTATTGATTGCAAAATGAATAAGGTATGCATGCAAATGTTGTATCCAAAACATTCGGAAGACATTGGGTGATCCTACAAATTAATATACAATTTATTGAAGCATAAAATAAAGAGATAAATATTATTTTCAAAACGGGAATACGATTAATTTCGTACAAGGAATAGACAATATTTTGTTACGAACTTTTATGTGTTTATTTGGTTTTTATACTTACATTACGCTCCTCTGTGTATATCACAATAATTAAAATAACTGAATCAATACAGAATAAAAAAATAAACTTTAATTCTCACAATATTTCACTGAACACTTGCACAATTTAATATATCACAATACGAAACAAACACAGCACGTTTCTATATCAAAACATCACTTTCATATTTTAATAATCTGTTCACACCAACGGACAAGCGCTTCGCGTCGACTCAAATCTAGAAATTGATGCAGCCTGCTATACTCGCGCCACCCAGTTGTGGACAAATTTGAAACTAATTTGACAAGTGATGCAAAGTGTTGCCACAGCAATATTATGGGATCACTAAAATATTTATTTTTAGGCACTATATATATATATATAGGCACTGCATATAGTTTAGTTGAATAAATGATTATTTTGCCATAAATTTTCTTCTTTGCTATTAGACTGTGTTGTTAAATCTTTTCCCAAAATATCGAGTTAAAGCAATATTTTCCCAAGAACACGAAGTGTCTAATCATCAAATAAAATATTACACAGAGGGATTCATATTTTCAAACCATGACTGTCATATTATAAATTTGTTGTCCGACTCATTCTGTTATTCCTATCTGTCTCGTATTTTGCTCTCACGTTCAAATTAAGGTATGATTTCACTCTGGGCCATCTCTGTGCCGAATGGGCACATATACCATAATATATAGTTACGTTAAGAATGATAATAAAAAATGTCATATCTGTACATGTTCATATATTATATTCGTATATAATAATTATAACAATATGTCTACAATTGTTTTAATTGATGTAAAAGGGGAAAAGTGAAAAAAACTATTAGAAATTTACCCAATTACCACACCAATCTTCAATTTATATAATATATATTACTTAATTTTTCACATTTAAAAAAAATTGTAATCTTTCAGTTTAGTAGTACAATTTATAGGTATTTAGTATTTACATAAGTAAAATCATTACAATGTAAAATAGTCCCACTGAACGTTTCTAATTTACATAAAATCCATGCTTAGAGAATAAAATTATATATACAATATGATTATTAAATCTTACAAAAAATAATGATTTTTTTATTCCCACCAATTATTACAATTTTCCCTCCATTTTTTTTATTGGTGTCTTAAAAAATGTGATTTCACTGTTTTTAAAGTTCTTAATAAATAATTTAACAGTATAATAATTAAAAATCTTAGTCATATTTAATATAATATAATTTCTTTGTCTTGATTTATTTATATGTAGCATACAGCACAGAACAAACAACACACAACTCTCTACCTCTGTACATAAAATAACAGTGTCTTTAATACAAAGTTAACTGAATAGTTATTTGGTAAAATAATGTACACCATAGAAAAATTCGTTTCAAATAATGATAATAGTATTAATGTGTGGTAATAATAACAACTGTAGACTACCTAAAATAATATTTATATAAATGTATTACACATACTTTTTTCATTCCTTAAACTTATAAGGATGGCATAATTTTGAATGAATGCTCATATACCTTATTCTCTTATTGCACGGCTTTTTTTGCACAGTCTAAGAAAATTGACCAACTATTTTTTTACACTAATTTATTTTTCATTTACACGGTTATAAAAACGAATACATTCTTTGCATATATTTAAAAATACTTTGCCCTTTGTGAATATCGCAATCGTCATTTTTGACATTTAGCAAATTTTAAAATGCAAGATTCATGACTTATGCATGATTTGTTACTATATTGACACATTATGCTGCTGTTCTATGTTTCAATTTTATTCCCTCTCCGGTTATTATTTTTCAATGTCTGTTTACCGAATTTAATAAATGAATTTCTCTCCGATATTATTTTTCTTGACATGTTATGAATTGTTTACAGCTTAGTGCAGTCGTATCTTATGTAACTATTTATATATAAAAATAAAAAACAAATTCAAACTATTTTTTGAGTTTGAGAATTTAATATTTTGATAAGTAATGAGACCTATCTCCCATTTTTACATGGGCAACTTATCCTTTTTAGACGGTTCCAGAGATGAAACTTATCCCCCATACAAAAAGAGAATTCAGCCAACAAAAAAATGCCTTTAAGACACATAATCTTAATAAAATGTTTAAATATCTGGGTGAGTTGAAGGATATTTATAAAAATCCTTTTAATGACTATATTGGGAAAGTAGAGTGTACGCTTTATAACTTTGCACTACAACCCTATGATCTAGGATCACGGGATACATGCCTACTAATACACTCACACCCTGTATTATAAAGAGTGTATCAGTGTAGTAAAAAGATATAAAGCGTATACATACCTAATTGTTAAACACCTGTTTATAAAATGTATAAAACTCGGGTACAAACTCAGTTGCTTTATGGTGACCACTTGAATATTGCTTTTCTCATTATCTCTATATGGGTTATTTGGAGTTGTCTGAGCAATGAACTGAACGATTGGTGTAATATACAATATGGAGTAATGAAAACAGTTCGAATAAAGGTTTCCCTTTTTTAGTTTGGCTTTTCTTTAAGGTTATATGAAAAAATTCTTTCACGAATTTCATCCCTTTTTCTGTCAAACACGTTCATGATGTAAACTGTCCCGCTGTTGTCAATTGTGACAAATTTTTCAAACATGTTGTCGACCATCAGTCTTCTCGCTCTTTCGCCGCTGAGCTTGATGCAGGCCAATAACTCCTTTCGCGGGGAATAATTTCGATAGCTGCAAATATATGGATAACTACTGATGCATTTCTTTATTTATTGGAAAAGAATAACACATGGCAATACAGCTGACAAAAATGCATTATTTTATGAATTACATTTGCCAAATTTCCTCAATTAATGAAGACATATGTCTTTTTGGAATCTTTGAATTCATAGTTTGTCTTATAATCAATTCTCAGACAAAATATGTTTGTGTTTTATCAATTTTGTGACATCATATTAAAACCCTTCAACCTCTTTAAGGGGTGATTGAGGGGAACCATATTCAGATGATTTGAAATATCTCACTATATCTTCAATGGAGAAATTATTTGTTTTTTGGTAAACTGCAGGTTTAATAGTACTTTTCACAAGTTGGCAAAAATGTGATGATATTTACATAGGAAATTAAATATATTTATTAAGATACAAACCTTTTTCCTTTCCAGAGAATTTCCCAATTTGTTTCAACAGTAGAAACATTCTTATTTTGAATATTCGTAAAGCTCAATAACTGGTCAAATTCTGTCAAAGACAATTTGTCGCTTGGGCCGGCTGGCATTGTTGTTAGACTCCTTAAAGTACTGAAATAAAAAGGAAGCAACCATTTTCACCTTTTAACAACTGTGAGTAATATGTATAATGATGTCCTGCATGCTATCAAATTTTAAATTAAAAAAAGCAAACCCTACAGATGAATTATGTGATTTATGGATTTCTGTTCGAAGGCATATGTGTTTGTGATATCTAAAATAAACCTTCCACCCATCCCATCCTAAAAACTGGGTCAAGCGAGAGCGGTTAGCTAACCACTTGTCCTGCCCTAACCGTATCCTTATATCCCTACACTCTTCGATAAATTAGTTAGAATTAATTTTAGAAACAATTCAAGTACTATATCCGGCTAGTGACAATAACACATAAATTAGAAATTAAAGTTTAATTCCAGAGTTACCAAGTGACTGAAAAATTACCCCTAGGCGAACTTTGACACGCAAATTTATTTACGTCTTATGATCGCATTGCAGTATCAATGGTTTTGACAATACTCATTTCATCTGAATGATTTTTTGAAAAAGTCTTCTAAAACTATACTCGAGATAAGTTATTGCTCTATTTAGTCCAACAAATTATTATTTTTTTAATGCTTATTGAGCGGACTCAGGTCTATTGAATTTGTCAACATCATTTTATTAATCATACATACATACATACATGCATACATACATGTGTACCGAGAATTCAATTTCAAAGTTTCTTTATGCTAAGTAGTAAATTATTGTCCAATTTGCGCTTCTAGTAGAGCAAGGGATCATTCATGGATTGGATGTTAACTATCCCAACTATATACAACATTTTTCAAGCACAAAACAATGCTTAACAAGCTGTCATACATGAGCCCTCGAGAAGTGAAGTGAGCCAAGTGATTAAATGGTGAAACTTGTTCATAGAAAGTTTTAGTTAAATGGTCTTCTTACATTAATTTACATGTAATTTAGGTTAACTAGAATAAAATACTTTTGTATCCTGTATTTACTTAGCTCACTTCACTTTTATGATACTTTATGACATTTAGAATATCAAAACGAAGCTAACTGATGATCACTTCACTTCTCATTGGCTCATATTATGTTGGCCTGTATAATTAATTATATGGAAAGAAATACCATTTGAATTGTCAAATATGATTTATCTTTTTGTTTTACTTAGACAAAACATAAAACAACAAGCATAAATAATAATATATTACATACCTGCTAATTCTTTTCAATGATTTCTTAGCAGCGAGTAAATATGTTATATTCCACCATGCAATTTGCCCGGCTAACGAGACAAGAATCAATGGAGTTTCATTGTTAGATTTCTTGGCATCGTTGTCGGCACTAGTTCCTTGTCTTGAAGATAAGCTAAGGTGACTCTGCTGGGTCTCGGCGTTTGACTCATCGGGTACCCGTGGAGCGGGAGAAAATATTAAATCGGTTACAGGAATTTTGTCAAAGTTCAGAATTGAAACTAAGGACTTTGCAGTTATGTGCCATATCTGAAAAAATATAACACGAATGATGTATTAGAAAACCATATTATCATTTAGTCACAACCTATTTGGTGTTGCAATCTTAACACTTTGGGACAGTTTGTGCATATTTTGAAAAATCAATTTATGAAACTGGGATTCTAAGCTGTGAACACTGCTGGCGACAGGTCCGAAAATATATTGATTTTACTATACCAAAAGTAAATTTTCCGTCCTTTAGTCAAAGGTACAAAGCTGATGTGCTTTTGTCCATTGGGTTGCAGGGCTCACAGGTTCTAATTCAGGAATGGACACTTTCATATGGTGGCTATACAATTGATGTTTGAATTTGTATCCAGACATAGATTTCTGTGATGTTTTCGTTACCCCCACCCACCCCCTAACAGATCCAGAAAATGGGACGTAGAGAAAGCGACTCGCTTATTACTATCTTTTAATTCTATCCTTTTTTCCTCACCCGTCTCTGAAGAGAGGTTGAACGACTGACACACAGCAATTGGGAGCAATGTTTCCTCTAAGTCGTGCAGCAGTTTTGGAGAAACCACATACTCTATTACTAATTATTTTTGAAGAAATATACTATTCAAAGTTATTGCAACTTAAATAAATAATATATGCAAAAAAACACAAAAAACAAAAAATATAACAGTGATGTTTGCAAAATGTTTAAAATTATGTCGCGCATTTGTTGGTTTGGTATAGTCAGCCTTTGAACATTCTACCCAGAGAACCTCTCATATAAGAGGCAATATTGATTGGGAGGAGATATGATTTTCAAAATTTGTATCCAAAAATAAACAGACTATTGATTATGTTTTTGTAATTCTCGGTAAAATCCTGCTTGAAATTTGTTTTTACATTTTTAGTTTGTTGTAGCTAGAATGGTCATTGTTATCAACATTAAAATATTTTCATTCGGATAATTCGATGAACGGATTCAATTACGTTTTTGCAACACAGACAGTCCGATGATGCTGAGTGAAACTTACACAAGTAATGGTAAAACGAAATTTGTTATTTACAAAGTGATTGAATATAGCCTGAAACTATTTTAATTTGATGTCTGTGTTTGTTTTCAATCCTTACGTATTATATATTAAATGTTTACCACAATATCTCCGGAGTCTTGACCCAACGCCAGGATTTTGCAATCGTAGGATATACAACAACTCGTAATACATCTATCAAGTTTGTCACTTGAATCAAACAAAAGTGCGCTGAGGGGAATGCCATCCTTATTGCTCATGAGGTTATAGATCTGGAATATAATAATAAGATATTAGTGGAATATAAGTGTATAAGATGTTAGTGGTATTTTTGAGGCTTAATAAATGTATGCATATTATTATTAAGTGTGACTATTTATCACATATCATGGAACACTGGTATTGTTTGGTCATTTTCTCAGATTTATTAGTGTCGGGACACTAACAGTGTCCGGACCTCTATTGAGTTAATTCTGACATGAGTCCTGAACACTGTGTAAAAAAATTAATGTTGAGCTGGCCAATTCCCATTATGATATCACTTTTTTCACAAAGTTACATCTGCTGTGATCTCCACTATCAATACCTGTTTTCGAACTTCCTGCTAACTGGCTTTTATGAATAACACTAACATTGTGCAAAAATCTTCAATCAATATTTTTTTGATAAATAGATGTCACTGTCAAGGAATCTTCAGTATTTCTTTTACCATCAAACGAGTAATCAGCACCACTAGGCATCAATAGATTTAAATCCCTAATGATACTGTAATACTGGTGCCCTGTTCGTCCTAACAGTAGACCTAAATCAATGGAGATGTTATTGTCATTGATTCTATCAATTATTATCTGAATGCAGAGACCCGAACCGGAAAAAACCATTATTTTTACCAGAACGAAAACCGAAATCGAACCGATATTTATTCCGGTTTTTTTCGATTTTTCACAGAAAAATTTTCGATTATAAAAGCCAGATTTAATTAATAAGTCGTTTCCAAAAATTTTATTTTAACTAATTTATTTTATTTTTATTAGTTGATAATGATTGCGAAGAGCGAAACCGGTCCTGATCATTATAAACAAGTGGAAGTAGTACAAACAAATGGTATTTTATTTTTCAAATATAATGTCTTTCCGCTAAACATTGACAGTTAACACATTAAAAGTAATTTAAATATGAGGTGAACCGAAAACTGAAAACCGGAACTGAACCGATATATTTTTTTACCAAAACCGAACGAAAAAATAACGGTTCGGGTCCCTGCCTAAATGTTTAGTTTGAATTTTCTTATTAAGAGATGTCTCTGTCACAGAGTTTTTAGCATTGCTTATCTCTTTATGTTTATCTTCAAGCACACTGTTTTAAAATTATTTATTGAATATTTGATATATTTAGGAGTGCTTTTCGATCAATTTTTCATGCCTTTAGTATCTATATTGGAAATTTATCGTAATTATCAATTAGTAATTCACATTACTATTTTCAAACCTGGCGCATTTAAATATTGTTGAAAAATGAACCTTGAGTATCATTTTGTAGAGAAAAATACATTCTAAAAGTATTTTGTAAAAACAACCTCAACCTGGTATGGATAAATCCAAAATATCATTTCAAAATAATGCGAAACTTTCAAAAGAGGCTTATTCCATAATCGCTTAGTCTCAATTACGGATCGTTCACGTTAGCCAATAGGTGCTCAGCTTTGGGGTCACGTGGTTAATACGTCATTTGGTTGAAAGCAGACCAATACAAACTGTTAAGTTGCAGAAGTAGCTCATTCCAACTGTCACTTTCAAAATCCGTTTGATAAAACATTGAAATGTTATATGATTCTTTATTCACATATAAATGAATAGATTCCCCTTTTGTTTCTATTTTACATATGCCACATTATAAATTAACTAACAAATCTGACAACTTAATCGTATATTTGTCTGTATAACAGATTATTGCATTCTGCAGCAAAATATGTCTTTTGGAATGACCCGTGTTTGCAAATAATAGCCTCAATTATTCTTACGAAGTCATTGATGACAGCTGTTTTTTTTTACCTTGGGGTTTTCATTTAGTACAATAAAACATACCTGGAAACGTCCAGAGCAATAGCAAAGTACTAATAGCCTTGAGTTTTGCAGTGAAGCACACGATATCTCACTTCCTTCTCTGTTGACAATCAAATCGGCAAGAAATTGAGAAGACGTAGTCCACAATTTAACGTTTCCATCCCTAGTGACACTCAATATCAGATTGTTCTCTTGTATCACGAAACATTTGACCACGTATTCTGTACCGTGACAATCTTCGCCAGATGTTGGTTTTTCAGAATCAATTGATGTGTCCTTTTGAAAAGGCGGAGATGATGGAGTCATCGATTCTTCAGATAATTCAGCCCTATCTGTAGAATCTGTACCCATTTCAGCATTGTCAGATGTCGGTGTATTTTTACACGGCAAAACGGTTTTGGTATAACATTCGTTTTCCAAAATGACAAGAACGGTGAGTGCGTTATTTTTACCGAGAACCGTTAATGTCATGCAGTTGATAAATTCGAGGTTATAAATTTGATCGTTCAGATTGATCATGATGGTCGTTTGGTTTAGCTTCCAAACAAACTTGGCGATGACGCCATTTTCTTGAGAGTACACTAAGTATTGACCACATGGTGATATAGCGACTGATGTTATGGTACTTTCAGCTTCAGAAGTTTCAGAGATCAGCTTTTTCCCAAAAAATATCTACAAACAAAACACTTTTATTTATTTACATTCATTATTTATAATTTCCAATACAAAGCCAAATTAACTGACTATAGTTATATCTATATAATTTTTTTAAGCCATGTCAGCTCAAAAGGGTGGCATATGGACGACTCCTATGGAGTTTATCTCAACAGAAGTTTTCTACAAAAACTGCGTGTTACTGAGTTGCTCAACCTTTGTTTTTCAAAGAGAGTAGGAATATAAGAATAGGCTTAGGACAGGACTAGTGGTTAACTAATCGCTCTCGCTACACCCCATTTTTACGATCGGATGTGTGGAAGGGATTTTCGGAAATCACAAATATCCATGCTCTCGAATAGAAATCTATAAATCGATTGAAAAACCAATTTATGAAACTGTCTGTACTGCAATTCGAACCCCTGATATCTGTAAACGAAGCCAATGACGTTGACCACTGCACCACGGACCCGATAAGAGAGTAGCGATAGAAGTATAGGCATTTCATTCAAGGGTGTAAAACTAGGAAGATATAGAGACGCTCTTGAAACGGTTTTCTTTGAAATGGTACAATCTACGAAATGTCAGTTAACCTAGTTCAGCTGATATTTAATGTAGGTGAATATTCAAAGACAATTGAAGGGGATTGTATCGCGATTGATTTCAAACTGAATTAAGTTTTCACGAGGAACAACCTAAATTACCGTGATCTCAACACACCTGAATCTTATTATTTTTGTCTTGGGCTGCTATAAGGCTAGAGTTGTATAATATCATCTCGCTGCTGGATCTCTTTGAAATGAGGTCGCTTATTTGCGACACCTTCCTCCAGTTGTAGTTGAGTGAATGCTTCCGGCTAGAGTGCACGGTCATAGATTTTCGGGTATTGTAGTCAAAGCTTCCCCGTCTGACTCTGCTTAAGCGCAGGGTGTTCGATCGCCATCTTAATGCTGATTGAATTTCACATATTTCAGGTGGATACGCAACGTCTTTGTTGAAGATGCAGTCGAATTTCATGGAGAGTTTGGCTTTCCTGTTGAAAGATAATGGTTGTTTAATTAATTAGCTGATCGTCATTGCCTGATTTCTGTTTCATCGTGGGTCCGAATTTGAATTTTAATGATTATACATACAATCAATGTATGAAATTGTATGAAAAAATACAGAAGTCTGCGTGGCAGTAATTTTGTGGAAATATATTTTTAACATAAAGTTTTCTTATTCCACTGATTGCGTTACCATTTGTGGTACACGGCAAAAAAGATACTTTCATATAATAAATTATTTATTGAATACTCTTTAATTTGTTATAAAAATTACAGTATTTATAAATATGTTAAGAATTATAATCAAAGTCTATGTTCTACCTATTAATAAAAATCTTACGATATAGCATGTTTGGCTATGTTTTTCAAAGAAACACGTGTCACATCTAATAACACAACCAGTGATTCCACTGGTTGTGTTGTTAGTTAGCAACAATTTGATACGATCGAGTCGGTTGGGGGATGTTGTTGATGAAGTGGATCCAGCTTCCAGGACAATCCAACAGTTAAAACACGCCAGTCATACAGATGCCAGTAACAGATGAATTATACAGTTTCAAATACACAATAGAAGGAAGAGAACGAATCGATTGGCAAGGGAAGTCGGTTACCTTCCGGTCAGTAGAAACTTACCTAGCTCTGTGGTCAGTACAACTGCGGATGGTCCGCGCGGTCATCGCACTACCTTAGCTAAGTCACCAGGGCCACAATGAATGATTTCACTGATGCAAGAATATGATTTTAGAGTGCAAATTATTTGCATAAAGACTATGATAAATAAGTTAATACAAGAATGTAATACGCGATTTAATGTTACTTTGCTGATGCCCTTTTCACGCTAATTAGCTTGGGGAGAAGTGAATCGAGGAGGGTTCTGGGCACGATTCAGGCTGGGCCTTGAACAACACGATTGGGTCGTGTCAAATATCATTAATTTAAATTTAATATGTACCTGTAAGCATTAGATGCTGCTGCAATTTCAAAAGATTTAACACACCACAGTTTGATGGACTGTGCAATGTCACTGGTGACTGTTATAAGAATATGAGTGTACACAAATTCATCATTGTATGGAAAGGTGTCCATACACGAGACAACTCTGAAAACAGAAAACATTTTGTATTGATTACTCCCCCAGGAAAAAAACTGCCATAACCTAAATAGAGATAAACTTACGTTTCTAGTCTTTTCAGGTCCAAGGTCCACAAAAACGTCCATATGTCAGAACTAACATAGTCAATCTAGGGCTTATGGCTGTTAAACGTAAGCCCAAAAGTGCCATGAAAGTTGTTTACACTTATAACACTCGTATAACACGGTTGATGAATTGTGACATATTTTTCCCCAACACGCTGTATATAACACGGTTCCAGCATTTTTTAAATAGAAAATGATCCTATAATGAAAAAGAAGTTTGAAGTTCAAGAGAGAATTACAACAGATCTTTGTCCCTTATCACGAAATACGTAAAGATGTATACACTAAAAGCAAACAATCGCGTATTACAGAATTTTTAAAGCCTAAATCCAAAAATACTCCAGACTCTCCAGAGTCATCCGATAATGAAAACTCACAACCGATCTCGGAAAAGAGGCGAACATATAGCATTGTAAGTAATAGCGATGATGAATGAATGCTTTATTTTTTAAGACATCGACTGAGGGTGCTTGGTGGAATTTCAATACCAAATTTGAACTATTGAGATTTTAAATTTTAAATACAACAAAATTTCAATAATTCAAATTTAAATGATCTATTATATGTTATAAAAGTTTTTTTCAATAAATACGTAAATGCTTATGTTTTCGATTGTTTATTCAAACAACAAACTTTGATATTTTTTTGGGACGCGTACCCTAATTTTGTTTGAACTTCATAGCTCGGATAAGAGGGATTTGTATTATACGACGATTTAGTGGAACCATATGACCGTGTTATACGAGGTCCAAGTGTATTTTAGTAATACTTCGGAAAAAAACACAATAGGGTATGTCAAATGTTTTGAAAACAATTTTTGTGAATGTGCGATTCTAAAAGTCCAACAGTCCTGTGAATATGGCAAGCCATAACCAAAGTATAAGCCAAACCATCGATAAAACTAAATAAGCGTCGCTTACTATAACATTAAAATTGCAATATAGACATATCGGTTTTTGGTTGAAGAAGCCTCATGCGTACTAATATGATATTTATTACCCTCGATAATTATTCCATTCCTTTATAAGCACGCAGGACTGCAAATTGTAAACAAGAATCCGGCAATCGGTTGTGGAAATGAATATACATGAACTGTCGTCAGAGACGCAAGCCGCATGAAAAGAGTACTCATTCACTGCTTCCGAGGAGCTCGCTTCTATAACTTGAGTCGTTTCGTTATCCTGGTCTTCGATCGGTTTCAGATGGTTCCATGTATGTAAGCGTTTCGTAGTCAGTACTATCATGCTGTCAGGTTGATCTGTTAAGTACACAATGTTAGTAGCAAAAAAATATTCATTTTATATTACAGCCACGAGGCTTGTGTTGGTGGCAATTTATCAATTTGTATTACTTACATATTATACAAACAGTAATAGAAATGGTCTAGTATAGAGTTTCCCAAACTATGAACGTGAATAGATGTTCCGCGAAAACTTGGAACACTGCACAAACATGTTTGACTTCCTATCGACAAGCGAGTGAGTGAAAAGAACTATCTTTTCATATCCCATGTGGATGGTGTAAGAAGTATAGGTGAGCTGGATAAAAAATGATGTCACCATGTTTGTATATGTTGACGTCATTGCGTGTATATTAAATTAAAGTTTACCATGTTTACAATTTAAGAATTGCATTTATATAAGTTGTATGAAAATCTTGCAGCGCTTTTCTGCTATCCGAAAAACAGGGTCTCCAAATTATATTGCGTCCGGGGCGTCCAAAGTGCGTATTCGACAATGACGATAATTCAATTTTTGAAAAAAATCCTCAATTGCTAACATAATTATTCTTTTATATCAACCGCAACCGCCATTCTAAGGGTTAGTCGTGGAGAATGGAGAATTAGTCTTTTGACTTTGCGGGACTTCGATATTGAGTGACCGGCCGAGCCCCGTTACGATCGGTTGGAAATCTTACAAAAATACTCAAAAAGTTATATTTTATTTCCGAATCGCCGGCCGTCTTGCCGATAGGTTGGTCTATCCACGGAAGTAACCGTAAGGCTCCGCCGAGAGCCCAGAGCGTTCGCGATTTGCTCGGACTAGCTATCAGACAGACAGACACTCTCAGCCAATCAGTTCGCCCCCTTTCCTTGTTTTGCCAATTTTAAATCGTGTATTTTAAATTATAAATTGTAACTGTACTCTTGCATTAAACCAACCAACTGAATCGAAAATAAAAGATTCACCAGATGAATTGGTGTTCGATTGACATCTTTCTAAAGAAACCAGTCCTTCGTCCATTCCCGTCCGGGCTTCTCACTTCCTTAATTAAGACTCCAGAATAAACTTTTGTAAAATTAATCAGAAATTTACTTACGAGGCAATATTTCGATGTGTATCACGGGACAGTGCTGATTAAATGTCACGACTTGATCAAACGGATCAATTTTATAAACATGGACACCAAACTGATCCCTATCCCAGGACTCGAAGCCAATTATTATATGTCTGTCATCGCTGGACAGTATACTGTGAGTGATTACTATTTCGAAGCTCATAACTTTTTCCGTAATCTGTTTACCGTCCAAATCATACAGAGCTACAGCGCCCCCGGGATTTGTATGGACCAGAAAGATATCGCTGTTGTGCCCCCAAGAGGCTGCTTTGCATAGTCCACTCGAGTGAGTTATTGTAAGCAGGCTGTATGAAGAGTTGGATAGTGTAGGGGAACGGCCTTCTGTAGAAACAAAATTCGAAAATATTGTATTATTACAAATGAGATATAAAATTAACTGTTAAGACCAAAACTAATAATGTATTTAGTTACATAAGGATTGTCAATTATTATCGACAGTTAACACTGTATCACACCAATGATAATACTCACTTACCCTCTTCCACCCACTACTGCTTTCCATCTGTTAATTTTATACAGCAGTATCTAGTGGCGTAACAAACATTGAGTGTATCTGTAGTTTTTTTCACTAATTGGAAATGTCTTAAGAGCAACGGCCCAAGTCTCGGTGGCGTGTATTTAAGTGCGGCAGTTAAAATCATACGGAGAGCGAGTAGACCTCAAGTGATAGAAGCTTTTCGTTTATCTGGAGGGATTGATTTTATGCACACAGTTCTAGATTTATGAAAACTTTCTTGCAACACTGTACTTCAATTAAATGCACTTGATCAGAGTTTCCCAGATGATCTGTGCCGAAAAGATAGCTCCGTTTGCATTTGCACATAAAAACTGAGACATTTTATAATTAAACTTTCGTGATATGGCACTTGAAAACGTCTTTAACAAAATACTCAGTTTTAACACAATAGTTTTACTGCACCTAAAGGCGATTCATTGCGTCACGATAGAGAATTATAAACTAACTGGGTCACTGACAAAAGGGGTTTGGTAAGAAACACAGCACAAGAGCAATTCATAAGAAACGGTCATAAGAGTAATATGAAGATGCTGGCGAAACGCGTCACGTTAGTGATAAACCAAGTGGAATAACTAAGATATCAATTTTAATTTTATATTTCATATATTCAAAGAATACCCATTGAATCATATTGTAAAATATTTATTTTTTTACCTAATTCAGCCGAGTCTGTTTCCCTGAAGCAGTCGTCAATTTGCCATATCTTAACAACTCCATCATCGTTTGTGGTAGCCATTTTATAAGGTCTTCTATTATTGAATTCAATTGAATGAATAGGACTGGGAGCGCCACGAAATTTCTTCCATTTTTGTGATAAATCTTCATTCCAAACCTGCAAATGGTGTCATATATATATATAATTTAAGATGTATCAATTAAAATTATATTATTATACTACCTTATATTATGTTTATTGATTATAATATTAAAGATTTTACCTGTCTACCTTACAAGACTTTCTTATATCCCTCATTGGCACAATTATTTTAACTTTATCTTTACCATTTAAAAAAAAATGAATGGTACAAAAAGCTGGCTAACTCCGGCTTCATTAATTACTAATTCTGTGTGCAAAAAGAAAATGACAACAAATCTAAAATTAGTACTATAGCCAAAACAAGATTTGCGTTTATGAGAACTTGGAACTGGATGAAAAATTTGATGTTTTAACGTTAAATTTACCATTTTTAGCAGCGTCGATTTGACCAGTCCCTTTTTTCATTTTTGAAACATGAAATTTTACAAGAGAGCATCTCAAAGTTTCAAAACGCAATTGCAAAGTAACGGTTGCATATATCTTTTTTAAAATTGAGACAGTGCTACTATTTTAAATCTAGTTATCCCAATGTTATTGGATGCCTACCCATAGAACTGAGTGCGTAGATAACGAAAATGCAAAAGAGTATAATAACGTATTTGGCACTTCCGTGATTAAACTCTTTTATAAGTAGGGAGTGTCGATATATGCATTAAAGTTATTTTGGAAAATTCAACTCGTTTTTAAGACTTGACGCCCTTTTTCTCTCGCTCACAGAATTGTAACGTCCTTAACCGATTGCAGATGATGTTAAATTAAGTTATTAAACTGTTTTCGCCTAAGTATATGGCATCAAGTAATATGGTATATACTTTGACAAGACCGAATCGAAGAGAGGCGAATGTTTAGTTATCAACGTCCGGGAGGTCTGGGATCTCAAGCAAACACCATTTAAAATCCAGTTCATCTCTTATTTAATGAACGAAGATGCAGTGGTTTATTACACAAAATATCAGTAACTCATAAAATTGAGTATACATTTACTTAACACATGAATTTACCTTTAAATTTTAATGCAATTGACACAACAACAATTTTAAATTAAGTCCAATTTCAAAAAAAACAAAAATAATTTATAATTACTCGCGACACCAGCCGGCTCCGAGAGCCGACTCCAGCCAAAATAAAAATCAAACCTCAACTACTGTAAGTTCCTCCCCTTGTTATCTATAATAGACCCATTCACTGGGCGCTTTTTAATTTTTAGCTATAGCCCTAAAGCCACCTATTGCTTTTAACGACAATAACTCGGTTTGACTACCAAGAATCATTGCCATTAACGCTGTGCGCTAGCAGTTATGGACCCTAATAAAACTAAAACTTAACAAACAAAGCCAGGGTGTGACAACTTACACTAACATTTCCCTTCGCATTGCCTAGAAAGATATTATTTGACAGCAGCCGGATCACGCGAATATCTTCATCGGGCACATCTACTCTGATAAAGTTTACCTCTTCTAGATCCTCGTCAACTCTGAAAAAATTATATATACTGGTGATAATGCAATATATATATATATATATATATATATATATATATATATATATATATATATATATATATCGATCGTCCAATTTATTACTCAGACATCTCCAAATAACCCATATTGAGATAATGTGATAAGCAATAACCAAATGTCACCATAAATCAAATATTATTGATTTGTACCCGATATTTATACATTTTATAAACAGGTGTTTAATAATGAGGTATTTTCCGAGTATAGTCAGAAGAAGGATATTTCTAAACCTTTTACTAACCCAGAAATATCCACATTTTGTTTAATCTTTTAGAAGGCTGTAACATTTTATTGGTGGTATTTTTCAGTTATCTAAGTAATGAATCAGATGGAGCGCAAAATATTACATATAGCTGCATATTTAAATCAAAATATTTTTTTTAGAGTTGTCTGACTAATGAACTGGACGATCGCTATATATAGTGGGATTAGAATTAGTTGGCTAATACTGTATTTATTTGGAGTTTCGATATAATGGTGAAACATATCTGTCAAAATACTTTAAGATTCTATCTACTGGCTGAGTTATCATCTCCAGATAGAAAACATAATTATACAGAGAAAAAGCATTGCAATATAAAAACTAGACATTTTAAATTATTTTTTTAGACATTACAAACATCTACTGTGCCTTCGAGCAGAAATTCATAAATCGATCGAAACATCAATTTATGAATCCAGCCACACTGTTCCGTAATGTTTTCTCGGTATTTTAAAATTTGACATATCAGTTTACACATAATTTGACATATCGTTTATGTCGTTGCGAATGCTTAAATTAACATAATAAATGATACAAAAAATTTATAATTACTGAAATTGTAGGTAAAGATTGTCCTTGTTCTCGTTTTGCTGCATTATTTCATACGCTTTGTAATATAGTATGCTGTCAGTCTCATATTGGAGAATGTTTTGAACAATATCGGTATCCGTATAGTGATATAAGTCATGGCCATACTTTTGAACAAATCTGATCAAATCCTCAATAAAAGTCTTTTCAACCCTAAACTGAAAGATACAAAATGACATAAGTAAAATCTAACATTGTTTTTTGATTCAATCCGTGTTCTATCTGTGTTACATGTAACATTATTTAATCTCAAGACAAAAAGAACAAAAGAAAGAAATGGTTTAAATAATGATTTGATAATGTAATAAATATGTAACTCGTAATTTATTGTTGTTATTATAAACATTGGTAGACCGGCCTTATTAAAACTATATGAGGTGTCTCAAAGCAAAGGCCGAAATTTACCGTCTTGTTCATTAGTCAGAAAACTCAAAAAAAAAAAATTTTTTAGAAGAGAGTTTATGCAGTTATATGTAAAATCTGATTCAGTACTTAGATAACTGAAAAATGGCCACCAAAAAAATGCTTAGGCAGATAACCTTCTAATTAAACAAAATGTTGATATTTCTGGGTCAGAAAAGGATATTTTTAAACATCCTTCTACTAACTACGTACTCGGAAAGTATTTAACTTTTTAGACGACAGTATACGTTATGCGTATTTGATGATTTGTGCTCACACACTAGTGACAGGACATTTTCATTTATTTTAATAAACCAAATATTTTTTTTCAATTTGATATTAGAAGTGACATCTGCGCTTATGCTTTAAAGGCAGAAAACAATGATAGTCTTATAAATTGCGGGAATAATGGGATTGTCACTGGCAGTGTGTTCAAGCACTTGTATATGCCGCGAGGTTAAAGGGTTAATTGTAAAATCAAACACCTGTTTATAAAATGTATAAAACTCAGGTTATAATCAATAATATTTGATTTATGGTGACCACTTGAATAGTGATTTTCCCATGTTCTCAATATGGGTTATTTGGAGGTCTGAATAATGAACTGGACGGTCAACTTTGCAATTTTAATAGTAAACAACGTTTTTGTGTTTCACGTTTTGATTGTAAGTTTTATCAATATTTTTTTTCCATCGTATCGTATTTACAATTAACACTAATAATTCAATAACATACCGTGTTGAGTTTTTGTATGTATATTTCCAATTCCTTTATTACATTTGCTGGTCCCGCCAAACGGATTTTGCTGCCGATAAAAATCAAATTATTATAAAGCGTCCTGTACAAGTCCCACATGGACTCCATGTTCTGCGTGTTCTCTATGTGATAACTAATGTAATACGCTATATAACCGTCGTCCGGTAAATATGCCAAATTCTCTTGAAAGCAGTTCTTTTTATATCTCTGAATTAGATTTACGTGCATCGTGCTCAGCGTATTCTTGTCAGTATTCGTCTTCAAATAAGACATTATCAGGTCCTGAATTTCATATTGATACGCCATCAGATCTTTATTGTAACGTTCTATGATGAGACTCTTGTTTTTCCACAGTTTAATTACACTCTCGAACCGTACAATCGTCATGTTGAGTATAACTCTCAAAGCATCTGTCGTCACTTGTACATTGTACGGCAAAACAGCTAACAGTTTATACGATTCAACAGATTCTTCGTTTCCTGATGAATTTATGCACATTTCGATTGCTGAATAAGGGTTGTAATCTTCGGGATGTTTCCAGAAATGGCAGCTAGTAAAAACACATTCACAGATACTTTAGACTGCAATATTTAAAGCGGCTGAATTGTAGCCAGTTTTTAAGCTGTTTAACCGTTTAACTACCACAGAGCCGATATATCAGCTTTAGCATATACCTTTCAATACCATTTATGCAAACGTGCCAATGTCGAGGCCAAATTGAGAATTCTGCCATTCTTGAGAATGTCAAACTTTATATTCCTGATATTTTTTTAAGAAATCGTTTATTTTAAAAATTAATTGTTAATTTCTTTCAAAGTGTAGAACAAGCCAGCCAATGGGAAGAGATTTAAAATGATCAACGGTATTGCTTCGGATGTCACTATTTTACCACTCGAGTGATGGCGTGAGAACATGCGGCGTTGTGATCGTTTTTTTCTAATATTGCTAATATATGCATATCATCTAATCTTTAGTATCTACAGACAATATATGTCATCTAATATAATTTCATAATACATACGAAAATATTCTTAAAAAGTGAATAAAATCGCCAAAAATATGTAAATGTGTACCTATACATAATTAAGGATTTCAATAATTATTTCTTCCAAAATAACAAATATTTAAAAAATAATGCCTTTCCACCGAGAATTGACAGTAAAAGGTAACAAATATTTAAAAGTATTCAGTGCGGTAATTTAATATAAAATACAAAAAGAATTGTAACATTATCTTTATGTTTAATGAATATGTTATAAATTGTACAACATTCTAAAAAGTGGTAAGATATGGTGTGATAATTTATGACAATACATACAAAATTGCTGTCATAATAAGAGGGCTAAATAAAAAAATACAAAATAAAATAGTTTTAAGCTTACAAAAAGGTGTCTTTATTTTTCAGCTGTTTGATATAGTGATTCCAGTGGCTGTTATTATGTTTCAAGATGTCACTGCTTTCCGCCAAAACTCCACTCACCATTGCAATCAGAAGCGGTGCTCCTTTGCATATTCGGTGAATCTTGGCAGCCTGACTAGGTAGCTTCTTTGTGTCTTGGTCTATGTAAGAAGCGATCACTTCCAAGGATTCATTTTGTGTTAGGTTACCTGTAATCTGACAGACAAGAAATTTAGCGAATTAAAACCAATGTGTCTTGTTAGAATGTTGTTTGTGTTCATAGAAGATACTAACACTAATTATAATTTTTTCTTTGTAATATTAAATACAGTAACTCATCGATAATTAATGCAATGTCTATGATAGAGTGATTATAATTAGATACTAGCTGTCCAGTACTGCTTTCTACGGGATAATTGGGCATCACTTTGTACAGCGGATTTTATCGTCACCGTAGGTGTAAATTGAGTCAAGCCACAAAATCATAAAACTAAGAAATTGTCGCACAAAGATTCGCAAATATTTTTTTTTTTGAACTTTTTTCTTTTTGAAGTTAGAATAGTAAAACTTTGAACATAGATACTTTGTGATGTTACGCATGAAGCTTCAGTCAACAGTGTTTAAGCCACACATTGTATGAAATTATTCGACAGTCTAGAGATTTATACGGCTTGTCATCATTGACTGCTTTAATTTATGTGTGCTAGGTCTAATGGCAATTTAAAACATACTCAAAAATAGTGCTTTTTGTGGCCCAAATCTTTAGATCATTGCATCTTTAATATCTCCTACTGCGATCTGTGCAGGGTAGTGCTTCTGAAGTGCGTGCATTTGTTTTGCCGAGTAAAATCATGGCAAGCAATAAGAAAAGAGTGGATTTGAGTTTAAATAATAAGTCGCGCCTAATTGAAAACTACGATAAATTAAATTTTAAAAATTTACCTCAAAGACAAGTGGCTGTTAAATTGGGCATTCCTCAATCAGCATTAAAACCAACTTTTAAAACATTGCTAAACAATTTTGGTTAGGTATTAGAATCAATTTTCACTTGACAATTCTTGTCACCACAATAAGTGGGGCCCACAGTATGCATAATATATATTATATTAAATATGTACTGCACACGAATAAATATATGTGATATTCATTTTAAAACCATCATATTATGCGTCAAGTTATATTATTTCGTTCACATGAAATATCTGGTTGAATTGGTTTTTTATAATGAATGAATAGTGGTACCTAATGAACGTTTTTCTAATTAATACTTGTGATCATTTTTGTTTGTGTTGTTACCTCCACATAAATTGGTTGAAAGTCGGTCACTAGAGTCTTGTCCTGAGTTGTGGTCATAGTCTTGCAGCCGAAATTGAATGCCTCCATCACTCTCTTACTCCTTAAATCATCGATCACCAGAAGAGCTCCTTTCAAGCAGTCGTTATCAAAAATATCTTTAAGTATATCACGGTATTGTTGCCAGGTATAACCGTGAGGGCTTTTGGATTCTTCATTGTAGTTCAAATTCATGTATTTGAATGTGGATAGTATTTTCTTCAGCAGCCTAAAAAGGCCAGAAAAATATTGTGAAACAATTTTTTCAAAACAAATGTCAATGAAAGACCAACAGAAAACATCTTTAGTTGTGATAGAGGGGTATAGTTTGAATAAAAACATATCGAGAGTAAACTCACAGAACTCATTAAGTCAATTTCTGATGATTTTCTGTTTTAAATGTTAAAGTGTATACAATTTAGTGCTCCACATACTGGTAGAATGCATGAAGTAAAAAAAAACAGTATTAAGTCACGATGTCAGCGTCATATAACTGTAACTCATCAATACCAAATATTATGATATGTATGCCAAAAGATTATTCTTTATAATGGGCATTTAAAAAAACTGTACTATAGAGATTACTTCGAAAAAAATGCTTTAAATTCGCTTTTTTTTTTATAACTTAACTGACTTTCTGCCAGTATAACTTCGATATTATAATGACAACTTGACTTATTATTATTTCATTTCGACGCTAAAAGTAAATATTTTTAAATTTGACTAATGTCTAGTTGATCACTTTAGCTATGCTCCATTTTCAGGAACAGACTTCGCACGGAAATCAATCCGTACTAGGATTCGAAACCGTCAGCACCTCGACCGAAGGCAACGGTGCCACTTGACCGCGGACCAATAATTGTTACTGTGATTCAATTACCTAGACTGCAATACAACAATTTGTTCGTCCGAAGAGCAGTTGCTGACATTGATCCAAAAGATTCTTCCGTTCAAATTATTCAAAACAATCGATGGATCATTTCTGAGAGCGCTTATCGCCAGCGATGACTTGCCACTTCCTGGCACTCCCAGCAGTACAATCATATTGTGGGGTCTCAACTCGGTTAGGTTCAGCTGAATTTGCGTTTCCTAATGAAGAAAAGCACTTTATTTCAATTTCAATTTTACGATTTGAAAATTTTTATTAGATTCCCTAAAGAAATAATAAAATTGTGAAAATGGCAGGACAGACTGAAAGTACATTACGCCAACTGATTTTATGCAATGGAATGAAGCTCAACACTAGAGAATATTGCTCATTTTGATTTGTAAACTTTTCAATAAAATTTAGTCGTATTTATTATTGATAAGATTAGTTATGTTCAGTATTCATGTGTTAATTTTATTAGATTAATTGTTCAATATTCAGGTATCAGAGTTCATCCAGCAAATACAAACATTAAAAAAAAAGCTCAAACATAAGTAAATTTAACACTTAATACTTAGGGGTTCGTATGAAATAAGTCAGTTACATAATATTGTGGCGTAAGAAGCCTCTCTAAGATCTAAAAAGATCTCTAAAGCGATGTGAAGTTCACTATGCACCCCGTCCAGGTACTGAGCAGGTTAAATTTAACTTTTTGAGTTTAATATTGCATTCAAAACAATTTCTGAAAAGAATTTTACAATTTACTGGGTTGTTTTATTGTCCTCTCCAAAATTTAAGCCTTCTTACATAATCTTTATTAATACGGTATTTAGCCAGAATTAATGCGGGAAGGTAACATAACATCTAATCCTGTACCCATCATAGGAATAAAAATAGCCAGGAAGTTGAGAGCAGAGCCTGCGAAGCGGGCTTCGGTGTGCTAAAAAAATATGTCATACCAAAACAGTCCTTCTAACATAGTGGATTGGTAAACGGGGAACATTGCCACGGCTGAGGCAATCTTCGAAATGTTCATCAGGCAAATTAGCCGGGACTACGTCGCTTTTGATTTCTAATAGCTTTTTTATCCAATCGTAGTCGGTCGACAGTGATTCAACGAATGCATGATATGCTTCAAATCTAGCTGTCATTAATATTTCCAAGAGTGCCTTCACGCGGTCCTCACGATTAGACTGAAAGAAAATAAAAAATAAATTAGGATACAAAGAGAGCAAGTGCTAAAAGCATTTCATATTGTGTACGATTAATGTTTTGATGCATATACAATATGACGGCTTGGTAAATATTGAAATAAATAATACGGCAATACAATTATTTTCTTGCGTTTTAATAATATTGATGGGTACTACAAACCAAAGACGTTATGTGTCGAAACTCGTCGGCATTGAAAAGTTTGCTAGCCAGTAGATAGTCAACAATATGGTTGACATCTAGGTCCTGAACAATACTCTCTCTGTGTGTCTGAAGGAGATGTCGACCGTAGACCTCCATCTTTCTATCTGTAATAAGAATGGCAGAAAATATTCTCTATTGAATTCATTAACATCAATATATATTCTAGTACATCTATATGACACAGAACATTGTTTGTTATTACCAGTGATTTACTGAACGGGATACAGTGGTTTACGTCGTATACCATCTGCCATATTCATAGATAGTGTATACCCTCTGATCAAATCAAAATATTCTCTTTCTCTACCATTTAAATGAGTCATTGAGTCGATAAAAACGCTCCTAGCGATTTTTCAATAAGATAAGTTTTTTATGTACGTATGTGCTCTATCGATAGATCTATCAATTTTTCCAGTTGCAAGTCTAAAATTTCTTCCTATTTCGTCTCATGTTCTATATTCAAAAAATTTTCAGGGTCGACGCGCTCCGAAAAAACGACACTAAAGGAATATTTTACTTTTCCTTACACACCGGAAGACACAAAATAACTTAAATTGTACTTTAAACTATCATACTGCACATAACAGTTTTTCGTCATTTACTCAAAACTCTAAAAACCTTCGAGAGCGTGTTTATCGACTCAGTGACTGAAATATTAATTTTCCATTAGACCATAAGAGTGTTTGTGCTATGTATTTTATTATTATTTCCGAGATTTCATTTGTTACGTCATAGAATTTACATCTAATTGTAAAAACCGTACCAGAAGGGGGAATCCATTGCCATTTAATAATTTGATTTATAATAATATTTCCAGTGAAGTTAGACATAGTTATCTAATCAACGTGCAGGCCAACCGTCAGATAAAAAATGGAAAAAATTGGTCAGCCACCCGTAACCAACCGCGCTCCTTGATTTGTGGAATTTTTTATATGTATAGGTAAATTATGTCAGATACGTGGTGCAGTGGTCAACGTCATTAGCTTCGGTTACGGATCTCACGGCTTCAAATCTCAGTACGGACAGTTTCATAAATTGATGTTTTGATAGATTTCTGTTTGAAGGCATGTATGTTTTGATATTTAAAATTTCCTCCCACACATCCGATCCTAATAACGAGACGTAGCAATTAGCTCACCATTAGCCTGTCCTAGTCTTTTCCTTTTATCCCTACTGTCGTCGAAAAAAAGAAAGATTGAGCAACTGGGTAACAAGCACTTCACCTAAAAAAGAATCCTCCATTACGAGGCCATATTACTTATGTTCTTCTTTCTTCTTCTTTGACCATACTCGCTCCTTATGTGGAGCATATGACCAGCCCGCTACGCCTCCATCATTTCCTGTCACCCGCCAATTGCTTTGCTTCCTCTCATAATGTGCCAGAATCGCTCAGCTCAGTTGAGTACATCGTGTGGATGGTACCTGACAGTCGGAAGAAGAGGCCAGCAGGATTGAGGCTCTCCGGAGGCATCCTCAGAACGTGACCCAGGCAGTTCCAACGTCTCTCGATGACCAGCGTTGCTTGGTACGATCCCTAATCTCAGAGGTCTTCACGAAGTCAAACCACCTCAATAACCGACGCAAGCATGATTCGTTATCATAAAGCAGCCCTTTTAAAATGTAAGATTTGAACAAATGGCATTTGGTTTTAATCGTGTACAGCTGCGTGTCCCAAACAGTATGCATTTAGATAAAAATGTTTCCGCCTTGCTAAGCGAATAGTGAGCTCTTTCTTTGATGTTTTATTTGCTTATTTGACGTTCATGACTTCATTTCATTCTACATTCTATACAATTTTGAAAATAGTTTCAGGGAAAACCTTTCTATTGTTACCAACCACATCATAGTGGTATTTTAATACAGTCACGACAATGTTGATCAAAAACTATCTCACATCCTTACAAAAAATACAATTCTACAAGTTAATAATAACTAATAATACAGAATTTTATTTAAGGTAAATGTACCAGTAGTTGATCTTTTCCAATACAAGTGCTCAAAATAAGAAATGTATACACGGGATTGCTCTAAATAGTCTAAATTGTAGAGTTCAGACAAGTGAAACCATCTTTTGTCGATTGAGGAACTAACACATCACCATATATGTCATTCGGGTGTCATATCGGCCATTTAAAAACCACAACTTATGCAGTAAGTAATTTATTTTAAATCTCTTAAGAGAATCGTTAAGGATATCAGTGAATGTAAGCATATGCTACTTGATTCAATCAAGAGTGGTCTTACAGGAAGCTCTGATGAAAGGTTATCATGAAACCCTCTGATTAGTTATGGTCAACTACTGAAAAGAAAAGTGGTCAATTACGGGAACATTCAATTTATTAGATGGTCAACTACTGACACAAAAACATGGTTGTTAAAAATTGAACACATTTCTTTTATAAAAGACCCTTTCGTAATTTTTGTCTTATCATATTAATTTAGACATTTGACCCATTATGAATACACTTGCTATGTCATCATTCGATCTAATGCTAAACTTTAATCGTTATTTTTCTACGTTAAATGAGTCCGTAAAAAAATAAAACATGAATTAACAATCAAAACTAAACATAAATTAACAACCAAAGTAATGAATTTCCTATATTAATACATCGGTCCATTGTCACCCTAACTTGAAATCGGGTATTTCTTGAAATTGAAATTAAACCCCCCCCCCCCTCTGTAGGTGTTACTAGTCCAGATGTTAATTTCTTAGACACAGCGATAAGATTCGTCATATTTTATTTTGTATATAATCGCTATAAGCTGTCTGCTTGAGTTAGTTTGATTTCACTCGTGTGCTTGAATACCTGAAGATGCCGAAAGGCGAAACTCGGGTCGTTAGTGACAAAATACATGGAAATGTACAAAAATTCAATAATTCAAATTTGATATTGGAATTCCATCAAGCACCCTCAGTCGATGTCTTAAATTATAAATAATTAGTATTACTATTGTTTTGTGTCTATCCTCCTACCAGCGTCCAGTAGAAAAAAATCCCAACCTTTATTTTGTCATTTATAATTTAGGAATTAAAATCAAAGTCTACATACTAAATAAAAATCTTGCAACGTAGTAAGTCAGAAGATGCTTGTCGAAGCGATACATGTGTCACATACTATTAGTAACAGTGGAATAACAGAGTTATTAATTATTATCATTGTTGTATTATTAAAAGTTTATTTCTACAAAGTTAGCGCCAAATCCATTGAAAAGACTAGGAGATAGCTGGTTGTTATCAAATTATTATGACCAGCAATACATTTATTAGTAATCGTCGATGTTTTTTAAAAAGGGTGATTCAACCATTTTAGCAAAATTTAAATATGTGTGAAATAACAACATTAACTTTACTGATAAAGTTATGCTAGGACATAAAAATTTTCAAATCATACGTTATAAGCATGTGACACACCCTGGTTTTTTTTGTTAAGCTTAAGTTTTATTAGAGTCCATAACTAAAAGCGCCCAGCGTTAATGGCCATGATCCGGGGTATTCCAACCGATCTGTTATAATCACCGAAGGCCTATAGAAATTAGAAAGTGTCCGGACGGTTCCATTTTTGACAAAAAGGGGAGAACCTAGAGTGGCTGAAATTTTATTTTTGGCGACAGCCGGCTGTCGGGGCCCTTGGGCTAGGGAGTCGGCCTGCATCGCAAATAATTATAAATTGTTTTGAAATTGAACGTAATTTAAAATCGTTGTCGCGTCACTTGCATTATAACTTAAAAGTAAATTCATGTGTTAAGTAAATGTAAATGTAGATTCAATTTTATGTGTTATTATTTTTGTATTTGTTAAACCACTGCATCTTCGATTAAAAATAAATAAGTGTTGAAGCGGATTTGAAATGGTGGTTGTTTGAGATCCCAGCCCTTGCAGGAGGTCGATAGCCGGCCACTTGCCTCTCTTTCATTCGGGTCTTCTCACTTGTTAGCAATCCACATGTAATTTATTACGCAATGAGAAAGGTTTAAAATGCTCCTCCTGAAAAATAGCATTATGACTGATTCAGCAATATTATGAAACACTAATGATTTTTTTTTCTCTATGGATTCGGCAATAACTTTGTGGAAATTCATTTTTAATATAAAATAATATAACTTTAATCTTTATTTGTAATAGTCAAAAATATTTACATCTACAGACATTGTTTTAAAACATTAAAACAAACTTTAAGTGTCGCCCAGAATGAAAAAATTTTCTCCATCCCCTGGATACCTCGAGCGTACACATAACGGCGACTGCATTCCCTCGTTGGATTGCTATGCTTATTCGCTGTCTAAGGTATTCACTTGAGTGGCACTCACCCATTCTGTCCGTCATTCTTCGACCAATTTCCGCCACCGTCCTCAAAGCAGAGGGTCCCCAGGGACTGAACGTCTCAAAACCCAATGGACAGAAAATGAAATTTGGCGACAGACAGTCGTATTTTCTGGATTTACTGCTTTCAGCCGTGAGAGCCGCTGAGACCGACGACTTAGCGGATTTATTCACGTGAATATAAAATTAAAATTGGTAACATTTTTAGTCAGTGGAATAACAAAGTTACCAATTTTAATTTTACATCACCAATGATTTACTCAAAACAGCTATTTTCCCAAATACGGTGGAGCCCCGATTAATTTTTTAAGGCCTTTCAGAAAAGGGAATAAATACGGAAAAGCTTCAAAGCCAACGATAAAAAGTATGATAAATGCGGGAAAACGATGTGAGAACAATAGATCTGGTATATGAGTCGCTAAGTCGGTAAACACACTCCTCTCGTCAAGTCGTATGTGCTCTATCAAATTATTCAGTTGTAGGTCTAAATTTCTTTTCTTTTTCGTCCTCTGTCCGAAATTCAAAAATTTTCCAATCTTGAAAATGTCGTTTTTTACACCATCTCGATCCTCGTTTTACACGGTCGACGCACTCCGAAAAAACGACACTGTAAAAGAATATTTTGCTTTTTATTATACACCGGAAGACACAAATAACTTAAATTATATTTAAAACTATCATACTGCCCATGCAGTGGCGTAGCTAGGGTGCCGCCCTCCCCCCCCACCTTTTCTCCAATACTTTTCTTTGTAACTAATACGACGCAAATCATTGCGCTGCAGGCAGAATATCTTTATGAAGAATAAATATAATTTCTTGAAAAACACACTATATTTTTACAATCCTAACAAATTTTATGTTTAATATTAATAATTTTTCTCCAAAAGTGTTAAGGTTAAGGCTATTTTTTAAATTACCTACTAAAAAAAATATCTATAAATATAATTTCTTGAAAAATATGTACTATATTTTTACAATCGTGTCATTAGCAAATGTTATATTTAATATTAAACTAGCAGAGAATATTCCAAAAAATCTATAAGTCATTTAAATAAATTTAATATTTATTATTAATATGGAAATATAAAATTATTTGTGTGCAATACATTATATGTATTCTACATAAAAACGAATTGAAAATTGTGAATCGACTTAGAACATGATATTCAGTAGATTTTAGTAAAATAACATTTGAAAAAATTATAACAAATCTATTTTTCTTAGAAAAATCGTCAGCAGCATTATCAAAATCTATTTTATCTGCCAGTTGGTGTGTTATTGAAAGTATTTTTAATCGCAAATTGCTCACTGTTCATATTAAATTGTTTTTTTATTAATTTCATTTTCGAAAAACTTCTTTCCCAGCTAGTAGCACAATTGTGAAAAAATAAATTGAAAGCATTTCAAAATTTGTCACATTGAGGCTTCACGATTATTCTTAGATAATTCAGAAAAAAAAATATTTTGTCAGCGAATCACAAGGCATAACAATTCTTATTTGTTTATTACCTACATAATTTTCTACTCATTTTCAAAAATGCCGACCCTAGAAAAGCATATTTTGTCAGCGAGTTACAAATTAGACGGAAGAAAACACGATGAATGGAATATAACTTGCACTGATTATGTTAATATAAAAAAATATTTTTTTTCAAAACGCGTCGCACGGGGCGGGCTGCCCCCCCTTGCTACGTCGGTGTGCCCATGACAGTTTTTCGTTATTTTCTCAAAACTATAAAAATCTCCGGAAGCGTGTTTAGAAATTCAGCGACTCGTATGATTTTTATGTTAATACGGAAAGCAACATACCTTGATAATCAAAGTGGAAATTTAATTTCAATACAAAATTGAAATTGATAACTGTATTCTTTGAATTGTTGACTCAGGTTTTAGGCGTCATCATACGTTAGTATTATATAATAAATAATATAATATGTACTGATTCTTGATTCTAATCTCTTAATTATTTCATTGAGGAGAGGATTAACTGATGACCACTACATAGTTATGAAATAAAAATATTAGACATATAGGTGGAATCGGTTGGTTTATTATCCCTATTTACTTTACATATCAAAGGAAATGTGTGGTGATAGTAGTATTTTTATCGAGAACGCTTGTGGTTTGACATTTTAATTTTTCAAGTATACAACTTGGTTCTGTACGTTCCACAATCAAAAATTATTTTGAAAATGAGATCTAATGACAATGGCCCAACAATATTTTTTTATTATCTCGATCACGGGCCAAGACCAGCCCGCGAGCACCACACCCACAGCAACACAAAAATCTAATGACTTCTTTGTTTCAGATGTGGTGTGCTAGATCTTGGCCTGCCTGACTTTATGTGATTCTCATACTAAAAAGTTTGAAGACCTCAAAAAAATATTGAAAACCAATTTTTATCAGTCATTCAATCGCTTCTTTCGGAGAGTGTAAGAAGAGAAAGTATGCGTTAGGAGAGGACTAGTTGATAAATAGTTAAAACTAATATGAATGTTCCAGACTACAATGTTTTCCATATTTTCGTATGGTGTGGAGGTTTGGACTAAATCAATTCGCTTAACTCAATCGTATTCTAAGAAATCTAAATCGTAACATCAATCGTGATCTTTGACAACTTCTGTCGGTAAAGGTAATACGCCAGGTAAAAGATGTTGCGGACATACATCAATAAGGTGGAGTGGCTAGTTGTTTTCATTCCTTACCACTCACCCCCTACGTGGTTCTGAAAATGATACGTAGGGAGAGTAATCAGCTAACAACTAGGTATTTCCGCGCCCTATCCTTTTTTCTTTACCCTCATCGAAGAGAGAGAGAGGTTGAGCAACTCACTCACAACAGTTCTTGTTAAAGAACTGGTGTTGAGATGCTCTATTAGAAGTCCATCTGCTCCATATTGGTAGCAGAAATGGTTTGAAAAGTAATTCGTAGGCATTAAAAAAAATCTAAGAACTTGTTTTCTTTTTCACACGACATAGAAATATATAAAATTTTCTGTCAAGCAATGTTTCGCGACTGAAATCTTTATCACGTTTCAATTATATCCGGTCCTGAACTGAATGGCGAGTGCTCTTGGGCATGCTCATGTTCGGCTGTGGTGGCTGATTTTTAAATCGATTTACATTGAAAGGTAAGGATGACCGTGATGTTTACGTGCGCTCTCACACATTCTATCATTAAAACAGGGCGTAGGGAAAGTGAATAGCTAGCAACCTGCAATTCCTTAACCCTATCCTTCTATCCTTACCCTCTACGAGGAAGAAAGGTGGAGAAATTGAATATCAACCAGTTCCATTGAAAATGCTCTATTGGTCTCTTAGTATTCAAATTAATTTGGTAAATCAGTTTACAAAATGGCTTCATACCTATGTCATACAATACGTTTTCTATCAATAGAGTTTTTCCAAGCCGAGTTCTTTAAATAATTGAAGTTTCAGTGATGTTTGACCACAAATTGTTTTATTTAAACATTACTTTTAAAAGCAGATTAAAACACTATAGCCTCTAATCTTTTCTTAGAACAAAAAATAAATTCTTTCACAAACAAATCATTTTATCGTTACATACATACCTTATAAAATATTTCTCTATAAAGTCACAATACATTGGGTTATTCTTACACAAACACTTTAACTACTTCATTAAGTTCACATTCCATCACACAAGTGCTGATAACGAACTGTTGTTTTAATTTTGCTCGAATTATCTGAGTTTAGTTCACATTAATAAAAACGCATGAACGTTATGTCTATTCTGATAATATTTAGGTATTTCCTAAAATGAATCATGCGGTTTGATATTGTTTCACTATATTCATATTTTTTTCGCACTATCTCAAATTTTTATAAAAATTACTTCTACAAATGATTCAACAATATTTTTCAATAATTATTATTCATTTTGATTTATTTCATCGTATCAAATTTAATTTAATTTTAAATTAAAATGGGTAGACGTACAAAAAATAATGAATGTTTAATTTGATTTAGGTCAGTAATTTCTGCGCTTTTCTCTATATTGAATCAGTATGCTCAACAATTAAAATTGAACGATTTGCAAATAATATCGATTAATTATTTTATGAAAAAAAAACATTATAAATAGTTCCTATTTACATATAAAAAAGACTTCAGTAAGTACATGGTATCATTTTTCATATATCAGTGAATGTTTTGTTTTTTTGTAAGGTGGAAATACTTATTATTATACAATAGTAGCAATACTGGCCATATTTGAAGTGTCAAAATCATGTCAAAATAGAAGTCAGAAGCATGCTGTTGAATGTTTGAATTCCCATTTACAATATTTAGATTTTAAACATGGTCAGATATAAAAATAGGTAAATACGACACTAAATAACTAATTAAGATTTTAAAATAATACACGCTCAAAGTATTGCAATTGCTTGAATATCACTTCTCGACATTTTTGGATTCGGAGAAATTTGTTTTCTACATAAACTCCAAAAGTTATCTACCGTAGAAATTTACTCACAATATATGTTTTATATCTTAATTTAGTGCTCCGCAACCGGTGTTCTGCGGCACACTGGTGTGCCGCGAGATGAACCCAGTTGTGTCGCGGCGCAGTGCGTCCAAAATGAGAAAAAATCGAGTATTTTTACGAGTCAGAAAAAAATTAAAGCCACTCGGTTGCTAAAATCTCTGTTTAAATTATGATGATGATGATCGGGTAGACTTCAAAATTATGTTGCTGTTTAACATAATGAAACAGATGTGTGGAAGGATGGCAAAGATTGAACTTCTGCAATTTATTCAAAAATATAATTTTGTCCTCGCGACTGCATTGTTTGCTCTGAAAGGAGCTTTTTGAAGTTGAAATTAATAAAAAAAACTATTTAATATCGACAATGAGCAATTTGCAATTGAAATGTTTTGCAATACTTTCAATAGAACACCAACTGGCAGATAAAATAGATTCTGATAATGTTGCTGACTGTTTCGCTTCGCTATTAAGAACTCGCTCTTATAAAATATTTATTTAAATATGATTTTCTAATTTTTTTGAATGTATTTTTTGCGAATTGTTAGTGAAATCTGCTGATCTTGTTCTAAATTATTTTACAATTATCAATTCGTTTTTATGTGCAATATATATCAATTAATGTATTGTACATAAGTAATTGCGTGTTTCTATATTAATATTAAATTTAAAATTTGTCAGGATTGTAAAAATATAGTACATATTTTTCAAAAAATTATATTTATACAAAAAAGTTTCTGCCTACGGCGCAACCTTTTGCGTCGTAATGGCTTTAAGCATTTTGGAAAAAAGTGGTGGGGGGCGGCACAACCCCTAGCTACGAGACTGCACGAGACTATTATTGAAAACAGAAAGATTATTGTGGATTTGGTCAAACAAATAAATCGGCAATACTTTTATCCACTCAACTTAGGTTAAATAATCTTTAGTATGTAGTGAAGTTTAGTTCATTTTTTTAGTTACATTTTACAAATGATTTTTTCTAATTTGTAAGTGTCCCATCACTTTGATAGGGCCAAATAGTTTAATTGGCTTTTATTAAAAAATATATTAGCTACTATTTCAAATTATTCAAATAAAAATAAATTGTATATTTAGTTTATGAAATTTACTTTTGGCTTTTAGTGTGTCGCAAAAAAATTTATGCGTACTTAGGTGTGCCGTGGGTGAGAAAAGGTTGCGGAGCACTGTCTTAACTCGCAGCAGGATATTGTCATATAGTATCCAATGAAATCAGTGTGTGTGATATTTACGAATATCCTTACTGGATGGAATCTAATCTGGTTCTCTTGAAAGACCTACACTTAAAACACCATATATAGAATAAATCTCTCTAATTATAACTACTCATTAGATGGTTTAAATTTTATTTTTACAGATACGTTGTTGTTGAAATAAACGTTCCTGGGAAATCAACAAGAACATCATTGGTTCTGAAGCCATTTTCTTTTTACAATGCAGTTATTGCAAAAGTTCAGCAAATGCATGGAGATTTCGGTGCAGCTGCCATTAAAGCAGGATTTACAACGAAATATTGCAATGAGAAAACCAGGATAGCACTTATCAAGGTACGCCACGGACCGCACAGGATACTTACAAGTTCCCTACCATTTATTGACAAGGTAGAAGGAGTAAATGTGACATTGAACACCTTGTACACCGGTGCAACGATGAAACATTGTTTTAAGTTTATTCAGACTTATCAAAAAAAGAGAATATATGAGATGTGGCCCAAACTGAAGACAGAACAAGAAAGAAAAGCATATGAATCTGCGTTAATGGACTTTAGCTTGGCAGATCAAAATGATGTTAAAATGAACTGATGATCAAATTTATTTTGTTAATATATAAAATTGCTGGGTCAACGCCATTGGCTTTCGTTACGGTGATCATGGGTTTAATCCCAGTATGGAGTTTCATTTTTTCAACCGATTTCTGTTTGACAGCATAGATGTCTGTGATATCTAGTATTTCCTACCACCCATCTGATTCTAAAAACGGGAGTGATAAGCTAACCACTCTTCTTGTCTTTCGGTACGACCGTTTTGCAGGCTGCCCTGGATACTGCCTAAGTCAGCTTTCACCACATCAATTTGCCAATAGAGTTGTTCACAGTCTCTCTACCTTTCTTTATTTTTGGAAAGTAAAGATGGGGACATGGGGATAGGACAGGACTAGTTTTTAGCTAATCGCTCTCGCTATGTCCCGTTTTTCGAAATGGGAATTTAGGCATCAGATACCCATGCTTTTGACCCCAAGACAAATCCATCCGTAAATTGATGGGGATAGGATTGGACTAGTTTTTACCTAACCCCTGTCGCTATGTGCCGTTTTTAGGATTGGGAATTTAGGTGTCACAAATATCCATGCTTTTAAACACAAATCCATCCATCTATTGAAAAATCAATTTATGCAAGTGTCTATACTGAAATTTCGAGAAAGAATGACATTATTATTCATTTAATTTTATCTGTTTTGATTTATACTAATAAAATAAAGTCTTGAACAGGTTAGTAATTATTATTAATGTTGAATGAAACACTTATAATTAGACAAATACATTTTATTTAATCTTAAAATACACGTTTTTTAATACTCATATTTAAGTTCCATTTACGATAAAAACATCACAGCCTGAACTGGAATAATATTTTGTTTCAAGTAATAAATAATAATACCTGAAAAGTAGTTTTGGTTTTCAATTAGATTGAAAGATAAATCATCACAGCAGGAATACCAATTCTTTGACACCATAATGTTGTTTCACAAATATAATGAATTATCTACGTGTGAAATGCTGTGTTTTGGTAATGGCGTTTAATATATAAGGAAGAAATCTTTTTCATCTATACTCGACTTGCAACGCCATTGTATCTATACATTGTGGAAACAACGTTTCAGGTGCATTTTTGGGAAAAGTGGAGTTGCAAAATGAGAATTGATAAGTAGATCATAATAATGACGTACATATCCTCGAGGGTAGACCATCAGCTAGGCTGCAGCTGTGTTCCCAATTGCCAAGCTTGAATGAAATACATTCTAGTCATTGTAAAAACAGGTTATAGTTCTAGATATATTCTTCTCTTAACAAACTGGGAAAGCAGAATCCACATTGCCAATAGATTTGTGCAGAGACGTGGAATATAGATTACGCTTCATTGTATACTGGCTGCATCGGTTACTTATGACTATACTGGAGAATATGCACCGTATACCTTCTGCTATAATTAAGTATACCCTGTTTAAATCAAAATAATCCACCCATCAGTGAAAAAGTAACATCCTTTTTAGGTAAATCATACTGATAATACATTGCAAACGTCCCTTTTCACTTTCGACATGGGTAGTTAACATTTTAGTGTCATTGTTTCAGTGGCATTTTGAGCATTGTTGAGTTTTTATAATCAAAATAATTTTGATCTTTAACCATTATTTTTATTTCATATTTCCAATCCATCGTACATATAAGTACAATACGGGAATATGTTATGTATAATATGGGAGTAAAAATAGTGTATATAATCTGTGTGCAAAATCAGTACTTCGTAGGAAGACCAAAACAAGAATCGTTTATATGAACTTTGTTGAAAAATATGATGTTTCAGGATAAAATTTACTAATTTAACAACATTGTTTCGACTGGTCCCCTTTCTCCTTTACGCATATTTTGGCACTCGTTTTTCAATTTTTAGGACTTAAGGAGCTTTTGCACACACAAATATCATAAAGGGTGCACAACCAAATACTGTCTGCAAAGTTTACATATACAGCACTGTTTTTAACTATTTTTGAGAATATAAAATACATTTTCAATTGGTACTGATACATTAAAAGACTTGCATGTATATAACATGAGTAATGGGTAGTTGTGAACAATTTTTGTGTGCAACTGGTCTTATAAACACTGGGGTTTAACCAAGATTCAATATTACTAATGTGATGATCTATCATTACTCATCTTTCGTAAATGGGAGAACACAGATATTTGTATAAAATTAAACACATTCAATTATGTATGCAGAGGACTTATAGTTATATGAATTGGAATAGTTCCTAAATCAACATATGAGAATACTCGACTTTTGGGTTCCATAGTAACACAATGAACGCTAAGCCCATATATCGTACGGACACATTATGATTGTTATTATTAAAAAAATCCACAAAACTAGCTATCATTATTTTTTTGAGTATTCTCAATGTGTTATGTTATTAGATTATTCGCGTTAAGTAAAAGAAAAAATATGTACCCATAAATTTGATTTGAAAAGAGGTAGTAAGACAATTAACAAGGAACATAATTCTGCCTTATCTGACTCCCATATTTTGCGATCATATCTACTCAATTCTAATAATGAAAATAAATATTCAACAATGCAACAAATTAAAAACTAAACTTAATATTTAAAGACGAGAATGGTTGAGAGCTTCATAAATTTTTTTTTATTCAATAAAAGAGTCAATTTTCCAATTCGGATTGGATTTTTGGATCCAAATTTCCAATTGGATTTACCTTACCATTTGAGGTTTCTCTCAGTGATGGTAATACAGGTATATAATTCCAAAACAAGGCAATTGTACTATTTTTAAAGAGATTCAGAACCTTTTAGCAATGAATGTGATAGGGAAAAGTTAAATGTTTCCCTTCGCAGCTTGTCACTTCAACAATGGTTAAAATGACCAGTCTTGCTGAAACAGCTGTCAAATGATCAAAAATAAACTAGTTCATTTACTTTAATTTAAATAAATCAATTAGGTGCAATATTAATGTACTGGTAGAATCAATGACATTATCTAAATTATGTATGATTTCGGTCATTATGAGTATTTCAACATTCAACATTTAGTTGAGTCAATTTGATTGATTTCACAAGGGTTACTTGAGTCCATTCTTTCAAAAGCAACGTAAAATTTTTTGAAAAATGTAATATTTTTTACTAAATAAAAATGATCCAAGAATTTTTTAATGTCCCATTCTCTAAATATTCATCATAGGTAAAAAAGACGATGCAAAACAAAAGTTAACAAGAAAAAACTTAATGATTAAAATGTGAAATAAGTTAATCTATTAATAAGATTCTTAGAAAGGTATACTTTGATCACAGATCTGTATTTAAAAGCTAGAATACTTTGTAAACTTACAATATTAAATGAAATTATAATAACCTTAAATTCTACATTGACCGTTGTCGATGGGATTGTTATGAAAATTAAAGATCTCGCAGATGTGGTCATATAATAAATCGCGCTCGCAAGGTCAGTGGCGAGGAATTCAATTGAGAGATATTGATCAATCTTTTTTTCAGGGAATGAAAATAAACAAACATAATTATACATATAATATTTACATAGAAAGTCGGCAGAAAAAAAATTTTCACACTCGCCAATAATTGACCGAGAATAGGAATGCAAAATTATCAATGTTGTTTTCAGCTTTATTTCGAACATGGGAAAATATCTTTTTCTATTATATCTATGGTGTTGTCGGTTCATGTTTACAACAATCAAACCAATCCTATCAATTAATAAATGTTTTAAGATAACACATAAGCTGGCAAAATCTGACGTTTAAAATGAATGCTCCAAATAAGTTTATAGCAGACTTCTTAACGTACAAATATACAATTCCGAGATGGTTTTAGATGCGGCAATAATTTTTTAGGTTTTCCCATAACAAAGAAAAATATTCTATACAGTTTACCAAAGATCATTGCAGAAAGTTACTTTAAAAACTTACTATATTGCTCCAGTATAAGGGGAATTACAGACGTATACTAAAATTAGCTTTCAGTGTAAATAATCCTAATATTAACACCTAATTTACAGCAGATCGAAAATTCATCAAACGCTTAATTACTATTACAATTTAAAAAAATTAGTATTGAGGTTCAGTTAAAAATGAAGGATTTAATTCTGTGTACGAAAGAAAAAGGGCGTTAAGTCTTTAAAATTGAATTTACCAAAATAACTACAAAATGCATATGTGCGTAAAAGAGCAAAGGGACCAGTTAAATAAACAGTGCTAAATTTCACATTGAAACATCAAAGTTATTTATGAGGGCTGATCTGAGAGTAACAAATCTTGTTTTGGCTCTCCTGTGAAGTACCAATTTTAGACCCAACACCCGGTCCTTTCGCAAACATAATTTAGCATTGGAAATACACGCTTTGAACAGGTATTACACCCCGAACAATAGGTAATATAATACATTTCAGTAGAAGCTTTTTAAATAGTATATTTTCTAAACTAATTAATGGCACACAGCATTGCTGAGGTTTAATGCTAATTATCATATCGCGTATCTCACTTTGAAATTTTCGACCCTAGCCAAGGAATACTTTTGCCGCTGCAGCGGTAGCCAAATTTTATTCTATGATTATACCATCGGCTTACAACTAAAATCGACTAGGATACTAAGTAAAACACATTTTAAGATTTAAAAATTTGTAAAATTTTGAGTTTTATTTCGATGTTAAAATAGATTTTTAAAATCTATTAATCATTTAATTATGTATAATATAACAATTTATTTGGGTAGCCATAAGCCATATTATTTAATTAAGAATAAAAACATACTAAAGGAACTCAAAGAAAATGCACTTATTTGATTTTAGTTGTAAGCCGACAATATTTCGAATCCAATCTTGTTTTGCATTAAAAGTAAGCAACTACTGTAAATATATCTTATGAATAAGTATTTTCTTTCAAGCCGACTACAGCTGATGTTTGATTTTTGTACTAATTGAATCTTGAAAATGTTATGTATGTACAAAAGAAGAGTAAGGCAGAGGGAACATTTAAAAGTTTATTTAAAAATATCTATTTATCAATACAATGGGTACAAAAAAAGTTTTGCTAAAAATTTGTTACCGGATAGTTAAAAATGATCTTTTCTTTTCTCGATAAAGAGTTCTACATCACACGGTGGCATTATACTCATTATCAATTGCCTTTAGTTGCTCCACTATAATAACATTCCATTATAACATTCTTCTACAATATGATGGTTCAATAAATTTTCGTTTTTTGTGGGCTCAATATTGTTCCCGGCATCCTTTCGTTGCTGGCGTGATTCATTACTCTCCTTATATAATATTGCTTAAAAGAAGCTAACACTGTTTGGCTCATGAGCCGTATGAGGCGCACAGTATTGGCAGTATGACACGCAACATTAAATCCCATTATAATATTGATTATCGACAAAAATTAACGTTCTGATAAATGTACGAAAGGCGAGGATTGCCCGTAAAACTAACCTAATCTTTAGATTAGAAAATCGTGATAATCGTGAAATTGACAAAGTAATCCAAATACTTTCAATTAGAATGCACCGCATACTGTATAGCGAACAAGCACCAATATCTTCGTCATCATAAAAATACAAAGAACTCTTAGCTTCATAATATTGTTCAAATAATTAAATGGCACGTGTATTTGTTTGACTTTTAAAGAATAAAGTTAAAAATAATTAGAGGCATGTATCCTGTGTCGGTACTTGAAGATGCAATAGGCAACAATGAAATATTATCGCCGCCTCTTTAATCAACGTTAATGTTTTAATAAAAACGACTGTGAACTGTACGATACAGATGAAAATTTTGCAGGTTTAACTTTAGATTCAAAACTAATATCTAAATAAACAAACTTAACCAATAACTTATCAATATCTTCTACCGCGCCCTCGTCCAAAACGGCCACCTCCGCTAGTCGGCCCCTCCGCCTTTTTTCTATTGAACCTCTCCGCCATGTCGACGAGTTCATCGGGTACCTCTTGTTCAGCTTCTTTCAGAATGTTGATGAGCCCTTCGGCGTTGGCCCAATCGCGGCGGCTAATGTAGGTGATGGCCTTTCCTGAGCGCCCGGCGCGTCCTGTTCGCCCCACACGGTGCACGAATTCTTCCAGATTGTGGGGAAAATCGAAGTTAATGATGTGTGTGATATTCTCGATGTCGATTCCGCGGCTCGCTATATCGGTGGCGATCAAGATGTTCACTTCCCCGCTTCGCATGTCTTCTAAAGCTTGCTCTCTTTCGCATTGGTCTAGCCCACCATAAATGCTCTGATAGTGGATTCCCATCAACGCTATGTCTGTCGAGATCGCGATGGCAGTGGCGCGACGACCGCAGAACACTATGACTTTGTCTGACGGTTTCATCGCTCTGAAAAAGTCTACCAGAATTAGAATTTTTTCTTCGACGTCGTCGTTGACGAACAATAACTCCTGAGTGACACTGTGAACTGCGGCCAAATCTAAGGTTCCGACTACTACTTGGACGGGATTCTTCATATAGCTGCCAGCCAGACGCTGCACCATCGCGGGCCACGTGGCAGATGTCATAATGGTTTGTTTATCTGGACGGATGTTAACCAAGGAAACTCGGATTTGCGGGCCGAATCCCATATCGAGCATTCTATCGGCTTCATCCAAAACTAAATATGTGATAGTTTCGACATTGATATGTTTCGCCAGAACCAAATCGTTAAGTCTGCCGGGTGTCGCAATCACGATCTGCACGCCTTTGGCCACAGCGTTGATTTGATCCTTTCTGCTGCCCCCTCCGTACAGACAAACAGATTTGATGCCCCTGTAATGATATTTGCTGACCTCCCTTTCTATTTGGATGGCGAGTTCTCGCGTCGGAGCCAAAACGAGCACGTTGGGCCCGGCCCGCTCGTGCATCGGGATGGGCTGCCGCTCGATATGAATGAGAGCGGGCAAGATGAACGCCAACGTCTTACCTGTGCCGGTTTGTGCTATTCCGATCATATCCTGGCCGCTGAGGAGAACCGGCCAAGCTTGAGACTGAATAGGTGACGGATTCTTGAAGTCTTGCTTGTAAATTTGCTCCAGAATTTCAGGGTAGGGAGAAAAGGCCTGTTCGAATGTAACGACCGGATTCGGGATCGGAAGCATCTCGATGGACTCATCAGTGGACACTCTCTGCACAGAAATGTTATTATTCGCCAGACGCCAAGCGTTCACGTTCCTCTCGTCCATGCCGGCCACTTCCGGATCCTCGATATAAAAATCCTTGGTGATGGGAGGGAGCGTAGCCCAAAAGTCTTGCAGTTTTTTTTCGCTCTCGGCGGCAAATTTGGCCCAGTCGAATGGCTGGTTTTCATCCTGCGAATAATCATTACTACGATTGCCTCCATCTTGCGAGTGTGGATTGTTATAAAAAGAGTTATCGGTGCGTCTCGGCTGTCTGTTGTCTTCGAAGAGCGCCAGGATTAACTCTTTGGCCTTCGCCTGAGCTTCGACAGTTCCGTATAGGGTGACGGTCGTGTGCTCGCCGGTTGGATCGTTCTTGTCAATTTTGACTCTGGCTTCACTTTTTTCTTGGATATCCCGAATGTTGCTACCACCGCGCCCGATAATTTTACCAACTTGACTGGATTTCACTTCCATTACGGTCGGCCTCTCCGAGGACTCGCGCTCTCTGTTGTTAGAACCATAGTTGCCACCATTACTGCCACCATTACTGCCACCATTATTGCCTCCACTATTTCCACTATTATTACGCCAGTTGGAGTTCGTGTAGGTGGTTTGACGATTACCCCGGCTTCGATTACCATTCTGGCGGCGACCTTCGTCCCTCGAAGAATTATTTGATTGCTGTCGAAGTGCGGCGGCGGCCGATTCGCCGTCGCTGTCCCAACCGTTATCTTCTTGCATGACAATGAATATACAATAATCTACTTAAAATGAAATAGCCGATTATTCGTCGACACAGTACACGAGCTAACTCTATTATCCTCAGTCAAAGAAATCTTTTAAAAAATTGAAGACTTAAACTGACAAGTAGAAACGTGCTTCTGTTTATGTCTTTATTTTGCTTTTCAATTTTCGGTCTTTGATTGGCCAACTAGTAGCAAAAGTGCTGCTACATAAACAATTATACTATTCCCTACTAATTTTTACGACTTCCAAAAACTCTAAATATTTTGCAAAAAAATTTTTGGAAACCATTTGCTTCACAGTTGTTAATGCAAATATTTTAAATGGTAAGACGATTGCTACAATTTTACGATTGCAAAATGTTATTATTTATAGTTTTACACCACACCTGGCAATGTATCTTTAAATGTCAATATTGACAAAATATTCAAAAAAATATTTCGTTCCTAACAATTAAGCTTATTAATTGGCTGAGCTGTGTCGCAGTGTCTTCCATTTACTTTAATAATGTTTACAGATAACCTACTACTATAAAGATAATTTGATGACATCATAGATAACTAGGCCAATGTTTATGTTTCGTATGTGTCATAATGAGTTTAGAACTAATTAATATCACTTCAACCAGTACATTCCCATCGTCAAATACATATATTACTGTGAAAGATTACGGAAAATTAAGATGAAACCAGACGGTTCATATTTTATTGGGGTCGATGTGGGTACTGGAAGCGCCAGAGCAGCCATAGTCAGCGATTCTGGGAAAATTCTGAAAGTTTCGGTAAAACCTGTCAAAACATGGAATCCGAAAGTTGACCATTACGAACAGTCCTCTGATGATATTTGGACAATCTGTGTTTCTGTTATTAAAGTATGTATAATATTATACTAACTGGGGGGTTTCAAAAAAAAAATTATGTCATTAGACAGGGAGTTAAAGATTTAGCGACCAAATATGATTAATGATGGGAGACTAGTCAACAAACGTTAAAATTGTGTGACGACATTTAAAGGCGCCCCTAAAAAATCTCACATCATTTAATCCTCCTTTAATGTTCAAACATTGCGTTACCTATGACTTTCTTACATTGTTAAAAATTCAGATATATTTAAGTTTGGTTTTTAGGTTTAGGAGGAAATAGATATGACATACTCGAACTGATAGATTGCAATCACTTTTTGTCATTTCTATAATAAATATAATTCTTCAGAAACTCTGTTACATTTTTCTTTTACAATAAATCTTGGAGAAATTGTGAAAGTTGTTCATTTATTTAATGCTAATAAAAATTCACTCTAACTCTTTGATGTATTTCATGTGTCTATGATCCTATAAAAGTTTTGAAATAAAATATAGGTATGATACATATTCCATGATATATTATAATAGTAGATCAGGACAACAGGTTTGATGAAAAAATGACGGGTAATGATGAAAAAAATACGGTAGAACAGTGGAGAAGTATTTATACAACGATAAATTTAAAAAAATATTTTGGAATAAAGCTAATAATAGCCAATACGCCAGATATTTTTACGTTTTAAAATCACATTTATGTTCGATGATAAATTTTTATAATTTAAGACATCGACTGAGGGTGCTTGATGGAATTTCAATATCAAATTTGGATTATTGAGATTTTGTACACTTCCATGTATTTTGTCACTAACGACCCGGGTTTCGCCCTTCGGCATCTTCAGGCACTCGAGCACACGAATGGACTCTAACTGACAGACAGTAAACAGTGTCTAACGTTTATATAGAAGATACAAATATGACAAATATTATTTACGAGGTAAGATATTATACGTCTGAGAGCCACACTGATACCTGAGTTAAAATTTCGAGAAAACCCTAATCCTTATTTTGTAAACACCATATTAACAGAGTGGCGAATTGCCGCTTTTCAACTTCTTTTAGAAATACCAGTGATTTTACAATTATAATAGTATTGTGGGTTTTGACGGGATGCAATTCGACGAAAGGGTAAATATATACAATCATTCCACATTTAGTGACATCTGTTAGGTGTTTCAACGTATAGGATATAATAGCGGAGAATTAGGAAGGTTCAGCTGCTCATTCAAAATTGGCAAGGAATTTAACTGGGCTCTATTAATTTCCAAAATTTCTTGATAAAACAATTTATGATCCCCCATGTTTTTATGCAACAGTTTAACCCCATCATCCGCATTAAACGTATGGTTCTCCATTAGCAAGTGATTTGCAAATGTCGAAGTTTCTTTTTTTAATCTAAAGGCAGCTAAATGTTCTGATACCCTTATATCTAATGTACGTGTGGTTTTACCCACATAGAAATGTTGGCAATCGTTGCATTGTAATTTATAAATACCAGATTTGTTCTTAAAGTTTACTCTATCTTTATTGTTAATAAGTAATTTGCCTAGAGAGTTTTTGCAATAGAACGCCGGTCTAACACTATCAGCGAGTTGTTTTTTAATTTTAAAGCTTGTGCAACCTAAATAACTAATTCTATGCCATATTCTAGGGTGGTCTATGTCTTTAGACAAGTTCCCGAAATATAGCATCTTTTCTGCTAATTTAATAATCTGTGAACCTGAGAATGGAAAGCAGCCAATTTATATGAGAAAGGATGGTCTGAGTTAAAATGGATGGCCGCATTCGCGGTGGCGTTCTATTGCAAAAACTCTCTAGGCAAATTACTTATTAACAATAAAGATAGAGTAAACTTTAAGGACAAATCTGGTATTTATAAATTACAATGCAACGATTGCCAACATTTCTATGTGGGTAAAATCACACGTACATTAGATATAAGGGTATCAGAACATTTAGCTGCCTTTAGATTAAAAAAAGAAACTTCGACAGTTGCAAATCACTTGCTAATGGAGAACCATACGTTTAATGCGGATGATGGGGTTAAACTGTTGCATAAAAACATGGGGGATCATAAATTATTTTATCAAGAAATTTTGGAAATTAATAGAGCCCAGTTAAATTCCTTGCCAATTTTGAATGAGCAGCTGAACCTTCCTAATTCTCCGCTATTATATCCTATACGTTGAAACACCTAACAGATGTCACTAAATGTGGAATGATTGTATATATTTACCCTTTCGTCGAATTGCATCCCGTCAAAACCCACAATACTATTATAATTGTAAAATCACTGGTATTTCTAAAAGAAGTTGAAAAGCGGCAATTCGCCACTCTGTTAATATGGTGTTTACAAAATAAGGATTAGGGCTTTCTCGAAATTTTAACTCAGGTATCAGTGTGGCTCTCAGACGTATAATATCTTACCTCGTAAATAATATTTGTCATATTTGTATCTTCTATATATACGTTAGACACTGTTTACTGTCTGTCAGTTAGAGTCCATTCGTGTGCTCGAGTGCCTGAAGATGCCGAAGGGCGAAACCCGAGTCGTTAGTGACAAAATACATGGAAGTGTACAAAATCTCAATAATCCAAATTTGATGAATTTTTAATCATCCAGTGGAATAACAAAGTTATCAATTGTAATTTATTTTTATAAATTTTTAATGTATATTAATATTTACTCGTACACAAAATCTCAAATTTTAAAATAAAAAAAATATAATTGGAAATTGGTAAAACTTTTACCACTAGACCGCAGAGGTGGACTATTAAATGAGGCTTCTAAAAGCAAAAACCGATATGTCCACTTTGCAATGATAGTAGTAAACAACTTTTTTGTCTTTCAGTCTTAAATTAGTTTTATCTTCTTCTATAGTTCTTAAATCTATTTTTTCCATTTTATTGTCGGTATTTCTAATTATGAAAAATATATGTATTTTTATAACCAGTAAACCGCTTATTGGAATAAATATAATTGGACATTGAATTTATCGGTTTCTGGGTGTGATTTCCCTGGAATAACTTATAGTATATGTAGATATTTTTTGTTAGATTTTTTTGCTTTTAGACGCCTTAAATGTAACTACCTACTAATAGACAGTCGATACATTAACTTCTAGTTGTTTATTGTACATGTAATCGAGCTCTCAAATAATTAAATATTTCAGGATGTCACCGATGGTTATTGCCCGAGTAATATCAAAGGAATTGGATTTGACGCAACTTGCTCCTTGGTAGCTATTTCGTTTGCCTCATCACCTTTAACAATTAGTACTACCGGAAACGATGAACAGAATGTTATTTTATGGATGGACCACAGAGCTAAATTAGAAGCTGACTTTATCAATTCAAAGAAACATCAGATTCTGAAATATGTCGGAGGTAACGTATCATTAGAAATGGAAATGCCAAAACTTCTATGGCTGAAGAAAAATTTACCAGAGACTTGGAACAATGCAGGCTTCTTCTTTGATTTGCCTGACTTTCTCACATGGAAAGCGACCGGCTCGAACAGTAGATCGCTCTGTTCCGTTGTCTGCAAATGGAACTACGAAGCTGACAGTTCCGGAAATAAGTCATGGAACGAGAGATTTTTATGCGAGATAGGATTAGATGATCTGTCCGATAACGACTTTGTAAAAATAGGCAATGAAATTTTACCGCCTGGGTATAAATGTGGAGACGGTCTGTGCGAAACGGCTGCCAAAGAATTGGGGCTTTTACCTGGAACTCCGGTGGCTACGTCTATTATTGATGCCCATGCCGGTGGTCTAGGAATGATTGGTGCCACTGTTGATAATATATCAACTGAATTTAGTTCTCGTTTAGGGCTGATCTGTGGTACTTCCACGTGCCATATGGCTGTGAATGAATCTTCGATATTCGTGCCTGGCGTTTGGGGACCATATAACAGTGCAATGGTGCCAGGGTTTTGGTTGAACGAAGCAGGCCAAAGTGCATCTGGTATCTTAGTAGAGCATATTATTAACTCGCATCCAGCGACAGCTTCTATAAAGATTAAATGTAAAAATGGAATGTGAGTAAAAATTTTCTTAATAATACCTATACAAGCCCGCACTCTAAAATATATCACATTATTCTTCCTACATGTCAAGAATGTTGGGAATATTACATCTCCTATCATTTATTTATGTTAGTCTTATGTGTTTATAATATTTTTCAGGATACCGCAAGACTACTTAAATGGCTTTCTCGAAAATCTGACAGACGTGAAGGGTGTGAGAAATCATTGCTTTTTGACAAAGGATATTCACATATGGCCTGACTTCCATGGGAACCGATCACCTATTGCTGATGCAAATCTGTCAGGGATGATCAGTGGCTTGAAGCTTTCGAATAATGAAGAAAATCTTGCTCTTATCTATCTCGCTACTTTGCAAGCGTTAGCCGTGAGTTTTATTTTACTGCACACTAATATTTTTTTACAGACACTGTCTCAAGTCTTGTAATTAGATATTTGAAAAGTTTTATTTAGATATGCTTCAAACGAGAGTAGCAAACAAACATTTTCATACTAAAACCACATGAGATTGTGACTCAGGAATCGGTTTGCTAATGCTAATAAATCTTGTCAGTTATAATTTAAGACATCGACTGGGGGTGCTTGGTGGAATTTCAATATCAAATTTGAATTGTTGAGATTTTGTCACTAACGATCCGGGTTTCGCCTTACGGCATTCGAGCACATGAATGGACTTGAATTGACAGACAGTAAACAGTGTCTAAAGTTTATATACAAATACAACAAAATATTATTTATAAGATAAAATGAGGCGCCCAGTATCAAAGTTAGCGAAATTCTGTTGCTATACTTTTGAAAATAAATATTTAAGTGAAATATTTTTTACAAGATCAGGAATAATTAAAAATGGCATTTAACTGCATTATTAAGGCTCTAACATGAGGTATCAATATGCTTTTGGCCCGTTTTGATAGTGAGTTTTTGCTTTGGTAGTTTTTGATAGTAAGCGATGAACTTTTGACCTTTTTTGAATAAAAGGAAAAAAGTAGCCAACGCAAATTGAGTAAGATTATCATGTTTTATTGAAAAATATGCAACTCAAACAAATAACCACCCAAAAATACACATTATAATTTCACAAAAAATTCATTAATTTTATTCAAGAATAATTTTATTATTAAAACAGAAAAGGGTTCTTAATGATTTCCATTTTTTATTTCATACTAGAACATGGGGTAGACTTCACAATCATTATCAAGTCTTATTATGGTTTTTTTTTTGAGATTTATTGTTGATATAGGGTGGGGTATGTTGGTCTCTTTGGTTTAGTGGTAAGAACTTTGCCATAGTGATCAGGGGCATCTGGGTAATAATCCCGACAGTGTCAATATTAAATTCAGATTTTTGCAATGCGATTTTGTGATGTTGTTTCTTGTTGATCTCGAGTGACTTATAAAAATTTTCATTTGGCTTATCTCATTTCGTCGGCGTCCGTGGCGCAGTTGGTAGCATTGTTGAATACGGTTACCGATATCTCGGGTTCAATTCCCCGTGCGAACAGTTTTCATAGATTGATCTTTCAATTGATTTCTGTTCGTAGTCATGCATGTTTGTGATGTCTAAAAACTCCTCCCTCCCACCCATCCGATCCTCAAAAACAGGGTGTAGCGAAAGCGATTAGCTAACTACTAGTCTTGTATTAGCTCTATTCTATCCCTACTCTCTTCGAAAAAAGAGAGGTTAGTAACTAGCAAGCAGTTCTCATAGAAAAATTCTGTTGAGATAAGGGCCATATATGCTCCACGTTGTGAGCGGACATGGTAAAAAAAGTTTCATTTCATTTTCCAATTTCAAATAATTGGTGCATTGCAATCAATTAATTAATTAATGTCAAATTTTTTTTTTAATTTTAAATTTCATAATATTTGTAATTTTAAAGGTTTATTTAGATTTTTGAAATAGTGTCTTAATAGGGTGGAGAACTTTATATGTACAAGGGCTATGATTGTAATGTTCATTTTTTCTATCGACATGTGGTGAGGAACTTTATGGGTTGGAGGAATTTTAGACATCACAGAAATCCATAAATTGATTAAAAAATCAACTATTGAAACTGTTTGTACTGTTATTCTATCACGTGAATACCGCAACAAAGCCTACGACATTAACCATTCAACAATGGAGCCGAAAAATGGACTCACAATATTAGTTGTAAATGTCTTTTTCTGTTTAATATCATGGTTATAAACACAAAGTAAACAAATGCTACTGTGAAGTGATAAAACTGCAAATACAGATGAGATTTCAATTGTCATTTTGAGATAAACGAAATGTCTAGAGCCAAAAAAAATTAAATATATAGAATACTCATACTTTTATCTTAACTGAGACGCATATGAAAAGTATGCACCCATTTCATTTCCATATTAAATAACGTAGACTATATTGTAATGCATTGATTTTTTTATTGTTGTAATTCACTTACTTCATTGCCGTGTATTGTGCATTTTTTTTATAAATAATGGTCTCTTTTACCTTTTATAGTATGACAAATTTCATAATCTTCCATTTTCGCATTTGATTTTTGAAGAATTAATATTTTTTGATCAGAAACATCCATAATCTACAAGTTTTGTGAATCAAACGTGTATTATGATGGCCATATTGGATTTTTTAAATTCAAGGCCTGTGATTGGCTTGTCAGTCCTTCGGCCATTTATTTTTCAACAATGGAAGAAACTTTTAATAAGTTCAAACACTTTGACTGATTTTGATACACAGTCGATTTAATGAAGGTTCTAGACGATTTTGATACAATTTTTTGCAAACGATTGTGCAAAGAATTTAATGTCATACAAAAAAATAATTTATGATCCCCCAATGTTTTGATGCAACATTTTAACCCCATCATCCGCATTGAACGTACAGCTCTCCAATAACAAATGATTTGCAAATGTCGAAGTATCTTTTTTTAATTTAAAAGCAACTAAATGTTCTGATATTCTTATTTCTAATGTACGTTTGGTTTTACCCACATATAAATGTTGGCAATCACTACATTGTAATTTATAAATATATTTGTTCTTAAAGTGGACTCTATTTTTTTGTGAATAAATAATTTGTCCAACGAATTTTTACAATAGAAGGCCGGTTTAACACTAACACGATCGCTTGTGTGCTCGAATGCCGTAAGGCGAAACCCGGGTCGTTAGTGGAAAAATACATGGAAATGTACAAAATCTCAACAATTCAAACATGTCAGTTATATTTAGTTTTGCAGCCGCATTATCGTTTCATATTCGTAAGTCTAAAAGTAAGTAAGTCATGGACTAAAATGTAAAATATGGACTTAAGCCATTTGTGGTATTAAAAATGATCAATATATTTCCATGGGCTTTCGCTGAAGTAGCCTTTTGGAATAAACAAAACTCTGTGTGTGTGTACAAAAATTCTTCAATTTATTTTATTCTAGTATGGGACGAGGCACATTATCGAATCACTAACAGATGCCGGGTACGAAGACTTCAAATCCATTTTGATCTGCGGTGGTTTATCGCGCAACAAACTCTTCGTTCAAATACAAGCGGACACTGTCGGGTTACCGCTGCTCTGTCCTGAAGAATCTGAGTCAGTTCTACTCGGGTCGGCTATCCTCGGAGCGTGCGGAGCTAAATATTTTCCGGATATCAAAACAGCTATCAACAAAATGGGCGGGGGTGCTAGTGTTGTTTATCCGAATTCATCTGTTTATGAATATCACGAGAAAAAATATAAAGTATTTCTGAAAATGCTCTCTGATCAGTTTTCATATAGAACTATTATGGAAGATGTTTAAGTAGAAATTACTATCTTAGTAAAATGGGCTAAGGAGTTTTTGTTGTAATTTTACTATCTAGAAATTAACGTCAAAAAATATTCTAGGTCTTGATTCAAAATTAATTTACATAATGCTGCATGTTGTGTTTTGCGACAACATAACTCTGCACTTTTGCATACATCTTAACTAAATGTCGCATCATAAAAAAGTTCAGTAAATCTTTAGTATATCGGACGAATCCGAGTACATATTAAATAAGCTTTTTGATAAATGAGACTGGACACTCCCAACTCCAACATTGGTATGTATTATATTGTTTTATTTCACATTATACATATATTATTTTGTCCTGTCATAAACGAATATGAATCTTTATTTTTAGTTGACGAGACGAGGTTTTAGACAATGGGTGTAAAACTGTTTGATTATCTCGGGCCACTCGTAATTAAAGAGTAATTGTTCTGGTCTACCTAAAATAATTGATGTTCGTCTTTTTTAACATTTTTTATTATGATATTATTTATATTTGAGTCTGTTTTTGTGATACCAACACATCAATGTCTGGTTCGATGGAAGTGGTTGCAATTCTTAATGAATTTTTGAGGTACTATTTGAATTATTTATTCTTGAAAATAGTTGCTCACAAATACATGCGATGCCAAAAAGCGATGACATAAATAAGGTGTGATTTTGAAAAGTATGAGATTTCTCTATGGGAAGATAGGTCTTAATAATTTTTTTTTTTTTAAGCGAAGGTCTCATTGCAAATATGCATTCCATTTTTAAATTTTAAGGTAATGTAGTTCTATCAACTGAAAATGCATTAAAAAATATTACAAAGTAGTTATGATTTCTCTATAAATCTTGACATCAGTTCTCGAATTCTTGTGTTAAATTGATAATCAAGGCTGGATATTCTTTGCTGTTTGCTGGATTATGTTTACGCAACGTGCTTGAACATCACACAATCGAGTTAAAAATGCAAAATAATGTTAAAAAGCACCATTTGTTTTGGGCCATGGGTTGCACAAGCCTGTTGAAGACAGTGTCATGTCATATTTTAAAAACTATACTTATTTCATGGCAGCTTGATTTTATTTTGTTATGTTTATGTCTATATTAGGTGTTGGGAAAGTGATTAATTTAATGACTCAATTGTTGCAGAGTAGTATAAATCTACAATATTATCTAATTTTACAAATATATTTTACTACATATTTAATATGTTGTTTTTATTCAATTTCTATTTTATATCGTCACATAAGAAAGCTTGTATAAAAGTAGAGCATTAGAGTGAAACTTGGTGCAACGGAACAATGGTGTTTAACCTGGAGCAAGAGTGAAGCTGGAGCACAGATAATTTTCTTTTTTATTATTTTCTGAATTTTTATCCTAAAATCAAATGAATGCATATTTTTAAATACAGATTTTTATGATTTTATCATTAAAAAATAATCTCACTTCGCAGCTCTGGAATTATTTGACATAGGACAACACTATCAATAAGTATGGCCAATACTCAAGCAATTTTTTTTGGCTAAAATTAATTTTAAGCCAGAAGAGTCAAATGATGATTGACGATTTGCTGCCGGTCATTTTAATTTAAAGAATCAAAAATGACAAAACTAAAGCTTATTTTCAAACTGTTTATTATCTCTACTAGTAGTGAAGTGAAATTTTCACACGTCATTTTGGTTGCAATTGTTAGTTCAACTGTGCTATTTTCAACTCTCAACTCTCAACGTTTAACTTTTAACCTAAAACTGAAAATGAAATATTTTTGACGTTTACGGTGCAGAAAAATAAAATCAACAAACGCTGATCACCTAGCGACTGCTCGATACTAAAAATAATTCGTGATTGTGAACATCCCGTCGCTAAGCAACTATAAATGTTTTATAGTATAGACGTCACAAATAATAATTTTTCATTCTTAAATCATAAAATTTGTTAAAAATCAAAAGATTGAGCGGAAAATTATCCATCATTTAAAATTATAGAACTTAAATCAGTAATATCTTTATTTCGTGTATTTAATAGGTAGTAAATGAAGTTGACATTATTGCTATATATGAAATAAAGATTCGTGATATTGTCTTGACAATGCGTACACTTGAAGAATACTTACGAGACCAAAAGTTGCGTGAGTTCGATGAATATATTCATCTGAAAGATTCGATTGTAAATTATACTGATACAGCTGATCATGGAAATTTTGAAAATTATACCCTCAACGTTTTCTGGGTGTCCACAAACGTGAATATGCTCAAGATGTTATCACATACGTTTGGAGGCAAGCCGCACACTTTCAATTCAAATTGCAAAGAAATGGAGCAAATTTGGCCAATGACCAATCAAAAGCTGATCGACGTGATTTGGTAACAAGCTTATACAATTCATAAACGTACTGATAAAAGGTCAAGTTTTTGGTGATTTTAAGTATAGTATACTCCATCGAATGGCAGAAACGCGAACTTCCGCATTCACATATTTTGATTTGACTAACAAACACAATTAAAACCTGATCATATTTTTTCTCCAGAAATTCCCAATGCTTGCGCAGATAAAAAGCTTCTTGACATCGTCATTAAAATTATGGTGCATGGCCGATGCCGTGCTTTCAATAGGTTGTCACGATACTTAAAAAATGGAAAATGCAGAATATTATACTCAATTTATCAAAGAAACGCAATTCGCAACAGATGGCTATCATTTCTACGTATCAAGGAAGCCAGACGGTAGACAAGCAGCAACTGTTAAAATTGATAATCGGCTGATCATCCCTAGCAATCTTGAGATATTTGATGCTCACATAAACGTTGAATGCTGCAACTCAATAAAGTCTGAGTACATTTTCAAGTATAACTACAAGTTTTGCGATCAAGTTGCTTATTATGCTCAGTCCACTAAATTTCGAGAAATGAAGCGATATTTAAGGATTTCCCATTTACGAACGATATCCCACAGTTGCACATTTGGAAAACGGGAAACGAAGTTTTTTTAACGATTTGACAATTTGGAAGATATCAGGACGATCCAATAAACACCATAGATAATATACTAATAAACACGACATAGACAAGATTCTTCAAGCTCAGCAAAAACAATTGTTTTTGGAATACCATTTTTAAATGCAGATAAACAAGCTATATATCATTTCTACGGCTCATTAATAAGAGTGAAGGTGGGGTAATATTTTTCTTTTAATATTGTTGTTTTCAACTTTTTACAAGTCCTACGATCCACGGTGATATTTTCAAATATCAAAAAAATGTCAATATTTACTAACTAACGTCAGCGTCTCTATTTGGGGCGAAGCCGGGTGAAAAATACTAGTATGTCTATAAGTCCAGAACACGGAGTGGGGCTGGAGTACTTAATATATACTGATAATGGATTGGAACAATAATTTTAAAAATGCTCTGCTCCAATGCTCTATCTATACATAAAAATAATGGCCCGGTGCTGAAAAAATCCAAGGCTAATTCAGCAGCAGAGTTTTTTATAGGTCGACTGTCATTGAATGTCTTTCTACCAATTAATACATCATAAACCAATTTGCCTTGACCATTTTTTCCTAAATAGAAATCTTTCATGTTTATAAATAAATATCAAAACAAAATGTGTGCGGTAATATTAAAAATCAATATTTTTACAAATGGCTGTTTGCTGTTTTTAGTAATTGCTTTAATTACTTTTCAAAGGCAGAAGTTATTGATTTTATTGGACAATAAAGGTGACATGAAACACATGCTATGTAATATTGATTATTCAGCAAACTCAGAAATAATGAACTTTTTACTATTATATATGTACTACTTTTTAAAATATTTTCTGGACAATAAAAAATATTTCTATAAGTTGAGAGCCAAAGGTGGTACCACACACTGTGTACGAATGAAAACTATATTGGAAAAAGAGAAATGTCAATATTATGTATGTTAACATCGCCGTTAAGGATTCAATCCATCACTTTGCTCTGTACAAAGGTATCGACATAAACAATATTCCTGTCTCCATCGTAATTGTTTCCTGAGAGATAAGGCAGAAGACTTAATATTAATTTTATAATACTATGCTGACAAAATTATCATTTTCCCTGATTTCCATGTAAGATAATTTGGCGTTTTCCTATTCGTAATTAAATATTTACTGCAAAACTGTATTGTTGTAAGCGGCATTTAGTAGGTATATTTTCGTGAAGAAAAAAATAGCATGTTCCATGTTGTAAAGCATATTTACCACAATTTGATTTTAGAAACTTTGCGGACAGTATTCATAAATAGCTTTAATTTACTGTTTTTCCTAGACAAAGTATTTCCAAAGATGACTTTAATTAAATATATTATATAGAAAGAGGAAAAGGGGGTCGTAATATTTTATTCCGCTTTATTGCCTGCAATCTGTTTTCATTCAAGGAACTGTCAGAAGTCCGAGAACTTTTTTAGATTCAATTTTTTCGTAGTTATTCATTTTGATTAAAAAAATCCGTGCACCCCCACTGCCATTAGCAATGGCGTGCAAAGGACGCACACTAATATAAAATCGATTGATGATTGTTATATTTTATTCATCGGCGTCTATGTTTACCTGTTTGGCATATGGGTGGTGTGTGGGGTCGGCCATTTTGTGATGACAGGCCATCAAGACAGTAGCGGCCCAGTATGAAGCGCTAAAATGTAATAAATTGAATAGAAACAATATCGACGCAAAGGAGTTTAATGCCCTACTTCTTTTATGAGCGACGCTTTAACTTTCTTTTGATAAATTATGGCATTTCACAATGTTTTTAAATTGAGATAAATTTTAATTCGATTTTCGTCAAGGGTGTCGGGTATTTTAATCATAATCATATGAGATGACCTCGCTTGTCTCTTCTAGACGAGAGAGAGAGAGAGAGAGCCTATATCCCAGAAGGAGATAGAGCTAGATGGATGGGAAAAGGAGGCTTGGGGTCGTCTTCAACAAAGTCGCATTCGGCTTGTACGTAGGCTCCCAGAGCCTATACATTTATTTAGACAAAACACACACACAAATACACAGGCAAAACACATACTTAGACGAGGGAACGGGTCGGTGCCTGGATTCTGAGGGGAGTCTGGTTTAGACAACCAATGTCTCCGCCTTACACCACAAAATACTCCACAAAATACGCAATAATACGTGCACGGTTCGACTAGTAGACCAGGTTTCAGGTGGATCGGATACCCGCCGGGGTGGACAACCACTGACAGTCAATGAGACCGGGCCTGTATACACAAAACAATACACACTTAGACACTGGCACGACGCCCGCGAAACACGATTCGCAGTCGAAGGAAAACTCGTGGAACACGGCGGATGAATTTAAACTTAATTCGCGGCACAAGATTTTAATTTTCGGATTCCCACAGCGGGTGGGAGCGGATCGACGTGATTCTAAAACTTGATCCCGAGGTCAGAGCAAACAGAGGCTTTTGCCATAGTCCTCAAAAGGACTTTTAATTAAAAAAGCGAACTAAAGCTTAAAAGCGTGTCCACGGAGACTTCTTCCCAAAAAGGCAGGCAAATCGATCACCCGGATCCGACTGGAGACAAGGTAGGTGCGGCTTGTTCAACCGAAACAAAGCTAGTGCCCGTTTGTATTTTTTTTTTTCCTACCTCTACTTTCCTACTGAAACTATTATGTGGAGTCCGCGAAGCGGGCTCCAAGTTTCCTGGCTAAAGTTATTGCTAGGGTGGGTACAGACTAAGTCTTTATATCCCTTTCCCGCATGTAAGCTAGCTACGTACTGCTGTCTAAAAGATTCTGTCAGTTGAAGGCTTTGTGTGGGGAAAACATTTAAGAAAAAACCCCATACGAGAATGATTGTCTTTGAATCATTAACAAAAGTTCAATTCTTAACCAAAATTGCTCTTAATGATGGCGTAAGTTTGAAGAAAAAATGTACCTGCCTTTATAACAAGTAAGGAGGGGTCGTCGCTAGCTACGGGAAGATTTTTCCCACCCAACCGTGTTGATACTAGAGGACTGTCCACGGCGCCACATAAGTGCGATCGAGACCTACGCTCGGTAAGAACAGGCGGCTGTTTCTTACGTGCGAGCGAGACTCACATTTCGCGAGAAAGAGCCTGTTGCCCTGCTCCAAAATGGAAATGCTGCTTAAAGAATGTAATGCTAGTTCATCGTACGAAAATATTTACACAAATCTACTGAATTTACGTTTTCCTACTGTAAAATTTTATTTAATTTGTTTTCCTGTGACGTGTAGACAACAGAAGTTTTTCAACGAGAACCGCTTGTTACTCAGTTCCCCAACCTCTCTTTTTCGAAGATAGTAAGTATATGAGGATAGGCTTAGGACAGGAGTGGTGGTTTGCTAATCGCTCTCGCTATGCCCCGATACTAGGATCGGATGGGTTGGAGGTTTATTTTTGACATCACCCACATCCATGCTTACGAACAGAAATCTAGAACTTGATAGAAAAATCAGTTCAGTTTTTTCCATTGCAAAATTGTACTTCTGCAATATTTTATTTGTTCAGAGAAGCATAAAAACAGTTAATTAATGTTAAATATAATGAATATATTTTTATTTTGTTAATTTGCATGCACATGGCTGATTTTTATAGTAATAATAACACAAAAAGTCGAAAACGCAAAGACAGATAATTTTACTATTTTGCAATGTAAACGACGATTTATGAAACTGTATCCGTATTTGAAGCTAACCACGTTGTTTCGCAAGTCAATATTAAAATGTGAAAAGAGTCGCACGCCAATGATAAGCGATAATATCAAATTCGTAGAAAGGAAAAAAGCTATAGCGCTGGATTTCATTTAATCGAAAGTAATTAGTTTTTTTACGTAAGTATTTTTTTTGTCAAATTATTCTGAAGTTTAACGTGTCGCAATAAAGTCCGGTAGAACTTAGATAAAGAATACACATTCAGTAAATTTTGTGTATTTTTAAATTGAATTACGTACATTCGTCAGGCGTGAGGGTATCGCATTATGGGTGGTTATTGTAGGGTAAATTCCACAGGTAAATCGATACGTGATATAGGTATAATTATTTTTCCAGTCAGGCAAAGAAATTGTGCAAAAACAAGCGACAGTTCATCCTCATCAAAATTATAATTGTGTACTTAACTGTGGCTTAACAAGCGGTTGTATAGGTATATACTCTCGCGATCTAGATCACTCCCGAAGTGATTACAGTGAACCTCGATCTATCGTTTTCGCATTCATCGTTTTCCCCCATGTATCTTTCATTTTTTATAGTCCCGGCTTAAGACTCAAAAAAACAATGTGAAATAGTCCCGCATTCACCGTTCCTCGATTTATCGGTTCGATATTTTGGTTCCGTCACAAATATTACACCGATTGATAGTTTCTGTGGAACATTTGTCATTTCGCTCAGAAGTAAGCACGACTCCAGCCAGCTATCTCGTTACAATTTTATCCCGATCTATTGTTTTTGTCGAACATTTTTTATTTCTCTGATAAGCACGCTCGACCCTATTCAACCAATATAGTATAAAATACCGAGGCTACAAGTCTGCAAGTGTTGTCTTGTTGTTATGATGCCAGGAAATATTTTGTCGTTGGTGACTCACCTACTGAGTACCTATGTACATACTTTTCAGTCGTCTCGCCGAGTCGGTCAGTTTTCATTATTATCTCGTATTTCGCACCGTGAATAACTACTACGAAGAAAGTTGGACTCTCGCTGAGAGGTTAACGTTAGATTAATAATTCTTTCCTGCGTTCATCGTTTTCTCGCACGTATCGTTTTTTTTCAGGGTCCCTTAAAATCGAAAAATGGAGGTTCTCTGTACTTCACACTTAATTCATCTTCTTCACCACGTTCGCTTCAATGTAGGGCATTGTACAAGTATATAGCAAAGCCACTTCCTTCGTTCCTCGTCTCCTAGGGGGCTTTTGTAGGGGTTTTACCAACATAATATGAACGAGAAATAAAAATGATATTTTTGACTGATGCTATTAAATTTACTTATTAAAATATCTTGTTGTTATTTTGAAACAATTCAAATTAACAATATTTGATTTGTGAAAAATTTATTAACCTAAAGCACGCAACTCCTAAGTAAACTGTTGAAAATAGTAATATTCGGATACTTTCACTATATTAAACTGGATATAATAGAGCAGCGGTCGCCAACCTTTCGGATCTCACGGACCACTTAAGTCACAATTATGAATCTCGCATTGATTAAAAAATAACGATCAAAAGAGTAACATTTTTTATTATTATGGAGCGGTATTTAAACTTGTTTCATTATGTTAATGTCGGGTCGGTGGTGCAGTGGTGGACGTCGTTGGTTTCGGTTACGAATCTCATCGGCTCTAATCCCAGTACGGACAGTTTCATAAATTGATTTTTCAATGATTTATGGATTTCTGTTCGTAGACATTTATGTTTGTGATGTCTAAAATTCTCTCCATCCATCCAACCCTACAAATGTGGTGTATAAATAGTGATTAGCTAACCACTAGTCCTGTCTTAGCCTTATCCTTCTATCCCTACTCTCTTTAAAAAAGAGAGGTTGAGCAACTGAGAGAGCAGTTGAGTTCTGTTTAGTTCTGTTGAGATATCTCCACTAGTAGACCACATGTTCCACTTTGGAAGTGGACATGGTTTCAAAAAAAAAAAAAAAACTAGAACCATATCAGTTGCTGCGTGTTTGAAATGAATTGATGGATCTCAGCTGTAATTCCGTTATTGCAATAACTATGCTGACTACCAGAAATTTCTTACGCACTACCGGTTGGTGACCGCTGTTATAAAGAACAATAAAAGAACATATTCCAAGGAAAGAGTTTGTTTGGTTGTAATTAATATTACAGCAATTTAAAATACAAGAAGACTAATGACGTCATACTCTGATATATTCTTACAGAACTTAAAATTGATACAAAACGTGAGTGATATATTACAGCCATTTTGACTTAGCTTATTTTAATTTTGCGGCAAACATGTTCAATGTTTTCAACATGTTGTTTTATAAAGCAGGATGCTGACTACATTCTTTGAGAATTTCCGCTTTCTGAATGTCACTGAATGGAATTATTTACTATGGTTTCGCCGCATTGCGAAATTTTTCTACAAAAACTGCTAGTTACTTAGTCCCTTAATCTCTCTTTTTTAGAAGAGAGTAAGGGTTGACCCGTTTTTGGAACGGATGGGTGTCTAAGAACAGAAATCCATAAATCGATTGAAAAATCAATTTATAAAACTGTTCGTACTGGGATTCGATACTGAGCACTTCGTAATCGAAGCCAACGACAGTGATCACTGTGGCCAATGGCCCGGCAATATATAACGATGTATTTCATTATTTTCTGGTTCCAATAGTACAAGTTTGCTCATTAAATAAATATTTGTATGATCCTGGAAGTACAGATCCATTAATTATTGTTTTAATGACATTTCGTTATATATCGAAGCACTGCTGATAAGAATAGTAAAAATGATAATCTTACGGAGAGTATGATCGTTTTTCCTGTAAAATGAATTTAACTTTATTGCTCTTCTGAAAAATCTTCTATTTGGATTTATACTATCATATATATATAATCCCATCATAGATATAATGACAAAACATATTTAAACGATACTTTTATTTTAACTGCCGAAGAAATGCTTTCTACTTTAATTTGATTAAATAAACAACAACAAAAACGACAGTTGCTTTCTTAGAATATTTTTTGTAATAATTGCAATAAATTTTATATGTCAGAAAATGGACGTAAATTAATAGAAGTCTTGCGAATTTCTTTGAAAGCATAATCGTTTCTAAGTCTCTCATTTGCGAAAAAACTTGATGCATTTCCGTCATGACCTTACCAGGAAAATTTCGGCCCGTGATTCACGCACGAATTGTTCATAAAAACAATAAATCACTGTAGACACATTATAAAAGCATAATATACGATCAGTGTATCGCCAGACCTTGAAGGGCGCAGAGCGTCATGCGCAATACATTTTCGAATAGCCTTAAAATAACCCGTTGGTGGAAAATGTGAAAATCACGAAATTACATTTTAATTAATTCGATGTTTTAAATAATATGTGTCCAGTGAGAAAAGTTCTTTTTAATACGTTAGTAAATTTTAAAATATATTTTGTTTATAATAACTGTACTTTAGTTCAATAGTTGCATGTTTATAATATAATGTGCGTTGTTTGTTTTGATTAGATTTTAGATATGGTAAACTATTATAAACTTTCTGTGTTTTATATGCAGGGTCTTCTGTATTATTGTCAGATTTAATCATGTTATTAGTAGACGTTCATCAATTCAAATTGCATGTTGTTACTTTAGTGAATATACATGCGAATAACTTACGTTTATGTCCTCCAAGGGTGTAAAACTCATAACTATACCGAAAATAAGATCCAAATGCTTTGGAGGGCTGTTTTGTTTGTTTATCCTTTAACGCTGGGTTTCCCAAACTTTTCTGTAACGGAACACTTCGCAAATCCTGACATTTTAACGGAACACCTTGCTTATTTGGTAGGGTAGGTAATAAAATAATCCTGCTTGGTATAAATATATCGTAGCAAACGTGAGTAAAACAATAATAGCTTGTTTTGACACACTGGGGTACTACTCTTACAATGAATTCATCCATAAATCATTAAATTAAATGGCTGATCTTTGTTTTTAATATGAGCCACTGATTAAAGCAATTAGATTTTCATAACCACTTACACTTAAGTCTACTAGTTAAGTTATCACGGAAAATAGATTCCAAGTACAGAAATCCATTTTCAGAAATATTGCAAAAGAGTTGTTTTTTAAGTTATATATGTGTTCGAGAAATACTTAAGAAACTTTTTTATCTACTTTAAAATTTAATTCAGCCAAACATTCTTGTAAGGCGGGTAAACAATCAAAAATGTTTGACTTAGCAGATTTTTGCGGAACACCTGGTCAAATTCATAGTTTGGGAAATCCTGCTTTAACCAGATTTTAAGAGTAAACTTTCAGTATTCGAATAATGTTGATTTTGTGACTTTAAACAATAGACGAGTGTCGTTCAAAAAATATATAAAATTAGTAAATAACTACTTATTTAAAAATAAATACGAAATCAATGATGTGTAGTTATTGAATTTCACAATGAAATGTCATAATCGAGTGGAGTATAGTTACGAGCACTGCACTCGAGACTTGATTACAATCTTCACCAATTGTTGACCTATTAGTTCGTAAATCAAAGATACAAAGGTGACAGTAGATTCTATATTTAAGAAACAACCAAATTAAAATTGTGCAGATAAGTCACCCTATTATTTTTGTTGATTTAATCTGAATATTTATAATTAGATTCAATATTTAAAATCTTGCCATAGCAATAAAGGGTCGAACAGGATATTGCTAATGCCAATAGATTAATTTGAATTAAGATGACAGAAAAATCGAAAAAATGAGCAAACTAAACCAATAAACGCGCGGCATAATTTTAGCCTTTTTGAAAACAAAAATGTTTTGGAGCATATGTGTTGTAAAAAAAAGTATTTTTTTTGTTACTTAAGAAAATTAAAATTAATATTATTTATTCATCTATACTATATCCGCTATTTCATAAAAAAATGAAGGGAAAAATGGTTACTTTGTTTATTTTATTTTTAAAATACGCATTGGTACAAAAAATTACATTTATTAAAAAAAATATTGGAGTGTGTGTAAACGCGGTCGCGCACGAGTGCAGCTTAGAGCAGTGCTCTGCAACCTTTTCTCACCTACGGCACACCATAAGTCAAAATATGTAAATTTCACAAACAAAACTTACTATTTATTAATTTGTTTTTATTTGATGAATTTGTAATAGTAACTAATACATATTTTAATACAAGCCAATTAAAACCTTTTCAAAGTGATGGAACACTTTACACGCAAAGAAAAAAATACAAATTACAAAAAAACTTACATATTTAAGGCTCTTAGTTTGATAATTTGTATTAATACATTCGTTCACTGTTTGTAATAATTTCATTGGGAAATTTCGCAATAAGTGCTTCCCAATTAATACAGCAATATCTAATTTCTACTGTACTCTAAATACTCGATTTTTCTGCGCGCTCGACTCGACTGCTCCGCGGCACATTTGAGATTGTCTTGGGGCACACCGGTTGCGGAGCACTGGCCTAGAGATCAATGATAATAGATTTAAAAAATACATAATCTACTTTTTTTATTTAGCAGAAGATGGTAATATTCATAATTGTGCCCATGAAATGATATAACTGTTCGATATCAGGGCATCATAGTGAAATAATTAATTGTGTAGAAGACTGTGAAGTGTTGTTTATTAAATGTGCAAAATATAATCTGCAATATGAGTAGGATAAAAACATATAATGTAATAAAAGTTAATTAAGCTATAAAACAAAATCTTTTATGATGAGCGATTTGAGGTATGGTTATTTACGATATGACCGTTTTATTACATGGATATCTTGTGGAAATCGTTTGCCTGATAATGTCAAATGCCTCCGTTTACGACAGACGATGACAGTTCGATAAATATATTCAAATCAAATTATACAATACGAAAATATTTATCATCGGGAGATATTCGTAGACATACACGCACTCCTAAAAGGAATATCGAAAGAACATTTACTCCAAAAACACAAAGTGACATTTTGAAAATGATTGAAACGGAATCCATACATCATAAAGAGACGCTGTCTCCTTTTAATCCTTTGCCTGCTATTGGTCAAAGGACAAATCCAATTTGGGATAGCCGACAAGTGAATATTGATCTGAGAAAAAAGTTGAGCGATATTACTTTAAAAAACTTAGAACAAAGAAAACTCAGTTCTCAGAACTATTACATCTTCAGCGTAAATACAAACGATGGTTTGGTAAAGCGTAATAATCGCATAAATAGCGTAACACAAGAACATGAAACGTCTATAGATTTAGAGAAAATATCAAGTGCTGGGAATGATGTTGGCAAAAAAGAAAAATGTCTGAATGAGTCAGTGATTAGCGATGAAACAAAAACAGTTATAGAAGAAACGCTTAATAATTCCAAGCATTTAGTTAGACAACATACATATAATGTTCTGGAGCCTGTTATTTTGAAAGGCTCAAAAACCAAAAAAGTAGAATTCGCTAGACAGCCTGCAGCAAAATCGCAAGTTGTGTCACTAGCTAAACTCTGCTGTAATGGTATAAAAGAGAACAATAAAAAGCCTGACAAAGATAGTGATAAAAAATATTTGCAGGAATCAGAAAAGAAGAAAATTGTAAAGATGCCTAGTCTCGAAAAGACCGATGAAACAGTGAACCATAAATTGTTCGAGCCGAGGGGGAAGCTTCTAGACCGCAGGAAGCGGGAAAGTTTTCCGAACGTGGTCATTGAAGAAGACGATTTGAAAGAATTGAGAGCGGCCAAGGACATCAAGGACATTGATAATTCGGACGCCTGGAGCAGTTCTAGTGAATCTGAAAGTGTTCGTCCAAAGATGAGGAATTTAATAGACATTTTTAACAGCTTACAAATTTCACGGACGTATAAAGAAACAATCCGAAAAACGAATAACTGGTTTTAACTAGATTCCACCAAGACTGCTTACGGACAAATCAATGATAGGAGTGAAACAAATTATATTAATTGACGTTTGATTGAGTTAAACTTTTTAAGATTCTATTAAGAGTATATAAAGTAATCTACTTTTCTTAAAACAGTGAGGTAGCCTCCGTGTAGTAATTTGAGTAAGTAAAATTTATACAGCGTTTGCAATAATGGTCCAAAAATTATTTTTCCAATATTTTACGCAATTTTCTATTGTAGAAATAGTCCAAATTAAGTGGAGCCTTCAGGTTGTATAATTATGTCATCTTCAGGATAGATCCACGTACACTATTTTAAGTATGAACAAAATAAAAAATAAAAAAGGGATACAAAAGTTAGCATGAAAATCGTTACAAAAATGAATTGGTATTTTATGTTGTATTATGTATAAAAACTATTACCGAATATTTCATTTTATTTAAAAAAAATATATCAGATTTTAATGGGCTTTGCTTACGGGTCCAATATTATTTAAGTCTACAATTTACATCGATTTAGTCAAATTAGAAAAATATATATGTGATCGATTGCCTATGATATGAAACAAAACATACAATAATTTATAAACTAAAAATGAAATCCATAAATATCTAAATTTGTTTTGTTCAAACATGATATATAACTATAGGTAATTCTTTATTGTTTTATAGAATTTTTAATTGAAATTTTACAAGATAATGTAAGTGATATTTTTCGTAACGAATTCTTGAATACATAGCAAAATAAAGCTTTTTATTTTTAATCAAATTGTTCAATTATTGACTACCTACATTTATATAACAAATGGCCAGGGTAACAAAAAGATACACATACAATGTTAGCCAACTTGGCAATAAAACAAATTTAACAACGAACAGAAAGCATGAGGTTTCGTAATTATTTTATATTGTGATATCGTGTAATTTTCCGGGTAGGGCATTACACAAACCTGAGATTACACGATAAAAATGAAATTGGAAGAAAAATTTATACTTTTACAATGCTCGCGAAATAATTCGTTTCATTCAGTAAACGAAGGTAGATTTGAGGCTAATTTTCATAGAAATTAATGTACAAAAATTTCACAAACTTTACTGTTTTATAATACGCGTGGCGAACACATTCATTGAAAGTCTTTTTTTTAATAAAATGGTTGGTGTTGTTGCATTCATTTGATTTAGATTCATATCGGACGGGTAGCCTTTCCAAACGTTCCATATTGTGGTGAATCGATTAGGTAAGTGTGGAGAATTAAAGTTTGCCTGTGTTAAAACACTTGTATTGATTTATAAAGCTATAAATAATATTAATTTACATAGTTACTAATATTTCTTACACAGGCAGATAGATTTGTACATGTATGTTCTGCTATTTAGTAAAGATAAGGATGGTTATCATCCAACGTTTTGAAACGGTTAACTTTGATTATCATGGACTGTAAACAAACAATGAAAAATGATATCATTCTCGAAACGTCAGGCGATTACCACCAATCATTCATAAAACAAGTTATATATTATTGAATATAGCAAAAAGGAAAATTTTCATAGGCTAAGCAAAGGAGGTCGGGGCGCGCCACCAAGCAATCTCCAAATCAACGGTACCTACATTTTTTTCGTTAGAAGGATTACAATATACTACGTTTTATCTATACTTCTACACCTTTTCATGGTACTATTGACGAATCTAGAAATTTCTACTGCCTCGTTTGTGGTGTCTGAACACGTTGGTTATTAAAAGGGCAAACAATTATCATGTTATATCTGCCCAATTTATGCAGCATAATGGCCGATGGAAAAGACTCAATACATACGCGAAATGTACAACGGAAGTATCGGCGATTAGAATTTCATTCATTTTTCTTTGAAAATATCGTGCAAACCATTACATCACCGACCACCATATCACCATGAATAACTTGCAAGAATCTCTAACCAGTGCGTTGACCGAGGGCGCTATCCGCGTATAGGTAGGTACATTACAAAGGTGAGATAAATTTTTAACAAAAATAGAAAACTATAGTTTTGTAAACGACCTCCATTGAAAAAAAATTGACAGTTGAGTAATCAATTTGGCGGGAAACTGAGAGACGTAGATATTTACACTAAACTGTAATATAAATTATTACCACACGTTCAATGCGCTTGATGTAAACGATGCGAAAACAGAGCAACAGAGAGTGGGGTGTGCTGTGCTCTAAAACCTGAAAATCACCTGTAAAAAAATACTCAACACTTCCTCTCATATATACATACGCTCTCTGCGCATATGCTGTCAGAGAAAATAAACGTGTGTGTATGTGTGTGCCACGTTATATGTCATCTTTCTTCTCTATCTCTTGTAGTCAAATATACCTCTAGATTTATGCATTGAAAACTTCAGCGTGTATCACACGGTCATATTTGTATTACAATATCTTTCATAAATGATAACTTAATGTGATCGTGCAATACAGTTACTGTTACAAAGCTTGGAAAAAATAAAAAAAATTACAATCGTATTAAATATGACGAAAAACTTGAGACGTCATTCAAAATGGCCGAACAAAGGTGACTGTCGACCATATAATAATAATATTAACACCTCCTCGTTTTTATTCACCATAAAATATTGATGAATTTCATGTTTTTCAAAAAGTAGCTAATAATGATGAAACTGTGTAAAATATCCAACAAAAACAAGTGCATATTTTAGAAAATGAAATATGCAAGAGTTATTAACTAAATAAACATAGTTTCACTTACTTTTTATGAAATAAAAGACAAGTTTATGAGTAGTCAAAAAGTAAGGATGCATATCATCGGCGTGCGGTGGACTTATCACTATCTCTATCGCAAAGCCTAATTTTGGTATGAGCAAGAAGGATAAAAGAGCATGCGCCGCATGCCCTTGCATCTCGCTTGCACCTTCACTTTTCATGTGATTGAGCGAGAAAGTGATAAAACCACCGCACGCGCCTGATGCACATGTATCAAACTCTAGCACGTTTTTTTCAATTTTGACAAATCATTGATCTCGTTTGATGTCTCCATTCGAGAAATGGTATTGAGATATTTGAAAAAAAACTCATTTAAGCATAATGATTACGTTGGATACTGTTCGTAGTCTGAGTCCTCGCTCCCACCCATCCCATCCTCACGGAGCGTAGCGATTAGCTAACCACTAGTCCTGTCATAGCCCTATCCTTCTATCCTTACTCTCTTCGAAAGGTTGAGCAACTGAGTAACAAGCAGTTCTCGTAGATAAATTCTGTTAAGATATCTCCATTAGGAGACCATATGCTCCACATTGGGAGCGGACATGGAATAATAAAAAAAAAAAAAAACTAGAATCTAGTCCTAGCGTATGGATTGGTCAATGATAAAGCTAGTTAAAGCCGCTAGACTCTAATATAACTCGTGGAATCTAATTCTATTTATTACACCTTCCCCAAATATTCAAGGGTGACCTTTGGAATACGACGATATTGAAATGGGGAAGGTTCATATTATACCTATTGATTCAAAATAAACAACACACAAAAAGGTACAGTTCATTAGGTATGTACATATCGATTGCTTGTATTCATATTAGATAGACATTAATATTATTACCTGGAGAATTTACGTTACCATTCCGTAGAACATGATTTTGCCAGATTCATTGTGATTGTGTCCATTATTGCTTCAGTTGGAATGAATACAATATATGCTTATATATATTTTTGGGCATTGGAATGGTTTTTTTTATTTATTGAGAAGACTTTATTTATAGATGATTTAATTTTTTTATAGAATAATGCAAAAAAAAAACATGAAATATATCGTTGTCAAAATTATCTATTCTTGTCTACAACGTATCACATAATCAGGAAGTATTTAGTTTGAAATATGAATTATTCTTTAACATTTACAGTGAATCCTGTAATATCTGCATCGATATTGAGACACTCCCGTGATTACGAGGATTGACTAACTGACCGGGATTTCGGGATCCCGGATCCCATGATTGAGAGTCCAACATGGCAGCCATGTGATAAGCATAGAGAAAAGATATGATATAGTATTATATGATATATGTATTTATTTCAATGACAGCGGAAGGTTATTATGTTACTGTTATTTATTACAAGTTTGCGTGTTGCCTTTACGTTTTTATGTAAACGAATATCATTATGTCAAACGTTGGTAAGTGTCTCAAATTAATAATTCATTCTACCATTCATTTTGAAAGGCCCTTTGCGTTATTGATTTGACTTTATACGTGCTTGGAGAACTTTCTTAGTGACGCCACAATACGCCCTTGAACTGACCGGACATTTGGTAAGTCAGTTGTTGTGGAGGTAGGCTTTATTGCCATTCAATGACCTCTCCTCAAAAACACAGGGCTAATGAACGGTGGGTCAAACACGACGCATGGTTATTATTATTAGGTAGGTTATCAAAGAAAGTTGAAGGTAAGAACGGTTAAATATATTTTTTACTACAGGTACCTACATAATAATTATGTAGTTATGTATTGTAATTGCCGCAAACACACTATAATAATATACAGCTGTGGATATTCCATTTTTGTAAACTAACTAGATACATTTGATTACGGTGTTACTATAGGTGAGCTGAATCGTTGTTTTTGTAAAACATGTGACGTCACGTTGACGAACTAAATTTTTATTGTCACCAAAACCCTAATGTAAACGTAGTAGATTGTAATTCAATAAGCACACTTATTGACGTCAACAAATAAAAAAATGGTCTCTGTCATTTTTTATCCAGCTCATCTATACTTCTTACACCATGGTCTAACAATGGTAAGAACTTTACCCTAATGATCAGATACTTTGGGCTAGAGTTCCGAGTTCCGACGGTCAGTAGGTACAAATTTAGATTTTTTCAATTTCAATTTGAGAACATGGGTGTTTGTCATACCATTTCTCTTCGAATTGATCTCAAATAATTTAAAAAAAATCATCGAGTTTATCTAATGTGATTTGAAATTTCAAAAATATTTGGCGCATTGGCAATTATTAGCTGTAGGTATGCTGTATGTGAGGGTTTACAAGACTTTTACTGAGCTGGAACACTTGTAACACGCGTTAGTGAAACCTTAAATTTTAACGTAACATTTTTTGGATGGTAGGTTAGAATATCATGAATAGAAAAAATAAAACAAATGAGAACAAACAATAATTATTTATAAAATTCTAAGTGAATATGTAATGTTTTTAATTACTTACATGATTTCGGGCCATTGCATTGGACATCTTTTTGATACTAGGCACACTATAATAAAGTTATAATGAAAAGTCTATTTCAATGGACTTCGTTAAAATATTTGCCAGATATCCAAGATTTATCAACCACGACATATTTGTTGAAAATAAATTAAATCGTGTCCTGAATTATTGTGTACCTTCAAGAAGACCCGTAACTCACTACGTACGAAGGTTTTCGCGGAACGCAGTTTAGGAAATCCTGCAGCGTATGCCATGTTTTTTGTTTTTGAAACCCTACCCGGAGTATTAACACCTAAATGTGAAAAATGTTACATTTTATCTGTCTCCTTATAATCATGTGATGTTCTTACGAAATATTTATATTTTAAAACAAAAAGTTTTACCGAGGCAAGTTTATAATACGATAGATCTCAAACTGTTAACTTAAATGTTCCAGATGTTTATCTAGTAGCTAAACATTAACCATATGTACTATTGTGTTTCTTAAAACCTGTTTTTCGTATCGATCATATGAGAAGCCAGTTGCAAAGATTTTCCGACTGATTAATACATTGCCAGAGAGGTGAACATATTTAGCTTTGTTTACTATTTGATTTTCTCATTGGAATGTTATTCTGTATAAAATTTTCAGTTCTGTTCTGTTTTTTTCAATTCTATTTAATTGCTTTTTAGTTCCATATATTATACTGTCGACACAACAGTAAGTAATCAACTGCATGGTGCATTGGCGTCAGATGTAATGTCATGAAATATTTTGCCGTTTTCTTTTTACAATTAATAAATAAAATTGAAAAATATATATTTGCTTTACTGGAAAGCTCAAAAACAACACAATATTATACACAAGTTATTATCGAACTCCCATTCAATCAACAAAATTATATTAATAGGATAAAATATCAATGTACCTATTTAGTTCTACATAATTTTGTATCACTAAATACTTTGTCTATCACTAAAAGATTCGGCGTCCGTGGCGCAGTTGGTAGCGTCGCTGGCTACGTTTACGGATGTCTCGGGTTCATTTCTCGGTGCGGACGGTTTTCATGGATTGATTTCTGCTCGTAGTCTAAGTCCTCCCTTCAACCCATCCCATCCTCACGGAGCGAAAGCGATTAGCTAACCACTAGTCTTGTCCTAGCCCTATCCTTCTATCCCTATTCTCGTCGATAAAAGAGGGGTTGAGCAACTGAGTAACAGCAGTTCTCGTAGAAAAATTCTGTTAAGATACTTCCGTTAGGAGACCATATGCTCCACATTGGGAGCGGACAGGGAAAAAATTACTGTGATAATTTTTCTATTATAATAGAGTTCTATCAAGTAAATGCTAATTCAATCAATACGATTATACTAATTAAAATTACAATGTTAAAGACGTCGAATGTGGTTGGTATATTTATTTCTTATATTATAATATTATAGTACTTATATCTTTTGAAAATCTAAGCAAAAAATATTGTTTTATTTGGTTTATACCACGGAAGCGTCTGAGCACAGTTTTTATGGCAGTTCTATTGAGTGTTGAAAATACAATTTTATCACGTTAAGGATATCTAGTGAATTGCGCGTTAAAGGGCATTGGCCATATTATTTGTAAATCGTAAATAAGTTTGAAAATAAAAATGGAAAAAAGCTTTCTTCGTTAGTGCATAATATTTGTATTTTCATGTTTTCAGCGAAATTATTGTAACAAGAATAATGATTTGGTAAGTGCTTCAGCTAAAATCAATTATAACCAGATGCCAGACATGAATACTGAAAAAAATATTAAATATTAAGCACAATAGAGTTTTTCTTTCCTGGTCACGAAATATTTTTTTGTCCAATTGCAACTCTGTAATATTTTGACATTTACAGCGTCTAAAATCTGTAAACAAGTTGTTTCTTGCCGGCCTTTCGTTTACGATCCTTGTTACAATGAGTCTACCTACAGATTTTGGACCTGAGTCTGGTGGAAGGGTTAAGGTAAAGCTCTTTTCTCTTTTATAAATTGCTTACGTTCTTCAGGCGACGTAATTTATAATTAACAGTCAACATGACATAACCTTCGAAATGGTGTCATTTATGTTTTTAAAATTATTTACATTCCCTTACAGGGACTAACAATCGTCAAACCTATAATATATGGAAACGTAGCTAGATATTTTGGAAAGAAACGAGAAGAAGACGGTCACACGCATCAATGGACCGTTTACGTGAAACCCTACAATAATGAAGACATGTCCAATTATGTGAAGAAAGTACATTTCAAACTGCACGAGAGTTACACGAATCCCAACAGAATTGTTACGAAGCCACCGTATGAGATAACCGAAACTGGCTGGGGAGAGTTTGAAATCGTCATCAAGATTTATTTCCAAGATCCTAATGAAAGACCAGTAAGTCTTATGTTATATTTACTTTATTTATAAGAGGCTAAGGCATTACAGGAAAGATTTAAAACTTAAGTTATTCAATCTGTCGTCTTTCCACATTGATTGTTTGTTTGCTAAAATTATGTAAAATGTCTTAAATGAAAGAAGGATTACTGCAAAACACATTAACAGTATTCACATTGATTTAAAAAGAAATTAAAACCCTAGCTATTAGCAAAACTGGTCCTGACTTACAAAACAAATATGGAAGTAATACTAAACAAATTCTGTGTATGAAAGAAAAAGGGTGTTAACTCTCAAATCAGGAGAGCCAAAACGAGATTTGCATTTATAATGAGCTTTGTTGAAAAATGCGATATTTCAATATAAAATTTTCTTATTCAACAGCATTAATTTGACTGGTCCCTTTTAACCGTTATGTATAACTAGTATTTATTACCCGGCTTCTCCTGAAATTGATGCCGCTTATATTTTCTAATTTTGACATTGGCGTTATTTTGGCACTAATGTTGAAATTTATTTGTTGAAAATATCACTGTGGACCACAACTTATGTAACACCCCAAAATATAGTCCATGAGTTGACAATAATTTAAGAAATTGAAAATAGCATAGTTGACCTAGAAATGGCATGTGCAAGTTTTACATCGCTGTTGTAAACCGTTTGTGACAGATGGACAAACAGATTGATACATGCATTATGTGCTATAAAAATAGTATTTATTACCTGACATTCCCCCGGGATAGATACAAAGTCATTCTTTATTCATTATAGTTAGTTGTGTTTATCCGGTTATTGCAATACTTGGCCATATACAATATTTTCAGTGTTTTGCTTGATCATCGGCGATGATGAACAAAGTTGAGGGATCCATCGCCCTTGACATTCCCACATACAGTTGTCCATGCGAGAAACACTTGTCAGTCAAATCTAAACCTGTGCCTTTGAGTGATTGCCCTTGCGCCTTATTGATTGTGATTGCAAATGCAAGTCGAACAGGAAATTGCAACCGTTTGAATGAAAACGGTCAGTAAGTCGGAATGAGTGAAATTCTTATTATCAAGACATGTCCGCCCTCGAATTGCCCAGTTAAAATGCTTGCTTCGATGATATAAGCGTGTAAAGCCTTCACTATTAGTCTGGAACCATTGCACAGCTTCGGTGGGTCCAAATTGCGTAACAACATAATTGGACACCCAACTGTCAACACTAATCTATTGACACACCCTGGTTTTTTTTGTTAAGTTTGAGTTTTATTAGGGTCCATAACTGAAAACGCACAGCGTTAATGACAATGATTCCTAGAAGTCGACCAACTCTTGTCGTGAGGGGCTCGGTCAATAGCCGGCGGGCACGTTCGCTGGACGAGTCCATTGTTGACGGAAAGGGGTGGCTCCTTTTGATTTTATGTGTTAGGAGTCGATTACCAGCCTTCGAGTGGAGGGGAGCTGCCGGCCAGCGTAGCCGGCACCGTTGACATTGTGGATTGTTTGTGTTTGTTTTGAAATTGGACTTAATTCAAAATCGTTTGTCATGTCATTTGCATTATAAATTCAGTTGTTAAGTAAATGTAGATTCAATTTTGTGTGTTAAGACTATTTTTGTGTATTTTAAACCACTGCATCTTTGATTAAAAATAAATAAGTGTTGAACGGGATTTGAAATGGTGTTTGTTTGAGATCCTAACCCTTGCAGGACTTCGATAACTAGCCATTCGCCTCTCTTCGATTCGGGTCTTCTCACTATGTGGTTACTAACTATCCCGATAACTTGTAGCTTCATTGTTATTTAAGCATTTGTCTATTGAGAAGTATTATTTTCCCATGTTCATTTGTTGCCTCTTTTCCATCACCAATTTTAAGCAAATACTCACTACATTTTTTTGGACTACTACAGTTTTGTGGAATTTTCGTAACTATGCTGTTGCTTAATTCTCATGTTTTTCGTTAATTTCATAATTTTTATTTTGTTCCATAGAATTCACAATTTTAAGCACGCTTTAATTCCGGCCATTGTGCCTGTTGGAATGACTGGTAGTGTTTGCCGGAAATCATCAGGAAGGACAACAATCAAGCCTCCCATAAGATCTTTGTTGCCACAAAGGTCTGGGAGGGTTCTGTTTTGGGCTTTTTCCGCTTTGTTGCGAGACGTGCTTTCTTAAACGCTTTTCTCTTTCTTTTGGGCATACTTCTTGTAGCAATGAATTATTTTCTTTAAATAATTTTATGATTCACATGAAAAATTATTATTTGTGACATCTATAAATTATACGTCGGCGTCCGTAACGCAGTTGGTAGCGTCAATGGCTACGGTTACGTATGTCTCGGGTTCAATTCCCGGTGCGGACGGTTTTTATAGATTGATTTTTCAATCGATTTATGGATTTCTGTTCGTAGTCTGAGTCCTCCCTCCCATCCATCCCGTCCTTACGGGGCGCAGCGAGAGCGATTAGCTAACCACTAGTTCTTTCATAGCCCTATCCTTCTATCTCTACTCTCTTCGAAAAAAAGAGAGGTTGAGCAACTGAGTAACAAGCAGTTCTCGTAGAAAAAAATCTGTTAAGATATCTCCATTAGGAGACCATATGCTCCAAATTGGGAGCGGACATGGATTAAAATTAATTATAACATATTTACAGTCGCTAAGCAACATTTCGCTATGACGATGACAACGCATCATGAGTACTTTAGTGTATTAAATCCAAATTTTTTTGAGGTGCAAATTTAAATACAAATTTAATATTAAAAATTCAAATATTAAATTTAAATAGTCAGCTACAAATTTATTTATCAAAATTATATTGAAATCATATTAATAATACGATTTAATAATATATTATCACAAACATACAAACATTTTTCTAGTATAAATTTAAAGAATAAATAAATATATATATATTTTTTAAAACATTAAAATAAACTTGTCGCCCAGAATGAAAAAAATTTTTCCATCCCCCTGGATACCTCGAGCATACCCATAACGGCGACTGCATTCCCTCGTTGGATTTCTATGCTTATTCGCTGTCTAAGGTACTCACTTGAGTGGCACTCACCCGTCCTGTCCGTCATCCTTCGACCAATTTCCATCACCGTCCTCAAAGCAGAGGGTCCCCAGGGACCGAACGTCTCAAAACCCAATGGACAGAAAATGAAATTTGGCAACATACAGTCGTATTTTCTGGATTTGCTGGTTTCAGCCGTGAGAGCCGCTGAGCCCGACGACTCAGCGGATTTATTCACGTGAGATGCCGCGATTGTATCCACCACAGTGGCATCCCAGAACATGCATCGCCCCTCTCTCCAGGGGATCATAGTAATGCCGTCGGGCCTCCTGCCATTCTGGCGGCAAACCCCCAGAAGTTCCAGTCTTAATGGGACCCCCGATGAAACCAGAGAGTGGCAGATCAGGCTGTTAATGGCAGAGTGCCGACTGTGTCTTCCGGCGCTCTTCTGACAGCTCAATCCGTGCCGCCCCATGCGGTCCACCAACCTCCCACAGGCGCACTTGTGCTCGTGACACAATGTTGAACCGAGCCGGAGAGCCACCGAAATTCGCAAGGCATCGTCGCTCAGAAGCGTTCCGAGACTGGGCGATGGAAGAGCATTCACCCACAACCCCGACTCGATAAACCGAGCAGTCTCCGTAGGATCACTGAGAGATAAAAGTATTTCTTTTTTTCTTAATTTCAATCATCGGGATATCCCACTCTTTTTGAATAGATGGCTTGTCCTCCAAGGTTGATGTACTTTCCACGGCTGTCGGTGGCTTATCCTTACCATGCGTGCGACCCTCGTGTATCCGCAGCCCATGGTATGTTCCAAAAGAACAAGAGCATTCGGAACATTGAAACTGCGTCATAATATAACATAGCTCTTCGAATTATATCTATTAATTAACGAGCACTGAATGATAAATTAAAGTGAACGTCTTACTAATTAATAATCGTAATTAAAGCCAGCGTACAAAATTAAACGGTTTGCAATTATTAAAAATGTTAATTAAAATAAAACTATATCCCACTGGACAAATAAATTATTATAATACGACACAAACACTTAGCTTACATATAAAATTGAGATTAATTTATTTGTTTTGTTGAGAAAACATTAAACGTCAAATTATAAAATTTAAAAAGTCAAATATTAATGTAAATATTAAACTGAATTTATCCAATTGATTTTTAAATCGGTTGCTAGGTATAAAAATAATACACTAATGCGCCAAAAATATACCTACATCACATCACATTGATACATAATCATATTATATCTTAATAACACACTCAAGTCACAGGTACGTACAGCGGGCGAAAATCAGTGGCAAATGAAAAAAAAAATTGGATAATAATCTTCTAGCTGTCTACCACTGCATTTTTTTCAACGAATAATTTAAGGTTGCATAAGTATATTACGGTTATCACACATTCACAACAAATAATTCTTTCACTAAAAATACATATATTATCCCACATAATTCAATCCCCACGTGTTGTTTTTTTTGTTACAAGCACTGGTATCTTGTGTCGCCCATACACAATACACGTGCATGAACTGGCATTTTGATGACTGACTTCGAATCGCTTTTTCGCTCACTCAATGGAAGGGTAATCAAGTATTAGAAGAAACCGAGCATATTTTTGGTATCGTCATAAGAAATAATATTTACATTACTAAAACAAACGACCGACTACGTTTTAAAGACTTCACTACGTTAGCTGAGACGTCGCATTGACCGCCCACGCACCAATGGGAATTTAAATGCAAGAGGAAAACATACATAATTTAGTACCAAAAACCAATAACACTACACACAAAAGCTCATAAAAAATACGAAAGTATACGTAGTTATACGTAGGTTATTCATATAATATGAAGTGTTGGTGGGTAAAGGAAACCAAGTATTATTATTTTTTTTGGTAATGTATGTGCAGCTGTCACTGTCCTCAAGAGATTGGTATATAATAAGGATTTAAAATAATCGACTAGATATAGTTACCCGCCTTTAGAGCGGATCCGGTGGAAAAGGTAGAACTACTCTTCCCGCTGTTGAGCAGCAGTCGAGGTGGCGGGGAGGACTACCCTCCCCGCTTAAGATGTGATAATATAGTATAGCAATCAAATTTTTTTAAATATTTTCAAAATACTTAAGTGAAGTAACTCAATTACAACACATTTCACATTGTATTTGAGTTACTACGTTAAAACAATAAATAAACAAAAAAAAGCTGAATGAAACTGCATTATTAACTAAAAAATGATATTTTTGATATTTTTAAAAAATGATGACAGAATACACAAAATTACTCACGGTGCAATAATCACGGAATACTTGGTATGGAACGGTTGCTAGGCAATCTTCCTCGGCGTTTGTTGATTATTTTATTCGGCATCGTAGACGTCAAAAATATAACGTTTTCAGTTTTAGGTAAAAAGTTAAATGTTGAGAGTTGAAAGTTAAAAATTGAGCAGTTGAACTAACAATTGCAGCCAAAATGACATTTGAAAATTTCACATCGCTAATGTACGCCATTTGGGAGGAGTTGTTGTGACCGACCGACAGACACACCAACATACAGATTTCTACATGTATTTTATGCTATATAGTAGAGATATATGTGTTGTAGTTATTTTTCAATTTTTAAGACTTGATGCCATTTTCCTTTTGCTCACAGAACTGTATTTTTTTTAAAAATATATTGCCTTTCCACCAAGTATTGGCAGTTAATACCTTAAAAGTGAAAAACACTTAATTTGGAAACCGATCCGTCAGTCAGTCACTCAAAGCAACTTTTCAGGTAAGATAGGATGTTAGTTGACAATAACTCTTACAATGGCGAATTTCGATTTATTACACTTCAGACAACCATGTATCACATACTGAAGTTATTCCAGTCACCCATCGTAGAGGGAAACACATCAGCGGCAAGTGGCGGTAAAAAGGGTCTCGTCTCGGAGAACTACGAAGAAATAGTGTTTCAAGAACCATCGCAAATGATGCAGCACTTACTGACAACGATTAAGCCTCTAACTCATGAACCGTGGACGCACGACACAGATTGTAAGTGTTTTTAAGTATTGCGATATTGATAAACCTAAAAAACATGCCTCTACATTAGTTACTGTAATTATTATAATGACGAAGTTGTTTTGATATATTTTCAACTACATTACTGACTGTATATCATCATCAATATTTATAAAGAAATTGATTTTATGGTTACATTAGAATATGGTAACAAATATCCATTGATTCAAAAGGGACAAGCTGTCAAAATATATGTACTCGAAGATTAATTTTCAAATTACAACAACAGGCAGTGTACATTACAGCAGCTTTTGGGGCAAAATATTGCTGGAAATCGTTCTTTTCGAAATTAAAACTAGTTAAAAAGACCTCCATAGCGAGTTGGCCGAAGAAAACATTACCAATAAACTTTGTTGAGCATCATTCAAGTTACCAGTTGATGTAAAGTATATAAAAAACAATTATCACATTAGTTATTAAGCAATATAATATTTTGATTTGTTTGTTTTTTTATATGTACCAGTAATGTTTTATTTGATCCACCAATCAATTTCAGTTTGACATTGCTGTCCTAGAATGTTGGCAACATTTCAGTTATTTCAAATATAACATACAACGCTATTTCTCTAATGTCTTCTGTAAAAGGCATTTAGAGCGACAGTGGTGTAATAACATAAATATAACTCTCACATTTATATTTACAATTATTTCAAATTATAATTCAATGGAGATTTCGATGTTTGATCTGGTAACCGAACTAAACACAACAGAAAAAAAAAAAACAATTTCAAAAGAATATTTTTGTCTTATCTATTATTTATTGAACATATAATTATAGTTATCGTATACGAAAATATTTATTATAGCTATTGCATATTAGAGTTTATTATACTTTTTTGTTTTTATAAATTGCATTACTATAATAAGTATTGTACCGTTGTTTTGAATTGTCATTGTCTCTGATTTTGTACACCACTACCCTACTTGTACTGCTACCGTAGAAACAATGGCAATGAGTATATTTTTATGTATTTATTATAGTTTATTCAAAATAATGGTACAATATTTATTAAAGTGATGTAATTTATAAAAGCAAAAAAGTATAACAGACTCTAATATACAATTAGAATGTGTTTATTGTAGATATTAAACCCAAATATTTTCAAATGACCATACTGTCTATTTCATATAATACAAGGCATTTTTTTTTAAATATTTTAAAATTTGCTTGGAAAAAAATATCTGATTCGCCAAAAATTTTGAAAATCAGAAAATCATACGAGATAAACTTGATGAGAAGTCACTCATATCTACAATCATATAAATTTAAATTGAAAAAATCTGGATTGCTGATCCAAGATATTTTTAAACTTATGATATTTTTGTTGATTTAGTGCACAATTTTGGAGGGTGAGCGATTTGGAATATTGAATTAATTTAAATTATAAATTAATTCAAATATATATAAATTAATTCGGTAAATATATTTACAGATATTTTATAGTATTATTTATTTCTTATATGTTCAATAAATAATAGATACGAGAAAAATATTATTTTGTTGTTTTTCCATGTTCTGTTTAGTCATAGAACCGTTTGATGTATTTGCTCCAACTTGCATGTTCATATAATTATCAAGTAACATTGTTGAAGAGTTCATAAATATAGCGGTTTATCATCACTTATTTTGTATGTCACGTTTTTGTTTTTGATTCCAGTTGAAGATAAGAAAGAAAAAACGCTGGAGAAAATTATAGAAGCAAAAGGCAAAGTGCGCATAGAAATAACTGAACTGAAAGAGAAGCTGAAATTAGCCAAGGAGACTATATCCAAGTTTAAAGAAGAGGTCTCAAAACAATCCCATCCAATATCAAATGTTTTATCATTATAGCTATATTGAAGTCACACTTTTGTTTGTACGTCAGTCTCGTCGTTTATGCAAAGGCCTGAAGATGCCAAAAGGCGAAACCCGGGTCATTAGTGACGAAATACATGGAAATGTACAAAATTTCAACAATTCAAATTTGATATTGAAATTGCATCAAGCACCCTCAGTCGATATCTTTAATTATATTTCAAACAGTTGATTTCTTAAAATACAGGCCAATTTATAATGAACTGATTTTAATACAGAAGAACTCGGACACACTAAAGAAAAGAAATGGATGCGCCCGTCTCACAAGCGTTGAGAGAGATGACTAATTGGATAATCGCCATATACAATGATGAAATCTCCCACTCGGCTTTCAGCAGCGCCCCCAAATGTTAACATTATGAACACGCCCTCACAGAAGTGCCGTTAAGAAACACTGTTATAGATTAACGATTATTGGTTTCTAACCATTTGGTTAGTGAGTTATTTTTTTATCAAATTAGGTTTTTTTAATATTTCGATTATTTTTACTATTATTACACACAAAAGTTTAAAAACATTTTCTCTTTTACGGGTCAATCTAGGAAAAATATTGTCGTTTAAAGTGTGAATATTTTTTAGAATTTTTACATGCGTTTTCAAAAATGTTAAAGAGAACTCATTATTACTTTCAAATAATTATTTAGAAGCTTTTCTTCCAATTCAGCTAGACTTTTCTTGCGTATATCTATCAGCACGAGGTTCTCTATTGACTGATTGATTCCAGGAAATGAGTCAAACCAAAATGAATTTTTCCGCTCAATATTATACGGCTACAGATTTGCTTCCAAATATTAACCATTTTACAAAATCCTTTTGTACATTTGAAATATTAATATAAATCACTGATAGATATGTGCAGTATCCATATATGAAGAAATAATAATAATTCAATAAAAAATATGAGAATGGCAATAGATAATATATGACACAATAGGTCGTCATACTACTCAAAGGGTTAACTTCATTAGAAAGCGCCAAAAAGACTTTCATTTGATTAAGTTTAGATTAAGACATGACCTCCACGAAAATGACTATTTTTTAGGATACAATAGAAATTATTACATCCTTCATTGATTGTCATTTATTTTCAATAGCATATTTCAAAGTTGTTTAGTGAAAATCCACCTTAATATTATATTATAATTCCAGTTCTTGTATGAGAATTGTGAATGGCAAATTGCATTACAATTTATAAACCTAGATGGTTGTCAAACCTGCCACCATACAAGCATATCACTTTCAAGGCAAGGAAAATTTCGTTTCGCTCCTGCATGATTATCTGTAAATTCGTCTCATGGTTCTTCAACCAGTTGTTATAGATTAACATTTATTGTTAACACTCAATTTCACATGAATAGTCTTGTTAAGATTTATATTGTATCAGTTGATAATGCTTGTGATGAGCGAAACCAATCCTAAACCAATAAAATAAAAACATGGAAGTATTACAAAACAGATTGTGTTTTATTTTTAAAATGCAAGTATGTTATTGTAAGAAGCAGATTTTCATTGCTAGTATGTGTCTCGGTACAGTATTTCTTGTTGAAGATGAACTTGGTCAATTGAATCTTCTATGATTAGGGTTTCCAATCGAATATTCAAATATATTTACCTCTTTTTTGATATCCTGATATATTTAATAAATTATTAAAATATTACTCGTTTATAGTATTAACAGATTACTGGCCGCATGTTTTTTTATTGAATTTCGCCTGTTGGCTGGGCGATTTTGCAAAAAATTCGCAAAAAACTGCCATTTCACTAATTTCACCATAATTTGTGAACCAATTGAGATATCTTAACCAAATTTGATTTGAGGGCTTCCAGATACTTCGCCGCATAAATCAATGCCATTTGAGCAGTGGTTCTATATCTGTGGGTTGCATACTTATGTGGTGTAGTGAAAAAAACTTAAATCTACTAAAATTTATTTTTTAAATATGTAAAATCTTCTTTTTCACATTGTTTTCTTTGCTTTTATGTTCATATGTGTGAGAATTTAATTGGATGAACTCTTGAAATACAAGGTACCTATGTTTTAGAAAATCATAAAAGAACTATATTATGGATAATAACAAATTCCACCTATCATTTATTGGTTGATGGTAAATACACAATTTCAACTTGAGTTTACGTCATCGATAGACTTATATTGAATCTGAAGATGCCTAAAGGTAAAACCCGGATAGTTAGAAGGATTTAAACGATGGAAAAGTACACTATTCTCAAGAATTTAGCTGCAAATAGATTATTTTACTTTAAACCATTTTGATGAAGAAGTGGAAAAAAAAGGTTTTCCTAACTATACTGTATCTTTTGTACTTTTAAATTATTACATGCAAATAATCCATACCTGCCCATAAGGGTCCATCTATAAAGACCCACAATAATATCTAAGAAAAATATAAGAACGAAGATAAAATCAAGCTATAAATATTATCGAACAAATGTAAGATAATGTTATATCATATTATAAATAACAAAGTTTAAAAATCCCTGCTTCTCAAATGATCCCTGTAGCATATGTTACAGGTCACCCCCATGTAAGTTTGTTCCCATATTTTCCTCAGTCATTCTGAGAAATCATCGATTCATATTATTCTTATTAGTAGGTATGAAAGAAATCTGGGTAGCGTCTTATAAGTTTTTAAGTAAATTGTATTCAGTCTCTTCTAAACTATCGGTCAAAACGTCGCGAAAATTGCTCTTCTCTTGCCAATCTTTTATGATTGTAATCTTCATATATAAATTTTATTTTTAATCACCTCAAAACGGACGGAGAAGATGAAACATATTTAGAAAATTTTGAGGATGCATTGTCGGAAGTTCCAGTAATTGTGAACAAGATGACGCGAATGATAGTGATTCTGATACAAGTGAATGTACACTTAGACCGCGCGCAGTGAATTTACTTTCATCCAATGAAAGTGGGAGTGATAATGACAATATCTCCGCAGACTGGAGTGAGTTTCACCCACCGAGGGATAATCAAGCCTTCGAAGGTGTCGAAGGATGATAGCTTCGGAAACAAATTTATACCATCAACAAACATCCCACAAATACAAAAATAGCGTGATGTTACAGTGTGTGAACTAAAAAAGTGGTTTGGTTTAGTCATCATAATGGGTATAGTTCATGAGGGGTGTTTAAACGACTATTGGTCAATAGATCCCCTGATGGAGACACCGATTTTTAGCAAAACTATGCCTAGGAATAGATTTAGACAAATTTTAACTTTTCTGCATTTTGTCAATAATTTAACAATTTCAAACAGCACTAATAGGCTGACCAAAGTAAAACCAATCTTAGACTACTGTCTGGGCAAATTCAATAATGTTTATAAGCCTAAACAAAACCTGTCTTTGGATGAAGGAATGATTCCATGGCTAGGCCGACTTATTTTTCGGGTTATCAATCCTAATACGGAATATTGAATAGAATGGTTCGCGAGTCAGACACCGGTTATATTTGTAATTTCAAGCTATACACTGGAAATACAGGAAGATTAGTTGACACCGTGATGAGTGGTTTGAACACATATATGGATAAGTGGAACAGGATTTATGCAGACAATTTTTACATCATGAAAAACGGGACTTTGTGGGATAGTTCGGAAAAACAGAGGTTGACTGGAATCCTTAAAAAATATAAAATTAAAGCCTCAAAAAACCAAGCACGCCAGAAAGGGTGAAACTCTAATCCATGTGTGGAAAACTAATAAAAAAAGGGATGCCAGAATGATATTCACATTTCATAATAGCCAAATGACAGACACGGGAAAAATAAATAGAACAACCGGCCTTCCAATAATCAAACCTCAATGTATTATTGATTACAACAAACATATGAAAGGTGTTGATCGTGCTGATCAATACCTAGCAGCTTATCCGATATTTAGGAAAACGATGAAATGGACAAAAAGAGTAGTTTTTTATTTATTTCAATGTGCACTATTCAATTCATTCCGCATTTATCAAAATCTAAACCCCAGCAGTAAAATTAATTTATTCTTTTCGCCAAAGCCAAAGGATGGTTGCATGATTCAGTGGAATCTGCAGATGCTGAAGATATTTCACCTGTTGCTTCCACATCTTCGCTTGCCCGTGCTGTCGATCCACCAAACAGGCTATCGGATAAATTGAAAAATCATGAGTCAATAAAAATCCTAAGTGGCAACAAAAATGGTAGGAGAAAATGTCGTGTTTTTTCTGCTCATGGAATTAGAAAAGACACCGCTTACATGTGCAGAAATTGTGAAATACCTCTTCATATTGACAAGTGCTTTCTTATATCACTCAAAAAAAAAAATATTGATGAAAATAAAACAAAATGATAATAAATAGATAGGTTATAGATTTACAGTATCAATAATATGTGTTTGTTATGTTACGTTATGTGACCCAAAAAACTGGATGCCAAATGAGTGGTAAGTACAAATTATATTATAGTTTAAATGGACAGATTTTCTCTTTACCGCCATAAAACTTACGTAACCTAAAAGTTATGACCTATAAATTTATATCTGCTATGTAACATAAAAGAATATATTTCGAAGAAATATTTTTTTTATTTATTTCGTAAATTTAAGTTGAGAACTCCTGCCACTAAGTCTGAATAGGTCATACTATTATCAGCTTTGCCATAAACACGTCAAGAATTGTTTTCGGTTATCATAATGTTTCAAACATCATAAAAAATGCCATATGGTCCATTCAATAAATCACTATGCAATGTGTTAATAATAATAACCAATAAAAATAGTGAATGCCTACGTCACAGGGGTCCCAGATCTGAGAATCAGTGATTAACTGCTTATATTATGTATGTGTATTGTCGCTAAGCAGAGAAAGAAACCAGACATAATTTAAAAATAAAAATATATTATGAAAAATCATATCAGAAAAAAGTAAATGTGTATAATCTAGAGGTAGTTTTACAAAACTAGTAAAAATAGTTTCATTTTTGTTAAATAATGCGTTGATGTGTATACCAACATCTCTCGTTGAAATTTGAAATCAAACTCGATTATAACCCAGTATTTTGTCAATAGAATGTAATGTATGACGTGGGGCGCATATACGAGTCCACGGACAGCAACCAAAGTTCTTCAAGGACTCAAACACGAGTCTGCGGCCATTAACCTGTTGATGTATATTAAACTACTGGATTAACAAAAAATATCATTCAGCATCGCATTTTATATAGATATAATCTATTTTGTTTACTTAAACAACATAGCACTCACTCAAGAAACATGCTGACTAGTGTGTGTGTTAATAATTAATACATTTCACCAGAAATATGGAAAATGCAATGAGAATACATGATGAAATTCATAGATTATATTATTTAAATATATTGAGATGTTCGAATATTTGTTTTTAACGAATATTTGAAATCTCTCTCTGTGATAACTTGTTTGCTCAATTGGTAATGTCAACAATAAGCCTCTGCACTAGTTCAATCTGTAAGAATCTCCATTATATAAAAAATCGTTGTAGTGTTGTCCAATTGATGAAATTGATTATCGCATTACTATTTGATTAATAAATCAATCGAAGTGTTGCTACAATCATGCAGCGGTGATTTTTAAAATATCAACTGTCATCTTTTATAGATATACCCATAATGCTAGATAGTTGTCATATTTATTAGTTCACTATCAGTGCCCAGTCAATAATGCCCTACACTTTTATACTGAATATTATGATTTTGGTTGATAAATTTCAAGCGTTTTGAACAAATTTAAAAACTTACTTACTTAGCTCTTGTGATGAAAAGTTGTGTGACCTCTTTCCTATATAACGATATTAGCTATGTTGAGCACCAACGTAATAAACATGTATAGAGCAAATACAAAAATCATTACATTCAGCGTAAAAGTGTTAAGCTTTACTGACCGGGCACCGTTTGAACACTTTTAATTCTGAGAATAGCACCTATGGTAAACAGTGTTGATTTTTTCCATTTTCTGTGGATTCGGCGGTACCTTTGTGGAAGTTCATTTTTAATATAAAATTAGATTAAAAATTGATAACTTAGTTATTCCACTTGGTTTATCACTAACGTGACGCGTTTCGCTTCTTTAAGAAGCATCTTCAGACTAACCCTATTGCAAGGTTATTTATTTCTAAGGGTGGGTTTTATTACATTCTACTGGACGTGTGGAGGGGGGTAAGGTAGAAATACTGTTACACTATATACAAATCAATTACTGGCACCTGGATGTGAAAAACCCAAGGGGAATAAATTTAATAATGGCGAGCCGCCTGTTCTGTTTAAAATGCTATTTACCAATCCTCCATTACTGTTAATGGCTTTATTGGTTTCTAAAACTATATGCTATTCATTTTAATACCTTTTTTTATTTACTCGATGGGGTATTTCTACGTTATTATTTTTATTAAAATTATGATCATTTTCAATTAAATTATTCGCAAACTCTGAAAAAGTATTACTTTTGAGATATCTTATATGTTCTTTAACTCTAATATTAAAGCTAAGTTATCAATTTTTAATTTAATTTTATATTAGTGTTGATTTTGTTTAATGCATACTGTGCCATACTTTGACTGGCATTAGTAGACTCACGAAATAAGGTAGAAGAAAAGAGAAAGGAAGACAGACTTCGTAATATATGTGCAATAGATTCAATACCTCAGGTCCAAAGTGTAACAATTCAAAAAGCATGCTTCTGAGATGATTAGAAAACAAGATTTTGGGTAGGCTTAATCTTCTACTGTATAGCAAATTGTTGTGGATTTTAATGATATTCTAGGATCATCTAAAAAATGTATAGATTTTTTTCTAACATTAATAATAGAAGCTTTCAGAGGTTTTCACAGGATTTTCTTAATTGTTACACTTTGGATCTAAAGTAATAATAATCATTGTCTCCCTTGATACATTTTGGAACTAATAGATTCTAAACGTGTCCTCATAATTAACTCAAAACCGCAAATTTTTGATTTGTTACACTTTGGAACTGAGGTATTGAATTATATTGTCATTTTTCCTTGACTTTACTAACATCAGTCAAAGTTTTTTTTTTTTTGATAATGCTTGTGATGAACAAAACCGGTCCTGATCATTATAATCATGTGGAAGTAGTACAAATGAATTGTGTTTTATTTTTTAAAATATAATGTCTTTCCACCAAGAATTGACAGTTAACACCTTAAAAGTGATCAGTCAAGGTATCAAGTTTTCTTTTGATACTGTTTCCACATCAAATTAATAAATCTGTAGTATGAAACAAATAAATAAAATTCTTATTTCATCTGTGTGTGTTTTAATTTAATGTATTTAGTATAAGTTTCTTATTTATAATATATGTGAATTTTTGTAAATATCTTCTGAATAATTATTTATTGTTAGTTTTTTCTTTGAACAAGTCTATATTTACCAAAGTGTAATAATGTTATACATTGAATTTCAAATTCAAAAAGCAAATTTTAGTATTTATTCTTAAACAATGCCTCTAACATAACCTCACAAATTCACAAGTAAGCTTCTATGTATTATATTGAGCAAATTTTTAAGCATTTACAATTATGCGTCAGTTGTCATTAAGTTTTATTGTAGATATTTATTGCGGAAATGTTATTGTTTGACTCTGACATTTCAATGAACTAAAATAATTGAATGATGAGATGAAATGATCCGTGAATTCTATTCTGAATGATGCCCAACTCGTAGCTACAGTGCATTTCTATTAGTGTGTCAAAAATGGGCTAAAAAGCTACATTAAATTTTCGTCGATAGTTTGGCTCTGAGGGTGTAACAAGATCTATGAGTGCTGGAAGTAGATGATTAGCGTAGGAAGTTGGAGGTCAGACCGGAGTGGAGGAGAATAATTAATGCGACTAAAATTCACCCGGAATGTAGCGCAAACAAAGAAGATTGGCTCTGAGAGGATTTCTAATAGATACCTACATACGCACATAGTATTTAATATTGTACTAATGATATCATTATATCTTCACCAGTTTTGCATGTGTCATTCAAACTATAATTCAATCTTTTTATTGAGGTACAACTTATTATGAACATCAACAATATTATTATGAATCAATTAAAAATAAACGTTTGAATTATTGAGATTTTGTACACTTACATGCATTTTGTCACTAACGACCCGGGTTTCGCCTTTCGGCATCTTCAGGCATTCGAGCGCACAAATGGACTCAAATTGACGTGTGCCATTCGTGTGCGCGAATGCGTGAAGATGCCGAAATGCGAAACCCGGGTCGTTAGTGACAAAATACATGGAAGTGTGCAAAATTTCATTTCAAATTTGATATTGAAATTCCATCAAGCACCCTCAGTCGATGTCTTAAATTATAAAAATAAACGTTATAAAAAGTTGAAATAAATAATAGATACACCTTACACCCACTGTTTATTGTACTTTGTGTAGAAATTTAATTTTGCTGATACAAGTTCGTCAAGTCATTACAGTGACAATAGTAAGTTTTAGGGTTCTGCATGAATTTTTATCTGTCTATAAATTGACGATCGGAAACATAGATTGACAATACTCTGACTAAGAATTTAAAGGAGTGAAATAAACCTCATTATTCATGTATTTTTATCATGTAATAAAACAATATACACCGCTTACATCAAATTATATCGTTTTGATGGGTTATTAATACTGAAACATATCTACAAGTTGGCAAGATTTCGGGAGAGAAGAAAACAAGTTTTTAAGCAAAACTAGAAAAGATATTAATAAGTGTTTTTAGCATGTTGAAAGGCATATTATAAAGACGATCAACATATTCCAGCAGTTTTTAAGCCCCTACACACTCAATTACTGTTAATTTTTGAAAAAATATGCATATCTATTCAAAATTAATGCAGCTTAAGTAAATAATTAATTCAAATGAAAATTATAAACCTAAACGTGTAAATGAATAAATAAAAATAATTTTAACATTACAAAGCAACACAAAAAACACTAATTTATTTGTATAACAAATATTCAAATGACATTTGCAAAAAGGTTAAAATTGTGCCGCGCATTTGGTGCTTTGGTGTGCTAAACCTTTAAATTTTCTGCTCAGAGAATCTCCTGCTTTAGAGGGAACATTAAACATGAGATACGTTTTAGATTATTTCATTAATTCTTCTTGCGGAGATACGTCTACAGATAGAACCAACAATACTGAATAGTATAGATTTAGATAGTATACCATAGATTTTACTTATATTGATGATTTAATGAAATGTATGATGATACTCTCTATGAGATGTAAACATGAGTGAGTTATTTAAGCATTATTGTAAGGTTATTCAATTTTAATTCATATTTAATATGAAAACCACAATTATTTTGTTTTAGACAAAGTTAAATTGATCAACACATACCCAAACTACTTAAGTAATATGTGTATTTTTGACAATGTCTTCTTACTGTCATGTCATGGACATCTTATGACATGTTTCCATGAATGCAGTCCATATCACTTTTAATAATAAAAAAGAGCACAATCTTTTGTTTGCTGTTCACCAGGCCTGGACAAACCACGCATGCGGCCCGAAGCGTATTTTTGTGTGACCCATTTGTCTCATTATTTTGTTAGTTATTTTTCATGTTCTGTTTTCATGATAATATATATAATGTACACCTGATTTTTTTTTTGTATGGTCTAAGAAAACGAACCAATTAACCAACGGACTACAAAAAACAAAAAACAAAAAATATTATTAAAAAACGTATATATTTTAAAACACTTTGGTCGGCTCTTTGTGAATATTGAAATCATTTTTGCCATTTGGCGAATTTGAAGATGGAAGTTTTCATGACTTATTATTGTCACTTTTAAGGTGTTAGTTAACTGTCAATTCTTGGTGGAAAGGCATTATAATTTAAAAATAAAACACAATTTGTTTGTACTACTTCAACTAATCAAACGTGTCAAAGTAGTACAAATTGTGTTTTATTTAAAAAAAAAAACGTTTTATTGTTTTGGCACATTTATGTTGTTCTTCTATTTTTTGATTTTATTTTTGAATGTTTTTTCACCGAATTTAATTAATGAATTTCTCTCAATATTGTTTTTCTTGGCATGTCATGAATTGTTTACAGCTTAGTGCAGTCATACATGTGAAACCATTTTTATATATAAATATAAAATAAATTCGAAATATTTTTGGGTTCCAGAATTATATAATTTGGGAGTATTTTAAGTAATGGAACCCCTACCCCATCTTTAATGTGCACCTTATCCTGTTTTACACGGTTTCTTTTTGCACGGTAGTCTCTGGAACATATGCTTCATGCAAAAAGAGAATCGAGTGTATTTCTAAAAACAGTAATTTACTCGCACCCCGCCGTTAATTTTCAATTCCTAACATAGCTCTTCAGCCAAAAGGTTTGCCCAGGCCTGCTGTAGACTTACATGGAAATTGAAAAGGATGGAGAGTCATCGATACTTTTCAAGCTTTCAAAATAGATTACTTTTAACCATGAAATTGCGGAAAAGTCTTTTATTTATCAATAAAATTTCCGCAAGAATAATCTACTGTATTATAACTTAACGATTTCCAATGCATATCTCTATTAATTTACACAAATTTTTTTTCGTATTGTTTAAATTGATGTCTGCAAAAATATCTTATTTAAAAATAATAAGCAAGAATTTATTCATTCAAGTCATAACCCCTTATCATTAATGGAAGATTTTGTTCATTGGAAAATGCGTTATGAAAATATTTTATAGCTGTGATGCGGCCACATGATGCCATAATATATTTTATACAAAATGAACACTACAAAGGGATGGTACAATTTGAATTAAGGTAAATGCTCCATTTATTAAATGGTAAAATATTTTAGTTCTGTCAAAACATTGTATAGCGATGTATAATTTTAAACAACTGCTTATAATTTAAATAGTATTCTTGTTAGCTTTTATGTGGCTTGTTTCATGTCTGTCTGTAATTGAAACCAGCTTTTCTCATGTAACATTACCTTACGCTGATTTGAAGAAATAATAATTGTATCATATAATAAGAATAGATTCAATTTCATGTAATAGTGAGTATTTCAATTTATTGTGAAATCAAAAATTCTTGGCGAAATGAATGATTGTCATATTTCTATTTTATTTTTCTGTGCATTTAAATGTACTAAACCTAGCTCGGACACGTGTTTTGAATGTTTCAAAAGAATCTAGATCTCTAATATAAAATTAAAATTGATAACTTTGTTATTCCACTGGTTTTATCACTAACGTGACGAGTTTCACCTCTTTAAGAAGCATCTTCAGAGTAACCATATCGCAAGGTATAGAGCAGACGGCTCACCACTATTAAATTCATTTCCCTTGGGATTTTCACCTCCAAACACTAGTAATTGATTTGTTATTAGTAGTGTTATTGTAATTAATCTATCAGCGTTTATGTCTTTCCTCCCTCCCCACGTACAGTAGAATGGAATAAAACTCACCCTATGCTTTATTTTTAATGTAAGAATTAGAATCATTGTTTACCTTTGAAATAAATAACCTTGCGAAGTGTGAAGCTAGTCTGAAGATGCTTCTTGAAGAGGCGAAACGCGTCATGTTAAAGATAAAACCAGCGGAATAACAAATTTATCAATTTTAATTTTATATTAAAAATGAATTTCCGCAAAACTACCGCCGAATTCAAAAAATCTGGATCTTGACAGCCTCTTTTTCAAACTGAACGAATTTTGGTTCCCTGAAAAGTGGCTAATGACCATTCACAAGATATATATTATATATATAAAGCAAAGCTACAAGATGATGAGATGATTGGGTGGGATTAAAAAAACTCGTGAAAAACAAATATTCTTTAAATATTAAAAGAAAACATCTCTTAAGGAATTGCTGTATTGGATCAGCTCTAAAAATATAATATATTTTGTGTACATATTTATATGGTACTATAGACACCGGTTCATAAGCACGATTGGGAAATGCTGTTTTAAATACTCTTTAAAAGATTGATTGAATGTGTTATATTAAGTTATTAAGTTTAGTGTATATTTATCATCGCCTTACTTTTCGAACCCATTAATAGATTACTATACTTCTTAAAGATTGCGAAAAATACATCAGTTATAATTTTTGTCATAAAACTGTTGATTAATTTGAACAGCCAGCTATTTTGTTACATGTTTATGTCAAAGTTTGCTAAACATAGATTTGGATGACATGAAGCAGCGTAAGTGTTCTTTGGATGATGTCGATGGAGCCGTGAACTCCTTGATATTTTTGTGTGTTGCTTTTCATCACACTGCCTTGTTGTATCGATCTAAGGATTGAAAAATAAATTGAAGATGTATAATTGTACCATCAGTCTAATGGGATAATAAAATAGCTTTGAAAGTTTGACGACAGATGAATCAATGTGCTTAGAATTGTTTTAGCAAATAAAAAATACTTTCTCTTACAAATTTGATCACTTCACATATTTTTTTTATTTAAGGCCGATAACAATAATATTGTCCTTAATTTATGTTTTCTTTTTACTTTTCTCTTTAGAATGAATACGATTATTGAATGTCAAACAACCACAAATACTACATTTATTTCGCACTACTGTCTGTTTATTAAATTGTCGATGGTAAATCACAAAGCGTTACTCTTATTTCAATTTAACTGTTCGCCCTCGTCGCCTGAGGCGTCTTGCTCCGTCAGCAGAGGGCTATCGTCCGCCTGCGTGTCTTTGCTAATTCTCGAATTCCTCCCTGAAGTGGTGGCCCCGGGACGTTGGGAGACGGTTAAAATATTTGGCACTAATCCGCTCCCGCACGGGGTCGTCGGCGCCGACCTGGACAGCCAGCCTCTTCTCGTAAACTGGCGCTTGAACGCAGAGTTCGTCGTCGGCGATATTTTTCCCGGATGGGCATTTTTCGTCGTCAAGTTCAATGGCATGTACAAGCTGTTCTTTCGGCTTTTGCAAAAGTAGCGCTTTGCTTTATTGACGTCAGACGTAAACTCTGAATCTACATTTTTACTACTTTCTCCGTAATATTTATCTTCTTCGCTCTCGTTAGGCAACTGTTGAATTTTATCTAAAAGCTCTTTGAATTCTGATGTGGGACTGGTCGCCCTCGGGGGGGAATCGGGTGTGCCCAGATTTGCCAGACTGCTTATATCTGACCCAGTCATCGAATTCCCTACGCTGAACGTTCGGTGTATTTCATCTTTTGATCCGAAGTTGTTAATATTTTTAGCAAAGTTGCTATACTCGCTCGATATATTCGTCTGCGGCTCAACTGCGGAGTGGGAGAACAGCGGGCAGCAATGGTTGTCTTCCAGACTGTGCAGATTGAACGCAGACGTGTTTCTTTCGCAAGAACTGTCATGGAAAGAATACTCTCTGGTTTTGATGGCGCTGTTGATATGCCTCTCGTCATTGTAAGGCTGGGAATAGTCGTGTGAGAAATGAGACGCCTGGTATGGATTGCTCGTCGAACAGTTGTTCATATTTTGCAATATGTTTTCTGGTTTTTTGGAGTGCGAATTTTGAGTTGTATAATTTGTATAAACCTTATTAACGACAAAGTGATTGTTATCGTCGACGGATTCGCACGAGTTTCCGTTGAAGTATTTGTTAATCTGTACTCTAGACGATTTTTTCTCTATTAAGCTATTCATTTGGTTACTATCTGCGTTATCACCCCGGCTGTTAAACTCTAAATTCTCTCTAAAAGCGCGGAATTCGCTGTCTGCATCGGCGGGTTCTTCGGAGTATCCTCTCACTTTGGTTCGGGTATCCGGGGAATGCGAAAATATTCTATTATTAGGCACTGACAAAGAGTGAGCGAGCACTGTCTTTGTAGGATTCTGTCCAAGAAAAACTTGGCTGTCATCAGAAGGCGTTTTCACGGAAGAGGGCGAGTTATTTACATTCAGGCTTATGCGGATCTCGTCGCTCGTCTGCGAATCGTGAACCGAGGGAGGGCTTCTGTAGTGGGAGCCGTCGGAGGGCTGCGTAGATCTAGCCGGGCTGGAGTACTCGTGGCACGTCACTGAAGAAATTGATCGTAGCAGTGCTTGCCGGTGCGGTGCTGAGGAGGGAGGGGCACAGGGCCATTCCACACTTCCTGCACACGAGTATGGAGGTGGGATGATTGTATTTGCCTGAAATATTCAAAAAATTATCATACCTTTTGAAATTGATAATTGGTAATTTCTTTAGCAATAATGATTATACTCTCCATAAGGTTATCATTTTTACTGTTACTATCAGCTGTGGTTAGATATATAACAAAATGTAATTAAAACAAGAATTAATGGTCCTGTACTTCTAGAACCATACAAATATTTATTTAATCAGAGAACTTATACTATTGGGACCCGAAAATAATTAGTCTTATAGACACATAAATTTATTATAATTTTTGTAGAGCATCTGCGATGTATACTTTAGTTAGTCCCATATATTTGGAATGTCTTTTCGTATTTATCACAAAATTACCAAAAATGGAATGATACTCATTAGTCCACCCGTCATAGAGGTATAAATTGCTATGAATACTTTAACTGTTTGTACTCATTCATCAATTCATTTAAATTTTCTTAAAAATGATGACGACCTATAAACGTTCTTGTAATAAGTAGTGTTTTTTAGATATTGTTTTACCTCATTCGCTGTGTTGCAAAAGTAACTGGAACTGAGAGAGTCGGCAGTACTTGTCGCCGATAGAGAGCCTGGAATTATAAAAACAAATAGATTTATCTCTTATGACTCATTGAAATATTTTTTGACAATTAAATTCCTTACCCGGGCCTGAAATGAGCCTAAATTGTCTTTACCCGCCCGAACCCGACCCACGGGCCAGGGCGGGTAAAGGTACACGGGCCCGTGCAGATCTTTAAGACAAGTTAAGCCAGCAAATACTCATAATCATCATTGAGTGATGAATAGAATCATCACTCAATTTATCTACAAAACTTTGAAAATACTTCTGTTTCTGATGTGTAAACACCGAGAAGTATTCAATGGTGTCTCTATTTATTATAAAAAAAAACACAATTCATTTGTACTACTTCCACATGTTTATAATGATTAAGACCGGTTTCGATCATCACGTTCATCACGAGCATTATCGTGATGAGCGAAACCGGTCCTGATCATTATAAACATGTGGAAGTAGTACAAATGAATTGTGTTTAATTTTTTAAAATCTACAAAAGAAGTTCAATGTTCAATTTCTATTTCAATTAACAAATTTGGGAAACAGTCATTTGTGTCTGAACTCACTTATCAATATATTTTCAAATACAGAAGTTTAAATGCATTAATTTGAATTCTACACAGTTAAGATGTCTGTTTTAAATCAATTCAGAATGTCACCGTGTAACATTTTATCAAATGTACTAGTTCTCATGCTTGATAGACTCGCAAAGCCAACAGGACTTCAATTGATGGATTAAGAATGATTTCAGAGCAATATTTTATTTGTATTACCTGCGTTGCATTAAGTTTCACAAGTCGTAAAACACCTCCCCGTTTACACACAGCATTTTTGACAGTATCCATTTTAATGGCACAATAATATATTTCTTATTATTCAAAGATGTTTAAATGCACACAATTCACAGCAGACTAGTCGGAACTAACAAAATTGAATGATATATGTTTTCTACAATATGGGCAAGTTGACATTGTGTACTAATTGAATTAACATGAAGCCTTGCATATGCATAAACATTGTTATTAAAATAAACAAGCATTTCTTTCAAGTTCTAATAGCTTTTAGATCAATTTTGTTGACAATCATGGTAATTACTACTTAACTTACTAGTTTTAAATCAACGTGACAGGTTATTTATACTGCCTTATACCACAGCTTTAAATTTACACTGAACAGTAAAAATACAGCGATTAAATTGAAATATTTCTAAATAGTAGATTTGAATTGTTGAGATTTTGTACACTTCCATGTATTTTGTCACTAACGACCCGGGTTTCACCTTTCGGCATTCGAGTGCACGAATGGACTCGGGCTGACCGACTCGTCAGCTACTGAAAGGCGAAACCCGGGTCGTTAGTAACAAAATACATGGAAGTGTACAAAATCTCAACAATTCAAATTTGATATTGAAATTCCGTCAAGCACCCTCAGTCGATGTCTTAAATTATTACTAAATAGTCTTGTTATCTTTCGTAGATATGTTTAAAGTTATTAATGTAAGCATTATCTGAAGTAGGTGTCAAGAAATAGAAACACTGTCAGCCTGGGAAACTTTCAACAATTTCAATAGAGGAATATGTATCAGTGCTCGTTGTCTCATTGTGGCAGACAAAAATTAATGTAGATTCATTCCATTTACCAGGAGGTCTGACGATGTAGTTCTTGAAATATTGCACCATAAAGTCTCCGTCTCCCTTGTCTGCCCCAATGTAAATCACCATTGGATATAGATCAGGTTTCGATGTAACCTGCAAATATTAAAAAAATATAATCAATAAGCCAAATACAAAAAAGTTGTATAAAACAGTTAAATGAGATTTTTCCTACTTTATTGGATAAAAAATAGGTAGCTTAAAGATTTTGGTGTATTATTTTACTATCGGTGACAATTATTGTAACATCTTCACAGCGTTGAAGTTCATGAAAAGCTGTATCTGGCTGGGAAAACTTCTCCACCCTGTTTTATTACGGCCTGTCTTGTCATTAGCACCCTTCCAAGAGGAAGAAATGAGTCAGGTTCGACAGAAAAAAGGCGACTGATAGGATTCCGGCTGCCCTGGGTGTTCTGCAGCAGGTGCCTGAGTCAGTTCCATCTCGTCTTTTTTATTTTTGATATTTTAAAAGTTTGCTTTCTTTTCTTAGAATTCCAGATAAAACAAAGCACCGTACCTCTGGTATCTTAATCTGTTTTCAAAGCTGAGTGAATGGTTATCCTGAACATTCGTAAGGTCCCATAGCTTGCAACCGAAAATCAGCACAACTGTTATTCATAATAGTATACCTCGTTGTATGGCGGTGGTGCAGGTTGTACCGATGCCCGGCATAGTGACCCGCACCGACTGTACTGCGGTGGATAGTAACACGACCCCGCGCTGTCGGCTTCTGAGGAACGGGAGCCGTGACCGCAGCCGCACAACGAGCGCCACCATCTCAGCTGCTGACGCATGCGACAGCACATCACCAGGAACAATACCACAGCGGCAAATGTCAACAGAAGCCTGCAATTTGAAAAGATATTATTTATTTTATATTATTAAGTTCAGCCATCCATCATAATTATATAGATTGATTTACTATTTTTTTAAATATAAAAACAGTCTGAGTTCATCAGTGTTCGTTTATAAAGGTCCTGAAGTTTCTAAAATCAGGAACATGGACTGTAAATTATAAAGCATATTATGGAAACAAAATAACTGAACGATACAATATTTATTTTAGACCGCACACTGTTTCTGAATCTGCTCTGGATAACCTTTAAGCCTTATTCATGTTATAAACTAGTAGTTTTGTTTTTCAGCTTGGTACTTCACCAGGAAAATTTAATGACCGCCTGAAATGAAAGTTTGAGACATCGTTAAACAATTATTCTTACGTTTCTTTTCGTAATTCACGAATATTTTCATAAATTTTGCTGCATAAAACATTGTTCTACTCTATTTTTCATTTTGGGTATTTTTCATTGTAAGAATAGTATTTTTAGGCCATTCGGTATAACTGATATTTATCCACTATTTTATCTATATACAATTGGAGACGGTGAATCTTCCACTCCGATTTAAATATTTCCATAATTATTTGAAATCTCAGAAGTCTCCAGAAGGCGGTGAATACGAATCTAAAAATTATGAATTAAATATACAAACCATAGATAATATTTAACGGGAGCGTTGATGACGTAGTAGTCGTCGAGTGTTACCGGGGGGCGGTATCCAGCAGTGGGACGCGGTAGACAGCATCCCTGCAGGCAACATTCGTAGGGCTCCGCGCACTGGGGCCCCCCCGGGCAAGACTTGCTCCACACCTGAATTGAATTGGGGAAAAAAACGTTAGTGCCAATTTATTGCAAAGAGGCAGATTAATTCGAAAGCGGCGCTAATTCGACTTAGAAACGTCGGACGGTGGCTCAGAAGAGAAAATGGATACCTATTGTATATTATATTTCGACGGTATGCTGACAGAACGCATTAAGTTAGTATTTGATGATTTTCTGTTTTAAATGTGAAATGAAAATGTGCGTCATTTAACGTTCTACATATTGGTAAAGCGCATGAAGTCAAAGGATGTAATGGCTTTGAAATAGAAATAGTATTGTTATTTTTTTATTTTGGCAAAACGCATGATATAACTATAACTTATCGGTAAAAAGCAATAATTGTACGTGGAGAGAGATTACTTTGAAAAACAAATAATAATGATTCGCAGAACTTGTTTTAATGACTTAATGCTTTCTGCCAGTATGACCTCGATATTTTCTCTTTTATTAAATTAAATGATTGTAATCCTGGGACCCAACTGTTGAAATCGCACATTTGCAAATTTCGGATGATTCTTTTATCAGTGTTTTTTGTTTTCATTACCAGCATTAAAGTAGTAATATGTAGACTTTAACTATCCTTATATATATATTATGATATGTCACACTTTCGCACCTTAAAAACTGATAGAATTTGTACAGCCTGCCGCGCCTTGTAGGTTAGTGAAAATAAATGGGTTCACTGAAATATTTTCAGGGCGCAAACTATATTGAATGTAATTCAAACAGAGAAAATAGTGTAACATTGAACTGCAAAATGTAATGTAAATAATTTTATTATTCGGTACAAAATAGCAATGAATTTAATTACACATTAGATATTTATTAATATATTAAACAAATTTATTTTTATTACGATGGCGTTTCAGCAACAATAAATAATTAACGAGTGCCAATCCAGCCAATAGATAATTTTGAATGTCACGTGCCCGCGACAACAAAGGTGACTTTAACAAATTCACTAAAGGAGAAAGGGCATCGCTGCCACGCAAATTTTACATCTAAAATGTTAAATTGAAAACATTAATACATCGATACCTCAGTTCCAAGGGTAAATATATTTACTATCTAGTTTATTTCTCAGTTTCAAAATAATATTCTATCGATCATTTGGAAAATGGTACCAAAACATTCTAACATACCATATTATATGAATCGATACCTCAGTTCCTAAGTGTAACAAGAAATAAATTTGCAGTTTTGAGAAAAGTATGAGAAAATGCTTACGCTACCGATAACTACAAGTTCCCAAATGCAATAAGTGGTAATCTGTGGTTATTTTAAAATTACAGTGGTTATTATTACGTTAGGTTCAAACTGTAACAACTACGAAAATACTGTACAAATGTCCGGAAACGCCTATAATTGATATTAGAAAAAAATAAAACTATTTATAATCACTTTAAAAGTGCTAGCTGTCAATTTTGACGGAGAGGCATTATATTTTAATAATAAAAAACCCATTTTTTGTACAACTTCCGCATGTTTATAAAGATCAGGACCGGTCTCGCTCATCGCGATCATTATCAACTGATGTGTTAGAATTTCATTAAAATCTATAAAAAATAGATTTATAGTAAAAGATTGAGCCTGCCCATAATCCTAATTATCTCAGAACCATACTTTTTAAGTTGTTACAATTTGGAACTATCGATATAATTTATTCAATCAGAATTTGAATCAATTATTTTCTGATCGTTAAGCAGAGAGACTGATTATAGTCATGTAAATGGAACATGAAATAAAACATGTGGGAAACTTACAGTTCCTTTTATGTCTAATATATTTATTATGAATGCGAATAGTTATGATTTTAGAGCTTGCAGGTAAATATGTACTCGAATTTCAAAATGTTGTTACTGCTCTTCAAAAAGAATATTCGGTAAATATATGCTTTACAAGATCCTCTTACTCTTTTTCTCCCCGAAAATACACTAAATGCCGCTAAAAACAATGAAGTTATGTAGAAAATTGGATTAAAAATAGGAAAATGACAAAGAGTCATACATGGGAATCTGGGAAACATACATGGGAATTTACATGAAATACAGATAAAATATCAGTATGAAAAAGTCACAATAAGATGTCAAATGGCACTTCTAATAACGAAAATCATAGAGCAAATTTGACATTTGGTGATGGAATTATCGAAATAATATTTCGTATTTAGCATAGTTTATTGATTTCCTTGATTCCAATGTTTGATTGTTTGTCAATTTCCTATCCACAATTAAATTATTCTAGAGAATGGTATTGTATTTAGCAGCATTAATTATTTTTTCAGACAGAAAAAGAGTAACATGTTGTAATACCAAATATTGAATGGAGATGTTTGAAGTTTTGCCTTGAATGTAAAATACAAGTTGAACTTTGCAATATACCTACTGTTTTTTCTTATAAATAGACACTAAGCAGAATTTATGGCGAAGAATGTATTTTGAAATATGCGAATATCCATGTTTTATGGCAAAGTCTACATGCATTATTTTTTATTGCATACATATATTGCTTGTGAACTCCGAAATTCATAAAATATTCTTGATTTTTACTGACCTCCATAAATCTTTAGTTTTCGCAAGCTTCTCCCTTCGTGAGGTGAATTTGTAACACGTACCTAACTAAACATGAATAAAGTAAAAATACAGCTTTCATCGGTTAGAAATATAAGTGTTTTGGAAGAATTATCAAACAATATTCAGTGAACTGGAAATTTTTGATATAACAAATATTAATTTATACTATTATCAATTTACATTAACCTCAACCTATGATATGTATGCAAGGCTGCCAGGTATCCCGTGCCTCTTGTTCCGGCGTCCCGAAGGGGCCTTTCGGGACAGCCAAAAATCTCGGTTTAGATAAACTCGAATTGGTCAGAAATACAGAATCCGCGAAGTTACAAAAAAATGAAAAAGTAAAACAAAACCTATGCAATAGCGTAATCATCTACGGTCACTTTAAAAGTGGGGACACTTTTCTTTTACTTCTTACAAACAACTATACATACTACGGAATGAACGACGGAAATACTAATTATTTAAGAACTAAAAGGCGCCTACATACAGAATCAGTGCCTAAATCTTTTGGAAAATGAAGCTAAAGTGAAGTAAAATGCAAGCAAATCATCAAATACGAATTCAGACGGTTTATGGGGGAGAGGGAGACAATTAAAATTAAATGTCCCGGTTTGGGTATCAATAAATCCTGCAGCCCTGCGTGATGCCAAACCTCATTGTATACTAATGCACTAATTTATTTTTGTGTGACTTTCATTTTTCAATTTAAGTAACTGTGATGTTAAATCACATGCCTATTATCTTCCCATAACCTGACCTAAGCGTATCTTCTTGGATGTTAATAAACCACAAAATGGCGTGTTCCATATATGAAAAGAAAACACGAAACCAACAAAACATGAATTCTTATTTTTTTTCTATGAATTCGGCGGTAACTTTATGGAAGTTCATGTTTAATATAAAATTGAAATTGATAACCTAGTTACTCCACTTGGTTTATCATTAACGTGACGCGTTTCGCCTCTTTAAGAAGCATTTTCAGACTAACCATACCGCAAGTTTATTTATTTCTAAGGTAAGCAATTATTGTAATTCTTACATTAAAAATAAAGGGTGGGTGCGGGTTTTATTCCATTCTACTGGACGTAGGAGGAGATTATTTACAAATCAATTACTGGTACTTGGAGGTGAAAACCCAAGGGAAATAAATTTAATAATGGTGAGCCGCCTGTTTTATTTAAAATGTTATTTACTAGTCCTCCATTACTGTTAATGGTTTTATTAATTTCTAAAAACTATATGCTATTCATTTTAATACCTTTTTTTATTTACTTGATGGGGTACTTCTACGTTATTATTATTAAAATTATGATCATTTTCAATAAATGATTCGCAAACTCTGAAAAATTATTACTTTTGAGACATCTTAACTCTTCTTTAACTCTAATATTAACGCTTCTACCTGTTTGTCTTGCATAGGAAGCTTGACAGTCTTCACAAGAAACACTGTAACAAGATTCTATTCGATCTAAATTGTTAACTGTACAAAAAGCTGCCTGCAAGTTATACGGTAACAGCTTTGACATTTTTAATGATGTCTCTCAAAAATAAATGATCCTAAGCCAGTTAAAAGTTCTATTATGTGGTCTTTGTATAGATAATCTAACATTAATTTATTTGATTGCTTTCGTTTTAATACATTATTAGCTAAATCGGTGCTATAACCGTTATTTAACGCAATTTGCTTTATTGTATTTAGTTCCTTTTTCAAAATTTATCTGTGTAAAGGGGATATTAATTAGTCTATTTATCATCGAGTGAAATGATGAAAGTTTCGGCCACGGATGCAATGACTTCTCAAAAATAACCACGTCGGTGTACCTAAGTTTTTTATGAAAAGCAAATTCTAATTTATTTGAATTCTTAATTTTTAAAGTAATGTCCAGAAAATTTGGCATTTTTTGATGTTCGACATCTAAAGTGAATTTAATGTATTTGTGTCTCGAGTTAATAAGCCGCAGAAGGTGTTAAGTTGTCTATCCGTGCCTGTCTAAATGCAAAAGATATCATCGACATAACGATACCATTTTTAAATATTTTTGATTAAGGGATTTTTTGATTTAAACAGATTATTTTCGAAATAATCTATGAAAATATCCGCAAGTAGAATGGAATAAAATCCACCCCCACCCTTTATTTTTAATGTAAGAATTAGAATCATTGTTTACCTTATAAATAAATAACTTTGCGATATGGTTAGTCTGAAGATGCTTCTTAAACAGGCGAAACGTGTCAAGTTAGTGAGAAACCAAGTGGACTACTAAGTTATCAATTTTATATTATATTAAACATAAATTCATTCATTCTGAGGACAAAATTCAACCGTCCAGCAAATCAATAAAGTAAAAAACAATTTCGAGCTTGGGTGAAAGATTTTGTGATGAAGTGTGATAATGATTCAACGTGTCGACAAGGAGGTCACAAATCCCTAAAATTGTGCAATATAATTTATTGATAGCCCCCGCCCCGTATATTGCCGTGCGATTTGATAAATTTGAAATGTACAGTTTTATCGCCTTCGGTTGACTTATAGCAAAATGGTAGGAACAAAAAGTACTAATTATTACAATAGAATAGACTATCCCCGTCTTTCTCTGTCTCTCTCCCGCTTTCCTGATTTATCCTGTCTTTTGTATCGCTCTTTATGCGAGCTGGTTTATGTTAAATTGTGCGCTTTTCAAGCAGTGGTTATTAGAGAACTGTTTTATAAATATTTGGCATTGTTACAATATTCATGAAAGAAAATATTATCATGTTCAATAATAATTGCCTTCATCCGGACGCCATCGCCTAATCACGGTTTCTCACAATGCGGTCGATGAGGCTAAATTTAAATAATTGAGCTTTGACTGCATTGGCGCGAATTTATAATTAATTGGACTTCAACGAGTCAATTCGTGACAGCCAAGCACTTACTGGAGATGAGTGATTCAACCAAAAGTCCGATTGAAGTGGAGTTGTGCCCCATCCCTAACAATCTCGGAAAACAAGCGCGAACAAAAATAACGATTTGTTAGTTGTCATTTCGTAAACAGACTTTTTCATAAAATGTGTGCACTACGATTCCAAAAGGAATCGACGTATTATGTTACTCATGATTAAATAGTATAGCAAATAGATTCAGAATACATTTTGTCTGTTATTATTAAATTGTATGTAGTTTTATATAAATACTAATGGTTATTACCCAGCTTCACCCCGGATAGAAGCCGCTAGCATTTATACTTTAGCGTTATTTTGGTGCAACCTAATAGTATACATATATTTTCTGCTATACAGCATAAATCAGGGGTGGCGAACATTTTTCTATCAGACGGACACATTCATTTATCTTAAAACAAATAAGGCCGCATTAAAGAAACATACATAAAAAAGTACTGTGTAAATATAGGAAAACAATTAAATATACTTATGTATTTATTTCAGTCAAAAGGCAGCACTTGAAATTCTAAAAACCCCCGGTATAAATTCTTAAAATATCTCGAACTTCGCAGTTCTGTCATTTGTAAAATAACTGGAAAGGTTAAACATCTTTTATGTTAACGATAAAGAATGACATTCGGCCATAGACTGACGCATTAGAAAGATTATTAAAAAATATACGTATTTTAATCACAATACATACGTTGAATTTTTAGTATGTACGCAGTGACGTATTTTAGTAAATTCTAAAGGGCATAACATTAAGGGACGAAGCGTTGGTATCGGGTGAAAAATCAAAGTGACTTACACGCAGAATCTATTTTTGCTATTTCAGAATTACTAAATAATAAATTATCAATGTGAAGATGAATGTACTATGCCGTGTTTAACACTTTTCTAAACAATTTAATGAAAATGCAAGGTCCAATCAACTCATAATTTTGACTCCATTCAAATTCAAAAAAAGAACATATTATATAATTTAAGACATCGACTGAGGGTGCTAGATGGAATTTCAATATCAGATTTGAATTATTAAGATTTTGTACATTTCCATGTATAACAGTGTAGTTCATGGACTTATAATATGTTATCTTGTAAATAATATTTTCTCATGTTTGTATCTTGTATATAAACGTTCGAGACTGTTTACTGTCTGTCAATTGAAGTCCATTCGTGTGCTCGAATGCCTGAAGATGCCGAAAGGCTAAACCCGGGTCGATAGTGACAAAATACATGGAAATGCACGAAATCTCAATAATTCTAATTTAAGAACATATTAATTGATGGTAAGAAATATTTTAATACAAACATTTATTGCAAGCTGTTAGTCACGTTCAGGCTGTAAATTTACTACACAAATAAATAAATACAATATAAATTTTACCCTCATCTGTAATTTAGAATTGTGCAGGGGCTGAGCCACAAAATATGAATAACTAGTTGGAATAAGTGAAATGATATAATATTTGATACCACCCCGAACTTACGGGGCGGACGGAAGTCGTCAAGACATTCAATATGTCGTCTACATACTCTTCCTATTAATGCAAATATTATAATATGTGATGATTAAAAAGCATGAGAAAATTTAGTAGTAAAATCGCAGCAATTATTAAAAGTTTTAAATTTATCTTCATCGTTAATTGAAGTAATTAGTTAATGTTTCAATATCACCAAGCCCTGGTAATGAATTTAAATTTGCCGCGCATTCTGTTGCCAAGCGATAATAATTTGAGTGAAGCCAGTACATCTGGCTGGGCGAGCGAATTCCCGGAAACCAGCTAAGGGACGGTTACCTGCTAAATTACAAGTTACAGAATCTCGGTAAAATGTGCTAGCGACGGCCAATTCACGGAACTCATACAGGAAGAGCAATAATGGCAAAACCTTTTTGTGTGTGTCGCATGCAGAATATCCTACTTAATAATTAATGCATGGCAGTTGTTATCAATTAGAGTTCGGCTGTTGTTAGTTTCAACGCCCAATTAATATCTGATTTATATTCCTTCATTTTTGTTATGCACAAGCCGAAGTCGAATAGTCAGTTAGCCTAAATCTTAGATCACTTTGCAAAAACAAATTCATTTATATTAAAATTGCTTGCACTTTTATCGATGCCTCAGTTCTAAAGTTCGACGGGACAATATATAAAATGAAAAAAACAAGTATTAGAAAATAAATTCTTAAGAGGCAATGTGCAAGTGCCACTTGCGCACTCGGGCAAAAGGTTCGGAACCTGTGATTTAGATCTTGGGACGCCATTTCGGTTTTAAAACGAAACATAGATTTAGTGAGTTGTTTTCTTGAACGACCCGAGAGGTTGGCCGAGTCGGGTGCTCGTTATTAACGAGAGAGAAAGGAATTGTCCTTTGGGGAGTGACTCCTGTCGACGGTTTCGACTGGAGGCAACCGGGTGTTATCCGAAAAGCAAGTGAAGTGCTGCTTGTCCTTCGAAACCCCCTGGGTCAATTGTTCCTCTCCGTATTAAGGGAGAAATCGTCGTAGAAGATATCAACTGTTTGAACTGTGAACTTTGTTCCAAGTCTAAACAACGACAATAAAACAAATGCGAATGAACGAGAGTGAGTTTCATTGAAGTGCCTTTGTCTCTAAAACCTGTGTCTTTCGTCCAACTCGTATCAAGTGGCACCGCAACGCGGGGCATTGAAGTGTCTTTGCTCTTCGAAAGATCCTGTGTTTCTCGTCCCGTTCTTATTATATTATTATTGTTTATCTATTCTAAAAGTATAGCTAAGCTAAATTAAGTTTAAGCATAGTTTTATGAATATGTGATTGACGTGATTAAACAGTAGGACGGACGGATGATGATGATAACGATTATGTAGTTCAGAATTCGTTCTGCGAATGGCGACAGAATCCCGCTCGGTGGGCGATTACAGAATGAATCCGATTATTCCTTCTTTGTTCATTTATACTGTCGCGTCGACCTACTTTAATCGTTATGACTTGCTTTTTCAGGGTGTTCACCTGTTACGCAGCATCTGTTTCGAATATCGGTCAAATAAAATATTATTTGACCGATAGTTAACCGATGCTTAGTCAATAATGCTGACGAAAATGATAAGCATAATGTTTTTTATATGCGAGTATTAAGTTTCGTAATTCTACAGCGTCATGTATCGCTACATAATTCTGACGATGGTGTGAATCCGAAATAGCTATCAACAAAGTGATGTTTGTAGAACTGAATATATTGTTATCTTCTCCGATTATAATGAAGTTCTACCAAGTAAACGCCAATTTAATCAACAAAATTGGAATATTTTTATTAAATAATACAAGCATTTTTGCCAAGAGACGTCGTTTTGAGTGGCAGAGGGGATTGCGAATTTAAAGAAACATACATTTTTTTCCCTTGTGCACTGGCTTTCAAATATAAACGAAATAAAAAATATCAAGCTGGCAACTATTGCCACCCTCGCCCTCGACAGAAAAAAGCATAAAAATGAACTTCATTTCAAAGGAAATGACGTCCCTGTTGTCAAAAACTGCAGGGGGGTCAAACCCTCCTCCAGTTTTTTTAAAAAATCACATTGAAAACCCATGCAGTCGATTTTTTTATTAATGACTAAATTATACTACATTTTTAGCGTGAAAATAGATATCTTCATTAATGAAATAATTGCAGATGATGCCATACATGGCGTGACAATGCCAGAGTAAATATACTCAGAAATTTAATATTTTGTTGGGTGTGACGCCAAATATCCACAATTATAAAAATAATAGCGGTAAATATGATCAGCAAAATGTTACTCTTTTTCTGGATGAAAAGTTACTTAATGCTACTGAAAACAATTCGATTCTTTAGGATATTTAGTTGCGGATCGGAAGTTGTCAAAATATTAAACATTTGAATCAAGGAAACCGATAATTTACGCACATACGTACATAATATCAGTATGAAAAAATCATCATAATATAATGTATGTCAAATAATGGCAGTTATTAGAACTAACCATAGATGAAAATTTAAAATAATAACGATTTTGTGTCAACATATTTCGTAATTCGCTTAAATAATCGTTTTCCTTGATTGCGATGTTCAATATTCTACAATTTCGTATCTGTAATAGATTTCCTACAGAATTGCATTGTTTTCAGTAGCTTTAAGCATTTTGTCGGTCAGAAAAAAGTACCATGTTGGGAAGCATATTTACCATAATTTCAATATTGTTTACTTTGGAAAAACATTAAAGCTATCCTTGTGCAGTACCTACTCGATAGAAAGTTTTGTTCATTAAACCTTTAAAGATAATTATAACTTCTAACATAATACACCTTACTAACTGCTTTAATAAAAATCTGTAACTTTGAATTTATTTATTTATAGTTTATGTAACATTATTTAATATAATATATGTGAAGACGAAAATAAATAATATGAAATCGAAAAATCGAATGATTACCGTCCAAATAACAATATTTTGTATTCTGCATACGTTGTACATTGGAATATATCTTTTTTGTCAAAAATAAAAAAAGTTTTCATGGCTGAGTTGTTTGATATTATGATAATAACGTAAGTTTGCTATCTATACAGAGGCATCTCTGATATGCCAAACGAATCTCTCGTACAATAAAATCGGCGTCTCGCCGTCGCGTTTAGGGGGAGGAATATAGGCACTAGTGGTGGTCGAAGGGGTTTGAGGAGAAATAATCGATCGACACCGCGCAGATGTCAACGGCAGGAAATATCACTCACTTATTTTTAAACAATAAACACAAGCGATAACAATGTATTATACACGCATTCACACGCAATCAAGTCTACTAAAAATATACTCGACCATGATAATGGCCTTTTTAATCGTTAATAATAATCGTTCGCTTAGTACCCCACTCACATTATTTACGTACTATGTTAATTATATTTAAGATTAATCGACTACTTTATTGAGTAAACCTAGTAATATAAGATGAATTAATAAATACTTGTTTCATTTAAAGTATTTAGAATCATGAAAAGGAAGTATTTACATATCTGCATTACTTTTTTTGCTGGTTTTATCTCGATCGAACACTTACCTAATTTTGAATTTTACGTGTTGTCATTTTAAAATAATTATTTATAAATAACACACTGTCAAAGTATATTATTCACAACTCACGAATGTTATTAATAAGTGTGAATATTTATCATATCTTATGAATGAAATGTATTATACTGTGGGACACAGGGTTTTTTAATATTAAGGTTAATTACATAAATATAACAAAACTCCACTTACCTTAACGGGTAAACCGACGCATAATCCAGAAATACATAACAGACGCAGAGTGTTCTTCATATTTTACTATAACTACATTGAAATTATTCACTCCTAACATTGTTTCCATTTCTTACGATACCATTTATGCGGTGGTATCGACGCATGCGCGTCAATACGTCCCACAGACTTCTGGCTCCGTCACGATTCATTTACCACGGATAAATCATATAGGTACATACCTAATATATTATAAATTCTAATAGTATAATAGTAGACAAAGGATAAAAAAGTTGATTGATAATTGTGCAAAACATGTTCTATTATTGTTTTTCTATTTGTAGCAGGCAAAAAACCTTCATTTTCTTGAATTATTTCATTTATGTATTTTAATATTCACCTATCAAGCACACATTTTTTTAAATTTCCAATGAAAAAGATTTTTCGTATTGATGGTCTTCACACTTTAAGTTAGCTTTGTTTCATGCTGTTGAAACACTTATTGTATGTATAAAAACAAAACATCTTTTTTGTTGACACCATCCCTTAGTTAATATAATTTATGTTGTGCAATAAAACAAATTGGGATAATAATAATATAGTGATTTACAATGGTTTAATACTTCTTCGTTTTTATTAAATTTTATGAAAAATATAGATTATAAATGCTAATTTTTTTAGATGTTTAATTATTGCTCAATGTGCGGAAATATGATCATAAATAGTGGACATTGTTCTGTTTATGTAATAATATAGAAAGCAGTGTTAATAATGTAATACTTCCGTACCGACATCATACAAAACGAGTAGCGTATCTATTGAAATTGAAAGGTATCTACATAATATTACATAATATTTCACGACAATTTGGGATAGTACCTATTTATTTATAGAATGATATTATAAACGATTTAGATGGGCAATAGGTTTGCTAGAATGTTTAGAATGTAGCACATTATTGTAATTATAATTACAGGGGCTCATTGGTGCCGGGTAGTTTTATTTATTAATTGAATGAACATATTTATTATATTAATTATTTTATTATATTTTTATAAATTCATTATATTAACTTATTATCGTTTCTATCAATATACTAATGAGATTGATTACTGAAGTACTACAGAAAAAAAAATATTGCTCTATCGATTGCCCCATCCCTATCAAGAGGAAAAACAATTTACAGTGCAACATTTTACACGTAGTTTGACGTATGGTTTGCTTTGACGTTTGAGTAAATTCTTTTAGGTTACATTAGAAATAAGTTTTGTTTCATGTCGCGGCGTTGATAAAACTCTTTTGCAATGCTTCAAATAGCGCAATGGAAGCTATTAGCAATATTTTTATTTACAATCAGTGCTGTAGCGGCGTGGGACAACGATGATTTAGAAATATTTGACGTCGTCGAAGAAGTAGATCAAAATTTCTACGAGTTGCTTGGAGTTCAAAAGGTTTGTGTGCTAATTACTCATGCCGATGGAATTTATATTTAAATGTAACTTTGTTTTAACGTCTTTCTTCCGACAGGATGCGTCTTCCAACGAAATCAAAACGGCTTACAGAGTGCTGACTTTGAAACTGCATCCGGATAAAAATCCTTCTCCAGATGCTGACGTGCAGTTCAGAAACCTGGTGTCTGTCTATAATATTATCAAAGATCCCGGAAAGCGAGAGAAGTAAGCTTTATTTTTTACACATTTCCGACTTATTTTATTTTAATGTAAAATTCCAAAACACGAAAATTTTCGAAATATTACACAACCATTGCTCTCAATAAGAGAAATTTAGTTGAACTAACATCCCCGCTATGTATTTTCAACCCCAGTTTATAATGACCACTCGATAGAAAATGAAGTAACCCATACCTGTTAATAAATCAAAGTGGTTTTCGATTACCTACGAAATGATCATTATCATAATCGGCAGTCTGTATTTATCTACTGCTAGATAAAGACCATACCACCGTTTTTCTTCCCTGGAAGAAATTCCCTGACATTCTTCAACTCTATTGTGTTTGCTTCATGAAGAGACTAGGCAAATGCCCTCACTTTCGGATGACAGAAACTTTCGTCGGTTGTACCTAGCTAGAATGAATTAGAGTAAAATATATATCTATGACTCCATATAGTATCAGTAGGATAAAAACACTGGTTGGTAGTGTTAGAATAATAATTTGTATCGTTTACCCCATAGGTATAATGAAGTTCTCACCAATGGCCTCCCTAACTGGCGTTCAGCTGTGTACTACTACCGACATGTGCGGAAAATGGGTCTCACAGAAATGACTATCATATTATTCATTATCATTTCATTTGGACAGTACATTGTCGGATGGGCTGCCTACGCTGAGAAGAGATATTTTGCAGTAAGTTTATTTTTATTATTATCAATCAATTAGTAACACAAAAATTAGCAAAATGATTTGCTATATACAGTTTACATTTGCTATATCCGTAATACAAGGACATAACTCGCAAGAACTAAATGAAATAATCTAAGACATAGCATAAACCCAACAACGTATTGGCCGAAACGTTATTGTGTTTATGTTATGCCCCTCTACTTGCTAAAAAAACTCAAACGCATATTTGTAAAAATTTTAATTCGTTATTATCTGTTTGGCTTAAGTCTTGAAAATTTTTTTTCTTAGTAATCTCATCCATATATAAAGCGTAATAATTATAAGCAGAGAGACGCATAGGTACAGTTAATTCAATCACATACGTGACTAATATATATATATGACAATTTACTGATAATATCTTTTTGTTATCCCAGGAGCAAATGTTGGAGTCCAAGCTTAAAAAAATGCAAAAGAAAGCCGTGAAAACGAACTCGGCAGCCGGAGGAAACGACCTGATGGAACTCTTGGCGGAGCTTCCGACTCCGAGTGTGAAAGATACCCTGCCGTTTCAGACTGTCCGATTGGTCATTGCTACTATTAAAGTCTTGCCCAAAACCCCTGGCTACATCCTGGGATATATAGCAGAGAGGAAAAGAATACGGCTCGAGGAAGAAGAACTGTAAGTAATGAAAGATATTAACATAGCTTGAGAAGACCCGAATCGAAGAGAGGGGAGTGGCTGGTTATCGACGTCCTGGAAGGGCTGGGATCTCAAACAAACACCATTTCAAATCTGGTTCAACACTTATTTATTTTAATCTAAGATGCAGTGGTTTAAAATACACAAAATTAATCTTAACACATAAAATTGATTCTACATTTACATTTGCTCAACAACTGAATTTACTTTAAGTTATAATGCAAGTGACACGACAAACGATTTTAAATTAAGTCCAATTTCAAAACAAACAATCCACAACGTCAACCGACCACGCTGGCCGGCAGCTCCCCTCCACTCGAAGGCTGGTAATCGACTACTAAAACATAAAATCTAAAGGACTCACGCATCATCGGAGCCACCCCTTTCCGTCAAAAATGGAGTCGTCTTGCGAATGTGTCCACAGGCGATGGCTGAGCGCCCCTCACGACAAGTGTTGGGTCTTTTTCACCGAATCATTGTCATTATGCTGTGCGTTTTCAGTTATGGACCCTAATAAAACTTAAACTTAACAAAAAAAACCAGGGTGTGTCAAGCTATTACGTTGAAAATTCGTCACTGTTTGTCTTATGTGGTATAAAGTATGGTTGAAAGATGATATGGAAAAGAAGCTAAATATTTTGTTTGTAAAAATAACTGTACTAATTGATGAATGCTTTTTTTTTCTTTCTTTAAAAGTCAAAGAGAAGAAGAAGAGAGAATTCGTTGGGAAGAGGAAGAAGCAGCGAGAGAGAAAGAAGCACGGGGATTACGGCGGAGACGGCCAGGATTTGTCCCGCCGGAAAAAACTGGAGGTCATGAGCCTAAATGCTTCTTGGATCCTGTGGATGAACCGGACGCACCGGTTCCAGTGAAGGTAATGTTATTTTGATTGTATCTTAATTATGAAACGAATTTCCGATTGAATCTTTTCTTTAAGTTTGTGTGTTTGTTTATTTCGTTATTTCCATGTAGCCTTATCTTATTTCAGGTACGCAATTTGAAAGGTGACAATCAGCTGTTGTTTGGTAATAAAATTGATGTAAAACTTCAGAAGTAAAATTTTAATGTCAATAAAAATGCCAATAAAAATTTCAGCAAAAAATTTTCCTTTTCATTGGCATTACACTTTTTTTCAAAAACAGACAATAATTTATCAAAATTATAAGAAATATGGTGTCAAATTTGGATTATTGAGATTTTGTCACTAATGACCCGGGTTTCGCCTTTCGGAATCTTCAGGCATTCGAGCACACAAATGCCTGAAGATGCCGAAAGGCGAAACCCGGGTCGTTAGTGACAAAATACATGGAAGTGTACAAAATCTCAATAATCCAAATTTGATATTGAAATTCCATCAAGCACCCTCAGTCGATGTCTTAAATTATAAATATGGTGTCATTTGAATTTCACTACCGAGAATATTAATCTGTTCCTAGATAACTAAAAAAGAATGTTTGAAGTATTGAGAACAATTTAATTCACTGCAAGAATATGAGACAATTCCTTGCTAATAATTTTAATAATTTTTTATTGTTTAACCTGAGAGTATGGACGATATAGATCGTCCGCACGAAATTTCCGTGGAAGAGTATGGACGTCAATGATCGTCCATGTGTATTTATAGGCTTGGAAATATACTGCAATTCCATCTATGGCTATTTGTAGGTACCATTTCGACCTTTTGAAAATATTTAAAAATAGTTTATGACTTCATATTCGACGATATTTAACTTTTTCGTAAGTCACGTGATACTGCTATGACGTCACATGAACAAACTCAAACAGTTTCATATATTGTAAACTATGGATTTTCGAGCGCCCACAACACCTTACTTTTCTCGCGGCTTATCAAAGTTTTTATGATTTTGAAGGTTTTATATTGTAATTTGAGTTATTATATTGTGTTTTTTGTTTGAATATTTGATTTTTTGTGACTTGTTATTTACGCAACAATGAAGATTTTCGAGCGCCCATAATATCTTACTTATCTCGCGTATGCAAATAAAAATGGATATAATGCGGCTATATCTGCCACAATTCTATTGACGGATTTCGGTCGTCCAGCTTCGTTATTAAAAAAAACCAAATTTCATAAAAAAATTCTCTTATTATCAAAGACGTACAGCGACAGACATCTGACGATGTTTTGGCGCTTTACTTCAATATTGATTGCTTCCATATAATTATTGATTGAATTGGCATTTAATTGGTGGAGCTCCATTATAATTGGATAAAATATCGAAGTATTCAGTTATAGAACATTTTATTTTATCCTCTTATTTCTACATATTTAATTTACATTCCAAAGTTTATAAATTCCGAACAACTAAATAATATGCAGCACAAACAACATACAATTATTGTTATATATTATGTAATAAATAATATTTATTATTGTGTTTACCATCAGAAAAATTTAGTTTTAAGATTCTGTATATTTCGAGATCCAGTCTAGAGACCCTTACCCTTATAGAGTTTGAAATTACCTACCATAATTTTGAAACAATCAAAATTTCTCAATAAATCAAAATTTTCAAACATATTTTTTTAGGCTTAACAAATGTTTATATAACACATTTCCTTACTTAATTAAAAAAAGCATTTTATCATCTGTAATAGTACGAGTATTTTTCTTTTTAAATAATAATGAAATAAATATTTTTATATTTTGGTTCAACTCTTTTCCTGGAATTATTGTCAATAGAAAACCACATGTCCACTGATGAATGCAAAAGAGATCTAGTGCCGAATTGGAAATAAAAGCTTCCAGATGATTATTTGAAGATAATAATGAGTTATTTCATTTACATTTTTAAATATGCTTTTCGAACTTTAAAAATTCTTCTTGGATTGTTTTAAAATAACTACATTGTAATGATGGTTGTGTATTGATTTGATAATCCTAAAATAATGCTGTCTAGTAAATCAATTAACTAGCAGTTGTTGTAATGTAACTTTGCTTGTAGCCTTTGGTTGCTGGCGGGCTGTGGACAGACGACGATCTGACGGAGCTGGTGAGGCTCGTGAAGAAGTATCCCGGCGGAACTCCCAGCCGCTGGGAGAGGATCGCCGAGTCGATGAGCAGAAATGTGGCTGAAGTGACGCACATGGCTGCCAAGTTAAAAGACAACTGCTACAGAGTGCCAGGTCACGAGCAGACTGAAGAAATACCTGGACTTGAAGTCACCAAGAAGGTAATAACATTTTTAATTTTTGATTTTAGAAGAGTAACAAATGTTTAATGCCAACTGTTGTACGTATGAATTTGTGCATCGCTTACGTATATTTCTTTTTGCTGTCTAGGTAAAAACGAAAGGAGGGCGCGTAACAGCCGGCACGGCTGTTGTGGAGTCTGTCTGGTCTCAACCGCAGCAGAAGGCGTTAGAAGCCGCACTGGCCAAGTTCCCTCGTAGTGGAGCTTACGACAGATGGGATAAGGTCGCTAAATGCGTTCAAGATAAAACAAGAGTAAGTTTTCTACCGTTTTCTTACCCCCCTGTTATCTAATTTAATTATTACAGAAAAGCATAGATAAACTATCAAAAATATTTGAAGGTTAACTTCTTTCCTTCAGCTTGATCGATTGATGAATTTTTTTTTTGTTCTTTTAGGAAGAGTGCATGTTAAGATACAAATATCTGGTGGAGCTCGTTAAGAAACAGAAATCTGACGAAGCTGCTGAACAATCTCCACCAGTGGATCAAACGTCACCGCTTCTTCAAAATCAGACACCGACTTGTCGGGAATTTGATGAAGAGGCGGACGAATAGTGCAATGTTTTTTTCTATTTATTTTTTAAGGAATATTTGATATCTGCAAACTCAGCTGGGCTAAATCAACTTTAGTTTTTATATTAGTTAGCTAATATGATTTATATCTGCATTTAATTTAATGACACTTGCTCTTATTTCGATTCGACAATGCGTGACCCTAGAACTACAAGGTTCTAAGTGTCGATTTTTAGCAAAGCAAAAATAACAATCAGGTAGTTTGCCAAGTACCATAAATGTCACGAATGGTGACTAGATTAAGTACTAGTTAATCTGTACTGTATTTTGGATTGAAGCTTATAATGTCTTCAAAACTGCTTTCAGAATAAAAGTTTATACCGCCTTGGTGGTGCAATTACCTATTCCAAATTTGTAAATTAAGAAGATGTGGGCATTGGCGAATATTGAACATACTTTCATAAATATAACATTTCTTTTTACCACCATAAAACGTTTTTGAAATTTGTGTGGAATAGGTCAGTTCACCACCAAAGCGACGATACACTATGACCAATGAAATGCAACGCAATTTTAACTATCTTCTATAAATTCCGTTATTTTAATGTGTAGAGTAGGTCTAAAATTGACCAGGCACAGTTTAGTTTGCAGGTGTCGTATTGAACTAAGTTTCAGTACAAAGGGAGAACTGTCAGCCAACTGAATAGATAATTCTACAGTATTTTCTCGACTCTCTTGGGAGAAATTTTCCAACCCCCGTAATGTTAAAACATTTATTTGACAGTTCTCTATGACACCCAAGGCTTTGTTCTTTATTGTTATACACAACGATCCAAGAATTCACAAAGCGTTTCGTTGTAAGGGCATTTTTAAATTTTATAATTTATTGTCGACTCTTCATCCGATTATTATTGTGTTGCGTTATCCTGAACGAACCTTCTGCTTTCCTACTCTGGCCTATCATGTTCAATAAAACACCAGCTTCTTTTGTCTCGACTGTCCACTCCAGTCCACTCAACTCTTCGTATATCACAGTCGTATAAGAGATGAATTGACATTTAAAAATATTAAACTGGTAGTAATGACAAGTAAAATTTGTTTTGCTTTTTACTGTTCAACATCATCCTGTTGTCCATTTTTTATTTTTAACTCTTTGCACTCGACAATGCCACAAAAGCACACAATATTATTAACTTTGATAATGGCTGAAGAATTAACATGTGGCACATCTGAAACCGGTGCGTTAAAAAATAAAAGTTTAATATGAAGCAATTAATAAACAATATATATAATATATAACAACAGTAAATAATATAAAATTACATTTCATTAACTTGCTAACCGGCATTCGAGTTGTAATAGAATAATGATATCGAGAGTATACTGACAGAAGGCATAGTCATAAAAACCATTTCTGAGATAACCGCATTTAAAGCATTGTTGTTGTTTCAAAGTACTCGCTTTCCCAAGTACAATTTATTGTTTGTGATTTAAAAAGATTTTTTGTACATTATATAGAATAATCTTTTTGGCGTACAAATCATAAGATTTGGTGTCGATGAGTTATAGTTATATCATGCTTTTTGCCAGAATAAAAAAATAACAATATGGCAATTCTATTTGAAATCCCTTATATCATATGTATTCTTCTACTACATAGAGCATTAAATCGTCAAAATCGACTCAATGCGTTCTGTCAGTATTCCCTCAGAGTGTTAATATTTATCATAAGAGATGAACCGTTCGATGACTTGTAAATTCCGAAATTATAACAGATTTCATTGTCATGTCTTGTTATGTGATGTAAATACATACATATAATAATTATTATGCAATATATTGTAATAAAATAATATCATTAATCTTCCAATGGTCGGTATACATTGTATTCGCATTATTTGTTGGGAATCTTAAATGTCGTAATATTTTAATGTGTTCATGAATGTTTGATTCAAATTTTGCGCTTGAAAAGCACACACAGGTAGAGTTTGCGTAAGGTGAGTGTTGTTAATTTGCATTTTTGTTTCAATGGGTTGCCATTTATATGGCTGTTAATTTTAAATTACGATTTTAATGTTCTTTGGATAAGGTTAAGGTGTTATTTTTTTTGTCTAAGATGACATGCAAAATTAAATTTGAAAGGTATTCAAACACATTGTTATGTTACAAATTTATAATCTGAAATGAAGATGGCTGTACCTCGTATTGTTTCATCTATTATCTATTGCCGTTCTCATATTTTTTATTGAATTATAGACCATTGTCACACCGTTGAAAACAATTTGACTTGGAGTCTTTGATTGAACATGTCCATATTAATAAATGAACTCGCAGTGTTAATGCATTGATTTTTTGTCACATTGCATCTATGCTGTATATTTTGATTTTGAATAAACCGGAATTGTTTTTATTATTTGTCGACACAACAAAATTGGAAGCTCATTCTTCCTCTCTTGCATCGTCATTCTCTTTCTCTTCATTGCATTTTTTAAACTCTTTCTTTCTTTTTTTTTTATTTATTGTTTAAGACATCGACTGAGGGTGCTTGATGGAATTTCAATATCAAATTTGAATTATTGAGATTTTGTACACTTCCATGTATTTTGTCACTAACGACCCGGCAAGGAATTCCTTGCCAATTCTGAATGAACAGTTGAATCTTCCAAACTCCCCGTTGCTGTATCCTCTACGTGAATGATTTCGTTAAAAAAATATATATATATATTTATATTGATATTCTCATATTAATATATTCATCTCGTGGTCACCTAACAGAAGCTACTAAATGTGGAATGATTGTATATATTTATCCTTTCGTCGAATTGCATGCCGTCGAAACTCACAATGCTATTATAATTGTAAAATCACTGGTAATTCTAATATTAGTTAATTGCATATAAGAGTTTATTGTACTTTTTTGTTTTTATAAATTACTAAATATTATATTAAATACACAAACATTTTTCTAGTTTAAATTTAAAGAATAAATAAATATGTATTTTTTTCTTTTTTTTTAACATTTAAACAAACTCGCCTAGAATGAAAAAAATTTCCTCCATCTCCCTTGATACCTTGAGCGTACCCATAACGGCATATATTAGTTGGAAAGCAGCAATTCGCCACTCTGTTAATGCGTTTGTTTATATAACAAGGATTAAAGTGATTCTCGAAATTTCAACTCAGGTATCAGTGTGTATCCTAGACTTATAATATTTTATCTCGTAAATAATATTTGTCATATTTGTATCTTCTATATAAACGTTAGACACTGTTTACTGTCTGTCAATTCGAGTTCATTTGTGCGCTCGAATGCCTGAAGATGCCGAAAGGCGAAACCTGGGTCGTTAGTGACAAAATACATGGAAGTGTACAAAATCTCAATAATTCAAATCTTTCTTTTTTGTTTACTTGTACAGCAAACAGTTCCATATACTTTGGAAAGATTCAATGTAGATTCATCATTTTCAAATCCTTCAATTAACTTAAGTTTTTGTTTTATAGTAATTATAATTTCTTGCTATTAATAGACATTTTCACGAGTATAAATCTGAAGTGTTATATTTCTATCCTTAGCATCTGCTGTAGACAGTTTTAATTTTGCTGCATAATTTCCGAAATGACAAAGAGTTTCTTGACCAGTTCGCTAATCTCTGGTTCCTTACAAAGTTATAAAACCAAGTCAGTCACTTCCGCTGTCCTTTAGGGTTTTTTGTCTACCTGTAAATCCTAAATCAATAAGGGCGTGGAGATTCAATGTATTTCAGTTTTTGTTGTGTTTACTGTGTAACATCATAAATATGTTTTCTTTCAATTTGTATTTTGATTTTATGTGTGGAATTGAAAATGCATTTTCCATGTGGCTGTGATTTTTCTAGCAATCGGTTTATTGAAATAAATGTCATGTATTTGATTTTGTTTATGGTTATTCTTTATGCTTACAATCTCATGTTTTTGGAATAAATTGGAAAGTTTTTGTAATATTTTTTTGTTTTCTTGTGATAGTAGTTAGTAAATATTACGAACACAAGTAAGTATTTATTTGAATATGATGATGTCTGATTGTCAAACTAACAATATTTTTTATACGATAAAATATTTTTTGTAGACCGATAGCTCAACACCTAACCTTGAGAACACAATACTGACAAAAAAATGTTCAACTGGGTAAATGTTTTTAGTAGCTATATCTGTTCAGTGCCAGGCAAATTTGCTAGGTGCTTGTATAATTTCATATAGATGTCACTAGCTAGTTTTAATATAATTATTTAATTCCCATTTATCACCTTTTCGCTATAAATAATAGATAGCGCCTTGTTGTTATATTAAGAAAAGGCGCATGTACAGCGTTTTTTTAATTCTATATATACCCTACCCCTTCACTTCAACATCACTTGAGAAAATTCAAAAATTTAAGCTTCAACTCAAAGCCTCCAAGAACCTCGTCAAGACGATGTCCAAATCCTTATGCTCCCCCTCCCCCTCTCTTACAGGAAATTCTTCTATAGCGGAGGTGGATGCGGAAGAGGCCGACGGCCACGCCGGTCTTCAATAAGTCGCCCTAAGAGATAAATCTTAAAGTAACGAGCCAGGCTCGCACATTTTTAGTAGGGACTGGGCAAGTCTTAATATAAGCTAAGTAAGTTCTTCAAACTTACGCCAACATTACGAGCAATTCTGGTTACGAATTGAACCTTTTGTTAATGATTCAAAGACAATCATTCTCGTATGGGGTTTTTTCTTAAATGTTTTCCCCACACAAAGCCTTCAGCTGACAGAATCTTTTAGACAGCATTACGTAGCTAGCTTACATGCGGGAAAGGGATATAAAGACTTAGTCTGTACCCACCCTAGCACTAACTTTAGCCAGGAAACTAGGAGCCCGCTTCGCGGACTCCACATAATAGTTTCAGTAGGAAAGAAGAGGTAGGAAAAAAAAAAAAACTTCAACATCACTGCTTGGAAGCTACTGATTACTAGAGTTGCTCTGGTGTCAAAGCTTCCTAGCCACTTTGGCAATTCTCCGGATTCCATATAATAGAAACCATTTCCACTGGGGCACTGCCTCTTCCATTAGATAGGTAACCGATACATAAAATTCAATGGATACCAGCCTAGTGAAACTATCTATTGATGGTGAACTGTCTCCGCATTCTGATCAGTTTTCACCTGATACGGTTCTAGGGATTCAAGCCTCCGAACATCTGAAAATGTTGTCAGATACCTACATCTTCGATCACTATGAGGTTAACCGTTACGGCTTAACCCTTTGTCAGCTATACTCATATTCTACAATTCATGCATCACTGGTTTATCTACTTTGCTCGAACCTACAAAATGTGTTCAAAGGCTGCAATAAACGCTTTGAGACTTATTTTAATTGTGACAATATACTTAGCTCCCAACCTACAGGGCCCTGTGTAACAAAACTATTTTATTAAACTCTTGAATAATGAAATAAGTGAACATTAATCAACACGTTTTTCCAGATTTTCGTAAATATTTCACTAAAATGATATACTATTTTAAAAATATACATATTGTCATAACCTCAGAATTTAAGTCACTTTACCGAACTAACTATCACTTTTTAAGCAATAGCTTTCTAACAAATAGTACATTTCTTAACAAGGTTCCACAATTAAGCATGCCACATTAAATTATTTGCAAGTGTACTTTATGTCTGCAAACAAATTTGTGATAGCCCTGTGACATCTACAAGCGTCAAGCTGCAGCACGTATCTAGATTGCAGATTACGTCGATAATATCGATATTTGACCTGAGGAAAAAAAATTTACTACTTGTCAATAGATGGCACTATACAATTTACACTACAAAATTCTCAATAGATAATTTGATGGCTTGCTTATGACGATGATACGAGCTCACAAGTGCGATGACCTGACGGTATGTAAAGGCTTTGGTGAGTTAACTCGCTCACGGCACTCAAGAGAGTTAAACAATTTTTGTCATCAAAAACAGGGTTCAATAAAAACTGCATTTCAATATAAAAATAAATTTATTTTGTATTTCAATAATCATAATATGCAAAAGCTTTATTGTACAAAAAACATAGCTAGCATTATTTATTCATGGTTTCGCATAACTCTAGCTGAATTTCAGTTTCAAGAAGAAATACGTGAACTCTTAAATCATAAATCAATCAATAGTATTAACATTTTATAATGGAGTCTCTACAAATCTGGGATCAATCATTTCAACGTCGTCCAAGTCTCTTTCCGAAGAGTACCCAGATCGGTGGTATCCCGTTTTTGTGGGAGCTATCTTCCTTCCGGATTTTGTTCCCCTAATGTCGGCAGCGCAAGCTTTGCACTCGCATACGGTCGGTATGGCCACTTGTTTCTTCACCAAGTATCCGTCTTGGCATGTGAGGCTTACTATTAGGGCATCATACTTAGCTACCTGGCAACATTTGCAGTCCGAGTCATGGGTGGAGCTCTCTGAAAAAGATAATAAAGAATGAATAATTTAATAATAAAATTTTTACAATAAAAACTACAGCCATCAGTGCTAGATTTATTTCTATTCTGGCTCATTTTTGTTACCGAAAACAACAGCATAGAATGTGCCGAATTATGACAATTTCCATTTCCAACCATTATTTAGTCACTCGTTTACTTCTATAAAGATATTAGAATCGCAGTGAATCACTTGCTTTCCCATTTTAACAATTGAAGGTTGTTGTTGGTTATGCAGTGATACTACTCGAACGAATGACTCATTAAGAACGAATCGGAGAGGCAATTGACTGATTCGCTTCGCACTTAGGTGACTCATTTCCCATGCCTACTAAATATTACCACTAATTATTCACTCATATGTGTATTTTGTTAACATATTTTACTTCTGTGCCCTTTTTGCTTGAAATGTTTTTTTTATTATAATAGTTATTGCAAACATCATGTTTTTTATCTGCATATATTTATTTTCTTTTTATTTAAGTAATCGCAAAGTCTGAAACTTTTAGCAACAAATTTTTTTTGTTTCAACAGGACCATCTTCCCTCAGCATTTGAGTATGTTCAATTCATACAGAATCAACTGTATCAAAGGACAATGCTCACTAGCGTTGAAAATCTGATTTTGTTCTTAAGGCAATAATAATTTCGGAATGTGAATAACACAGAGTTTTGTTTATTGTATATCAGAAAATACATTTGTATAAATCTGCCTGCATGTCTTTCACAAGAATCCTCTCAAACTGTGTACAGTAGCGACATGAATTTTGCACGTGGCTAACATTTCAAGGTCAGTTGTGCCATATTCAACCATCAACTTCCAGCTTGGAAGTTCAATAAAGTCAGAATGAAGCCGGGTAGTAAACCTACCTATTCTATTTATGGGAACACAAATAATAATTTTTTATAATTTAAGACATCGACTGAGGGTGCTTGATGGAATTTCAATATCAAATTTGAGTTATTGAGATATTGTACACTTCCATGTATTTTGTCGCTAACGACCCGGTTTTCGCCTTTCGGCATCTTCATTCATTCGAGCACACGAATGCCTGAAGATGCCGAAAGGCGAAATCCGGGTCGTTAGTGACAAAATACATGGAAGTGTACAAAATCTCAATAACTCAAATTTAATCATTTTTTAATCACTTTTAAGGCGTTAACTGTCTTCTTTCTATTCAGTTTGCAGATTTGTATCTGTAATCTTTTTTTAGGCCGTATTCCAGTAAAGAGTTACATGTTTGTAATTTAGAAGAAAGATGATCTGGTCCAATGTACTCGTAATGAATAAAGAATGATTGATTGAATTGGCATTTATAATAGGATAAAATAAACTCCATTATAATAGGATAAAATAACAGAGTATTTAGTTCTACAAATTTTTTTACAGGTAGTTGATAGCTATTTCGGCTTTACGCCATCGTCAGAACTATCTGTTCTATTAGTTCTATTAATACTTTGTTATTTTATCCTATAATAAAGAATGAGTTTGAATCAATCCCAGGCGAAGTCTGGTAATAGATACTAGTTTTTATATAAAACTGAAATTGATCAGTGGACTCGGATCATTCCATTGGCTGTGTAGCTAGGTGTGAGACGTTGAGAAGTATCTTTTGTCTGTATCAGTGAAATAACAAAGTTATCATGTTTACTGTTACTGAAGGATCTATCGAAAATAATGTTCATGTTTCACACAACCACACAACCATGGTTGAGTATTTCATATTTGCAGCAAAAAAATAATTTGTAACATTGAGGAAAATGTCTCCTTACCAGTATTATAATTGGTTCCGGAATCGCAAACACCCTTACATTCTTTGAAATTGTTGATTGGATGTTTGTTGATGCACAAGCCGTGGGCCTGGGTCTGTTGCACAACCAATCCTACTGTATCCGCCGGTGACAGACTTTCTGACACACAAGTTTCTGTAATGGTTCGAAATAGTCACACATGAAAAACAATATATTAAACAAAATAAATAATACTTCATTAAATTTATTTGTCAATAACTCAAATGTTTGTAATTGAAATCTTATTCTTCCTTTTTTCCTTCCAGATAACATTATAATAACAATAGTTTCTGGATATTGTTGGCTTGTTTTTTAAATTATAAGTGCGTTCCATCCATGTTATTTTTAAAATGCATGTGGCATTGGATATTTCTATACGCCAATTCTTCTTGGGCCAATGAGAAGTGAAGTGAGTCAAATGATATTGGTATTCTACAAGTATCATAAAAGTAAAGTGAGCTAAGTAAATACAGGCTGCAAAAGTATTTTATTCTGTAAGAAATTAAATTCATTGAAGTGTAAATTAATGTAAGAAGTTCATTAAACTAAAACTTTCAATAAATAAGTTTCACCTTTTTATCACTCGGTCCACTTCACCTTTTGATGACTCATTTGAGATAATTTATATAATACCATAAGAGAAACAAAGCAACGTTAAATGTTGATTGCCACGTTTTACAGAGAGCTAAATGGCTTAGGATGCTTATATTGTAGTTAAATAAATCGGTTCTTACTTTGAGGAAGAGAAGTAATGTTGCAGTGTTTACAACAACCCTTGATGTACAAGTTGGCGGGATCACACCCTGTTACATCGGGACAAGATTCTTGGTTGGAGGATACGACCAGCTGGTCTGCTAGTTTCTCACAGGAGAAGAATGTGCAGTTGTCGGCGGAGTGCCACACTTTTCCTGTAAATTTAAATGAATAGCAATGTATTACGAAGCTGGTTTTAGTTAAAATCGCTTGTGACGAAAATTGCGATATGAGTTAAATTATTTAGACTTCTTTGCAACAGCATATTTCTACTAAAATGTGACATTGTTACATATTATATATATCTTAATAAAATGGTTGTTCTGTCCCTTGAATCACTGCAGCTTAGCTAATTATTGTCAAACATTAATTTAAGTTATTGTTTACTTAGGAAATATTTTCCCACTTTATAAAATGAATAATTCACGGTATATTTAATTACCTGGTTTATACAATTTATCGTCGACAATGCAGGCGCTCTGTACACACTGTCCACAGCAAGTGTGAGGATCTGTCGGTTGAACATATTCCCATCCGGCGGCGCAGTCTGTATTACAAGACTCGCTACTTTCTGATTTTACGATCTGGTGGTTCTGATCTCTCGTGCAGGTGATATTTTTGCATGGATCACCATCGGGAGCTCGCCATGTGGATCCTTCCTATAAACAAAAGATAATTCATAAACAATTATTAATTCAATCATATTGAGGTGTCACTTCTTTTTTAATTTCTTGTCATATTCAATAAATGAAATATGATAGATACTATTCACTTTTATTGTAAAATAGATATCTTTGGAATGTTTAGGTGGAGGGAAATTCTGCTGATCTCTTGATCTACAACTGCCATAATCCAGCAATGAATGTAGGTACATTGGGCGATGTAAGTCATTATAGCAGTGGATGAATGCTCTGCAAATGGTAGGAGGAAAATTGGTGAATTGGTGAGCTGCAGCAACAATAGCAGCCCTAGCCCTACAGTTGTCAAGATGCAAACTTACATCATCGGATTTGTCATGCAGGATAATTAAATTACCTCATGATGAATATGTCAATAAATAAGTTGTAGAAATTAATTTATTGAAAACTATGCCAAAGAACAAACCTTGTAAATCTCTCCGTTAACTTTGCATGCCACTGGTTCGATTTTCTTGCAACATTTGCCATCAATAGGAATTTCCTGTACTTGATAATCGTCCTTCATAAGCTTGGGTATAATAGGACATGTCACACTGGCGGCTTGTACTTGTAGCTGTAATGTAAAAAAAGATTTATCAACTTAAATCAAATTATTATATTTTAAATGCATGCACAAATTAGATTACCGGATTTCTCAGACACGTTTCTTTCTACTGACTTGTTTGTGGATGTTAAATAGAGTATTGAGGTTATTGTTGCAAGGAATCAATAAATTATAATCACATAAAATATGAAGCTAAGTCATTGTTATTCGTATTGTTTGATTATTGTTGTAAAACAATACACTGAAAAGTTTACAACTTATCATTGTTAATGTGACAATCTATTCAAAACATTATTGATATTTATAAATCATGAATACAATATTATATTTATAAAATGTGGAAATTTATATTTGAATATTAAACAGATTCTTTGTTCTTCTCACATTACTAGTTCATAATGATATCAGAAACATAAAATCACAAACAAAGAAATATTTACCGTTCCATTCTTATCAAGACAGAAGTAGTTGGTGCAATGGTCCTTGGAAGTCCACTCTTCTCCTATTTTGTGTTCGATTCCATTCACGACACAAGATACCGGAATGCATTCGCCGCAGCAGATATTTTTAGTATCCTTGGACGGTGCATATTTGAAGCCCTACAAAAAATGGATAGATTTCGTGAAAATTTTATAACATTGCAATATGTAAATCTTTAAATTAACGTTGTTAGATTTTCTTTTCTCTTCATCAATTAGAAAACTTATTCATAAGTGTGGAATATCTTACTTGTTTACACTCTTTTTCACATTGTTTGACATTCGTACGTTTCTCCAGAGCGCCATCATCCTTAGAAGCACACAGGTATGATAGGCAAGGGTTAGTCTTTGATTTCCACTCCTCGCCGACCTACGATGGAAAAATAGACAACAATTATAATACCATTGCAACATAAAGTAGATGTACAATAACGACGGGTTAGCCTAATAATCAATTATAATTGATAACTTTGTCATTTCACTGACTGTGCAACTAAATGTGACGTAGATTTCACCTTTTTGAGAAGCCGTTTCAGACTAACTTTAGCATAAGATATTTTCTATGGATAACTTTGTGGAAATTCATTTTTAATTTAAAACTATTGACTATAACGTAGACATTGATTCTAATTATTTACTTAGCTATGTTGTTGTAGGCATCGTCATAGTATAATAACATTTTTTTTTACCATGTCTGTACCCAACGTGGAGTATATGGACTCCTAATGAAGGTATCTTAACCAAAGTTTTTCTACGAGAACTGATTATTACTCAATTGCTCAACCTCTCTTTTTCAGAGAGCGTATGGATACAGACATAGGTCTAGGATAGGACTAGTGGTAAGCTAATCGCTTTCGCTACACTCTGTTTTTTAAGAATTGGATGGGTGGGAGGGAATTTTATACATTACAAACATCCATACCGATGAACAGAAATCAATTGAAAAATCTATTTATGAAGCTGTCTGTACCGGGATTTGAACCGAGACATCCGTAACTGAAGCCAACTACATTGACCACTACCAAACGGATCCGAAACATTGTTATTTGCAATCAGTGAATTAAAAGACATTTACATAAGATTAGAGTTAGTTGTCCATAAACAAAGGCTTTAATAAATAATTAGTTCACTTTAATTTTGTTTCGTAGATTTTAGGGAAGAGATCAATAACTGGATTGATAGTTAAATAGGTGTTGTGTAATAAATAGAAATTTATGGAATATTCTTCTTACTTTGTATGATGTTCCATTCATTTTGCACCCGAGAAGTTTGATTTTCTTACAGCACTGTCCGTCAACGGGAATTTCTTGGAATTCAAAATCTTCCTTCATGCTCTTTGATACATTAGCACAAGTAATGCCGACTGCCTGAACTTGCAGCTAAAAGACCGAGGATACAATTATCTGATTAGGCAATTCACAAGTACTAAATATATATCTATATTAAAAAGATATTATTGTTGATTACAGTTCTTAAAATAAAAATGAAATTGTATATTGCGATGTTAACCATGGATTAGTAATGCTAGGTATTTTTCAATAATAAAATTTGTACATTATTTTGTCATAAGTCATATTCTAAAACAGGCATGGATCTGAACCTATGGCACGCATGCCAGCAGTGGCATGTACGATAATTTTAATGGCATGTTATACATTTCTTTTTCACACTATAAAATTCAATATTATTTCTAAAACGTCCCTCAATTAAGGTTTCAATAAACTTCCGCAGCAATTTTCCCAGCATTAAAAACTGCCTGGCTTGGTGAATATTTTTTTGTACGATGTTCCATACTATGTTATAAAAAGGCAGAATATCTTACAGATCCATTGGTATTTAGGCAGAAATAGTTAGTGCAGTGATTCGGAGAAGTCCATTCTTCACCAATCTTACGTTCCACTTCATTTACGACACACGAAACAGGGACACATTCGCCGCAGCAAGTGGCAGGATTCTGCGACGGACTGTACTTCCATCCCTGAAAAGACAAACGAATAAATTTGTTACGTCTAATAATGAAATATATTTTGAAAGTTCACTAGTGATTGTTTGATAATTCTTACTTTTTTGCATTTTATGTCGCACTGTTTGACGTTTGTTCGTTTTTCTAAGCTGCCATCATTCTTTATAGCACACAAGTATGAAAGACATGGATTCGTCTTAGATTTCCATTCTTCTCCCACCTAAACCGAGCAAAAAATTACACACATATGAATTTTATTAAACTTTCGACACATAGTTGAAGAAAATTTCAAGATCAATTATTTATAAATCGTAACAAATTGTTTTATCTTCACCATTTTTGTACTATTCTGCTAACTCTACCGTGGATAGTTTTATATTATTTGACTGAAATGCATATTCCTTTATTTTATTATTAAAAACCTTTGCTGTAGGGCTTCATCTATGAATAATATAATAATACCTGAGTAACAATAAACGTGTATAATATATTGTGTAGAATAACTGCTATGGATATGCCTAAATTAATAATCTGCGTGTCCAAGTCTGCGATTTCATCTTTATTATCGAAATAGAATAAATATATCTTGGTTATAAAAAGTGAGATGTACATCGACCCCTTACAAAGAAACCTATCTCAATTTTAAGCGATTTCGAGTTAATTTTAGTATTGGACATAAAACGATAAAATACTGTTAGTAACGATGAGGCTCATCAAAACGATCAACTGAATGATAGTTCAATATCAACACATTATTGTTAGCGATTAATTACTTGGGAAGTCTTTTCGGGCTGTCTTGTAAAGTGAAGAAAAAATTAGATACCTTTCTTAGACCTTAAGGGGCCGATATGTGGTATCAAAGTGTTGCATACCTTGTAAAGCTTTCCTTCGAATTTACAAGCAATGGGTTGCGGTTTCTTGCAACACTGTCCTTCAACTGGGATATATTCAATTTCGAAATCTTCCTGTGCACTCTTTGTGGGTTTGGGGCATTCGACACTAACAGCTTCCACTTGCAGCTAAAATAAAACAGGTATATTATTTAATGCTACAAAGATTTGCGTGTCCGTAATTTGTCCATGTTACACATTCATAGGTAGGCAGAGATTTTATATGATGTTCTCTTTTGTTAACAGTGCTCAATGACAATTTATAAATATATTGAAATATTAACCAGTTAGTTTTACATGTAAAATATTAATACTGATGTTTGGTAATATGTATAACAATTATAAACACTACCGTTTCGTCCTTGTTGAGACATGCGTAATGAACACAATGGTCGTCGGATGTCCACTTGTCTCCGATCATTCGCTCCACATCTTCAACAACGCAGGCCACCGGAACGCATTCTCCACAGCAGACCTTAGCAGTATTAGTTGCAGGAACATATTTCCAGCCCTTATACGAAGATAAGGCATTAATTAATATAATACTGAATTATTAATAGAATTCAAACAGTGACACAAGTTAATTAATTAAGTTAACTTAGTAAACATAATACATATCATATTAAACTTGGATCACAGTTGAGTTATGATGTGAAATCTGTGTATATATATACCTTATTACAGTCTGTATCACATTCTTTATTGCTTGCTCGTTTTTCAAGAGTGTCAGCGGTTTTAGAAATACATTTGTATGTTGTGCAGGCGTCTGCGTCAGATTGCCATTCTTCTCCGACCTGGAAATAGAAATGAATACTCAAATAGATGCCTTCAACTGAAAATTAAGCACATTGTTATAGTAAAAGCAGAGCATAAATTTTAAATATTTTAATGCATGCATTCTGACGGTGCTGTTTTATGGTTGTGAATCGGAGCGCATCACAAAAACACAGGTTAACTGCGTACTGAGCTTTAAAAACATATAAAGTGAACACTAGGAACACGGAAGATAGCAGACTAACCAGCCCATTATTACATCCAAAATAAAAAACGGCGATACACTTGGTTAGTACATAAATTCTGTGGATACCCCAGGGAAACCTGAATTCTGCCTGTATCTTCTTGAAACCGGATGTATTCTGTGATGTACCCTGTCTGATAAACATCCATCGGATGTACTCGGCGAAGCTACGGGATGGATGAAAACAAAGAGGCTGCCGGGAGACAGAGAATCTTGGAAACACCTTGGAGTGGTGGCTGTATGCTCTAAGTAGGGAGCGGAAATAGTAAAAAAACAACAACTGTTTGACAATAATAAAACTTGTTGTGTGCTCATAGTTAAAACATAAACATAGTTAAAAGCAATTATTTTGAATGAAGTTTAAACCTGATTTTGTACTCATAACATCTGAAAATAGTATTTTTTTTAAAATGAGTAATAAACAATCAATTCATACCTATAAATTTACCAACCTTGAAAACTTTATTGTTGACTTTGCAGGCAATGGGTACGATCTTCTTGCAGCAAGATTTTTCTACGGGTATTTCCTCAAATAGAAAATCTCTCTTCATGGCCGCTGTTACATTGGGACACTTAGTTCCTTCAGATCTGACTTGTATCTAAAAGAGATATGATATAATATATAAGAAATATGTTTTCTCAGCGAATCACAACACATTACAATTCTTATTAGTTTATTACTTTTATAATTTTCTACTCATTTCCAAAAATGCCGCCCCTAAGGATATTTTGTGAGCGAGTCACAAATTAGACGGAAGAAAACAGGATGAATGGAATATAACTTGCATTGATTATGTAAATATAAAAAAATATTTATCTTTTACCGTCGAATTTTTTTATTTATTTTCGAAAATGCCGCCCCCCCATTGATACGCCGGTGGGTATACTTCTATGGTTTGGTGTACAATTCATATTCAATTCAATTTTTAATTGACTGTTGCAACTGGTATCGTCTTCCATTAAAAAGTCACACTATTTGAATTATGTTTTACTCACGGTTCCGTTTCTATTAAGACAAGAGTAGTTGACACAATAGTCTGGTGAAGTCCATTCCTTTCCAACTTGGTATTCTACGCCATTGATGACGCAGGAGTCCGCCACACATTCTCCGCAGCAAACACTGGGGTTCTTGTTGGGTGTATATTTGAAGCCCTAAACATTATGAAAAAACATGTTGATTTAGATAAGGTTAGGTTGTATATTTGTAAAATTATTTTATTGAGTTTATCTCTTTCTAGTCTTATAAAAATGATAAGTTTACAATTTATTCTGATGCGAGGCTTACCACTTTGCATTTCTTTTCGCATTGCTTAACGTTTACTCGTCGTTCAAGCGTTCCGTCTTCCTTTGTCGCACACAGATACGATTCACAAGGATTTGAGTCTGATTGCCATTCTTCTCCAGCCTGCAATAAATATTTTTTGTCAAATGTGTGTTACATAAAGATTTTGTGTGTTAATTTCATTTTTAAATGAAGGTACTGGAAAAAATATTTATCTGAATTATGAAAGAAAAAGGACAGATATTTTACAAGAAAAACATCTTTAATAGCAAAAACTTGTTAATGTGAAAGAATTCTGATTAAACCTCTTATGGACAGGCACCATGTATCATGTTTCTGCTCCCATGAATGAATGACTCCTTTTTAATAGTAGAAATAACAAAAAATAATACATATTATGTTAACCTTGTAAATCTTTCCCTCATGTTTACAAGCAGTATACTGCGGTTGTGGACAGCACGTGAACGGTATGCCTAAAGATTCAGTCACAAATTCATTAGACTCAGGAATGGCCGGACATTGGGTAACAGAGCAAACCGCTCGCAGGATAGCTTTGGGAGATGATATCTTGGTCTTTGTCGGCGCTGTGTCACCTCCGATCTTCTTGCAGACGCAGGATCGACACGGACCGTCTTGCCAGGATGAACCGACCTGAAATATAATCAATGATACAGCTTTCTTATGTACACAACAATGTGTTTTTCCTTCCAATTATTGACATCTTCATTAGGTAAGTCAAAATAATTGCTGAGTTTTAATAATTCAAACCAAAACAATACAATATGAACATTAAATAGCTGGTATTTCTAATGTAAACATTTATTAATTACAAACACCAATTATTGGAAATAAATTAAGCTGTTAACCTAAAATCATCTTATTATTTATCGATTTATGTCTTTGGGTGGTTAAAACACAAAATGTCATCAACCAATGAATGTAATCGGCCTCTGTGGACTAGTGGTAAGAGCTTTGCTCTGCCAATCAGGTGGGTCCTGGTTCAAGTCCCAGCAAGGTCAATATCAAATTTAGATTTTTTCAATTTAAATTTGTGATCTTGGACATGATTGACTTATCAAAATTCTCATCGAGTTTATCTCGCATGATTTTCCAATTTTCAAAATATTTGGCGCATTGGCTGTCAGCTGTAATACCAGATATTTAAAAATGTAAGAAATATAATATGAATGCTCAAACATGTAGAATGTGGACTAAAGTAACTAATGCCACCAATTTGTTTAACTCAAGCATAGGAAAAGTTATTGAAAATAAAAGGTATAGTAACGTATTTTGAATAAATCTAAAAAAGGCTAGAAAATGTAAATTATTTCGTAATTTTGCTGTAATTATGTATTGGAACCATAGAAAAGAATAGGGATATAAGTTGTATTTATAAGTAAATTAGTGATTTCAAATTATACGAATTTTGTAGTATTATTGTACATTCTTACCGGCTTGGGAACCGTTTCAATTCCTGATTGTCTCTTCCTTTCTCCTCCGATTGGTGACGATTCATATTCCATGTCGTACAGACATTTGTCAGATGGAGGCTCTGAAATGATATCAAAGTTTTATTAAACACGGCTATAGATACACTGGTAAAAGGTAAATATAGGTAAAAGGCTGAAGAGATGTTGCAGTCGGTGACAAAAGCAGTCTGCAATAGTGAATTGAGGTGATTCATTACACATCGAATCGGCCAAGGTCAAGTGACATAAAATTAGAATACGCATTCCTTCATTCTTCAATAATATGGAATAATAAAACTAGAGCATTTTCTGTATCATAATAATTATGTAAATTTGTATGTGAACAATCGTTTTCAAGGATGAATTGAGAAGCGAAATAACCGATGAGAACTTAACCTTAAGAACCTGGGTCGCAACTTCAAAAAATAGTTTCGCACCGAAGAACGGAAATTTTACAAGGAAATACAAAGTCATTATTCATATAACTGTAATAATATACTTCTTTAAGGCGAGAAATATATATTTTTAAATATTTACTTTAGTGATTCAGTTCATCTACATTCAATGAATAAATCTGTGTATAAGAAAAAAGGCGTTATGTTGAAATTGGTACTTTTTAGGAAAGCCAAAACAAGATTTACATTTGCAAAAACGTTAATGATAAATGTGATGTGTCAACTTGAAATTTACTAATTCAGCAGCACTGATTCGACTGATTCTTTTCTGCTTTATGCATTGTAGTTATTTTGGCACATTCCATTCATTTTTCAATTCTTAAGACTTAACACTCTCTCCCTTTCGCACAGAGAAATGATCGTATGTGTTGTCATTTTGTTTAAATCAACAATATTTGTACAAATATATGTAAGGCTATTGAAAACAGTCATTGTGCTACTCATATTTGGATCAATTTTTAAAGAGAGTTTGAAAACCGCTGGCCTTGATGGACCTCACCAAGTGCAGGCAAGACACAGAGGGAATAAGGGAATATTTGTCTAAAATATGTATATTAGAAATGGCTTAAAATATAGCAGACATCTAACAACTGAATCAAAAGAAAATTTAATTATGAATATATCCATATCATAGGCATTTGAATCTCTGTGATCTGGCACAGAAGCAATACCACTGCACAACAATGGTCGGTTTATAAAATTATTATTACATTAGTTTAATAATATGCATCATTTCAAAATAACAATAATTACCACAATTGTATGATGGACAGCACTGCGTTTGCTTTTTGCTGGATTGCGCAATGTGAAACGGTGGACATGTGGGTTTCTCAGGGCAAGTTTCTGGTCGGCATACAAGGTTGGCGCGCGGGCAGCAACCCGAAGAGTTTATCACCTTCTCCATTCCAGGTTCCAGCATCTCCACTTCGTTTTTAGGATTTGTCGACTCACATTGGTCCAATGGAATACATTCTGGAAAACACCAGTAATTTGGTTTTACTATCAAAAAACTAACGTGTTTTTAGCAGCTATAATAAACCAACATTTCAGCATCATAGAATTCAATGAGAGCATAAAATAGTGAGTTCTGTACAGTTTGATAAAATACACCGCACAGCAATCGAAAACATTAGAAAAATTTAAAAAAGTTTACTATTAATAAGGACTTACGGCATACGAATTTGGGGCACGCGCCTAACGTTTCCAATTTCATTTCTTGACCGTATCCGCAGAATATTTTGGACGGCTCCTCACATTCTGCCGTTGATTCAGTCGGCTCCGGAACTATAACAAAACAAAAACTCTATCAGTTGCTGTGGAATCATAGGTGGGACAAAAAATCGCTGATCAATCGTTTGTGCCAAAGATGAAAATATATTTAATATCCTATAATCTTTCTTGTAGAAAGTTAATAGTGCAATTGTCAATGTTTCATATTTACCGCAAATAAATTCAGCACAGCATTGTCCCGGAGGCTTAGCGAGCTGTTGAGTTTTAGTTCCGGGGGCGCAGGCCATCGCGGTAGCGCAAGATTGCTCCACACACGTCACTCCGCCTCTCTTGGGGCACGAGCATTTGGTGCATTCGTCCACTTGCCAGGTGTCTCCGACGTAATGACCGTATGTGTCGCAAGGGAAACATTTAGCGTGAGGTATGCATGTGCCATTCACCAAAACCTATTATAAGCAAATTAATTTCTAAGTTAATCCAAACATCAGTAATGTCTAAGAACCTACTCAGAGCTTTTTAAATTGCAATTTGGAACATTAGGACACATAATCACACTTACATTATTTTATATTATTATCGTCATTAGTAATTTTGTTCAGCTAAATGGACTTTTAATGTAGCTATATTTGTGATTGTAGATTAGTATTTAATGATTTGCATGAGGTCCATAACATTTTAATTGTAGACTCTTTCATTTGATTTATGTATAATTTGTTTGTTAATCAATATTTTCTTGTCTCAGTTCATGAACCATCAGTTTTATATACCTTCATTTTTTCACTCAATTTTATATAAATAAGCCTGTTATGTTTGTATTTTTATCAGTTGATAATGCTCGTGATGAGCGAAACCGGTCCTGATCATTATAAATATGTGGAAGTAGTACAAACAAATTGTGTTTTATTTTTTAACACATAATCATGCCGTAGTAAACAGAAACGACACAATAATATCTTGTTTTGACACACTGGGCTACTCTTTTGATTAATTTCCCTAGAAATCATTTAATGACTGATCTTTGTTTTAAATCAGAGTCTTTGATTCGCCTGTCAATATGTAGTCAAACATGTTTAAATTTGTTGCAGCGGCAGCGGAAACCCTGATCTACACATTTTTATTGAATGTTAGTAACAGTTCAAACTAAAAAAGGCATTTTAATAAGTTTTCGAGGTTAGAATATTTTATTAATAACACAATCGCCAAACTGATAAATCGAATAGTTAAATATTTTATTATGTAGAAAAGATAATTTTATTTATCTCACCGAATCTTCTGGACAGAAGCAGCCTTCGGAGCGTGTTGGACATAGAGACGGGTTGGTAGAATACTTTTCGTACGTCTCGCAAGTTATTTGGCAGCCAAGACCGCAGGGCTTGAATGTCAAGTCATTTTCGCTGTAATAAAAGAATCACGTTATTAAACAAAAATATTCAAGCTGTTTTATTTTGACAGAACACATGATATTTCAACATATTGATTAGTCATTTTTATATGCGGCATTTCCAGGAAATTATTGTTAATTTTATGATACAACCTGATACAAATTGTAGTTTAATAAAAAATGTTTTGAATTGAATATTTATTGAAAGCTCACGCTGCAGTCAAATGCATTTCATGCAAACTGTTTGATTGAGTGGCCGTTACAGTAGCTTATATTCTCAAACACAATTAATATTTTGAAGACATTCTAGATCAGTGCTCCGTGAGACGATCCCAGGTGTGCCGCGAGAAAATGAGTTCAAAATGAGAAAAATCGACTATTCTTATAATACAAAAAAATGAAAGTCATTCAGTGGCTAAGATCTCCGTTTAAATTATTCTCGTTGAAACAAATATTGTTTAGTTTGATATTTAATGGAATAAATGTACTAGTGATTCCATCGATAGTGGAACTGCAATGATAAGAAATAAAATGTGGCTTGTCTTGTGTGTAAAACACAAAAAACCTACAGTAGAAATTACACATTGCTGTATCAATTGGGAATCATTGATGGCGAGATGGTGAAACTTCCCAGTGAAATTATTACAAACAATGAACGAACATATTAGTACAAATTATCAAATCAAGAGCCTTAAATATGCTATTTCAAATTCATCACATAAAAACAAATTAATAATAATAATAAGTTTTGTTTATGAAATTTACATATTTCAGCTTATGGTGCGCCTCGAAATATTAGTGAGTGCTTAGGTGTGCCGTGGACGAGAAAAGGTTGCGGATCACTGTTCTAGATTATGAAAGGGTTAGGTTATTGATACGCATTTTCAGGATTAACATTAAGAAAAAAGGCTATAACTAATCATGGATGAATGTTATGTTAGGTTAGGTTGGTAAAGTTAGGTCTTTCAGTTGTTGAGGTAGTTTTGAACATTCTTTTGAGAGCTTCCAAGAAACTCAGTGTAAATTAAACATTTACTGGTATGATATTATTTCCTCACCATGTGTACGGGCAGAAGTTTTTCCTTCTCCAGTCGAGGCAGATTCCAGCATCGGTGCATTCTCGAGCGTAAGCTTCCAAGCTTGAGCAGACGCCGACTTGTTTAGCGTTCAGACAAAGGTCTTGCTGGCACAGGGTCAAATAATGACTTGGATCTATGACTGGATGGCACTGGAAAATAAACCAAATATATTTTGCAAAGTTAGTAAACTGAACACAAAGAAATGTTAATAATAGTAACATTGTTTTAAATTGTAATCTGAAACTCCATTAATGACCAATTATGATCAACGACCGCACGATGTCGGTTCAGTTATTTATATATTAATATTAAGATTAAATTGTTATTTACCTTTCCAAACTTAAGCACATCCATAATCTTAAAACAGGGGTCTTTTCTGGCGGCAATGGCCAACATTCATTCTTAGGTTTCTCTACGCAGGTGTCTTCTTCGAGTCCTAAAGTTTCCAAAGCGGGAGCGGGCGCTCTCCAGCTCAATCCGTAAGCCTTTGGATCGTCTCCCATTCCGAGATCGTTGTCTTCTTCTCCGTTGCAGTCTCCGCAGAGACCTTCCAGTTTCTCTTTGTACAGAGTTGAAGGAACACGGACTGAGAATGCCATTGTGTGGAATACTGAAGTAACCTATAATGTGAAAATCAGTTTTACCATCAGCGGGTAAATGTATGATTTAATAATTAATATTTGGTATTTTAATTTGAGTGGCTTACAGGCAGAAAAAGATTAAAGCAATGAAACTAAATGACATGATGGAAATGGTCAACGCAGTTAAATAAGGTGATATTGTAAATAATAAATATGCAGGGTTGCATAGACAATATATTTGTGATCTAAATAATAAATGGCATACAAGAATTATTGGCATACAATTTTGCCACACTAACACGTCTGCTGCTGATGGAATCATTTTGTATATTAATGACGCGAATGCCCGTGGCCTGATGTCAATGCGTTAATGATTCATTCTGCCATAACAAAACAGTATATCATTTGGCTCCACTGATCTTACCAACGATTATTGGTCTGGAGATTCAGAGGGGTGTGTAACTCTGTCACCAATCACAGCATGTGGTGAAATAACAATAAAAGTAGGGCAAAATTAGTTTGAGCATTGAAAAATAGAGTGGCCCCTTCGGTTCTAGATCTGCTTTAAATAATTGTTTATTCATTTCCCTTGATAGAGAAAAGCTGCAGCCTTACAGAAGACGTGTGAACATAAATAACAATTATTTCTCACCTCAAGTTGTATAGATGGAATGAGTAGATTGATATCTTTGCCGGAGACTTGTTGCAGCTGAATCCATTTGTTGATGAATGGATAGTGACGTATTTTGAGTCCATCGACAGTTGTTTCAAGCTGTAATGAGAAAAATTTACATTAATAGATCTATCAAATATTGGAAAAATAGCATCTAACTGAGCAAGGAGAGAAGTATAAAGGTTTGTCTTCTTCAAAATGTATATTCACTGTGTAATTTGAATATGTCGGTGTCCGTGACGCAGTTGGTAGCGTTATGGGCTACGGCTACGGATGTCTCGGGTTCAATTCCTGGTGCGAACAGTTTTCATAAATTGATATTTCAATCGATTTATGGATTTCTGTTCGTAGTCTGAGTGTTTGTGTTGTATAAAACTTCCTCCTCACCCACCCATCCCATACTTATGGGAAGTAGCAAGAGCAATTAGCTAACCACTAGTCCTTTCTTAGCCCTACCCTTCTATCCCTACTCTCTTTGATAAAGAGAGGTTGAGCAACTGAGTAATGAACAGTTCTCATAGGAAAAATTCTGTTGAGATACCTCCATTAGGAGACCATATGCTCCACATTGGGAGCAGACATGGAAGAAAAAATATATTTGAATATATGGCCACAATGTGACACCTCATATCTCTGTCACTTTCATCAGGTAGCTCTGTAAAATAGATGGTATCAGCAGGATGGTATCAGCAGGATCAGGGTGACAAGAGTCTAATTGATCGAAACAAGAGATACGTAAAACTTCAGATTCAAACCACACCTAAAATCTCTCTAAAATAATATATTTTCATGTGACATATCGTCACCTTGGGTAAACAAGGTTCTATCTGCAAAAACTAAAACTGTTCAGGAGAAGTAAGTTAAGATTTCAGAAAATGTTACTTTCTGAATGAAATTCACTTATGCATCCTCATACTTTAATGGACGAGACAACGTGCGTGATTTCCTTCACGCGGTATTTCTAATTATGTATGCAGATGGAACCTTGATGCACTGTAAAATTTGTATGTTTTTCAGATAGAACATTTTTCTAATTTGAATTTTGATGAATTTACAGACAATTGTAAGGTTTTTTAAATGAAGATAGAACCGTATTTTGAATGCGATTAAAACTACATTAAAAAGTGATTTTGTGAAAAAACAGCAGATGGAAGCATGTTTACCCAAGGTGACGATATGTTGCAAAATTGACAGCCCTGTTAATACTTATGGATTCAGATGGCCCTTGTAGGCTGGAAATTGTATAATTTAAGATCAACATATCATAAATGTGCTAGCATGTTGTAATAAACTTTAACAATTCTTACAGCTTTGCGGGTCTTCACAATATGAATGGTGTGGTTTTCGAAAATGACATGAACTGCGACAGTGCATATGGCATCAGGATTATCAGGGCATTCTCCATTAGTAACGAACACTTGGAAGCGATGCTTTCCATTCTTGGCCACGTCTCTCGCTGCGACGTAACTGCAGTTTCCGTTGAATGTGAAGTTACGCTTGTCAAATGTAACATACTCTGGTTTTCCAAATCCGTCGCACTCACCTGATTTTATAAAAAGATCAGTAAATCAGTAACATGTATAACATTTTACAACTATATCAATTTAAAGTTTATACAATTTGAAAGAGTGCTGAATTCACTAAATGCCTAATAGTAAATTTTATATCTTCCATTTTATTGAAATATAATATTTGCAAAACTGAAATGTTTTTATCTCTCTTATAAAGTAACATTTTTCGAGTTACTCAATTTCTATTTCAACAATATTATCAACGTTTTAAATGAAATTTAAATGAACCCATGCACTTATGTGAAATAATAGGAAGTAATGGAGGGTTTCTTACAATCTCTGCATTCAGTTGGCGGCACACAGTTCTCTCCTTTCCGAACTAGACCTTCAGGACAGAAACATCCGGAGAAACAGACACCTGGAGTCAGAGGGCAGGCGTTTTCTTCTTGAAGAGAGCTACAGGACAGTTCGCAACCTCTTCTAAAGCAATCGTTGTGAACCAATGGAGCAGGGCAGTTGGCAGCTGAAATATTTATAAAGGTCTCCATGATTTGGGGTCATTAATGATACTCATAAAACTATTTAGGCATCCTTACAGAACAATAAAATTTATCTAATTAACCCTTTGAGTAGTACAGCGACATATTGTGTCATCTATTATATAATATGAGAATGGCAATAGTGTCATTCTCATATTTTTTAGAGAACAACATGTCGACAGATGCACAGGCAATAAAGATCTAGGACCGAATTGTTTCATTTACATTTTTAAATACGTATTTTAATAATTTAAAAAAATATTCGCTGCCTCAAATAGTAAGGAATGCTCATCCCAGATTGACTTATAACAAAAAAAATGTTTTTATATTTTTGTGTGTATATTAAAAATAATCAAAATATATAAAAAAATCCAATTTCATAAAAAATAATTCACTAATCAAGTAATAATAAAGTGTTAATTAGTGTTGAGCATCATATATTATGATATATACCTCTTTAATCTTATCTTGACCGATTGCCTGTGTTATAAATTATTATGGAGAAAAACCAAAAATTTTGATTGGAACTGTTGATATTTTTTAAGGAAAAAATGAAACAATACTCCTGTAGACAGTTGCAATATGAGACTCGCGTCTCTGTGCAGACATTTATAACATTCATACACAGAGGAAAGGTTAATAGAAAAATAGCACCGGTTATATGTAATACTTACGACAATTGACGTCAGTTCTCCACCCTTGCAAGTCCAGCGACTGATCGGCCGCTTGGCAATCGGTGACGAAGGTCTGAAGTGCGTCACATTTGCAAATGTCATCGTGACTCTGCGACACTTCACCTTTGGACCTAGTTCCGTTCACATCGGCTTGCAGGCACTCGCATACTTCTTCTAAGCAACGGCGTTGACTCTTCTCGGGCTGCATCACGGCCTCGGTACAAGCCGACAGTGAATCGACGCTGTAAAAAATGTAAATAAATTAATAATGAAAACTATTTATTACAAAAGTATTTTTGTAAACCGAGCCAAGGTGAACGAAATTTAGTTATTCGAATAGGACCTGCAACAATCATTAAATGACAAACATACCTACTTATTCTATTATATATATTTCAGAATACAAATTGCAATTTTTCGATTTGACCAAGAGTTATCAAGATTGAAATATTTTCAGCGGTAACTTAGTGCAAATTCATTTTAAATGTAAAAATAAAATTGATAACCTTTGTATTCCACTGGTGGTGTTACTCGTTGTGACACGTGTGTGTGAGATGGAAAAATGTTATTAAAACATTTATGAAATTTCTTGGATATTTTGGCAAATGTCACCATTCAGTGCTGATCTGTTACCTTAATTCCTTGCAAATCTTCCAAGCTTTGTCTTGCATATGAATTGGACAATCGCGAGCCTCGCAGACTGGGCTGTCCTTGTGCGCCCAACTGTTACCAAACTCTTCGGTCGACACTGTTTGGGCACCATCAGGTTTACGCTTATCATCGTTTTGAAGCCCATTGTAAAATCCGCAGAGTCCATCAACGTGCCCGAACAATTTACCGACCACCTGAATTAAATTACGGTTAATAAAAAAATTATATAATATGCGAGTTCAGAATTTTTCAAGAGCAACCACAATTTTGCTTTTAGTCCTAACAAATATTTTAATGAAGTATATGCGTTTTGGAACTGCCGGAACTGATGTTTATATTATCTAATACGTGAAGTGAGCTATATGAGTTTTTGACCGATGAGGTGCATTCCATTGAGCTACTGTTACACACAACTGTTGAAATGTCAAAATCTTCGAGAAATATTATTTAAGTTTAACCCTTTCAGTAATATGACGGTACATGAACGGCAAATTGTGTTATCTATTGTCTATTGCTATTCTCATATTTTTTATTGAATTTTTGTTTCTTCATGGATACTACATATATCTATTGGTGATTTTTGACAGTCACATTATTTGTATTATCTTTTTTCAAATGAACAAAAGAATTTTGTAAAGAGGTTAATATTTGGAAAAAAATCTGTGGTCATATAATATTGAGCGTAAAACTTCATTTTTAGTTACAGACTACATTCCTGGAATTAATGTCAATAAAGCAACACATGTCCACAGATAAAATTATAAAAGATTTAGAGCCGAAACGAAAGTAAAAGCTTCTAAAAATTATTTTATTTACATTTTTAAACATTCGTTTTGAAATTATAAAAAAATATTCAATACTTCCAATAATAAATTATAAGTAGGGAAGGATATTATCCTTCTCGGATTGACCCATAACAAAAATATATTTTCATATTTCTGTGTGAAGTAATATTAATCAAAATATACAAAAAGCAACATTTGACAAAGAATAGCTCACTAATCAAATGGTTAAAGCATAAAACAATCAGTCAAATTATTGAGAACTGATTGATTCGAAATAAGCATAATTCTTGGTAACTAGTGAGTACCCGGTATGCGTTGCAGTTGCAATGCCAATCAAAGAAAGAAAGGCTTTGTGTTTTAATTCTGTTTATTGAAGTGCTTTTGGATTAGAGTAATGCACAGACAGAAATTTCATAAAATTACCCAAACCGAGCCCGTCACCTTCAAGCCAAGCCCGGCCAGGCCCGAGTCCGAGTCTTAATATCACACTTGTTACCCGAACCCGACCTGAAGCCCAGATTTATTTTTCTCAGTCCGAAAAAAGTCCGATTTTCTTTAATATAGTAATTTATTTATAGTTTTCAAACAATATATATTATTGTTTCCACATTTTCATTTTTTTGTTTTTCCGTCTGGTTCAGAGATGTCACTAGTCGTACGTATTAGATTTTTCTTTTTAGATTTATTTTAAGATTCTAGATTTAAAAATTTTTTTTCAGAAACCTTCACAGATGTGCGCACAACAACTAACCAAAGTTTCATCGAAATCGGATGAATGGTAAAGGAATGCATAGAAGACAAACAAACAAACAAACATTCATTTTTATATATATAGATAAAACAAATGTCAGATCTACATGATGTGATCATAGTCACACATAGGAAACTTTCAATTCTTATATTCTCAAGAAACAAATGAGCCGAATAGTAACAGATAATAATCATGAACATATTGCAAAGCACTCACTCCAATCCTGGCATTTCCCTTTGTGTCGTATATCACCCAGAAGCCGTATTTAGTTGAAATATAGAAGAGTGTGTTTCCGAGTCGGGATATGGCGAACGACTGCGTCTGGAAGCCAATTTTCTTAGTCTGATCTACGGTGTACTGGTAGCCATTGTATTCGATAGTCAAGTCAGGTCTCAGTCGCACTTGTTCTGTTTCTTGAGAGATCAATAGTTCGTGCACGCAGACTTTCTTGGTGCAATTCTTTTGAACTGAAATGAGAATTTACAATTTCAAAAACTAGGCAAATCAATGTGTATTAGCAATTATGTATTTGGGTACATTGCTAAATAACCCACTAGTAAATCAAGATATTGAGAAAATATATTGGAAAATCATTAGGTCGTTCTTTTTTGAAATTATGTTGTCCTCGACCATAGGCGACTGATAGCAAGATAACTCACTTGTAATATCCCATCTGTTGTCGTCAGCGTCTCTTGCCAAGACGTGATTGCAGATATCGTACTGGTATTCGGTTCCGTCAAACGTGTTAAACGTTCTGCTGGTCACATTGCAGATTGCATCTTTGCGGACAGGGGGAGAGCATAAGTACCTGGCGAGGAATAACTAAGTGTTAATAAAATGGTTAAAAACTTTTCTAACAGTCACCATTTCGGAAGATTATCACTTGAGATTTAAGGCTGAGGACAACATTATGCATAATTCACTTGGCAAGGATTGAATTTGTTGAATTACATATTTATTCTTAAGATGGTTTTTTTTTAGATTCACATTTTACAACATATCTAACGATATGATGATCTCATACATGGTACAGATTTCATCATAAATAACTAAAGATAACAATATTTTCTTACTTGGGGCAGTCCTGTTCATCTAAGTCACTGTCCAAGCTAACAGTGTAGCCCGGTGGGCAGTGTGGTGCGAGACAAGGCTCCTGAAGCTGCTTCTCACCGTGCGGTCCGAGTTTGGGGGGCGGCCTGGCAGATAGACATCTCCACTGTATGCACTCTTCTTTGATCGGGGCTGCGGCTTTGAGTGGTTTCTCGAGGGTCTTTCGCACAGTAGATTTAACTGGAATGTATGATGTTTTGGTACCTATGAAAGAATATAGAAGCGGTTATATATTATGATAATGTCACAAGGAAGGTTATGAAGATAACAATATAAGCTGGGTATTTGCTGTGAATAACAATTTGTAGTCATAAATTATAAAAATAACAGAATTGTTCAGTTGAATTATTATAATTTCCAATCGAGTCTCTGGTCTTGTTCAGGTGCCCTGATACATTGGTATAATACAGGTATTAAACAAATTTAATTGAGTATATCTTTATTTTGCAAATAGAATGCATTGATTTAAATGTGCTCCAGCTATCTTAAGCCAAATAAGGTTTAAAAGCCATGAGCTCCCTGTACTGCCTTTCTGGTAATTTTTATGTTTCCATAGAATGCATAAAATTTCTCATAAATATAAAACAAATCAACATTATTTCATTGATTTAAGTATAATCTATTTATGAGTAGATTTTCAATAATTATAATAATGTTTCAAAACTTCAAACCTCCTTTGGTGCCTCCAGGTCCTCCTTTAGTTCCACCTCTGTAATACCGCAAATATGACTTCTTAGCCGATTTAGATGGCTCGGAGAAGAGGGAGTCGCTGGAGACTTGTCCTTCATTCATGAGCTCGAGTTCTTTGTAAGCAGGCTTCTTCTCCACTACTTTGTATCCCTTGGGGCAAACTGCTAATGGGCACACCTTACCTAGAACTATAAATTCAGAAAATAAATATGAATAATAACATTATATCTTGGGCTCAATGGTCAACATTGTTTGAGATTTCATATCTAAAAATGTTAGGCTACATCCCCACCAACTCATGTTTAAAAATACATCAACTAATGCAGTGCTCCGCAACCGGTGCACCGCGAGACGATCCCAGGTGTGCCGCGGCGCAGTGCGTCCAAAATGAGAAAGATCGAGTATTTTGATATTTTAAAAAAACTGAAGACATTCGGTTGCTAAGATCTCCGTGAGATTATTTTCATTGAAACAAATATTGTATTAAATCTCTGAAAATCATAAACTCTTTAAAATAGTGCTGGGGTCCTCGTTGCTGCCTTCAGTTACGTATGTCAAGTCACGGTACAAGTCACGGTGCGCACAAATATACTGAATTGTCTTGTTTTAAATTGATTAACAATTTTTAATTCGTTTTTAGTACAATATTATGTGAATAAAAATTAATTAATTAATGTATCGTACATAAGTAATGTTGTATTTCCATATTAATAAAAAATATTAAATTTATTAAAATGTTTTATAGATATTTTTACATATTTGTAAAACAAATCATGGGGATTAAATGACAAGATTGTAAAAATGACAGAATTGTAAAAATATATGTAGTAGATATTTTGCAAGAAATTATATTTCTACATAAAAAAATTTGCCTGCGGCGCAATATTGTATATAAGGGAGAGGCAGCAAATTCAAGGACTGCCCCGGGCGGCACCAACCCTAGCTACGCTACGGCCTTCCACACATCTGATCCTAAAAATGGGAAGTAGCGAGATCGATCAACTAACTACTAGTATTGTCCTAGCCCTATCCTAGTGTTTTCAAAAAAACATGAATACAGTTCTAGTCCTACCCTCCCTCTCCAAAAAAAAGAGGTTAACCAACTGAGTAACAAACAGTTCATGTAGAAAAATTCTGTTCTGTATATTCATATGTTCCACATCGGGATTGGACATAGTTGAAAAGAAATGGTAGTTTTTTTATGAAATTAGCATACTTTGGCATGTGGTGTGCCGCGAAATATTAATGAGTGCTTAGGTGTGCCGTGGGTGACAAAAGGTTGCGGAGCAATGAACTAGTGTGTTCAAAATATGTCTTTCTAAAATGGTAAAATGACTTGAATATTCATATTAATGACAATAAATAGATAATGCCTACATAAACCCATTATTTTATTTGTGTTCTATTTATGATATTTTTTTGCCATTATGAAATTCATTGAATGATTGCAATACATATAGACAATAGTGTAATTACAAAATTAACTGCACAGCGTAAAATTTTCCCAACACCAATTTAATACTTAAAATATATACCAACCTTCAGCAGTTTTCGGCACTTCTTTCACGCAATCTCTCTCATCATCGGGGCAATCCTGTACTCCATTACACCAGGCAGCTTCATCGATGCACACACCACTCGTTGGACAAGATCGTTTACCGATGGGGCATGGAACACATGAGCATTCGCAGCTGGTGCTCACCTTTTTGACTAGACCCTGCAGAGATTGTTTTGTAATCAATTGTACTATGTAAAAATTTAAGGAGATTATCTTTACCAAAGACAGTAAATCAATAAAACACTAGCATTTTAACTTATAACAATAATGATATTTCCTAAAAATCTCGTAATAGCATCGTCCTGGTTATATTATATACGTCCTGGCATTTGAAAATTTTAAGTGTTACATTAAATAGGTGTTTTAATCGATAACTTCCTTAGTCTTTTCACAATTGACAATAAAATGAACAACACATGCTAATTGAATAAAAGTTAACAGTTCTAAGCTGCATGGATCTCTTTACAAATGTATTAAATGTGCTAGATCCATTACATCAAAAATATCTTATTATATTATTTCTTTTCACTACCATAAAATTTAGTGCTTTAAAAATAGTTTGGTCAAATAAAAAACGTTTTTCAAAATTTTGTGGAATAGGCAGCTCACCACCAAAGCGACAATATGGAGACTTTGTTAAAAGAATGAGACTAATTAACTTTCATTTGAGCTTCATTTTTAGGCAATTACTGTCGGTGTCTGTGGCGCAGTTGGTAGCGTTGATGGCTACGGTTATGGATGTCTCGGGTTCGATTCCCGGTGTGGACGGTTTTCATAGATTGACCTTTCAATAGATTTATGGATTTCTGTTCGTAGTCTAAGTCTTCCCTCCCACCCATCCCATCCTCACGGGGCGTAGCTAGAGCGATTAGCTAACCACTAGTTCTGTTCTAGCCCTATCCTTCTAGCCCTATCCTTCTATCCCTACTTTCTTCGAAAAAAGAGAGGTTGAGCAACTTGAGCAACTTGAGCAACAAGCAGTTCTCGTAGAATTTTTTTTTTCAGATACCTCCATTAGGAGACCATATGCTCCACATTGGGAACGGACATGGAAAAAAAAATAATAAAATTTGCTGTGAATCTGAATTCGCAAAGTGATAATATCACTGAACAAGAAATAATGCTATTGCAAATCAGTGACAAGTCAGTTAGTCCATCAATTGAAAATTCTGTAAAGTTGACAAGCTTGAATGTTTTTTATTTGTAATTTGAATCATTCGTGAAGGGAGTATACTAACATTGGCGCATTTTGGGCATTGCTTCTTGATACAATCGGGCACTCCTCCGAGCTTGCATGTACACTTATCGCAATTGTCTTTCTCGTATGTTGCTCCAATAGGAAATCTGTGAAAAAGTATTGGAGTAATAATTATAGATAGTTGCAGAACGAATTCTGTGTGCGAAAGGAAAAGGAAATTAAGTCTTAAAGCGGTACTTTTCAGGAGAGCCAAAACAAGATTTGCGTTTATAAGAACTTTGATGAAAAATGTGATGTTTCAATGTGAAATTTACTAATTCAGCAGCATTGATTCGACTGACCTATTTTCTACTATATTTGTAGTTATTTTGGCATATTCAACTCATTTTTTAATTTTGTAAGACCTAACGCCCTTTACATTTTTCAACTAAACTATTTGTAATAATGTAAAGATTCCTCGACTTACTTAAAATTTCCAAGAACACAGGGGCATTGAGAACGGGGTCCACATGTCTCACCATCAAAAGCATGGGGACTCTCACAATCGCAACCGCTATCCGGGTGCTCTATTCCTTCACACACCTCACATGTCTCTGGTGTTTCCATCTCAGGTGAGATAGTGAAATCGAATATTGGCTCTTGTTGTACTAATTTCAAAACAAACAAAAAAAGTTTATATTATTACTATAATACGATAATACGTCAGGTTCCTTAAGTCGGAAGTATATTAGATAGAATAAACATACGTTTTGCTTTAGTGGCAGGATCAACGCATCCTTGTGGTGCGATTCTCATTTGGATGTTATTCTTCCATTTGGTGGGTGACAGCTTGAAGAACTGGGCGTGGATTGGAACTTTGAAACTGTTAGTGACTTCAATGTTGGGGTCAAAGTTGGCCGGGAACTCTTTCACTTCTCGATTGGTGTCTACAACTGGACTCCAATTGATCGAGTCCGGCGAGTACTTGAGAGTGTAAGCTGTTACCCATCCCTTAGGCCCTCCTTTGGTTACAATTCCGGTAATGTTTTGAGGGCTTCCAAAGTCAAACTGCAATCGGAATAGCAAGAAGTCAACTCAGATATTGTGAAAGATTATTAAAAGTAAGTTAATTTATAGCTCACCTTAAAAGCCAACACCCTTGTGGTGAATTGTCACCAGCAACGTATGTTGATTATCTAAAATGGTGTTGGATTTTTTTATATATTCTTTTTACTATTTGCTACGTCTTTTTTTATGGCTTTCTTTGTGTTGTAAGACAGTCGCATGTTTTTCTAATTATGCTATCCTTACCTCAACTGATTCACCCAACGAGTTTGTGACGGGTTGCCAAGCATTCGGCTGGTCTACGCTGAGGAGGTTCTTGGAGTTCTGGGGCAGCTGCGAGCTGACAGATACAAAGCTTGCAGGTAGAGCTGTCAACACTAACGGCTCGTCGCACATTTCCTGTATTTATGATGAAATCAATCAGATTATTATTCTGCAATATGTTTATGTAGAAGTTTAATTATATACGGCTTGCCAATGACACACAGGGTTGCATGTGCATAAATACCAAAACAAATATATTTTTAAAATCTTTATAATAACATAATTTTGTGACACTTACTGTGGTGATAACGGTTCATCTTTTTCCTCAGTTTATTTTTACATAGTCCAACATATTCAGTGAATGCAGAAAAGTAGAATTACCATGTCGTAATAATTTCTAGTAAATATAAAAGAACCGTAAAAATTTACTTTACCTCTGGCACTCCGATTACAGTAGTCTTAATTGGGGAGGCAGGTCGCACAGAATTGTCTACTCCGGTAGCAACACCTCCGCAGCCGATGAGTTCAAACCTGACAGCGATGGCGTCGTGCCAAGTCGTGGGTACGATTCTGATGTATTCTGCTTCAACGGGTACGGTGAACATTTGCTTCATTGGAGTAGTGCTGTCAATTGGACCTCGGAAAGTCTGAAAAATAGAAAGAATATACTTAGTTATACGTGCGGTGCAACTAATAAAATTGTAGCATATTATTACATGCTGTTTTGTCGGTTGAGATTATCATTGTCAATTTTTCCCTCTTTCTATCGATAATCGAGACTAGAGGAAATTCAAAATAAATTATTTATATAGAATATATTCCTCGAGTCAGGACATTTCTTTTTACCATTTCTGTTTTAAAACCGCAGCATACTAACTTCTAATGGATTTTATATCAATAGAACTGCACATTATTGAGTTGCTCAACCTCCTTTTTTTAAAGATAGTGGGAATAGAAGGATAGGATAGGACTAGTGGATGACTAATCGCTCTCAATATGACCCGTTTTAAGGGCCGATGGGAGGGAGGACATTTTAACATCGCATGTTTTCAAACAGATATCCATAAATCAATTTATAAACTGTCCATACTGTGATTCCAACTTTTGAGCATCGCAAACAAAGCCAATGACTTTGACCAGTCGGCTAAAAGCCTGGCAACATAATATATATTTCATTCGAATTGGTTTTTCATGTTTGGAGTGCCATAGAAAAAATATTACTGTATTTATAAATTTTTTTAAAGACAGGAAACACATTATAAAACAAACGGCTTCATCTGATATTTATAATTACATATAATATAAAAAATACTGTATTATAATAAGGATCTCACTTGATATTATTTAAATAAATGTGTGTCAAATGACAGAATTGGGAGTTACAACTTGAATATAAAATGTTATATTTATGATATGTTCAAAGGTAGTTGAATTGTGAATATAATTATATGAATTAATTCCATCTTTTATTGGCAGGACAACTCCAAAGAAATGAAATTTGAATGAAAGATTGCAGTTATATGTAAAATTTGGGGCTCTTATCTGACTCAAATAACTCAAAAATACCACCAAAAAAATGCTAAGGCATATAACATTCTAAAGAATTAAGCAAAATGTTGATATTGCTGGGCCAGTGAAAGGATATTTTTAATATCCTTCGACTGATTATACTCGGAAAATACTTAATTGTTAAACACGTGTTTATAAAATGTATAAATATCTGGTACAAATCGATAATATTTGATTTATGGTGACCATTTGAATATTGCTTTTACCATTATCTCAATATGAGTTATTTGGAGATGTCTGAATAATGGAACTGGACGATCAACATTTACATTTGAAAAATTAAAATCCAGAGATTTTCATCCAATTCTTGTCGAGGGAAATAATAATGTTATTAATGCATATTTATTGTGTTATTTTACCTCAGGAGTGCCGTCTGGTTCCGAAACGTATGAAAAGTGATGACCATTAGGGCTATGCATGACAAAGTAGCTGGTCACATATTGATCAAACAGCGGGCTTCCTTGCATGTAGACTCCGTATATTGGTTCAGGGTGATCGAGTTTCACTTGGATGTATTCTTTATCGGATGATTTCTTAGGTGACCAACTGCCGCCTGAAATATAGAATAAAAGTTGCAACTAAAACATGGAAATGGTTTAAAATATTAAAATTAGTTTTTTGCATGAAGGTAATACGGAGTTATGTTTAAAGCCGCTTCATGTCAAGAGTGCATAGAAAGTTTAGATCGACACTCTCTACGCATAATCATGTATGTGTCAAATATGTGATTATATATCTTTTTCATTTTCCTTGTCTACTTATTCACTCAGTTATCATATCAAGGCATAGGCATCAAACAACAGGAAAAACTACATTGAAAATAGTAGCACTGTCGTAATTTTGAAGAAGATAAATGCAGTCGTAACTTTGCAGTTGTGTTATGAATCTTTGAAATGCTCTCCTGTAAAATTTCATGTTTGCAAATACCGGATTGTATGTAGGGAGTGTCAAGATGTAACTGTGAATTATGTAATCCTGAAAGAATACCTTTTCAGACATTTTTTTAAATACGTAAATTATTGTCAGAAAATTATTCATTAATTTTATATATTATGATCTATCGTCGGTGTTTTGGAAGAAAACAGTAAATCGAAAAAATTACATATTGCGTTAGTTATACCAAAATGTTCCTCATTTCAAACTCTGCCATATGACAGGACATACTAATATTTATAAATCATGCTTTTACTTAAAAACAGTTTTGTACGAACAAACAAAATGAAAAATGTATGGCATTTCAAGCATTTGGCAAATGTCAAAATCCAATTACTCAAAACTAATATTTTCCAGTTAGTGTCTTCTTCCAGAACAACGAAGATATATTCAATTTTTTTTTAGTGGAAAACAATCTTAAATTATAAAAATTATTTAAAATTGTATCTGGCATATATAAATTTTTTATATTTTAATGTTGTATCAAGCCGAATTGACAAGTTGACAGTTGAAATGAGCCATTTCTGTAACATAACAATTTGGATTGATCCAGTTTGTAAATATGCAACCGAATGACATGTTAACCAAACTAAGCTAAGCTTCTATAGGGTAACGTGAAACGATCCGTCTTTAAAACTAAATGATTATGGAATACGCCTGGCTTGAAAATTTCACATTATCATATTTCGTATGTCAAGCCAGGTATTTTTCTCTACAAAATGGCATTCAAGGTTCATTTTTCTACATTATCGAAATATGCCGAGTTTTTAATAGTGCACTCATATCAATGGCCTAATGTTATAAACCAGTATCTGATGTTTTGACGAAAATAACCCTGTAAACCGTATCTCGTTTACTTAAAATAGTACAAAGTATTTAAACTTTTTAATGATTTACATGTACCCTAACGTACTATCCATTTAATACTTAGAAGAAAAAAAAGTCTAATATTTAATGTAAATATTCAGTTTCTTTTAGCTTCCTGCAAAATTTGTAAAAAGTCACTTACGGGATTATATTATTAGGCCATCGATATATAATTTAAGATGTTGACTGAGGGTGCTTGCTGGAATTTGAATATCAAATTTGAATTGTTGAGATTTTGTACATTTCCACATTTTTCCATTTCCATTTTCATTGTCAGTTTGAGTTCATTCGTGTACTCGAATCATTAGTGACAACCCGGGTCATTAGTGACGAAATACATGGAAATGTACAAAATCTCAACAATACAAATCAAATACACTGACACATATTTTCACTATAAATTAACCTGAATCTTCTGTGATTTTTCCATTCAGTTTGGCATGCTTGGGTTCAAAGGACGGTCCCAAAGAGCTACTGGCTGAGAAGGCTTGGTCCCCTTGTGGTAATTCATCGTCCCAGAGCAGGTTCTTGTATCTAATAAATGTATTACATTCGGTTAGCTATCATTTCGTTAAAATTATTTAAATTTATTTAATTTACTATCTATATGATTACAGTTCTGTCCTATGTTTCACAAAAGTAATTTTTTATGTATTCTGACATATAATATGACCGGTCAGATGAGTGTGCTTGGAAGTAGACATCAAATGTAAATATGATAACATTGCTTAGTGCGGTGTTAAAACAACAAAATAATTCATAGTAACAAGTGTTATATTCTCACTTGTCTGGATGGCATTCCGGGGGAGGAGAGAGTGTACTCGGCCTGATAGCACCGCTGAGGTGATTCATCGCTTCCAGCTTCTTCCTCTCGTCGTCGTCAAAGTCCATAATGCTGTAAGACCCGGTTGTTGTGAGGTCAGGGAATTCGGCACTCTCGGTCGTAAAGTCAATGTATTTGCCGTGTTTATCCTTTTTGATTTGTGGTTTTTCGGGGGCACACGTTGAGTTGTCGCAGATGTACCGATTGTTCAAGCATTGACAGAATTCGCAGTCTGTTTCTTTCACTACTTCGCCAGGCTGTAAAGGAAACACATTTAAACTATTATCTATTTCTTGTTAAGAAATCGAGAAGTCACGTCACGACAATCACGGTAGTAAAATTGATGTAGCATAGACAAATATCATACCAGTAAAATCTAATGTAACAATCGTACACTCTGAAAGTTTACATCAACATTATGAGCAAAATCATGTGTTTTCCTCGCGTGACGCCTTCAGCTGACAGAACCTTTCAGTACTTAGCAGGGACTTAGCTTAGAAAGGGATATAAAGAACTAAAGACCTGCTTCATGGACTCCACAAATAGTTTCAGCAGTATATAAGAGGTAGAATATATTGATTCTAGACACATAATTTGATATCGAATGTCCAGGAAAACCAAAGACGAGTTTTGGGCATTTGTGATGATGAGCAGTGGCGGCCGGTGACAAGAATATTAGGGAGTGCAAAAAAGACTCACCTATTTATACAAGAAATCCATCCTCCGATTCTTGGATTTTGAAAACACTTCAATAACACGAACATTAAAATCCGATATTGACGATACCAATTGTTTCTCTACACTTAACATCGCAAGAGCATTTAGTCTGTCTTGAGTCATGGTATTTCTCAAAAATGACTTGATCCTTTTTAATGTTGAGAAACAACGCTCACTTTCCACTGAAGTCATCAGTATTGTACAAATAATCTGTAATAACTTAACACTTTCACTAAATACTTCGATTAAATTATTGTTTGTAAAAAGTTGAAGTATGGACAATGCTCCATCGGTGACGTAAAAATCTTCCCTACTGTATATGACAGTTAATTCATTTTTAAGCTTTAATTTGTCAATGAAATCGTAAGTTGATGTTGCAATATTAAAGTCCGCTAAAGGAAAACTTTTGTGATAATCCGAAAATTTTTCGCTAAAAAACAATTTAGCTGCTACTAAATGATCATGGTATGCGAAACGATCTTTCGTTTGATTCACTAAAGTATCGCATACTTCATTACAAATGACATAATGGGGTAAGTCATTTGGTCTACGTCTTTTTGTAGGTTGGACTAGTGACATTTGGGTATTTTCTCGGATATTCTGAATAGAACGCGTAAAACTTTCGATATCCTTATTTATCTCCAAAACATCTTTCGACCTAGATTGAAGTTGCATAAAAAGTATATCACAGTGTGGCATAACTTTTGCAAAGAAATCTAGCCAGTAATTGAAATGATCTTCGTTTAAATATCGAAACAGCATTCCAGCTTGATTGATGGTATCAGCGTCTAAATTTACGGTTTCTAAGATGTGCTCCATACACTCTTTCAACTGCTCGCGATAAGTGTGCACGACAGTCACTGTTCTTATATTAAAATTCCACCTAGTTATTGGTGCTGAAGGTATTCTTCTATGAACTATTTCTTTTAAAATGTCAGCTCTCTTCGCAGATCTCGAAAAAAATGATGGAAAAGATCGTAAATTTGCAAAAAGTTCCGAACCATAGTGTTGGCTGAAGCACTTCTCTCCATTATCAAATTCAATTGATGTGCATAACAATGTATGAAATGTGCGTATGGATACGAAGCTTTTATCAAAGCCTGCACACCACCTAATCGCCCACTCATCACTGCTGCACCATCATAACTCTGCCCGATTAATTGTGCTGGTTTAATGTCGAGAAATTCCAGTTCCTTCAAAATCTCAGATGCAATACCTACCGCAGTATGATCTTTTGGGATAATAAATTTCCAGAAACGTTCATGTATCTTCCCGCGCAATTCGTACCGTATTACCAAAACGAGTTGTTGCGTAGTGGCTATGTCAGTTGTTTCGTCCGCCTGGATAGCGATATATTTGCTCTGCGATATTTCATTTTTAATTTCGTTGCGACACACCTCCAAAATTGAATCTAAAATGTCATTTTGAATTGTTTTTGAAGTTCCCTTGAAAACACTGCTGCTCTCTAAGTGCTGTTTCATTGCGATGTCAATCTCTGAGACGAAATCAATAAGCCCTCGACAGACACCTGGATTATGGGAATCTGCAGTTTCATCGTGTCCCCTTAAAGCTAATTCAAATGCACCACAGAACTTCACACAGTCAATTAACCTTGATAAAATATATCGATTTTTATCTACACGCTCATTAATTTGTTTCACTGACGCACGATACCCAGCATCCAATTGGGAACGAATATCTAACGATCCCAATACCGCAAGTTGCATTTCATTCAAAATGTGATTTTGAGAGCTACCGTGTTTCTTTATTTTGAATGATAGGTGAACCAGGTCCTTAATTCCACTCTCAGTCCAGTTAGATTCACCTCCAAACAACAGACACGGAAAACAGAATACTGTATTAAAACTAGTACAGCCACATAGCCATGGTGTTTTTTTATACGTTTCTACATTAAATTTCCGAGTAAACACTTTATTATTAAGCGTACACTTCTGAAATAAATTTAAGCTTGGCATAGGACGACCTGCTGCTTTAATTTCCAGCCTTTTCGAAAAAATCCCGACGATTTTCTTTAATGTATGAGACAGAATATGCACTATTCATTATTGAAGCACGTAAATATTAGACGTATGTTAAAGAAAGTAAATAAATTTGATGGTATGCGTTTCTTTGTGGCAGGCTCAATACACTAGAGGTCCTTTCGACGCACGAACTAAACATATGCGACAGGTCTCTGCGAGTTTGAATACTTTCGGGAACGGTCGTCATAATTCGGCAACTGGTGCAATGATCCTGAATAACTAAAAACTTCGTATGAAAGTCGAATGTGTGACACAGATGACGTCACAAAAAACCAAAGTTTCCTACGAAATCCCTTCCACTTAGGGAGCGCTGAACCAAAATTGCACTGCCTCGACGTATTATTATTAGTATTTTTTCTGGCGCGGAATACGAGGTAGCATTGTGTGAATCATCGCTTGATGCAATATTTTTTTTACGGGGAACACGCGGGAAATTTTAAAATGAGTGAATTGCTATGTTTGTATAATATCGCTTATTACTTGAATGAATAATAATAACTTGAATATGGGAGTACATTGCACCATTTGCTCCTTTGCAAGAGCCGTCCCTGATGATGAGTGGTAATTAGTTGGCAGTATCATGTAATTAATGTACACACTACATTTTTTGTGGTGCAAAATCCATTTAAAGAAATCATAAGGCTGCGATAAGAGAGAGAATATGCAAAATTGTTAATTAAAGATTAATGCCTTGATTATTCTTTTTATCACTGTCACAATTACTGTGGAAAATGTTCCACTAAGTTTTTTTATCGTTACAAACCTTAACAGGCTTTCCGTTGTGTGACTGACACGTACAATCCGCTACTGCAACACAAGAGAAGGCGTCTCTCCAAACGTAACCTTTTCCGCATTCTTTGATGGCGATACTCTTGTCTAAGCAACCAGGAATGCATTGCTGAAAATAGATTTTATATTAGCAATTTAGTTAACATGGAATAAAACCAAGCTAGATGATCAATATTTTGGTTGACTTACCTCTCCCAGTTTGCATTTTCCCTGCTTTTCAAGATAGTAATCGTAGAATAAGCACACTTTGTTGCAATTGACTGCGCATTCCGACCACACTTTTCCAATATCGCAACGTTCATCAATGTCTTTGTCTCCTAATAGAATTAAAACATTTTATAAATCCAGAGACTGGCAATGAAACAAGAAAAATACTAAATATATACCCCGACAACTAAAGACACATATTTTGAACATCTGTTTTTACCAATAGTTTTTTGAAGTGTTTTAAATGTCTAATTTCAGCATCTATCACAAAATGCTAAAAAATCGTGTCTCTACCGACCAATCAATAAAGAATCAATGCATATTAATTCACAATCGTGCCACTGTTATGTCTTAAGCCAAATTAATTTTGTTTCTACGTAAACTTTTGAATCATACTGTTATATAACTAAAATTAAATTAAAATTGATAACTTTGTTATTCCACTGGCTGTGTCACTTATTTTACTTTGAAAAGCCTCTTCAGACTAATTCTACTGTAAGTTTTTTTATCTATACTAGTATTTATTACCCAGCTTTATCATAGATAGAGGGTGCTAAAATTTAGGCGTTGGTGTTATTATGGTTCATGCTAATCTTGAATATAATATCCACAAAATATGTATAGTCAAATCAATTAATAATAATGTAAAAAATTGAAAATATCACCATGGGCCGTACCTTATGTAACACCCATAAAATTTAGTCCATCAATTAATAATAATGTCAATAGTTGAAAGTTGAAAATAGTACAGTTAGAAATGGTAGCCAAAATGACATCTGAAAATTTCTGGTTGTTACTGTACTCCGTTTGGGTGGAGTTCTTGTGTCAGACAGACAGACAGATTTATACAAGGTTTTTCTGCTGTATAGTGGAATTATTGATTCTAACATTCTTATCTTATAAATGATAAAAATGAAGGGTGGGATTTTGTCTTTCGACTGGACACGAGGAGGCGACTTGACACCAAACAAAATTTCATTGATTATTTTGGTTCAATAGAGAAGAAATTATTTACCAGTGTCTTCAAAGTCAATCGATGTTCCAATAGTTGGATGAACTTCAGATTTAACTAAAACAAAAATGAATAATTGGATTAGATAATGAAATGATAAAGCTATGCTATATTTACAGTTATCGTATCTGACAGATTTAAATTTTATTTTGTATTCTTTTTTGCGATTGGTTAAGGCCACTGCCGCAACCTTTTCTCACCCACGTCGCACCTAAGTACTGATTATTATTTCGCGGTGCACAACAAGCCAAAATATGTGAATTTCAAACACTAAATTAAACTCTTTTACCTTTTCAAGTCACTTAGCACCCATTTTTGTTTTTTTTTTAAATTACATATCAAAAAAAAATATTTGTAAAGGTTGTAACTAAAATAATTAACTAAGCTTAACAACTGATAATTACCCAAGCTAAGTTGATGTTATAAAAGTATTGCCTATTTTTTTGTTTGGCCAAATCCAAAATAATCTTTCTGTCTTTAATAATAATGTTGTTGGTCCTTCGGAACATTTTCAATGATCCTAATCGTGACTCGCTTTGCCAATGTTTGAATTTCTGTTTGTAGTTATCAGAGTATGTCAATAAATTTTCATTTTTTGTTTAATTCATTCAGATACTCAAAGATGTTAGCAATGTAGCAAGTTCAATGAATTTTTTAAAAGAGTTGACAGTGTTCTGGCATGTTTTGGTTAAGTAAAAAATAAATAGTCTCACAGCAAAGTTCAAATGAGTACATTGGTATCAAAGACGGACATAAGCCATCTATGAAAATGTACAGCAGAGGTGATTTTTCATTTCATATATATTCCACACTTCATCAAGCCCGGCAGCCATAACACTTTAAAGTTAATTCTAGCACTGTGATTGGTCAATGTGTGGACGATGTGTCAATGTGTGGATCGAAATCAGTGGACATATGTCCACTGATTTTGCAAAAATGGATGTTTAGTGTCCGCTTTTGAAACTATTTACCAACTTTCAACTAAAAAATCTATATGAAACCGTCGGATTCTGATATTTTTAATGAGTTTTTTAAAAAGATCATCACTTGCACTATCACAAACAATAAAACATGATTTTCGTGGGATGTGGCGTTTGTCCGACTTTGATACCAAAGTACTCAAATAATCTTACCAGAACTTTGCCTCGCGACAGTCAACATATTTCTGTGCGAAACAATCGGGATTGATATTTTTTCAAAACAAAAAAATGCATATTTATAGCTCTTGATTTGATAATGTGTATTATTTTAATAAATTCGTTCATTGTTTGCAATAATTCCACTGGGAAATTTTTTGCCATCAATGATTCCCAATATATGCAGCAATGTGTTATTTGTACGGTAGGATTTTTTTCGATTTTCACACGGAAAAAAGCCCTTTTTATTCCACATCATTGAAATTGCACTATCCATGCAAAAACTTATACAAATACTTCATCAAATATCAAAATAATATAATATTCGTTTCTACAAGAAAAATTTTATCCGAGATCTTAGCAGCCGAATGGCTTTAATTTTTGTCTAATATAAAAATATTCTATTTTTTCTCATTTGGGACGAACTGCAACGCGGCACACCGGTTGCAGAGCACTGGGTTAAGGAATCAAAGTAGTATCCCTGATATTCATCAGGCAGGCGGTGATATCTTTCAAACATACAATTTGGCTATTTTTTAACATGCAATGTTCAAGTATTCCCTCAATCTGTCAAAAATTAACAAAAAATATATGGAGATTATACATCATTTTTTTTTGAAAGTACTCCCTCTCCCAAGACTTTTTGTACAATATAAAGAATAATCTTTTTGGCATACAAATCATAAGATTTGATATCGATGAGTTATAGTCATATCATGCTGATATCTTTCTATCTGTCATTAAAAACTGAAGAAATGTAGAATGAAAATGAATTTATTAATAGTACTGATATCAGAGTAAATGTTACCTCCACAATCTGGTTTCATGGCGATGACAGTCTGTGGCCAATCGCAAGTCATAGTTTCAGGATTATATAACATGTGGGGCCCGCAAGTTTTCTCAACAACGTCCGGATGTTCCTTGGGTCCCATTCCTGGGGCGCATTGGTAGAATAGGGCGCAGTCGTAGGGGTGTTCCTGATTAGGACGGGTCGGATCGCAGACTAAGGGTTCTTTGGATTCTACAATCTTCTGCGGTTTCGGCCGTGTTGGGGTGGCTTCATTCTTAGGGATTAACTTCCTTTCTTCTGCATTAAAGAATAACAATTTAAAACAATAAAAAAACTAATGTGAAACTTTTCATAGATTGGGATAACATCAGAGTTATACTGGGTTGGATAATGCCAAATATCCTTTTTTATGATGGCTGCAATTATTATTGAGCAACATTAAAAAATTCTTTGCTTTAAAACGATGTAATGGCCGTTAATCCTAAATTCTTGAACAAGAAAGAGGTTAATTAACATATAATTTGGAACAATTTTTGTGATTCCTGTAGAATTGCAACATTATATTTATTATAATATGAATAAAAATTACAAAAAATATTCCACATTGTAGCTTAATCCCAGCAAGAGAGTAACAGTAACTCACTTTTGACAATTGCAGAAGAGCTAAAAAAAATGATTTATAATTAATTCAGGCTTGTATTATTTACTTTGAATTCTAAGCTATTCATTTACCACACCCGTAGCTAAGATTTCAAATATTGAATTGAGATAAAAAAACATTTGATTTTGGCAGGATGAGTGCCTTCTAATTGATGAGTTGAGCTCTTACTTCTAGGCTTAAGTTGCGGATAATAGTTTAAACATCTTGGTTATTAATGTATTTCTTACCATCGCAAATACACTTGACTCTGATTTCGAAATCAGGGCATGGCTCATCTTTGGGTTGACGACACGCCAGTCCCTTTTCTAGACTGCATTCTGCTTCGAGCCCAGTTTCTTTTGCTGACACGTGGCCTTTGATAGTTCTGCATTCAATTTCAATCATATGATCTTTGTCGCAGACAGCTCCTTGCAAATTCAGCTGGAAAATAAATCAAACCGTCAATTACTACGCCCAATTATATTTGATTCCCTTTCAATAGATTCACACACACAATTTTGACACAAATCCTTAAATTGGTACTTGAGATACTTGGTAGGAAAGTCCTATAGTCTCAAGGGTGGTCAATACTGTACCCACGACCGCCTGCTTCAGCTTCACACTCATTTTACAGAGTAGAGGTCTTACAGCATAACAGCGTTAATCATTTAGTGTACTAACTCTTGGTGGAAAGCATTATAATGATCAGGATTGATTTCACTGACTGAGAAAATTTTCAACAGAAACGTGTACTGATCATTTCATAAAATTGTAAAATCTTTACAAAAAAATGAATCTTTGTTTTTATAAATAAATGTTAAGTACATTTAAAACTTTCGGCAGGAATGTCTTGACTTTGGTCGAATGCACTAAGGTTGCTCCTGAGACACTCTCCGACACAAAAAACTTACACTTAAAGATACACTTAGAAAGGGTGCGAAGAAATGTTTGTGTGTTTCATGAAGTTATAAAATACAATTGAGAAACACACTCGTAAACTACGTGATTTGTAAAAAGAGAGTCGGGTCTGTAGTCAAGTGGTTAACATCATTAACTTCGTTTGCGGTACTCACGGGCTCAAATCCCACAGTACCGACAGTTTCATAAGTTGATTTTTCAAATTATGGATTTCTGTTCGAGGTCATGGATGTATGTAATATCTAAAATTTCTTCCAACCCAACCGATGCTAAAACAAGGTGTAGTTAGAAGGATTAGCTAACCATTAGTCTTATCCTAGCCCTATCTTTCTATCCCTACTCTCTCTGAAAAAGAAAGATTGAGCAACTCAGTCAAAAGCATTTCTCGCAAAAAAGCTTATGTTGAGACAAACTCTGAATACATTGGGAGCGGATATGGCTTAAAAAAAAGAAAAGAGGAACGTACCATGTCTATCAATTCAGGAAGGCTTTCCTTTTCAACGGAGTAGGGCTTGACAACTGTTTTAGTAGGCGTCTTTTTCGTATCCTTAATATGTTCTGGTTGAGACTTGCTGATCCATGGAGTCCAGCCTGTCTTACATTTTGCCTTCTGTTCATTTTGATCTGGGGGCTTAATCGACACTTCCTGAAATGAATTCAAAAATAGTTCAATGCACATGCAACTCTTTATAAAATATTAATTCGATGGTATAATGCCTGAAAAAAATATCTTAAGGGTAATTGATAACGTTCTGATTGCGAGACAGTGACATTTATGAATGAAAACATGTATAATGATTTTTTTTTCAACAAATTATTTCATCTCAACTAAAACGCCATAGTTCATTTTTCAAAATATAATAAAACATTAATGTAAATAACTAGATTAATATCAACATTTTTCTGCTGTGCTAAAAATTCGGTTACTTAGAGATTTATTAGTTTATTTTGAATATAATTTATTACCTCTTCTAACGAGACACAAGGTTGTCCCTTGCATATTTTCTTTCCTCTGGAACATGTGCAAGAATGACAGGCGTCCTCCGCAATTACTTCTCCTTCCAAAATGACTTGACCATTGGGCATTTTCATGCAGACGGGTTTGCAAGTGGCACGAGGGACACACTCCGACTCCGTGGAGTTGCTCATCACTTCTCCGTCGGGGCAAGGCTTCTTGTGTTTACATCCTTTACAGAAAAGAGCAATTGAAAATTTACTATCAACCAAGAAAACTCTTAGCAAAAAATCAATGACTGTTTTAATCATTGCAAAATAAATTTAAATTAAGGGGAAACGATACACTGAGGATCGATGATTCATTGCTTAAGCTGTTTGCTGCCCATCTTGTATATGTACGGTATCAAGAGTTGAACCTCACACGCCCATTTCATACAAATACGCTTAATCCGATATTCGACATATACATGCATATTCCAATACTGTAAAATTATTATATTTTTTTATTGTTGTAAAATGAAAAAAAACAGTACATGTCATAACAGCTGAAGCCAATGAGCCATGCATTTGAAAAATATAATGAAGACCAGTACATAATATAATAAAAATAATTTTTTATCACTGCCTAATTATTTTTAAAATTTTAGGCGTCAGAGGTTAATTTGGGAAGGGGAAGAGGAATTACCTTCAATACAAGTGTCTTGTGGGCACATGTCGTAGATTTGTGAGTAATGTAGAATGTTATCACAGTTTTCAACCGGGCAGGCAGACATGCAAGGACTGTAGTTGGTGCAGGTCTCATCACACTGCATTGCTGTAATAATGAACAAGTAACTTTAGAAACAAATGAATACATTTAAATACCTAATTTATCATCTACTTTTAAACAGAAGAAGAATTAAATTTTGCAAGGAGAGCTTATATTTAATGATCTCACTGATTCTGAAAATACTTGTAAATGTCACTTAACCTGAAAATCGAGGTTTCCTTAATTTTCATTTGATTTGATAACTTAGAGCTTAGATAAGACACTTTATGTAAATTTTAAGGTGAATCGTAATCAAGGAAACTCACATTACTGACATTTAGTCAATGTGTTTTATGAGACCTAACTGAACCTTACCTAACCTTACTTTTTATTTTCATAGTAAATTGTTTAGTTTGGGTTTCTTTGTAGTAAGATACGGAACCTATATGCTATATTGATCAATTCATTTCACTGGGATATATGGATGTGAGAAAAAAGACATTTTAGCTTAACAATTGAAAGAATCACATACGGCAAAGATCTGGTGTTCGCCACTTGATAGCCACTCCTCGAGATGCACACTCATGGGCGTACGCTGCCAACGCTGTACAGAGACACGCGCAGTCCCCTCCAAGACCGCAAGCGCAGGAATCTCGTTCACAACGCGCTTCGAAATCGCCAGGTGGTACTTCAGAATGGCAGGCGTCAAACGGATACCGCTTAAGTGCGCTGCATTGTTGAGAGGCCCAGAGTCGGCGTTCGGGATGTTGAGCACATGTATCCTGGTCAAATAATAACTTATTCTTTAGAAGCATAAATTTTAAAGATTCTAGAAATTTATAATATTGTAAACATAATTTAAATTTTTTCTATCTATTATAAATATATATATAATTTAAGACATCGACTGAGGGTGCTTGATGGAATTTCAATATCAAATTTGGATTATTGAGATTTTGTACACTTCCATGTATTTTGTCACTAACGAGCCTCGAGTTCGAACCTCAGTTCGAGTCCATTCGTGTGCTCGAATGCCTGAAGATGCCGAAAGGCGAAACCCGGGTCGTTAGTGACAAAATACATGGAAGTGTACAAAATCTCAATAATCCAAATTTGATATATATATATATCAAAATTCTAAATATATCAAAATTAAGATTTGTTTGTTTGTCTTCTATGCATTCCTTTACCATTCATCCAATTCCGATCTCTTATCCAAAAACACTTTAATAAACAGTACACAAACCCTTTCTTTCTTTGAGTGGCATTGCAACGCATGCCGCATACTCACTAGTAATTAATAATAGGAGTTTTCAGAGGTCTTCACAGGATTTCCCTAGTTTGGATCTAAAGTAAATAGCCACTGTAATTCTATAATACCCACAGATTACCACTTATACATTTTGGAACTGGTAGATATCAGTATTCTAATCATTTCTCCATACCTAACTCAAAACTGCAAATTTTCGACTTGTTACACTTTGGTATCAATTTATATAAATGATATATTATAATGATGTAATACCAATTTCTAAATGATCAATAGAATAATACGTTGAAACTGGGTAATAGACTAGTTAGTAAATATATCTACCTGGACATCTTGAGCGGGTGGACAGTGAGGTTGCAATTTCCAAGAATCTCCGAACAACCGCGAGGAAGATTCAGTCATGCCACCAGACGGTGTTTGGAAATCATCGGCTTCGTTGTCGTTGAAATTTCCACACAAACCTCGAAGCTGTAAGTTAATAGTCATTGTAAATTTATGAATAAGTCAAATGTTTATAAATTATTTTAACTGCATCGCATAAGCATTGTACGCTTAGAAACTGGAAATAATAAGATGTTATCCTGCAAGAGTATTTTACGTAGCGTGTGTTGAGTTAATGGTAAAGTTAATGAAAAATGTCAGATACACTTACCCTGCCTTTCCATTTTGGATCAGTTCTGACATACACTCTCGTTCCCTTGTCCCACTGAAGAACAATTCCGAGTGAAGGAACTTCAGCGAATACAAATGCTCCAGCAATACGTAGTCGTATTCTGGAATAAATAAAAACACAATAGCTTATATACAAATCATTCCCTTCTAGAAATAAATTATTGATTGAAGCTATTCCTACAGCTTTTCCGTGAATTTGAAGTTTATGCGAATATTGCATTCCCTACCGTTTTAAATGGGTTTTATTTAAAAAATATCCCTGATGGTTTTTGACATTTAATTTAATTTTGGAAAAATCAAACTCAAATAATATCTAAACGATTTCATGAGGAATTATATTATATGCATATTTTCACAAAATGTTCGCTTCCAATATGGAGGCCTTTTAATGGAGGCTTCTTAACAGAAGCTTTTCTACAAGATGGAAGGAAATTTCAGACATCACAGACATAGATGCCTTCAAACAGATATCCATAAATCGATTGAAAAATCAATGAAACTGTCCTTAATGGGATTAGATTATTATCACAGTTTATATTGAAAGGACATCTGTTGTGATGGGTAAATGACAATGAATATTTTGATTTATTTCATTAATCTTATTTGATAATTACCTCTTAAGTTCATCTACATCGGGTAATGGCTTGTCTTTGGTGAAAGTGATGATCTCTGCTTCGTCTCCAGTTCCGACTTTAAGTGTGACAGATTTGGAGCAAGTAACTCCCGATGTACCACAAACTTCATTCTGAAAGGAACGATGGATTTAAAAATTGTTTACTAATCATAGTTTGCCTGTATGAACTGTAATGAACTGAACGATCAATAATCTTAGCAACTATAGTGTGATTTCTATAAGGTTCATCCATCATTTCATTTGAGACAATGTTTTTCGCATGAGTCCACTTTGAGTGGTCAAAATATATTATTAGAATCAGGTCTCGAATTTCTCTGAAAAGCCCTGTATGGAACTACTTAATAATAATATTGTTCCTCTAGAATTACTGAGTTTCAAATACTAACAAAAATCCAGCCGTATACCTGAATCTCAACACTGAATCCTTCCTGTTTTGTGTCCAAAGATCCTTTGGTGAGAAGGTAAGTGCATACCCCTTGGAAATCATAGTAACGTTTGTCAAATGTTTTGAAGTGAGAATCTCCCCAAGTGCTGCAGACGCCTGCGCATGTTCTCTTCTCACAAGACCATTTACCGATGTGACATTTGCTGAAAATAAATGAAACATAAAGTAACCACATATGTAACAATAACTAGTCTTTTTATTTCATTCTTAGCGCTACAGTCCGGAGTGAGCCTTGGTCGCCTCAACAAGTTTCAGTCCTCCGCCGTCCTACACTAATCGCTGATCTCCAGCACTCGTAAATCCTGTGACACCCCATTCATTCAGCGAAGTCGTGATCTTCCAATACTCCGTCTATTCTCAGGAGTAGAAAATGTGAGGTAGGTCAAATTTTGTAGGTTTCCACTCATCCATGCGTGAAAAATATCCGGTCCAGCAATTGGCTAAGTTTTAACAAATCGAACAATGTCTGCTTTTTACTAATATAGTAAATATTGAAATAGGTATTTTTGAAATAGTATGTTGGATGTTTTATTTCATGTAAGTGATTAAGCTTAATGGTAAAAAGATTTAATCAATCAATCAATCAATCAAAGGCAGATAAAATGACCAGATGAAATATAATGAAAACAAAGCTATATTTAATAATAAACATATATTACACATTTAAAAAAAAAAAAAACACAATTCCTTTGTACTACTTCCACATATTTATAATGATCAGGACCGGTTTCGCTCATCACGAGCATTATCAACTTTAAAAAAAAAATATAATGTCTTTCCACCAAGAATTGACAGTCAACACCTTAAAAGTGATATATTACACACTTTATTGTCACATCAGGGTTGGTTAGGTTTAAAAAGTAAGCATTTTCAACTGTCATAAAAGCAATTTAAATTTTACATTAATACAAAGGTAATAATATAAAATCAATTGACAAGTTTCAAAAGGAAAACTAATTAAGAGAGTAACATTTCATTTTAGTGATTCCTACACTCCTTTGCTCTAATGAGCTTGAATTAATTTCAAAATAAAATTCAGTCAGTTTTGTCAGCTAGAAACTATTCATTTAGGTGTTCATTATTGAACTTAAATATTAACTGCAATAGACTACTTTCTGACTAGGTACAGTGGGACTTGACTGACTTTAATTGGTACTACAACCTGAAGAAGGGGGCATTTATTTTATTGCCTTACCATGTATTGCAATCTTGTTGAATGGTCTGGCCGTCGGAGTAGCTCTTTCCTCCGTGGTGACATGGACAGTTTTCAGGCAAGACACACTTATTTGAAATGCTGTCCAGAATATAGCCGCTCATGCATTGGCAACCGGCGTGACATTCAGCAGGGGTGGTACCTGCTATCTTTTTGTGCATGTTCTGAAAATTATTATTAAAATACTATAACACTGGCACTCGTTTATTGTAAAGGCATTATTTTTTTAAAATAAATGAAATACAGATCAATCATTATAGGTTGTCTGTTAAGAATGGAAGCAAGTGCCACATGAGTAATGTTGTCACACTACTGTGAACTTTCTTGACAGTGACAAGTCCTAGATATTTTAGTTTCAACTTCTTCCAGTGGCGAATTTATAATGGTAGATCAATGCTAACAATTTTTTTTTGTGTCAATTAAAAATTAGTTATAAGATTTTTATTTTTACCTTGCAAGTAACCGGTTCAGTTGGTTCGCATGTCGTGAACATTTGGAAGTTGGCAGCACTGCATTTGTCTTTGATGTCTGCCGCTCTCGGGAATTCAACTATGTCTCGTGCACTGGCAGGTCTGCATGTCCATTGAGCTCCAATGCATTCGCTAAAATTGAAATCAAAATATTTATCTATCAGTTGATGGCAACAACACCGAACAATTCAATAGATTGGAAATGTGAACCAGCGAGAATTTTTTTTTGTTTTAACCTAAATAGTGTTGTAATTAACTACATATCACTATTTTCTGATGAGATATATTATGGAGGAAACTGTCTCTATATTTAGTTAGAGGCTTTTGAAACATGATTGAAATTAGCAATTGGTTATTTTCAGCTAATTTTCAACAAACACTAGTTATTTTAAAGCACCATTCATTTCAATGTCGTTTCTCATTGATCTAAGAACATAGTCATTGAATTACTATACATAAACAATTACCAAAGATCTTGTTGCTTCAATCCTGGTCGCACTTCTTTGTAATGAGATGGGAATTCTATCCCATTGTGTCGACACGGGCACGTTCCGATCGGAACACATTCTCCTTGACTGTCCAGAGCCTGACCCGGGGGACAGTTGCAGCCTTCCACGCAGCGCGGTTTGCATCTAGCTTCGTCGGCGGCATCTGCAGCATCTTCATAACCACCGGCGAGATCGTAGCAACTGCGAGCGCAGGAGTCACCACATACCTGATAAGTCTGTCCGCCGGGACAGTGTACCTCTGGAAAATTCGGTGATTATTAAGCTCTCATAATAAATAAAAATGAACCAGCTTCTTTCTTGTAAGATTAAAAATTATCTAAACCTTCTTTTTACGCTAAAACAAGTTTATTTAGCAATAGTGATGATTGTTCATAGGAATAAATGATCTTACAGCATTGTATAAGAAAAATTAGAGTAGAACGCAGTGCAAACATAAAGGTTTAAGTAAAAATCAATTTTGATAGATCTGTTATTCCACTTGTTTCTAACAAAGCGAGACATGTGTATTGCTTTTTTAAGATAATACTAGTTTAGTGTAAACATACCGCATTCCTTGACATTAAACCTCCATTGAATTTTGACACCGGCTAGGGCACACTCGCTAGCGTAAGCTCCGAGGATAGGGCAGAGGCACCTGTCGATGGGAGCTTCACAGGAGCACATATCGTACATGCAGTCTTCATAGAAAGGTGCGACGTCTACACTCCAATGACATTCTGAATAGAAACAAGAGATGAAAGTTATTACGCGTAGTACAATTGTTACTGGAATTGAATATAATACAAACTCTTTATTCATTTCATAAGGTTCATTTGGGGCTTATAATCCTGCTGTAGTTTTGGTATTTCATCTTACCTTCGAAAAGTTGACTTTTCAGCTTAGCGCAAAGTCGTTCAGCTGTGGCTTGGTTTTGAATTTTCGCTTTGCATGGATGCGGCGCCTCCTTATCGGGCAGATCTAAACATTTCTCTCCTGTCTTCCACTCGTTAGCGAATGGAATAACAGACTGTTCCACGTCGCCTTCGGGTGTCAAGAAGTCGTCTTTTTGGTTTGCATTGAAAGTTCCACACAATCCCTGAAACAAGAAAATTATCTGTTTAAAGTATACAAAACAAAAGAAAATCGCCTCAAATCTTTCCATAGCATATCTTATCCTATGAATCGTTTGGTTTTCTTATGAACTCAAAAAGAATGTATTGAAAGAACTCATGTATTGATTGCTTGTCAATTGATTGATTTGATTAAAATTTTGTTAGTGTGTTACGATTTTACCAGTTGGTGCCTGAAATGAGCTTAGTGAGCAATTTGTCAACTTTTTGTTCTAGGTTAATCAAAATTTGTTTTATGCCGATGGCTCGAAGGGATACGAGTATCTTCTAACTGAACTGGAGGAATATAAGGTTTATGTTCTGACTCCCTGCAAAGAGATATATCCATAGAAAGCATAAAGTGTGTTAAAGACAGAAGGATGCAAGTCATTATGAATCTTACTACTTATAAGGAATAGTTATGGTTGCTGTATCCTTATAAAATTTGAAATTCCTTTATTCAGTTGTAATAAAACTATCTGCCTCTAATAAACATGATCATACACAGCAATACTTTAGCATGATTAACTCATTTCTTCAAGTTTGGAACTTGCATCCGTACGCTTCTCGGATACAGAATTCAATTTATTTATTACCTTTGTTTTACCATGGAAGCTTGCTGGTGCATCAATGTGGACTCTGGTTACACCATCCCACCAGATTTCAAGGCCGTTTGGCATCGCAACTAAAACCAAAACAAACATCATAGGTCAATAACACAACATAATATATGATAATATCAAAACATTACTGTTTTTACCCATTGTGTTGTAATTTCCTCAATTATACTTTTTAGCTTGGTGAATCAATTGCGCCCTTGACCATGGAAAAATTATTCTTGATGGTTTCACTCACTGGCAAACAAAACTAGATTGACCGATCGATTGGATAAGAGTGAAGCACTTCACCCCTCTCCTTAGCAGATAGCAGCCTAACAGCAAGAAGTTGACGACGTGATGTTGCAAAACAAATGAGAATGAAAAACTAAAAACTCGCCATTTTCGTAAGGGTTTTGATCGATTGTGGCAGGTACGCGGTGGTCAGCCAATGCAACCCTCAGCTCTCAGTCACTAGATTGATAAATTGAAATGACTAACTCCTAAAATGGGGTTTGTGATTTTATTATTGCTGCATTTGCTCCGCAGATTTACCTGAATGAAGTTAAATTCAATAATATTTGTTTGTCAATGCTTTTACAAATGAATTGCCACGGTTAATGACTCGAGGCATAATTTCGGGCATGCTACAAAACTGAGGCTTATATATCCTTTTCCTTTATATTAATAATTTTGAGTGTGAAAAATATTAACTAATGTGTAAAATTAGGATTCCTCTTACCAAGAATGAATATAGAAGAAACAGCCCTGATTTTGATTCCATGAATTTTCAACGGAAGCTTTTTAACTTCTCTCCCGTTGATAACCACTTCCCTTCCTTGCTTGAGATGGATGACATCTCCTTCAAATCTTACCGTCACAGACTTGGTGCAAGAAGACTCACCAGCCGAAACATCGACGGCTAGATCCATATCCTGTTTAAATATAGGAAAAGCTATAAAATCAATCAAAATAATTCACATGGATTATTGAATCATTTGTAGAAACAGAGCCAAAGGCTACTACGCGATGCCACCTCTAAGATTCTTTTTCTCTTGCTAGTACGTGTTGTTAATGTTAAATATTATGATCCTGATGATTGATTGAGGAATCGTAGACATGAATTGTTTGTTCTTCCAAAGTGTAGAACCAATCTGCCAATAATGATGCCCCTGCGAAGAGCTTTAACAATGTTCAATGGTATTGTTTCAGATGTCGACATATTCAGCGTGGACCTCAGAGTGAGTTCAGATTGGTACTATTTTGTAATGATTTATAGAAAATTTTGTCAGAACTATTACTCGGTTGACTTCCTTCCCAATTTCTAATGTTTAGTGTTCTATTATTGTTTGCCACGTTGCAAAAGCAATAAACCTATAATTTGTAATTGTTTGTAATGTGTAAATATATAAAAATAAACTGAAATAGGCTAGCGTCACTTAGTTGTGATTAATACATTGTATATGGTCATTACCTGTTTTCTATGAGCCTCAAACCTTTGGTTAGTAGAGAGGCAAGCGAGATTTCTCTGTTAAGGCAGCCACAGTGTATGCTAAATCTAGGTCCATAACATTAAATTTGAATGTTGGAAAGGACAACATAATCTGGCAGCTAAGCAATCGGTGATTATAAAACATACCTCTGAAATTGCTCCAGCACAAGCTACGTTCTCCGCTTCGATACTGTAAGTAGATCCCTTGATGAGGTAGTAGGAGCATTGTCCCATGAAATTGTATCGTTTGCCATCAAACGTCTGGTAATGTGGATCGCCGATAGCTGAGCACCTTGATCCGCAAGCTACTTGAGTGCATTGCCACTGAGCGTTTTGGCAAGTACTGAAAGAACATAATATATTGAATAAATGTGAAGCTGAGTCATATAGATTTAGTCAGTAATGTGATGTCGTGGAAAAAGTATTATATTTTAATTAGTTACTAAAAAATTACAAATTGAAAAGCCGGGTTGAAGGGGGGCGAATGACTGGTTATCAGCATCCAGGATAGTCGGGAGGATCTTAGTCCAAATGCCACTTCGGTAAAGTTAGTCTCTTTTATTCGATGCAGTGGTTAGTATCCAATAGAAAATGGAGTTTGGCTTCTTGACACAATTATTAATTAAACAATTTAAAACAAATAAACGCGGTAAAAAATGGAAGCGTTGGCAAAACGAATTTAAAGGTGGTGACTCAACCGGCCACAACCGGTCAGCCTCCTCATTTTAACGTATGACTGTTCAACAAGGTGACTGGAAAGCGAGTGAAAAAAATAAAATTAATTTCGAAAACTTTCAAAACGCAGCCCCTCTAATGGAATGCGGCTGGCTAGGATGAATACATCCTCTTTTATCTTAGAATTTTGTCATGTCACGTGAAAGATGAGCAATACGTATTGAAATGGTCTTCACGGCTTCTTTTACTATGTCCGCTCCCAATGTGGAGCATACGGACTCCTAATGGAGGTATCTCAACAGAAGATTTTTTCTACAAGAACTGTTTGATGCTCAGTTGCTCAACGACTCTTTTTCGAAGAGAGTAGGGATAGAAGCATTGGGTTCTGTCCTAGACTAGTGGTAAGCTAATCGCTCTTGCTAAGACTCGTTTTTAGGATCAGATGGGTGGAAGGGAATTTTAGACAACACAAACATCCGTACCTACGAACGGTAATCCATAAATCTGTTCATATTTTATGAAACCAACAACGTTGACCACTACACAGACCCGACAATATGATTCAATGCCTACTGCAGCGAAAGTATTAAGCAGAAAAAACATACAGAACTTCAATAAATCAAAACAAAAAGTAGGAAGACATGTAGTATTAAAGAGAGTTTAACATGTTCAGTGTTGAAAGCATTTCAACTAAATAAACTATAATTGTTATAATTTAAGACATCGACTGAGGGTGCTTGATGGAATTTCAATATCAAATTTGAGTTATTGAGATTTTGTACACTTCCAGTTCGAGTTCATTCGTGCGCTCGAATGCCTGAAGATGCCGAAAGGCGAAACCCGGGTCGGTAGTGACAAAATACATGGAAGTGTACAAAATCTCAATAACTCAAACTATATTGTGTAAGGCGTGTCATATGTATGATGCAATAGCTGCTTCATAAAATAGCTAAGCATCATCCCCCTGTATCTGTTAAATCCTAAACACAAAACTTTTCATCATCTAGATTGGTTTTTTAGTGTATTGTCAATTTACTCCTAGATCATTTAACAGTGAACATTTTAATATTTACCATGTATTACACTCTTTCGGAACAGTGGCTCCCGGGGGAAATTGTTTTCCTCTCAGGCGACACGGGCACTGATCATTGGTAACACAGTTTCCTCCATGCAACAGTGTACCAGCTGGACAGAAGCAGCCTTCGGTGCAAGAGTCTCCAGAATCTTCCACAGGGGAGCCTTCGGAGAGGGTGGACACAGCACTACCGCACGACTTCTGAATGGACGGACCGCACGCTTGATAAATTCGTCCACCGGTACAGTTCATTACTGAAAAACAACCGCATTTATTATGTATTGCACTTAACTTACAATAAGTAGTCTCAAGTCTGCCTCAAGTCATCTATCGAAGAAAACTTACTAAGAAATCATTTTTAACGTGATAACTGTTAATAATTCTTGGTGGTAAGGCATTATATTTTAAAAATAAAACATAATTTGTTTTGTACTACTTCTACATTTTTATAATGATTAGATTTCGCTTATTCTCAATGTTAACTACGTATTTAATATTTCATTAATAGTTATTAAATTATTTAAATCTTTATTATAAAAATTTCCTACTTGTTATTTCTATTAATGAATATTTATTTTTAAGCTCATTATATTTTTCTCACGTAATTGACTTTTAATGTGGCTTAATTATTGAGTTCAGATTAGTTCTTATTGATTTGTGAGAGGTCCTTAACATTTTAATTGTAGACTATTTAACTTCCTTGATGTATAATTTGTATGATTACCTGAAAGTTTTTTTCTGTAAGACAAAGAATACTTACAGCATGTGTCTTGATCACGCCATTTTGACAGAGCTTTGATTCCTCGCGCAACACATTGACCAGCATAAACTTCTAGACTGTCACATCCGCATTCTTCGCGTGCTGAAAAAAGCAACATTTAAGAACTTTATCTATTTAGTCATTTTTTATTTGGGTAAAATGAGAATTAAATCAACTTAGGGAAATCAGATAATACTATTTATTACTTACATTGATTAAGGGGGCATCCACAGTAATCCCATTTGCATGACTCCAGTAATAAAGAGATATCCATGATCTATAAAAAATATTATATTACAAATATATATATTATATATATAGTGCCGCAGCTGTAACTTTGCAAACGGTATAAATAAACCTTAGATGTGAAACAATATCTGTAATTCTTATAGCTATAGAAAATACTCATCATCATTTTTGAGCCACAGCACTTATGTCAGAGAAAAGTGTATCTATTATATTTAACACCAAGTTAAATATAGTAAATCAATGAAATATGGCAGGAAAATTATATACACAATTAAAATTGGCTTTGCGATTCAAATACATATTTGCTCGAAATGGGTGACAAACTGAAAGTCATGTTTTTGTACAAAATGGTGTCCAATTTTTAGTCTCTGTTTCCTTTGGGAAGAAAACTGGGCTTGTCTATGATTCCATTCTTATAATACATATCACTAGAACATTTGCCATGATACACAAAGATTTGTACAAAAATAGCAACATTTTGAAGTATAAAGAATGACATGTTTGTTGTAAAATGTTTTTATTTTATTTTATGGTTTAAAATCAATTTTATTCAACAACAATACCAACCTTGCTGCATGCAGAAAATCTTGATTTAGCCACCAAATTATTGCAAAAGTTGGTTGCCCTGAGTGCCATTTCCTTTGATTGCATGCTGCAAGCATGTTGTTCTGATGGCTTGTCATTGCATATGTCACCTGTAACAATCATTCTTACTGTAACAGGGTTCAATAACCATGTGGACTAAGGGGTGTTTTAAAATGTTTGATATTATTCTCATTTTTTGAAGCCCATTTTCCAGAAAGGTTTTCACACTTTTTGTGACTGATATTTAAAGTAAAATTATAATGAATATATTTTTTAAATAAAATTATATTATACACATCTTTTAACAAAAAAAATAAAAAAATAATAATTTGAGTAACAAACAGTAATCATTTTTTAGGGAATTGTTTTTATTACCTTCCATTGTGATTAAGTCAGAGTCCGTCGTCTACCTCGACACCACACTCGTTATTTCTTTAGATTATATTTAAATAGTAAATAGGCGCTATTATATAATTATTTACTGATTATAATAGCGCCTATTCACTATTTACATATAACTAAAATAAATATCGAGTGTAGTGTCGAGACATACGACAGACGACAGATACCAACTTAATCACAATGGAAGGTAATAAAAACATATCCCCGAAAAATGATTACTATTTATTACTTTTATTAATTTTTTTGAGATTATTTTGTTAAAAGACGTTTATAATAGAATTTCTTGTTGCTCTGTTTTTTTTAAAAAATATGTTCAGTATAATTCTACTTTAAATATCAGTCAGAAGAAGTGCGAGAAAACGAACTTATTTGTACATTTGACCTTAAGAACCCAAATCTAAGATGCTTTATTACTACATAGTAGTTTTTTAAATAACATTAATAGCATTCATCAAGCAATTCAATTTACAATGGAGCTAGGTAATAGTAAAATCAACTTTTTGAACTTAACTATAGAAATAATTAATAAACGCCATATTTTCAGTATTTATAGAAAGGAGACGTTTAGTGACAATATTACAAATATTCAGTATGTTCTTGTCTTAGTTCATGAATCATCAGTTTTATATACCTTAATTTTTACACTCAATTTTATATAAATAAGCCTGTTATGTTTGTATTAAGGTCCACGGCCCAAGCTGGGGCCCGTGCAGACTTCTTTTTTGGATATGCAATATTTTTTTTTGTTTTTCCGCCTGGTTCAGAGATGTCGCTAGTTGTACATATTTGATTCTTTTTTTTAGATTTAAATTTTTTTCTTCGGAAACCTTCACGGGTGTACGCACAACAACTCACCAAAGTTTGATCGAAATCGGATTAATGGTAAAGGAATGCACAGAGGACAAACAAACAAACAAATCTTAATTTTTATATATATATATATGTATATAGATTAATATTATAGAGTCCTGCAGGTTTGTTTTTCAAATATGTCTAAAAATATATTAGTCATTATCAAGTGTTGATTAAAACCGGTCGGTACAAAAAAATAAAAATGGTTGACAAAGCTTACCTCCAATTGTCTTTACCTGCCAACTATTAGCAAGGGTGGCGATAGATTTGGGTATGATTCCGTCCTTAGTGATCATATCGTTGTTAGGGTTTCCATCAATAATTCCGCAGAGACCTTCGGTACGGTTCCACATGGATTCGGTCACATCCACTTGTACAAGTTGCTGAAAATAAAAATACATATTTGATCTTTGCTGGGCTTGTTGTTGACTGGTCAACGTTTTTGGCTTTGGTTGCGGTGCTCACTACCAACAGCAGTGAACCTATAAAAATTATTAGGTTCGGCGTAAAGATGTTAAGCATTACTTCTTAGAGTAAATTTGAGAACAGGACTGCACGAGATACAAAATTGTAAATGTTGTGGTAAAGTTGGCGAATGCTGTTTCAGCTTTTGTTTTGCTGGATTCTAGCGAATATACAAATATTTATATAAAATCAATAACTCGTTCTTCTTCTTATCAACAGATGGAAATTCTTTAATTTTGAAGATTACTTGTGAGTATGTTTATTATATAAGCAGTATTATGTCACCTTGACATTCCACTTGATCTTCACTCCAAGGGATTCAAGATTAGCCATCACCATATGACCGGCCATTTCCACTCTAAGCCCTGGTAACTGGGCAGGGATAGGCAATAATCGTTTGCTGCTCTTGAATATAACTCCTCCGTCACCTAAGATTATTTGTTTATTTATTTAAACAGAAAACAATAAGACGAACTATAACAATGAACAATACAATGCCTAGCAGGTTGAACGCAATATACTCCACTTTTTGTTAAGAGTATGAAGACGTTCTTCGTTTACCCCACTAACCCTGAATTCACTTTGAAAACATGTATTCGGTCAAATTTGTTTCAGCAAAAATTTAATAAACAGCAAGGTTTTGATAAACCGTAAACAAAAATCTTTCTGCAAGGCAATAAACCTATTTACCCAAGATATTATGAAAGTGGCGATAGAGGTAACACTTTTTTAAGATTTTAAAAATAATGTTGTCAGAATTGCGAATTAGCAATTTAATTTCTATCTTACTGGCAGCTTCCAACGTGTATTCCTTGTCTTGCAAGAATATGGAAAGGCGCCTGGTTCCACCGATATTCTGAATGTTCACACTGAAGGTTTCATCCCGTGAATCACGTATTAGAGTGTGTGGGCATGCTGAATTGAAACTGCAAATAAAGGGAGAAAGAAATATTAATTTTATAACGCTGTTTTAATAATATCTATTCATCTTCTTCCTCGACCATGTTCGCTCTCTATGTGGAGCATATGGCCACCACTTAGTCTTATATTAAATAATAAGACATCGACGGGTGCTTGATGGAATTTCAATATCAAGTTTGAATTATTAAGATTTTGTACACTTCCATGTATTTTGTCACTAACGACCCAGGTTTTGCCTTTCGGCATCTTCAGGCATTCGTGCGCCAAAGATTAGTCGTTAGTGACAAAATACATGGAAATGTACAAAATCTCAATAATTCAAAAATTTTAAGTCTGTACAAAATTTTCTTGCATTTTGCCGCAAAATATGATTTTGGAATGAGCCATGTTTGCAAATAGTAGCCACAATAATAATTGAAGTTATTATTATATTTGAAGACTATAAACAAATTAAATGTATTTTTAATTTGGCCCCAGTACACAGGCCCCGTAGGCTAGGAGCCAGATATATCACATGTATCGCAATAAAAATAAGAAGTCCTCTCAAGGCTCTAGTGATAATCGTTTATTGCAAAGTTTTTTAACACATTTTGTAGGTTCGAGCGAAGTAGGAAAACACAGTAGAACATGAAGAGTGGAATATGAATGAAGTTAACGCTCAGTGGAGGTAGTGCTCCTCAGACAGATAGTTTCAATAGGCTGGAATCCGTAGAAGCGTATCAATTGAGAATCGATCTAAGCAGTCGAGAGAGTGCTCCATCAGACAGATATTTTAGGTAGAGTTTGAGTAAACTGTAGCATCAAAGCCGGGCAACAAATGTTTGAAGAGGTAGGGTTTATAAATATAGCCCTTTAAAAGCGTAGTACATGCGCCTTTTAATATACAACAAGGCGCCATCTATTATTTACAGCGAAAAGGTGATAAATGGTGAATTACATAATAATATATTTTAAAATAATCTAGCGACATCTCTATGTAATTATCGCACACTATAAGGTTAAGTATTGCTAGTTTACACTAACCTGTAAACCTTGCCATCGAATGTCTTGTAATGAGCTCCACCCCAAGTGAAGCACACTCCTGGTTTTGGCCGTCTGGTTTCAACAATGTTCATCTCGTTGATGCCATACGCTGTGGGATCGTAATCTCCAATATCGCTATCATTCTTCATTAACTCATTTTGCTAAAAAAAGCATTACATAGTAATGTTTAGTACTTAATTAATTTTTCTTCTTACATACCACATTACTGTCTATATGGAGTCAGTCGTTTTGCTTCTTCCCATGACATCCCAGCATCTTTCAGTTCCGTTGAGTACATCCTACAGATAGTAATCGATGGTCATCCAGGATACCGGAATTCCAACGGTTAAAAGAAGAGGCAAGCAGTATTATTATGTTTAACGTGTTAGTAATTAAAGATGCTTAAATCAAGAAACGACAATTTATTGATTAGTATAATCAGGCCCATACAGAGGGGGGCCTCATTTGAAACATTACATCTAAATCAGTGTCTACGCTTTGAATTTCATTTGCTGTGCCTGTAGCTATAGCAGAAAGAGAATAGTATAAAGCGTTTATTACCCCTTTCCTAAAACCGTAGTGACCGCTGGCGCCGTATGTGCCTCCTGTTTTCACAGAGTGAATCATATCTTCGTCCATGCCCTCTAACATACTGTTCTGGGAATATTTAGAGTCTTTTGACTTATAGTCAACTCTGGTCGAACCACCCATAGTGATGACTTGATTATTTCCTGTAAATAAAAAGATGTAGCAGAAAAATGAGTTTTTTAAAACCAGGTCCACTCCCAATGTCAATTATATGGATGCGTTCTGTTAAGATGCCTCTCAATACCGCTTATCTCAAAAGAAGTTATCCTATTGTTTTTGAGTCGCTAAACTTCTCTTTTTTCGGAGAGAGTAGAGGACTAGTAGTAAGTTCTCGCTGCGCCACCTTATCTGGATCAGATTGGTGAAAGAGGATGGGGACATCACAGACATCCATAACTTTGAACACAAATCCATACATAAATTGAAAGATCAATTTATAAAAGTGGCCGCACTGGGATTCGAGCCTGTGAACACCGCAACTGAAAACAACCATGTGGACCACTTTTTCGTAGGCCTAGCATAATCATATTTAACAATATTGAGTTGAAAGATGCATCCACTTCATTGTACAGTTTGGGGCGGTGATTCACTCAAATATTTATTCAATCCACATTCATTGTGTTGCTGTTACCGTAACAAGAGTCTGATATTGGTTAATAAGTCATTTGAGACTGCTTTTAGACTTCTGCAGAAAACGATGTTGACCACTAAATACAAATGTAATTGTCATTTGTCCAAACTAGCCAATTCGAATCTACAAAATCAGCTGTGCTTTCTAACATTTTACATTGAATTTCAATTGTCTTGTTACCCACCATACATACACTGGGGTACTGGCTGGGGCATGAAAACTCCGGTGGCATATGTGCAAGTGTATGCAGCGGCCGGTACAAAAGAGAATTTAATTCCAGCAGGGCAAGAAATGGAGCAGGAGAATCCGTCGCTGTCTCCGGAGCAATTGTATCCGCCATTAAACCCTAGCTTTGTTGCAGCGCATGATTCGGTTGCTGGAACATTAATTAGGAACATTATTAATTAAGTGATGAGTCCTTAAGTATTAATGAATAGATGAGTCATCTTGTCGCCATGAACGTTAATCACATAATCAAACTTCTCACTTCCGTAAACTTTACGTAGGTAGGTAGTACCTATTCTGGTTTTAGGTGGTTCTTCATTTCCGCAACTATTTTCAAAATTTAGTTAAATCTTTAGCTTTATTCATCTTGGTGTATTTTTGACAATTATTTACCAATATTAAAACATTTTTATAGACCATCCATTAAGCCTAAACGAATTAAGCCTGTATTTTTCAATAAAAGTTATCTGAAAGTGTGTTTTTCCCAGAAAACTTTTTTATGAGACTGATGACTTTCTATTTAAAATTGACCATATTTATATTCAAAGATATTAATATAATTAAGGAATGCTTTCAACTATAACATCTTTGACAAGATTAACATATCTTTGAGCGCATAAAAAGAATGGCTGTAATAACTTCAAATAGAAAATAATGCTCACAGTATTGACACTGAGGTCCCCTGTAGTCTTGCGGACATTGGCATACATTAAGCGAGAGGCAGTTTCCTCCGTTTGTGCAAGGAGGATTGCATACAGCCTGACAATTCGGTACGATTGGCCATTCTGTCCTTGACGGAACCCAGTTTCCTTCCTTACAGACTACATTTGTTACCGTTGAACCGTCTGGGAATTGGTGACCTTTGGCACACGAAATTGTGCAAGATCTGTAAGCAATAAAGACATTAATCAAAAAATTTAATAATTCTTTTCAACAGGGGATAAAAATTCATCTCTAAATAAAAATCATATACTGACGTTGAAGTGCAGCTTCGTCTGCTGTTTTTGGGTAAAGGAGGATAGTTGAGGCAAGGCTTCTTTTCAAATTGACATTGAGGTCCGTTGAAGTTATCGGGACAATTACATTGGCCGGGTGCAACGCATATTCCATTATTTTGACAGTTGGGAAGGCAGATAGCTATAAACAGAAAACAGTTGCAAGTGAGTACATAATATTGTAAAATAAACATTTGGCATTTAAATAAAAATGGTAATTAATTATACCATTAAAAGATGGCTTACGTTCGCAAGAAGGAATTGTGGACCACTCGGAATTCTTCACTTCCCATTCACCGTCGGAGCAGACTATTTGAAGGCTAGTCTGTCCGTTGGGGAATTGATGATCAGTCATGCAGGTCGCCCGGCATCCAGTATGCATGGCACACTGCAGCATGGAGTTCATGGGTGCCTCTGGCTTTGATTCGCATCCTGAGGAAGAATCGTTGAGAGAAAATGAGATTTAGAATATATCATTGATAGAACATTAAAATATTCATCATTATAACATCAAAAATATTGCGTTCTCTGCAAGGAAAATTATCTAGAGTTTAGGCCTCATATAACACGATTTTGATATAGCACAGTTGATGAATTGACATGTTTTTATAATTTAAGACATCGACTGAGACTAGAATTGACCATTGCCCATTGTCAATTGGAGTCCATTTGTGTGCTCAAATGCCTGAAGATGCCGAAAGGCGAAACCTGGGTCGATAGTGACAAAATATATGGAAATGTACAAAATCTCAACAATTCAATTCATATTTTTTTATAACACAGTTAGAAAAAGCATCAAATAAAAATATTTCATAATTTAAGATATTGACTGAGGGTGCTTGATGGAATTTCAATATCAAATTTTAACCATTCAAATTTTATGCATTTTCATACATTTTGTCACTAACAACCCGATTTCACCTTTCAGAATCTTCAGGCTATCGAGTACACAAATAAACTCAAACTGACAGTTAGTAAATAGTTTATATATAAGACAAATTAAGAAAAATTATTATCACTATTAGGAACTATGTACTTTGAAATCTGAATTAATTTTAAAACTAATTTGATAATAATGTCTTTTAGCGTTAATTGGGAAAATAATCATATAAACAATTACAAACTCATAGGATTTTGCAATTGCAGGTGGTAATAAGAACCAATTATTATTAAAATGTAATTGTGAAATAATATAACATAGGATTTTAAATTAGTGGGTTTTATTAGGGTAAAACATCAGATGACGTATTCTTGTAAGAATTAAACTATTCCGTTTGCTGGAGTAATTTATGATGATTTTACAAACTCATCTCATGTAAAGGATACAATAAGGGAGAGTTGGGTGGATAATGCATTTAAAAAGAAATATTCGTTTTACAATTCTAAAAAAGTATTCACTACCTACTTTAAATAATAATAACCCCTGACAAAAATAATTTTTTTATATTTATATTTTTAGGTGTAGTAGTAATGGTAAAAATAATCAAAATATACAATAAACGTAATTTCATAAAAAAAATAACTCATTAATAAAAGTGTTAACACAAATTATAGTTAATTATTCTTTTGTTTTGAAAATAATTAACGCTGGAATATTAAAATTTGATTCCCTTATTAGTGAGATAAAATTATAACAATGGCACGTGTATCAAACGGCTAGAATTGGCTAAATAGGTCATATAGCCAGATGTCGTTATCAATACCGTTCCAATTAAGATTTATCTGAAATTTACCAAGCTTCCTGTATTTAGCGATACGTTAAGTATCAGCTCAAAATTATTTACACCGAATATTTATATTTACATGAGATTTACCCACGCATACAGCGAAAGATAACGCTGTTATTAATGCAAGTAATTAATTAACGTAACTTTTGCGAAATGAACTGATTTGCGGTCAGATTTATGATGCAGAATAAAAATGCAGATAAACGTTAATTATATTTTTTATCAGCGCCAATTTGAAAGTGAAAAATTGCAGTAAATGCTATTACAACAAAATTAAGACCACACGGTTGAGGCGAATGTTTTTGACATTGTCTGGTGGTTAAACGAAAGAAGGTTGCTAACAATCAAAGGTTTAGTACCTTGAGTAAGGTTTGATAATCACTTTTAAGGTGCCACTGTCAATTCTTGTTGAAAGGCATTACATTTTGAAAATAAAACACAATTTTTTTGTATTACTTCCACATGCTTATAATGATCAGAACCAAGCATTGATATCATCAGTTGATCAATGCATGCGATGAACGAAACCGGTTCTGATCATTATAATTATGAGGAAATAGTACAAAATAAATTGTGTTTTACTTTTTAAAAATAAGATTTGGATTCCAAAAATGAAACGATTGTTTTATGAAAACTAAAATGTAAATGAACAATCTTGATTCCAATTTGTTAATTAATCTAATGTCTAATGCAAGGATGCCCAACCAGTCGATCGCGATCGACCGGTCGAGCCCAAAGCAAAATTTGGTCGATCCCGAATTCGTGAATTTTGAAAAAAATATATTATTTTATATAAATGAAATATATATTATATATGTATATATTATATACAATAAAAATAATAAAAAATACTATGATAAAAATACAAGAAAATACTAAATTTGAATTATTTCGTAAGCACATCTAATAATATATTGCATTTAAAATAAATATTTTCAAGTTTAAAGAAGGAAAAAACCTTAAATAAAATTTCCTATAAAAATCATATTAGAAGTCGATCCCGAGAAAATTTCAAATCGAAAAGTAGATCCCGAGGCAAAAAAGGTTAGGCACCCTTAGTCTAATGAATACACTGAAATTCCCGCAGAGAAACCATTACGATTTTATTTGAATTAAGCAATGCGGTATCCTGTATGATTGATGTCAGCCATGTCCGCTCGCAATGTTGAGCATATGACTAATGGAGGTACCTCAACAGACGTTTTTTTTGTTATTCAGTTGCTCAACATTCCTATTTCGAAAAGAGTAGGGATAGAAGAGTAGAACTAGGACAGGATTAGTGGTTAGCTAATCGGATGGGTGGGAGGGTTATTTTTAGACATCACAGAACTCCATGCCTATAAACTGAAATCCATAAATCGATTGAAAAATCAATTTATGAAACTCTCCGTGCTGGGATTTGGACACGTGCGATTCGTTACTGAAGCCAACCACGTTGACCACTGCACCACGGACCCGACCCTTTATAATTACTCAATCAATAACTCAAAGTGAATTTATTTTCCCATCGAAATAAACATATATTCAAATTGCTGTTAATAAAGATCAATAAATGTGACGTATTTATTCGACTGTATGTTGCATGCTCAAATAAAAATGAACAAATTAAGAAATATAGGAAAACAAACAGTTTTTGTAAACCCTTGTGTTTATAATAATAAATGGGTCGATTCCTCAAGGCAACTGATTATTTTTTATGACACCCTTTAGTATGATACCTAAAAAAAAATAGAACAGGAATCGATGTTGGCCATGGCATAATTGCTAATAATGCATTTTATCTAGTTTAAAATAGGACAAGAAGATATATTTGCATTTATGAGTAATGAATAATAATTATTAATATTAATAATAATTGTTTTTAATTACAGCGACATACTATTTATTCTGGCAATACATTGATCCATTAATTATTTATGATTTCTGTATATGTAGGGTTACCAGATGAAAATTTTTGAATGGAGGGCGTTATGGTAGATTTGCTTCTTAAATTTTAACATGTGCTAGTTGTAAGTGGGAAATTTGCAATGCACCCAATTCTCTTTCTGCATAGGAGATACGAGACTTCCGTGAAAAAAAGCCGTGTTAAAAAAAGATATGGTGCACATATAAAAATGGAAGATAGGATCCATTACTTAAAATACCTTCAAAATATAAAATTCTGGAACTCAAAAATAATTCGAATTTATTTCTTATTTATTTATAAAAATAGATTTATAAGATACAAACCTACATACTAAATTGTCATGATTTTCGCTTTAAATTACAAATTAGACATTAAAAAATAAAACCAGAGAGCAACTAAAATCAAAACATGCATGAGTCATGAGCACCAGCATTTTAAAATTCACTGTCAATCCTTTAACCATTTTTTATCTCAAATAAACTCAACATGTCTTGATGAATAGTTTTTTTTCAAGTGTTCAAATTTTTATCTGCCAAAACTGCATTTAATTACTACAACCTCTAACTGAAAGGATGACGTTTTAATCAAGATTTTTTGAAATAGAAAAAGAACTCAAACTTTGTAAAAAAAGTAAATAAAAGGATAATAAACCTCTCTACCTGAAAGGCATACGAATGCAAGTCCAAAATTTGAAGAAACAAGTTAATGATGCCAAAGTATAGTTAATGATCGTGTTTATAAGTAGCAGAAAGGTACAAGTCCTATCACAAAATAATAGAGTAATATCGTTTTTATAGAATGCAATAACCATAACTCCTCATAGTAAATAAACAGTTTTTTGGCTCTCCTGAACATTTCATGTTTTGAACTCTCAGGTACATATCTTTTAACCTCTTTTGGTAAGAGTATTTATACTCAGAAATTATGATTATTTTAGTTAATGTGACATATGAGTCAATGAGAAGTGAAGTGAGCCAACTGGTATTTTCGAAAAAATTAGTTAGGTGCATTTTGGTATTCTATATTTCGTAAAGTATCATAAAAGTGAAGCGAGTGAAGTAAATACAGGCTGTAAAAGTATTTTATTCTGTAATAAGTTGAGTTACGTCAAGTGTACAAAAGGCAAATTATTAATGTGCATCTGATTTAATATTATATAGATTGTGCAGAAATAAGTAGGCAAAAATTACCTCCTTTGTATGTAGTCAAGAATGAATTGTCGCGATTCATGAAGGCTCCAGACTGCATTCCACCAGAAAGTCCTGACAGGATTCCACCAGAATGTCCTGACTGATAGCTATGGTGACCCCTATTACAAATTAGTCATTAGAATCTTATATATTTTTCATTATAATGTTATTATTCTGTAGAGAATTTATTTTATAGTTTGGCTCACTTTTATAGGCTAATAATGTGAATCAATTTAAGTTGAACTGCTGTTAATATTGTAATTTTTTGAAACCATGTCCGCTCCCAATTTGAAGTATATGGACAGCCTTTTTTGGAGATAGTAAGGATAGAAGAAGAGGCCTATAACAGGACTAGTGCTTAACTAATGCCACAAATCCATAGATAAATCAATTTATTGAGCTGTCCATACTAGGGTTCGAGCCCATGATCACCGTAATCGAGGCCCACGAGATACGCCACACGACAACACACCCTATTGAGAAAACTATAACAATGTTTTACAATAATTTGATAAATTAATAAATCGAGAGTCGGACATTTTAACAATGCTAAAATCAAAGTCGTATGTATATTTGGAGTATACATTAAAATTCCTTTTGTTGAAGCACTGACTTCAGAGTCCATTTACTATGTGGGCATTGATATGAAAAAATATATTGATGATTGAAGAAGACACTTACATTGTCTTCACTCCTGACTTGGTAGGGCTCTTGACAAATGCATTGGCCCATTTCTCCGACTTCAGAAAGTCTGGGATATTTCCTGGAAGACTTATATCTCCAAGTCTAAAGGAAAAAACATATAATAATTTCTACTGTTTAACAGCATTAATAAAAATAGTCTTTTTACCTGCTTGCAGCAAATAAAATTACATTTTATCATTACCATGAAATCATTGCTATTTTTCTATCGCGACTTTGTGCATAAAAAGTCTCAAATTAAAGATTTTGAATATAATATAAAATATGATGACTTTGCGAATTCATCAGTTATGTGTGACAAGTCTTTTGCGTTTCTGAGAAGCAACTTCACATCGAAGAATGATACAACATACAAATTTCAAGATAAGGTAAAAAAATCTGTCAGTCTGTAGAGCTTTTAACACTTTTAACACTTAGAACACTTTTAAGGTGTTAACTGTCAATTCTTGGTGGAAAGACATTATATTTTAAAAAATAAAACACAATTCATTTGTACTACTTCCACATATTTATAATGATCAGGACCGGTTTCGCTCATCACGAGCATCAGTTGATAATGCTCGTGATGAGCGAAACCGGTCCTCATCATTATAAATATGTGGAAGTAGTACAAATGAATTGTGTTTTATTTTTTAAAACTTAGAACACTTTTAATTTATAATAAAAAATAATTTCTACAAAATTACTGCCGAATCTAACGAAAATGTAAAAGTTTTCCAATTAGATTTGACTGAAGATTTTGAGCCTTATTGGTGAATTTTAGCTGAATATAAATAAAATTGACGGCCATTATTAATTCTTTATCATTACTTCAGTTGTATCTATTGGTTTGTTTAAAGATCAATAAGTAAAATCTTGTTAATTATCTTGACACAAAAAAATATTAAAATAACTCATTAATCTATAGAAAATTTCTTTGTTTTCTAAAACACTTGGTTGAAATGAAACCTATGCAAATATTTAGAAAATTAAGTCTCATGAAACAGAAATTTCATCAAAATTTGCATGATTTAGTGTATTACTATATAGAAAATAAATGATAACAGAACAAAACAAAGTTATTGGGGTAAAAAATTGCAATTTAGATAATTAGTTCTACAAAGACTGTCGAATATTGTTGATAGCTTTGCTGACATCACACCATTTTCTTTTTACATTTATTGCTATTGGTAGTTGACTGGCTAATAAAATTAGGCATACTCTTCTTACTTTGAAATACAATACTATGATAAAAATAAACTATTGTTAAAACTAATAATTTAACCGTGAACCACAAAAATGTTGTTTACTATTAGCATTGCAGAGTGGTCATATCGGTTTTTGCTTTTAGATCCGTCATAATAATATGTCAAGATTATATTTCTGTCTTGAACCATCAGTTTATTTGGTTGATCTGTCTTCTATTAGTTTTTGGATTTTTAAAACCCAATTTTCCTTTCCTTTATATTAAGAAATATATTTGGAATATTAAAATGATGGTTATTTTAGATATACTGTATAATAATAATAGAAGATTTACTTACTCAGAATTTGCTTGAATTCGACCACCAAAATTGTAACTCTCGACATTTAGCAAGTGGGCAACAAAAAATGTGCACAGAAATAGTCTCTTTTCATATCCTAACATTTTATAGCAACGAGGTCCAGGAAACTGGACTGTAAATTTATTTAGAAACCACTACTCGGAAAACATCATGAATTGTAACACAAATTCAAAATAGCATACTAGACCTAAAGAGGTCTTCTGAGCAATGAGGAATAACAATAATTTGCTACGCTTAAATTAAATGATTCTGTCAGGGACGGATTGGAAAAAAAGAACTGTAGAATACGCTATCAATTAAACTTATGGACTATCAGACTATAGGAGAGTGGCAGCATTTGTTATGGTTCTTCCAAGGCACCGAAAGTGGGGGGTGCTCTAACGAGTATATTTCACCACATCGATAGTGAAAATCTATCAATTAAAGTCAAACACACAATGCATAAATATAGCTTGGAAAAAAAATGTATATTGCAACATATATAAATTTTATTACTGGTACAACTGAAATCTAAATCATTTATAATAATTTGTAACTTTTTAAATTATTGATTGAAGAAAAAAATGATAATAGGGTAAAACTAGCAAAGTATTCAGTTCTACAAGAATTTTATCAGTTTGTTGATAGTTATTTTAGCTTGACGTCATAGTAAGAACTATATTTAGTTTAAGCTATATCGATTGTAAATAACCCATATTGAGAGCATAAGAAAAGCAATATTGAAATGGTCACCATAAATCAAATATTATTGATTTGTACCTGAGTTTTACAAACATAAATACATTTTATAAGAAGATGTTTAACAATTAGGTACTTTCCGAGGAGTCGGTAGAAGGATACTTATAAATATCCTTTTACTGACCCAGAATATCAACATTTTGTTTAATTCCCTAGAAGGTTATCTGCCTTAGCATTTGTTTGATGGCATTGAGTTATCCGAGATACTACATTTTACATATAGCTGCATATTTAAACGGATTGTAACAGGATTGATTAGTTGATTGGTAAAATTTTCATAGCTGCATCTTTCTATACTTACTATTTTTTGTCTTTTAGTTCTATTATTTAACCATAAATATCACTTTGTCGTTCCAAACAATTGAACACATTTTGAAAGTATTTTATTTAGTTTGGCTCTGGTTTCAGTTCATCTTGTTTTATCATGCTAATTAAAATTTTAGAACACAGGCGCAGTTAGGCTAATCAAAAACAGGAAAAACTTACGTAGTTTGATTGTTAGGTACTACATGCTTTTTATCAAACGAGATAAATCATTCTCGGTATCCTGGGAGGATGTGAAAGTGGTTTCAGTCAATAATAGGATATAAAATGCATTTAAATATATTGTGTCAAGGACATCCCGAGCTTATCATATTGTTAAAATACTCTTTATATCCTTATTATAATGGCATTGTAACGGAAAGTGAAAAAATTTATAATTGGATGAAGGAAGTACCGGAATGACACAAACACAAGGATGTTTTTTTTCCAATATTTTTATCCATTAACAATGAAAGAGGAGAATCAAAATCAGAATCTATCTGTTCACCCTTAATGTCAAAGCCATAAAATGATTAAATTTACTGTCTTTTGTACTTTTTTCTCTCCAAGTCTAAATATTTCAATGGCTGCTGGGCGGGTTCCGGCCCTATTAAATCAATGGATGTTTATCATGATCATTAAGGCAAGCATAAATTGTGTTGCAGAAATACAATTTCATTATATATATATTGGTGATTAACGTCATTATAAAATAACTTCATTATTATTTTAATTAAAATAGTGACTAATGAGCGAAACGTTTTTTACGCTTAGTAGTAATTTATTTCAGTGGAACCACATTATTTTTTTTTTTTTTGAACAATGAGATATTGGGAGTCCATATTTCCAGGCCTTTAGCAGAGTGGTCAACATCGTTGACTTCGGTTAGTGCTCACGGATTCAAATCCTAGTGGAGAGAGCTTCATAAATTGATTTGTATTCGAAAGCCTGGATGTGTCAAGTTCCCATCTAATCCTTAAAACAGGACGCAGCAGGAGTAATTACTTAACCACTATCCATGCCTTAGCTCTATCCTCCTATCCCTACTCTCTTCGAAACACAGAGATCGAACAACTGAGTAACAAGCAGGTCTTGCAGAAAAACTTGTGTTGAGATAAGCTTTATTAGAAGTTCACAACATGCTCCACGTCGGGAGAGGCAAACATGGTCAAAAAATAAATTTCTGCCTCCCTTTTTTTCGAAGAGAGTAGATAGAATGATAGGGTTAGGACAAGATTAGTGGTTAGCTAATCGCCCTCGCTATGCTTTGTTTTTAAGATCGGATGTGTGGAAGAGAATTTTAGAAATCAAAAACATATATATCTTAAATCAGAAATCCACAAATCAATCTATAAAACTGTCTGTAGTGGGATTCGAACCCGTGAGATCCGTGATCAAAGCCAACGACGTTGTCCACCGCACCGCGGACCTGCAGATTCACACAGTGCAAAAAGGTAATATTTTGGGATATGTATTAGAAAAACAACACACAACATATATGTTCTTTTTAATTACAAAGGCACTTTGAAAAATTTACAGTAATAATTTGTGGTTTAAAAAAGTTATATATATATATTATTTTATACCTACGTCTGCTCAAAGTCCATGCGGAAGAAATTAATTTAAAATACAACAATATAAAAATCAGACAATTTGACTGCGTCATTACACACATTTTTTTTATTACAACTTATCATAATTCAGATATTTAAGAGATAATAATAAATTCGACAAGGCTACATAGCATATATCTGCGGCTGGGGTGAACAATCACACAAGTCAAGTTCTTTGACATTTTTTTATTTACCTATCTTCACACGTGCGCCCAACACAATAGTCAGATACTCTCAAAATGTGTAGTAAATGACACATTCTTCAAACAGAGGTGAATAACCACATAAGTCAAACTTATGCGATCAGACAGTCCAGCAATGTTCTTTCGTTTCTATTGTTAAATTTTGTGTTATAAATAAAAGAAAAAATGTCACCAGATAGAAAAAACTTCCTCTCCTGAAAATATTCACTTACGTGATTGTTCGTCCATATAATATATTGTGAGATTTTTTGAATTTTACAATGAAACGAAAATAATTGGTTTACTCAAATTTTAAATAACAGTTCTAAAATACAAATAAATTTAGCTATACAATGTGTTAATGCACCTGTTTGAGAAACTCTTCGATCCAGCTTGTGTAAAATTTTCGATGGAAATCGACTTTTTTAGCTAGAAAAATTATTGACCTTAGACATGTGTTATATAACTCATTAATCTATTTAGGAAAAAAGAAACAGTTTCATTAATTACAACGCTGATGGACTAGCAATTGTATTAAAAATTATCTTTCTATACTTGTAGAGTTTTTAGCCATCATTTGAGCACTTAACTTATGCCCCGGTATAATGGAAAAATAAATAGAAAACAATTGAAAATCTGTTTTAAATGAAACGTTATATCCAAACTATTCATCTACTCATCGAGCCCAGGTTTATATTCAATAATGTTTCTTTAAGCAATTTCAACCAAGACAAGGTAAGTAAAGTAATCAAGTATAAGAATATGCCATAATTAAGAAAAAAACATTTTCTTTACTATACCTCTCTCTAATGTTGTAAAGTTAAATGTCGTAATTACTTAACTCATTCGCTGCTGAACTAATTATCTAGTAATTAGTGCTATACTAGTCCCCATACACTTGCTAATTACCTTCGCGCGTGGTCCGCACTGAATGAGTGAAACACGGTTTCTAAATAATCACTGACTTAAAATAATAATCCTAATCCTTAAAACTATTTACTAAAATAGCTGCCAGGCGAATTCCTGCATAAATGGACGGAAAATTTCTAATACCGATATCGCAAAAATACAGTGGAAATATAGTGGATACATGATATCCACGGTTACAAAAATATTTTTTTAAATGCTAAATGAAGTAGAGTGAGCCGCTGAATTACATGAATCCCAATAATGTTAATACATTGTACACATACCTAGGTTTTGAAGACTTGTTATACGCTAAGTTAGACTCCAACTACAAAACAAAAAAAGCAATGTGATAATGCAGAACTTTTCTACAGCAGTGTCGGGAGGGTTTACTGTAGTAAAAAATACACATTATAGTGAAGCCTCGATATAATGGGCTGATGCAGACGACGGCGTGTCCGTTAATCCTGAAAGTCCATTACATAATATACTTTGTATTTTATGCCAATATGGCTCACATATACGAGAGATGGGCATTCTCGAATCAAGCTTTTTTATGACTTCTTATCATCTTTTAATGTTAAAGTGAAACTTTTTCGTTTGTTTATATTTGGATAGCGATGTATCCTTTACGCGTACGCAAAAACTTCACCTACACGCGTTGAAACTGCTGCAGCTGTCTGATTGCGTGTTAACCGCGCGCAAAACATTGTTTACGAGCTGTGACTTTTGGATTGAAGCAGGCATAATATTAACAGGATGTTTTTACTAACTTTCAAATTTGTCCAATAGATCCAAAGTCAGTGGTCTATATTTTTTAATTTTGAAAAGTCTCCACTGTATATATTTTAAAATTTATTTTACATACTTCAAAATTTATATTTTTATTTTATTACAACAACGAAAAGTAGAGATCCTAATAATTATATGTGTAGAGATTTAGATGAATCACATGTTTCTTTCCAATTAAAAAAAATCATACAATAACTAAAAAATTAAGGTAAATTTTCAGAATATATTTAATCGGTTAACATTGGAAACGGTTATCTAGTACTGCTTAAAAATATTCAATGTCTTGTTGTCAGTCTTTTAAAATGGAATGTGACCAAAACGCACAACAAAATAATTTATAATAATATTAACAAACGTACTACATAACTTAACTCTTTTCCCTCATTGTTTTTATTTGGATAAAAATATGCTTCAAAACGTGCTATTCTTTTTCTGCCCAAAAAGTTACATGCAGTTCTATAGGAAATTTAATTACAAATAGGAAAATGCCAAACATATCATACATGGGAATCAGGGAAATCTATGATTTACGAAAAATACAAATAAAATATAAGTAAAAAAAAATCTTAGTAAGTAAGTCATCAAATGGTTCATTTTTTGAACGAATTTTCGTACTATTATTTCGTAATTCGCTTAAATTATCCTTGATACCATTTTTCGATATTTGCAATTAAATTTCCAGGAGAATCGCATTGTTTTTTGTGGAGTAGAAAAAGAGTAGCATGCTGTAAAGCATATTTACGGTTATTTATTTTCTCAGCAATGATAAAAATTGTAACACTAGTTTATTAATTTAACACTCTTGCAATTTACATATTTGTATGATGTTGATATATATATATATTGACACACCCTATGTCAAGTACTCAACCTCCATTATTCCACTGGTGGTATAACTAGGTGTGACACCTTTGGACTGAACAATGAACATATCTTTCAATATCACAGTCTTAAGATGCAGGGGCAAAAAATGTGTCACATATGATTGCAAAAAAATGGAATAGCAGTTATTAATTTTAATCTCCAGTTACCACTGAATCTATCGAAAATACTTTTCATTTCGAAAATATTACTAAAGATACTGTAACATTTCTTTGAGGTTAGAAATTCTTGTTGCAATTCAAAAAAATTTTAATTTTACAAGCAATACAAGCATCGTAAACTGATAAACTCGAAAATGATATAAATACAGTTAGAGTACTTTACATAGGAAGTGTTGAGATAATCGAGATGTGCTGCTTTTGTCAATGGTGAATTGAGACTACACTAATGAGATTTCTTTGTTTTATGAAAAATAGTTTATCAGAAGATTACAACACCATTATCTTGGCACAATAATTTGAATTTAGCAAAACAGCGTTGTAACTTTCTGTCTTTCCAACCCACTTAACTATCACATTCATTATATTGGTTTTTTTGCATTGATATGAAATATCGATCGTCCATTGTCATTAGTCAGATGACTGAATAAAATTAAATTTGAGTTAAATATGCAGTTATATTTAAAAATTTTCGCTCCTGATCCAGTATCCAGATGACTCAAAAATGCTAAGGCAGATAAAGAAATGTTGATGTGCTGGGTCAGTAAAAGGATATATCTAAATATTTTTCTGCCAACTGTACTCGGAAAGCACATAATTGTTAAACACGTGTTTATGAAATGTATAAGACTCGCGTACAAATCAATAACATTTGATTTACAGTGACCATTTGAATATTGCGTTTCCCATTATCTCAATGTGGGTTATTTGGAGATGTTTGAGTAATGAACTGGGCGATCGACATATTGAACAAAAAAAATTATAAACATTATGTATACATACTATTTTTAATAATAAAGTGTTCACATTCTGTTAGATGCGTTTTAATCCTGGCCTCTTTACGTTTTGCAGATGCGCTAGTTTACATAGCGGCCATAAATATGTTCATACAACAACAACAAAACAAATAACATTAATAAATGTAGAATATCTCTTAAAATTTAAATAAAAATTACCATGTCTCACGCCCACAACCCAAAAATGTTATTTGTATTCGATATTTCCTTAAACTATAATAAGTGTATGGCTAGTGTTGGTTTTTTTTAAATGTATGAAAGTATACATAACTCATAGTAACGAAATAATAGTTAATCAATCACATTTTAATTGACTTACAATATTTACTTACACTAAAAAATTTAAATAATATTTAATGAATAATCCTTTGATTGACATGACGTATGTATTGCTGACAAATTATTTTTGATAATACAAATAATAAGTGACCATTACACAATATTAAAATTTGACCACGGCGCTGGCCGAGAATGCCGATTGAAACAGGTGCAAAGTCATACGGATGTGCAATTCAGAAATGGCTGGGGCCAAAAGGGTTAAACTATGAATTATAACAATTATTGCACGCTACTTAAAGATAAAACGATACAATACTTCTCAATTTAAATATATAAAATTGGCTGCAATGGAAGTAATACATATAACAATCACTTTTAAGGTGTTAACTGTCAATTCTTGGTGGAAAGAGATTTTATTTTAAAAAATAAAACACAATTCATTTGTACTACTTCCACATATTTATAATGATCAGGACCGGTTTCGATCATCACGAGCATTATCAACTGATAAAAATACAAACATAACAGGCTTATTTATATAAAATTGAGTTTAAAAATGGAGGTATATAACCATCAGAACCATATGAACCATCAGTTTTATATACCTTCATTTTTACACTCAATTTTATATAAATAAGCCTGTTATGTTCGTATTTTTATCAGTTGATAATGCTCATAATGAGCGAAACCGGTCCTGATCATTATAAATATTTGGAAGTAGTTCAAATGAATTGTGTTTTATTTTTTTAAACATATAATAATGTTTAAAGTCAAATGAGACGAAAAGTTATACATGAAAAAAGTTATTTACAAAAGAAACACAATCTAATATAAATTAAATTTCAACAATTATTTATCAAGTGTTTTTATTGGCACTACTAAGAGAGTAACTGAGTGTAAAAGGAAAAGCGCATTACGTCTCAACTTGGTGCTTTTCAGGAGAGCTGAAACAAGATTCAAGCTTAAGAGAACTTTGATGAAAATGTGATGTTTCATTGCACATGCATTGCAATTATTTTGGCATACTCAAATCATTTTTAAGACTTAGCGCCCTGTTCCTTTCTTATATAATATTCTTTTAAATTAAATTCAAAAGTAGAAAATTTAAGTTATACCATAGAACAAGCGTAAATTATTTGTTTTTCCGCTGTGGAACGTGGAGCATATGGTCTTAGGAGATTCCTGTTGAGACATCTCTATTAGTGGAGGTGTCTCAACAGAATTTTTCTATGAGAACTGCTTGTTACTCGGTTGCTCAACCTCTCTTTTTTCGAAGAGAGTAGGGATAGAAGGATAGGGCTAGGACAGGACTAGTGGTTAGCTAATCGCTCTAGCTACGCCCTGTGAGGATCGGATGAGTGAGAGGGAGTTTTAGACATCTCAAACACTCAGACTACGAACAGAAATCCATAAATCGATTGAAAGATCAATTTATGAAAACCGTCCGCACCAGGAATTGAACCCGAGACATCCGTAACCGTAGCCAACGACACTACCAACTGCGCCACGGACGCCGACAAATTAACACTGTTCATAAACGTAACGAATATAATATTTTTCAAATACATAGTAGAATATTTAAGAGGAAGAAAATAAAAAATAAAATAGAACAGAATATCCGTTTATCATATTTTACCTTATCGTAAAACTTAGTTAAAAATGCAGCAAAGAGAAAGCATGATTTTTTGATATTTTAAAGAATAATCTTTTTGGCACACTCATCATAAAATTTGGTATCGATGAGTTATAGTCATATGTCATATCGTGCTTTCTGCCAGAATAAAAAAAAATACTGCGTCTATTTCAAAGTCATTATTATCCTGACTTTGTGCGTTCTACCAGTACTTACAGTAAAAACTCACTTAATGCATTCTATCATTATAGACTCAATATATTAAGGTCAAATAATAAGACACGAATATTAAAATAACAATAAAGCGGCTAAATTGTGTCTGCTGAACATTCTTTAAAAACATAATTCTTTAATAAAATAAACTGTAAACCTTGGAAGACTCATCACATATGACAAATACTTTTTTATAATTTTCGATGGACATTTTGGGGAAATTTATTTAATACTATCGAGTACCCGGCATGCGTTGCAATGCCATTCAAAGAAAGAAAGGGTTTGTGTTTAAATTCTGTTTATTGAAGTGCTTTTGGATAAGAGGTTTGCACGGGCTGAAATTTCATAAAATTACCCGGTCCGAGCCTGTCTTCTTCAAGCCAGGCCGGGCCCGAGCCCGAGTCTCAATATCACCCTTGTTACCCTAACCTGACCCGAAGCCCAGATTTATTTTTCTCAGCCCATTTACTTTTTAATATAGTAATTCATTTATACTTTTCAGACAATACATATTATTAATATAAAACTAAATTAAAAATTGATAACTTAGTTATTCCATTTGGTTATCCTCCCAGCAAGTGCGAGACCTGGTGTTGCATCTGAGGGCTGTATACGGGGTCTAGAGGGTCCGCGAGGTACATGAGTACCGGTCTGTGATCTGAGTTAAGCTCGCTTGCTACATTGATCTGAGGGATGAAGCTTGACGCTACTAGGATTGCAAAGTCGATGACGTCCGATGTTTGTGTGCCTGGGTGGTAGAGAGTGGGCTCGTAGGGAGCTGCTATTACTGCATCCGTGTCGATCGTGTATTGATAGACCACCTTTCCGTGGGGGTTGGTTCGTCTGCTGTGCCACACGGCGTGTTTGGCGTTGAAGTCCCCGGCCATTATCGTGGTGGGGTAGTTGTCGTCTCTCAGGCTGTTTAGGTCTGAGGTTTTCAGAATGTATTTATGCTGGACGTATAAAGATACCATCTTTACTGGGCCCCTGTTCTTCATGTTTACAATGATCGCGGTTGATTCTAGATGCGCTTGAGCGGGGTCGAGTTGGGAGCAGTGGCCTATGTGTGTTTTGATAAAGATGGCTGTGCCTCCGCCCGGGGCATGCAGCCTGTCCGTTCTATGGGTCATGTAGTTGGGAAAATTGAGGGTTTGTGAAGGTTTGAGGCCCGTTTCATTGACCAGGAAAATGTCAACGCCGTTGCTTCTGATGAAAAGGTGGATTTCTTGTCTCTTTGAGTAACATTTTGTTGGCGTTCCAGAACGCGGTCTGTCCGTGTCCTAGTATTGGCCATTGCGGGTGCAACTCTCGGGGTTGGGTGTGTTGGGGGGTGGATAGGGTGTGGGGTTGAGGGAGATGGGTGGTCTGACTACTCTGCCAGGTGTGCTGCGTCATCGGGCGCAGCTGGATATCCATCAGGGCTGGAATCGCAGGTTTTTTGTGGGCTGCCTGTGCTGGGGGTCGTTGCTGGTGGGCTTGAGCGGGTGCGTTGGAGGTTGCTGGGGGTCCCACTTTCTTCCAGGCTGGGTGGGGCCAGGCGTTGGCTCTGTAGACGGGCTTCGTTGCGTCCGGGTTGCGTGGGCATCTACGGTAATTTACCGGGTGGGGGCCTCCGCAGTTTGGGCATTTAGCAGGTCGGCCTGCTTTTGTTCTTTTGCACTCAGTTGTCAGGTGGTCTTCGCCGCATTTTAGGCATTTTGCCGGTGCGTGGCAGCCGCTCTGTGAGCGGCCAAACGTTTGGCATTGGTGGCATTGTCCGGTGGAAGTCTTGCGATGAAGGACTTCCACAAAGACCTTCATTCCCAGCATGTATTTTGTGTTGAAGAGGTCTTTTCCCTTCTGGGTTCATTCTACGTCTAAGAGTACCATGGGGACAGGTGTTTTTTTCTGCCCCTTGGTCATTCGTTGGCAGTTGGTGTCCGGGAATCCTTGGTTGACGAGTTCCTCCTAGATTTCCTCGGCCGTGAGCACCACTGAGGCTCTCCTCATCACTAGCTTCATCGGTTTGTCCTCTGGCAGCGAGTAGCTGTGGAAGGGTGTCGCTCTCTTATCCAGGAATTGGATACTCTACTGCCGTAGGCATCATGATTCTGATAGTATCCTTCTGGTCAAGGGCGGATGCGATTGGGATGCCAGCCAGTTGGAGGTCTTTGTAGAGTTGGCGATAGTCCTGCTTGTTGTAGAGTACAATGGGGGGGATCTTTGCACTTTTGGGGGTTGGGACGTTGTCAGGTTTGGTAGCGGGCTTGTTGATCGGGCGGCTGTCCTGTCTTGGCTTCTGCGCGGCCAGGGAGCGGATATCCCGCTCTGACCCGGGGGATGCCGGTTCTCTGGGCGGTTTTGCGGTGGCTTTTTTTGAGTTCGTTGCCTGATTTAAATCTTGATCTCCGTCTGGGAGCTGCTATCAAGAAGGCGGCTTGTGGGGTGTTTGGGATGTGGCAGGGTGTCGTCTTGGCTGGGCTGAAGGTCGGGGGGTTGCTCCCAGTTATCAATTTTTAATTTAATTTTATATTAAAATTGAACTTCCACAAAGTTACCGCCGAATCCATAGAAAATACATAATATGTTATTGTTTTCATATTTCTAACGATATTCATAGCACATGTGAAATAAATTATTTAAGTTTGAATTCCTTACACGGGCCCGGCCCGAGCCTGATTCCGAATTGTCTTTACCCGCCCAACCACGGGCCGGGTAAAGGTCCACGGGCTAAGTTGGGGCCTGTGCAGACTTCTATTTTAGATATACAATATTTTTTTTATTTTTCCGTCAGAGATGGCGCTAGTTGTAAGTATTTGATTCATTGTTTTAGATTTTTTTATATTTCAAATTTTTTTCTTCAGAAACATTCACGGGTGTGCGCACAACAACTCACCAAAGTTCGATCGAAATCGGATGAATGTTAAAGGAATGCTTTTAGGACAAACAAACAAACTAATTTCATTTTTATATATATAGATTACACAAATGTAAAATTAAGATTGCAAATTCCAAATACCTAGTGGAATCATTAACAAAATTTAGATCTGATTGAAATGATCACAGTGCATACAGTAATGTTCTCGACATGTGTGCGACTAGATTAGATTGAAATTATTCAATCTAATATCAACGGCAGAAGGTTCACAATGAGTTCATGATAACATAAATAACATAATAATTTTGAGCTCTTCATTCGACTATAAGTGTTTGTCCACATAGCGCGTTTTGACTCGCGGCTGGCAATTTGATTCCAAGGTACAGGTCCCCTATTGAGCTGTCGACATGCATAAGTGGTATATCATCTCTCGTCCGTAAATTGTCACACCCAACTGTCATGTACGCGCTTGTGTCGAGACACTATCTTCATGCCTGAGTACCTCAGCTCCGCCAAGTACATCCTGTGGATAGTACCTGACAGTCATCCAGAATGCGGAATTCCACCGGTCGGAAAAGAAGAGGCAAGCAGGATTGAGGCATTCGCAGCACATGCCCCAGCCAATTCCAATGTCTCTGCATGACCTTTGACGTAACAAGGCGCTGACTGATACGTTCCTTAATCTCCGAGAACCTTTGATGCATCTGATCCATCTATTTTTGAAGCTCAGTATACGGTTTCTTCGGTACGGTAGTCTTCATTTTTCAAAATTCAGAGAGTGAATATTTCAATACGGAATTATTTATTGATGAAGTGGACAAGAGGAGGGCCATATTGAACATGGAATCCCTATGGAATATTTTAAACGAGATAACCTTCTCTTATGATTTCAAGCAAATCATCAAATGATTTTATCGACATCCTTAACCCTTTAGACGGTCATAACGAGAGGTATTATAGGTCATGTGTAGTCGATGCCCACACTATAGTGACAGACATTTTCAGGTATAAACCAAATACTTTTTTTTTCACATTAATATTAAAGTGACATCTGTGGCCATACTTTGAAAGCAGAAAACAACAATATATCTAATAAATTGAGGGAATAAAGGAATTGTCATTGCGGTGTATTGAAGGATTTAATACATGCTCAACGGTTCAAGTGTTAAGTAATTGAAGAATTTGAGATCACATTCCCTTAATTTCACTTAAAATTAAATAGTCTACTTTCTCTTTGTTTGCGTCATTTTCAACGACGGTTCACAATAAAAACGCGTAAAATCATATTATCTGGATGCAAAATGCATTTGGCACTGGTGCATTAATCGCGACGAAACACGCGCTATGTGGTCAAGCACTAAAACTGTCAAAAACAATTAATAATTCTATATAAAAAAAATTTTAACAAAGTAAACATCAGAAGAGAAGAAATTTAAATAAATGCTAAGTACAGTTCAAATTCGTGTATCACAGTTTTATCTTAAGACATCTTTTGTTTTTGCGGTATTTTTTTTACCTGAATAACTGGTCAACATATCAACTAAGACTTCAGGCATGTTGGTGGGGTTGAACAATTTATCGGGACCGCCCACGCGAGGTTTCATTTTGGAGATGCGGTAATACTCCAAAGCTGCGTTACCTGTCCCCGGGAAGACTGTCACATTGTCAAACTTGACATACCACAGGCGTTCGTATTCGGCCGCCGAAGAATTGAGAGGCAGGCCTCTCTCTTGCAGGAATGACTGCCAGACTTGCGATTCTGGAATAGCAGTCGGTGCCGGTCTATTCCCGTGGGATCCTCCGATGAAAACTCGCATTGTGTATATCATGTAGTAGTATTTGTAAATTTCTGTCGAACTGAGAATCTTTAAGAATAAAACCAGAGATTAATATTTAGATTTTTTTACATTTACTGCGCACAAAAATATAAAGACATATTTTTATCTCTATGGGTCAATCTGGAAAGAATATTACTTTTTAGAATTTAAAAATGCATTTTTTCAAATAATTATTTCGAAGCATTGACTTTTAATTTGACCCTAGACCTGTCTTGCGTTTACCTATCAGCATGTGGTTCTCCATTGAATTTTTACACTCAATATTATACGACTACAGATTTGTATCCAAATAAAATTCTTTTGTCCATTTTAAAGAAATAATAAAAATAATGCGACTAACAAAAATCACTGAGAGATATGTGTAGCATCCATATCTGAAGGAATAATAATAATTCAATAAATAATAAAATATATGACAATGGCCGTACTACTCAAAGGGTTGTTGTATGATTATTTGGCCGACTCATTCATAAATAAGGTTCCTTGCAAATGGTATCCTTTTTGCTGGTATTTCATAACATTTTCTAGTTAAAAACTTGTGTGGCAGGCTTAGGAAGGTTTACCTAATGTACACAGGTATTTTATCTAAATGCCAACAATTGATTTGTATATGAGCAACATATAATATACCTAATCATATCTTTGTTGAAGGGTAATCATGATAAGCTTAGCAGGTAACTGTGCCAATATTTGTCTGTAGTCATAGTTAACAATATTGTGTTAACTAAGGCAATAATTTTTGACAGGCACGACAAAGTTTTCTCTTCAATCGCCATAGAAAAAAATGCTAAGTTTTCTGCCTTGTTGCTAGAGAACGAATCTGCCATGCACATGTTACCCTTCAGCAAACCCCAAATCTGCCATGTTATAGTAGGGTCAATAGAATGTTAGGTAAATATGTTTTACACCATGTTACTCTTTTTCTTCATGAAAATGTACTAAAAGCCACTAATAATGATGCAGTTTTGTAGGAAATTTTATTGAAACAGAAAAATGCTAAATTATCATACATGGGAATAACTGAAACTGATAATTTATGCGAAATACGAATATAATATCAGTATGAAAAAGTCACCATAAGACATCAAATGGAACTGCTTAGAACAAACCATTTTTCGAAATAATATTTCCTTGACTCCATTGGTTTGATTTCTTTGATTCCAATTTCCCACCCGCAATTAAATTCCCATAGCAAATGGCATTGTTTTTAGCAGCATTAAGTAATTTTTCAGACAGAAAAAGAGTAGCATGTTGTAAAGCGTGTTTACGGAATGTGAAAAGATTGATAAATATTCTGCTATCTATAGCAGCGTATGATTAATTTAACCAAATCCTATTTTATATAAGTGTAAAATAAACACAAGGCTTTACAACAAGAGTCACAATTTATCATTATGATTTGATATCATAAAATAAAGTTTAAAGACCTATTTACCAGTCAAGTGTGCAAATATTAAAATGAATCATTAGAGCAAAATACTATTGTATACATTATTTAAGCTAACTGGAAATGATCCTTCCGACATTCGTCATTCCAAATAAATAATCAATTTGTTTAATCATAGCTTGCAGTTGACGTTTCAAACAATGTGGGTTAAAATCAGATGAAAAAACGGTAAAGATGCATAGCCAGTAATTGTATATTACAATAAAAATAAACACTACCTATTTACAATGAAAAAGGAGATGTTTTATTTGGGAACATTCATATTATATTTGATAATGTCAATTTTGAAAGACATGATACACTACAACACAGTGTCCTAACCACTAGACAATAACGGCTACCATCGGGCTTGTACTTAAACGGTCAATGTCTTGGCCTCAGTTGCAATGTTCATATCTTCAAATGCATGTACAGGCAGTTTCATAACTTGATTTTTGAATCGATTTTTCAATTCCCTCCCACTCATAAGATCCTAAACACAAGGCGAAGCAAGTGTGATAAAGTAGTCACTCGCTCTGTTCTAGGCTTATCGTCCTATTCTCTGAGGTTGAGTGACTGAGTAACAAACAGTTTTCGTAGAACAATGTCAGTTGAAATAATCTCCAATAGAAGTCCATATCGCACCCCTGTAAGAAAAGTGTAGCTAGATTCTAAATATCAACATCTATCTTATAAAAAACGTCATTTCTATAGTTCGTCAACTCACCACTAGAAAGCTGAAATGACACTATGGCTGTATGTCGATTTGGCGTCACTGTAATTGTGAATAGTGTCACATTTTGCACTGTGACAGTTTTTCTGGAGCTTTGTAGGTAAAACTAATACCAAGCCGTTCCATAATGTTTCGTGACATTTTTTCATACTTGTTACACTGAAACCAATTTCACTAAATAATTAATATCTCAAAACGGACTTTTTTGAGTTGTGACACTTTTCTTGCGGAGGTGCAATATGCTCCAGATTTGGAGAAAAATATATATGAATATCAGCGGTGTGCAGTGGAGTTATCTCTATCGCCCAACCTCACTTGTATATGAGCAAGTAGGATACAAGAGCATGCGCTCGCCTGCCCTTGTATCTTACTCGCACCCTTTACTTTACATTTGATTGAGCGAAAAAGAGAGAACAGCAAGGTACGCGCCTGATGTATATGGATTTAAAAATCTTACTGGAAAGGTAATAATTGTAGGGCCGCAACATTTGACAGGATACAGTGCCCTGGTATAGTAGTTGGCAAAGCGATTCATAGATCCCGGGAACATCATCTTGTCGAGGTCATAGCCGAGGAATAAAGTGTGGCCATACTTGTCTCTGGTGTCCACTGGGTAAATACCCATGCCACGGAGATGTTTTCCTGCAAAGGAATAAAATAAAAAAAAACTTCATTACTAGCAAATAACATCTTAAATGAGACAGGTCGCCCCCCGCTATTAAATTTATTTCCCATTAGATTGTCCTCTTCAAAGTAATACATATTGTAATCAGCACTGTTATTGTTTGTGTATAAACCCCTCCCTGCGTCCATTAGAAAGAAAAATCGCACTCTTTATTTTGTAATGACAGGTTAAAAATTACAATTATATTGCATTATAAATGAATAGGTCAAAAATTAGAATCAATGTTTACGTTATTGAAAAATCTTAAGATAGTTAGTGTGAAAGTGCCTCTCAAAAAGGCGAAACAGGCATCACAATTAGTAACAAAACCAGTGGAATAATAAACTTATGAGTTTTAATTAAATACATTTTGATATAATTTAAGACATCGACTGACATCACTTGCTAATGGAGAACCATACGTTTAATGCGGATGATGGGGTTAAACTGTTGCATAAAAACATGGGTGATCATAAATTATTTTATCAAGAAATTTTGGAAATTAATAGAGCCCAGTTAAATTCCTTGCCGATTTTGAATGAGCAGCTAAACCTTCCTAATTCTCCGCTATTATATCCGATACGTTGAAACACCTAACAGATGTCACTAAATGTGGAATGATTGTATATATTTACCCATTCGTCGAATTACATCCCGTCAAAACCCACAATACTGTTATAATTGTAAAATCACTGGTATTTCTAAAAGAAGTTGAAAAGCGGCAATTCGCCACTCTGTTAATATGGTGTTTACAAAATAAGGATTAGGGAGATTCCCGAAAGTTTAACTCAGGTATCAGTGTGGCTCTCAGACGTATAATATCTTACCTCGTAAATAATATTTGTCGCATTTGTATCTTCTATATAAACGTTAGACACTGTTTACTGTCTCTCAGTTCGAGTCCATTCGTGTGCTCGAATGCCTGAAGATGCCGAAAGGCGAAACCCGGGTCGTTAGTGACAAAATACATGGAAGTGTACAAAATCTCAATAATCCAAATTAAATACATTTTGATGTTTGCCATTCAATTATCCATTAAAATACAATGCTTTTCCATCAAGAACTGATAGTTAACACCTTAAAAGTCTTTATATTATAAGCAGACAGGCATATCATAATTAGGGTCATTGTAAAAATTGTCCATATGATGAATTCAAACCCATAAACACGACAATCCACTGGCTACACGACGGGACAAAAAATGTTAAAAATATATACAAACCAAGGTATAGATCTTCTTGCTTGAAGTACTTTCCTCCTGCGATACACTTCTCGGTGTTTGGAAACTTGTCAACAAAATTCCTCATAGCACCATGACTCAAAACGAACCCTGCCAGAGCAATATTATAATCCACGCCCCAGAAATTAATGGGGTGGCCCAAATAGTGGCCTTCCGAGGAGTTCAACGGGGCCACTAGATACCTCAGATTCTCCGGTATAACAAACATGTCGTCTTTAACAAAAATTGCCCACTTTATCTTAGAATGTTCCATCATGATCTTGCGTATGATATCGCACAGAAGATGGAAGGAAGATGTAGCGCTAGATTTTATTATCGGTAAACTTATTTTGTCACTTTCTACGTGGTTAGTGTAAAACATTATTTCGTTGCAAGACTTCGACCATGTATCGTTGATAGCCCTAGCGTTTTTGACGTTTGTCGTATAGACCACGCAAATTATCGGCAATTCCTTGAAAAGCATGTTTGATTCTATAACATCCGAAGGTATTTTCCCGTATCTTAGCTCGTCATCACTCAAAATGTTACTTTTTAACCTCGCATTCTCAAACCATTTTCTATACTCGGGAAAGTTTGGTTCCGTCACTATTTTATCAACTTTTTCATCGGGGCTGAAATATGTGTATTCGCTTTCGAAATATATGCTTTTGTGCAATGTATACATAGATACGAATAGTGCGACACCGACGAAGAAGCCAATTAAGAAAGTACGAACTGCCCAAAACTCAGGTGCCATTGTTATTTATTGTTTTCGGAACTTTGGTATATATTTTATTTAATCTCATTCCTCGAAAAAATTACGAATAAGCTCGGTAACAATACTGATATGTTGAGATATGATTACAAAATAAACGCAACACTACAGCACAATTATAAGCAAACCAAAAAACTTTGTTCAAGTCAAAAAATGACAATAATAATGTGAGTGACAAGACTGACAAGTAGTGGTATATTTCTCTATGGTAACAAGTCTGAAGTTAGAAAATATCGAGAACTGCCAGTCTACAAAAGCATAATTTTCAATATCTAATTATTCCCCACAAACATGAAATTTTACTAAAATCAAATAAACTTGAAATAAATAATTTATTGTAAACAACGGTTATTAATTATTTTGGTCACCAATTCTCCAGACTGTAGATTTTAGATGACTCTTTCTTGCTTCCTTTATAAAAGATGAGCTTTACAAATATATTAATTTAAAATTTCACTTCTACGGTGTTAACTGTCAATTCTTGGTGGAAAGACATTATTAAAAAATAAAACACAATTCATTTGTACTACTTCCACATATTTATAATGATCAGGACTGGTTTCGCTCATCACGAGCATTATCATCAAAATACAAACATAACAGGCTTATTTATATAAAATTGAGTGTAAAAATGAAGGTATATAAAACTGATGGTTCAGACAAGAAAATACTGATTAGCAAACAAATTATACATAAGTCAAACAAAAGAGTCTACAATTAAAATATTATGGACCTCTTACAAATCAATAAATACTAATCTGAAATCATGATAGCATGGAGCATGATATGATTATAACTCATCGATACCAAATTTTATGATGAGTATGCCAAAAAGATTATTCTTTATAATATCAAAAAATCATGCTTTCTCTTTGCTGCATTTTTAACTAAGTTTTACGATAAGGTAAAATATGAAAAACGGATATTCTGTTCTATTTTATTTTTAATTTTCTTCCTTTTAAATATTCTACTATGTATTTGAAAAATATTATATTTGTTACGTTTATGAACAGTATTAATTTGCCGGCGTCCGTGGCACGGTTACGGATGTCTCGTGTTCAATTCCCGGTGCGGACGGTTTTCATGGATTGATCTTTCAATTGATTTATAGATTTTTGTTTGTAGTCTGAGTCCTCCCTCCTACCCATCCCATCCTCACGGGGCGTAGCGAGAGCGATTAGCTAACGACTAGTCCTGTCCTAGCCCTATCCTTCTATCCCTACTCTCTCTGAAAAAAGAGAGGTTGAGCAACTGAGTAACAAGCAGTTCTCGTAGAAAAATGCCGTTAAGATAACTCCGTTAGGAGACCATATGCTCCACATTGGGAGCGGACATGAAAAAAAAATAAAAAATATTAGCCTCTCTTTCATTTACAAAAAAAAATATTTTCACTTATTTTCTTTGTATTCTAGTTGTCACGATATTACGATACCACGATATCACGATATTATCACGATATATCACGATATTATCACGATATTAACTGTCTTTGTCACGATATTAAGTTACCTCTTGGGTTCAACTAAAATTATTAATAAAAGAATAATTACTAAGTTTACGATTTAAATTTAATGATTATCATAAAGGTGAAACATGGCCATTTAAATCACACATTTCGCATTTTTTTATATTAATCAAGTGTGCAGGTATATTTAGTACTTTGTAAAATATATCACTATAGTAAGTCCTCTTACCCTATACCTATTGGGTATTTTATTATACAGAAAAACGAATTAATAGCGAAAATAGTAAATTGGTTATTATACACAACCAGTAAAATCATAAACTAAGTAATCACCTTAAAAGTTCAATATAATGATCATGGTTTAGTACTATAAAATATTATCAAAATTAATGTTAATAATAACTACTGTGCAATAGAAAATTGGGTTTTTCTGGTATGTAAATGAAAAATCCTTCAGTCTGGTTTCTGATAATGCTTTGTCTTTCATTAGTGGCACTTTTTGATATTTGTTTTGATAATTTCTATTCTTTCTGATATAGTATAAATTATTTTGAATCGACTATTTCAACATACTGGTTTTAACGAGAAAAGCCTGGAAATCTGTTTGTACTCAACTCATTTAATATAGTGGTCTTCTATAAAAATCATACAGATAATATATATATATATATAGAATTCTTTCTCGACACTCCTTATGTATAGTCCTGTGAACATGAGATTTTACTGGAGAGCATTTCAAATATTCATAACGCAATTGAAAAGTAATGACTGCATGTATCTTCTTCAAAAGTGGGACAGTGCTACTATTTTAAATCTAATTTTCTAAAAAATGTTGTTTGATGCCTACCCATAGAACTGCATGCGTAGCCAACGGAAATGCAAAAGACATATAATCACATATTTTGCTCTTATGTGATTATATGCAGGTAGTGTCATTCTATCACCAGTGATTGATAAGCTACCTATACTAAATTTAATATTATCAGTTCTTCGTCTTTTTGGTGTAAATTTTTTTTGTTACTTTTAAGGTGTTAACTGTCAATTCTTGGTGGAAATACGTTATATTTTAAAAAATAAAACACAATTCATTTGTACTACTTCCACATATTTATAATGATCAGGACCAGTTTCGCTCATCACGAGCATTATCAACTGATGATCAGTTGATAATGCTCGTGATGAGCGAAACCGGTCCTGATCATTATAAATATGTGGAAGTAGTACAAATGAATTGTGTTTTATTTTTTAATTTTTTTTTTGTTATTTATGGACAGAGGCTGTGGAATTAGTAGCTACATATATTATTTATTTGTACATGAGGGTGGGTGCTGAGTGATTCAAATTATGTGAATGGATTCTTACAGAGCGGCTTTTCTTATGTGAGCAAATGAGTCGGCTCATTGAATTCTTATTTACAACCATATTTGCTCAATGTGGAGCACATACACTTCTAACTGATATTGGTTTTACTGGATGTTATTGAGTTGTTAAACCATTATTTTTCATACTGGGGAATGATATAAGGATGGCTCATATACCAACATCACAGAAATCCATGCATGAGAATACAAATCTATGATATTATTTCTAGAATGATTCAAACCCGTGGACTCTGTAACCGAATAGGAAGAATGTCAAAGAGACCAATTTTCTACAGTTACCAGCAATCGAAACTAACAAAAATTAAATAATATCCTTACAAAGTTATCTTGAATATAAATCACTTAAAATCATAGCTACTAGTTAGCTTTTTGATGAGTATTTTGTGGCACTGCATACAAGTAAAGAGGTATAGTTCAAATATAAAATATACATAGTAAAAGTTGAAAAAAGTGAGACTAAAAAACTCACTCTATCTAAGTAACATATTAATGAAATAAATAAACCAAAAATAGAAGTAAATCATTTTTATTAGAGGAACATTTTCTTTTACATTAAAATTATTGTACGTGAAAAATATATCATTGAGTATGGCACAATGTCCTACAATACAAATTAACCTTTATACTAGCCAGTAGATATTTATGACCGATCATTTTTAATCTTTCAGATATTCTATTTTTTAGAAAAGCAATTGAATATTTCAAAAGCCTTAAAAAAGAAATAACCGCTCAGTTACAACAACTGAAATACCGATATTGTAATTTAAGTATAAAAGATAAACTTATGAAACAACTGATAGTTGTGACAAGCAATCAAATAGTAAATAATAGAATATTGTGGAAATATTCCAGTTTTTTTATTTTTCTGTGATGTAGGATATTGTTTAAATATGTTGAATAATTATCAATAATCTAATTATAATATTTTATATATTATCATCAGCATCCTTTAGTTCTTATAAATCTTTGATAAAAAGATATTGAACAGATTATCATTTTATACTTTAAGCTTATTAATAAATCTTGAAGAAAATACTTTGATAATTAGCATGAGATTGCACACAGATCATATTTAAATAATTTGTAGCTGTCACTAACTAACTCATTCCTTCAATTTCTTATTAAATATTATTATAAAACCTACATTACATTTAACACAAGTATTATAAGTATACCAGTCTTCCTATGATGTATATAAATCAATAAATTTATAAAACAGATCAATTGAATTATTTTTATGACCGAATTTATTTATATTGCTGTTTCGTAGTTTAACCCACTGTTTTAAATGTATGTCATATGGCGTTGTTAATAGCAACGACATTTGTTGGCAGGACAGCGGGGCGGGTAGTTAATGCAAGCGTCTTGGCAATAGATGTCAGCTCCTTCCCGGCCCTCTAACTCTCCGATGGCGTCACAAGATTGCCTATGGAAAAAATTTCATGAGTCAGTCTTTACTCAACACAGCTCTTTTTATATCAAGTCAGTGGTGTAGTGGGGCCAGAAAGTTTTTCCATTTGTTTTTACCATGACCAGAACACGTATTGCTACAATTTATAGAACATAAATATATTGTAAATAATGGTATAATCAATTTTAGCCATCCCTTCTATTTAAAAGATTGTATTTTTTCTGTGCTTCTTTTTTTTCACTATACTACTGAATCAAGGATAATTTATAATACAAAATATCTTGTGTTATTATGTATAAACCATTGTTTATTTAGATTTATATACAACAATACCATCTGTCGACATTCAAGCTCAATGTGCATGATGGCTCAACACAGAGAGACAGAGAGAAAATGTGGATGTATGTGTCTGCTGCGTGTATACTGTGTTACATATAGACAGACAGACAGATAAATCAAGCAATTATATATTGCAATTATCAGATTCAATTCTGAAAGCATGCCAAAAGACTAAGTCTCTACACAACAAATTACGGTTTTTGTCCTATTTCTGATGCTTAGTTCTGCTTAAATTCGACATCTTTAAGTAATATTTCTGCATTTTCGACATCTCGAGTTTGTTAGATTCTTATGACTAACCAGTGTTCAATATCAAATTTATCAAAGTCATGACATAAATTGAATAATATTTAATGCTCTTCTCTGAAAACAGATTTGTAAATAGAGTACTTTATGTAGTCTATTGATTTTTGCACTTCGTAACTAATGTTTGAATGGTTATGAAATATTATCCAGTTGTCAAATAAATAATATTAGTCGATTATTATGTATATAAATTATTATAGTATTATATATTATGCATGTGAAGAATTGTTATCCATACGTATTTGTGGAGGTACAGGGTTGCCAGATTTTCAAATCAATGTGTTGTTGTATTATATTTTAATTACACAACTAAACGCATTTTCAAATGTAAGCAGAGAATTTCCTGATTATTTGAGTGTATTGCTACATTTTTAATATTTCAAAAGAACTATCAAGTTTTATTCAAATATTGAATTCAATAAACTCGATGTATTCTTTTAATGACAGTTTTATCAATTCATAATTATGTTTTATTATCAAAAGTGTTTCTCCATATTATTTAATGTAACATCAAAGAATGAACTATCGTCTACTACAAATTTCTTTATTCTGAAATCGTTCAGAATTGTCACAAAATGTAATTATAAAAATAATAACATCTATAGTTTTATTTTGAAATTAATATCATCTTGGGAAATTATAGATTGGAATTTTCTTAATAAATTCATTCATAGCCACCGATATTTAGAGGTCTGGCAACCCTGGGTAGGTATCATTTCAGAAATAATACGGTTAAATAATAAAAAGAGTTTTGATTTTAATAAATAGCACTTTATTAAATAAATATTATGGTTATGTAAATAAATAAATAAATGTAAAGCATTATGTTGTTTCAATTGCCTATTAGTCAATTAATTATTGAAAAGCATAGAGTAATGAAAGAGTAAAATATGGTTGATGTTAAGCACAGAAGAAGAAAGAAGTGGTAGGATTTCAATAAGTAAGAACATCAAATTTCTTCATAATCATCTAAAGTTTCAGTCGTTACGCTGAAAAATAAAGCAATATTATGTAATGCCTATATTATTTTTGTGTATGCAAATATATTGCCACCCTGAACCAGACTGAAGTATTTTGAAAAAAATGCAATGTTATTTGCAAAATAGTTTTTTTATTAAAATAGATTAGAATTAATTAATTAGAATATATGAGGTAAAAAAAATCAATAATAGCTTCCTTGATTTATGGCATAGTTGAGTGAGTTTAAAATCTTTGGAATCAATTATCTCAAAAAAATGATTTTCGACATACTATACTCCGGTTTTAGGACGGCGATATAATATAATACTTTAACTTTAGATTAATTTTACCATTATCTACCCTAAAGATCTATAGAGCAAGTGTTTGTTATGCATCTTTCTCTTTTTCGCTTAATCACATGTTGAGTGAAGTGCGCACGGGCACGCTACTGTTTGTTCTGATATTCTACTTGCTCAAACGCAAATTAACCATTTGATGGAGATAGAGAAACAATAGGTCCCAACCTTTTCCCTTCATACCCCTTTCACCATTGTTCAGAATATAATTCCCTTCTTTCCAAAATAGTCTAACTAGCTCAAAATATGTATTTCAAATAGTATGCATTTATGTATTAATGAAAGATTTAATATCTGGCAGTAATTACAATTGGTGGGGGAGATTCCCCACCAATTGGAAAATACTTGTACATAAAGGATAAAATGACCCAAATTATCTGATAAAAATGTTTTTAGAAGAGAGCATCTAAGATCACTATTTTTCAGAATAAAAATAGTTCTTTTGGATTGATTTTTGAGGGTGCATGTAAAGGTTTAGATTATGAACAGTTTTTTTCATGATATTCAGCTATATTAAGCTGTTTCTTTTTGTTAATTTTTCTATATTAAATATTGCGTTCACTGTTTAAAGATGCCACTGTCAACCTATCCATTCTAAGCAGTAAGAGGAGACGTTTTCAGAATTCTAGCTGGCTAAATAACACAAATGTTTTTAAAAAAATCATTTAATAATTTTTCTCATTAATAGAATAGATTTTTGATAGATCTTTGTCTTGGAAAACTAACAATTTTCAGCCACCCTTAATTCAAAGTTTTATAATCATCAGAAGCCAACCCATGTTTTAAAGAATGTAGCTAGGCTAGTGCTTAATTAAAATGTCTTATAATTTAAGACATCGACTGAGGGTGGTTGATGGAATTTCAATATCAAATTTGGATTATTGAGATTTTGTACATTTCCATGTATTTTGTCACTAACTACCCGGGTTTCGCCTTTCGTCAGTTCGAGTCCATTCGTGTGCTCGAATGCCTGAAGATGCCGAAAGGCGAAACCCGGGTCGTTAGTGACAAAATACATGGAAGTGTACAAAATCTCAATAATCCAAATTTAAAATGTCTTAGTTTTTATAACTAATAAATCAGGTGAAATTATTTTAATGACTAGATCCCTATTATTAATTGCAGATACTCTTGTCTGTTATATTTGAATGATTTTTTGATTCGAAATTGTTTGTTTTAAAGATCAAATAATATTATTCATACACAATTAAATATTCAAAAATACTTACGGGCAATGGCAAATAGATTCTGGACAATTCGGCGGATACCTCATACAATTATTTTGGCACCAGTCTCCCATACCTTCGATCAAACGGTAAACAGGTGTTGGCACACAAACTTGGTCCCTGTAACAAAATAAGAGTTGATATTGGAATAAATAACACATTATTAACATACTGAGTCCCATATACAGCGCAGTCATTCGACTGCACTGGGTGAACATTTCCCACTGAAAATTTTATGTGAGTTACAGGAAGTTTACTAGATAAGATGGCGTCAAGAACCAGCTGTACATATGTTGAAGCATAGGACATACGATAGCTCTAAATCAGTTCTTCATCACAATAATTTATGTTTATTACATTTTTATGAAAGTGGATATGATCTAAACAAAAGTGCATTTAATTACATGCCTTTACTAAATGTGAACCGAGTGATAAAATGGTGAACCTTATACTGTAAGTTGTATAGTTCACTTCTCGTTGGCTCATATTAAAGCTGTCACATATCAACCAAAGAAACAAAACTATGTGGCATAGAAACATATTTCATTTTTCTATACTTCACAGAAGAGCCCAAAAAAAAAAGTATATAAATATTTTCTGTAGATACTCTGTTGAACTAACTTTGAATTAAACTTTTCAATACCTCTTAATGCCACTTAATGTTCTATTTCTATTTTATTTATACTACACAACATTCTCAAAATCGCCAAAAATTTTGATAAATTTCTTTGACACTATGTACCCAATAAATTGCATCATATCCTTAAAGATAAAGAGGTCTAATATAACTATATGATTTGAGACAATAGGAATAAGTTTAAGTCACATCCTATCAAGTATTTTAAATACCATCACAATAAATCAAAATATAAGTAGTGGGGTTCAGAAATGTGTCGTAATTTCGTTGAAGGAGTAAAAGATATTGTGATGAAATGTGATATTTTTTAAAAATAAAACACCATTCATTTGTTCTTCCACATATTTATATTGATCATGGCCGGTTTCGCTCGTCACGAGCATAATCAACTAATGTATTTCATCCTGATCATTAAATACATGTGGAAGTAGTACAAATGAATTAAGTTTTATTTTTTTAAATATAAAGCCGTTCCACCAAGAATAGACAGTTAACACCTTAAAGGTGAAATGTGACAATGGTGAAAAAAGGGTCAAAATACCCAAAATAAAGTGACATCAATTATTCTGGTCGAACTTTTATTATTAATTTTCAGTATCAGGGTCTACCAAATCTATGACAGTGAGAGAGCTGTAAAAATGTATTATGTTTTCACCATAATTGAACAGTTAGTTATGCAGAAAATGGAATGTCCTTAACATAGTTTTTATTTAAATCAAAACCTGTTTCATTGAGACAGCATTATTAAATAAATTAGTCATTTCTATCAAGTACCTTGTATACAAAATAAAAAAGTTTTTCTATTGCAGAATCTTTCTAATAAAAACTTATTTTTAAGAGCACTCAACAGTAATTTTTTTCTATTCAACTATGGAGATATTTTTAATCTTAGAATTTCAAGAGTCCAAATAAAGTCGAATAAATACTTAATTCAAGTGCCAAATATTTGCACAAGTTCATTTATAATTTAAAATATCACTCTCACACTGTAAAATAATTCAAACATTAATGTTCATATACAATGTTGATAATTAATTATCATTTGCAATTAGTGCAGTAAAGAAGTGCATATTGTTTGAGCTATATTTATATATAATTGTAAATTAAATATTTTCTGTTCAGTGATGTCAAACCACATTTTTAAAGTATCTTTCAGGAGGTCTCTCATAGCATTTTAGATGTTTGCAAATACATCTCCACTTTCTATATCAGTTTTATTCTTCCTAACAATTAAATGCTTTTCCACTTGAAACCACCAATTTGTAATCCAAATTTTAAGCATGTTTAATTCATGCACATAATTCATTGCATCAACTTTATATTTTTATCATCAAATCTTATCAATATATTTACCTTACAACTAACGGGAAGATATTATTACTAGCCGGAGCTCTGAAATCTCTGTAGTATAAGAGGAATGGATTGTTTCCTACTGCAGATGGAGGCAAGCCACCAGTGCTCGTGACAATACTAATATCAGCACAATTTCTGAAGGTTTCCGCTTTTCCGCAACCCACCGCTTCAGTTCCATTCGGACAAATGCCCCACATGTTTCCTGAAATAATTTTTTTTGAATATTTAATATCTACCATTATACTTTCGGTACCCTCTAAAGCTGTCGTCAGGTTGTGTCAGATATAAGAGGACTACATAAAAATAAATTTAAAGCTTCATAATATTTCCTCGTCTTCATGGACCATATCTGCTCTGTATGTGGAGGATATTCCCTGTCAATTGCCATTCTGTTTGCTTCCTACCATGACATTTCAACACTCCATAGTTGTGCAGAGTAAACCGTATGGATTGTACCCGACCGCCATCCAGGATGCTGCAATCCCACCAGTAGAAAAAAAAAGAAAAACGAGGTTGAATCTCTCCGAAGGCATCTGCTGCAAGGGACGCAGTCAGTTCCAACGTCTCTCCAAGAAATCAAAACACCTCAACCCTAATATCCGATACAAGCATCTATTCTTGAAGTTCAGTAAACGATGAGTAAACCATGATTTGATACCATAAAGCAGCATTGGTAGAATGCAAGCAATGAATGAATTGTATTTGGTTTTTGTACACAGCTGTGTGTGCCAGTTCACAGTTCACATTTAGTTAAATATGGCTCTAGCATCAGTATTGGTGAATTGGTGAATAGGTGACAAGAGTGGATCAACAAATAACAATAAATCGGAAATGCAACCTAGATACTGTAAACCATGTGGAAGTAGTACAAACAAAGTGTGTTTTATTTTTAAAATATAATGCCTTTCCACCAAGAATTGACAGTAACTGTGTTAACTGTTAACACCTTAAAAGTGACAGTATGTCATCTTAATATCATTTGAGATTTTTTTTATCTTACATGTAATCTAGCCAAGTACCGTCTAACTTATTAAGGATTTTGTCAGCTGAATGCTTTGTGTGAGGAAAATAATTATGAATGACTTCTACAAAAGACTGACTATAAATGTTCAACAAATCAATTCTTATCAGGAATAGTAAAGCTGTAAAACTGTATATTTAACTCATCATAATTAATATATGATTACCTGTATAATAAGTCCACTGCACAACGCATTGAGTACAAGTCACATATGGCGGAAGTTGAACTTTATATCGAAAAATCTCTTTTTTGGAACTGTCCAAGGGGATGACGTAACGATGATCTCTCGTTCCTGATAGCATGAGACGATTTCTAAAAAAATAACGTTATTCATGATAAAGTGGGGCATGGTCATGTCCAATTTTGTTGTGGGCAGATAAAAGGTTTTATACCTAACAGATATAAAGCGTAACAAACCTGTCGAAACATTCCTGAGTAGCTTCAAAGTTTGGATTATTGTTTGGACAAAGTGACATTTCAAATCTTCCCCAGTGATTAGCAGTCAATTCCACCTCTATATCTATTTCCTGGAAATAGATAATTAAATTGTAATTCAATAACCATTAAATATTTTGTCTAAAAATTGTTATCTGGCATATTTGTCATCGCATATCGACATCTAAAATTCCAAATTCCACGTTTGGTATTCCAACATTCATTTATTTGCAGCTAAAATGGCAGGCCTGCAGCCGAGAGGTCAACGCTTTTGCCTTGGGTGGCTATGTTCAATGTTTCGAATCTCTTTCAAACACTTTAATAAATTGATTGATTGATTTATGGATTAGTGTTAGAAGGCATGGATATCTGTGATGTATAAATTTTCGCATACAATTTTGTAGTTGGTTTTCTCTTTTTAAAGATTATTTGATTGTGGGGGTGCGATATAGGTGGTTTCAGGAGGGAGTTTTATAAATATTTCTCACCTGTCCAACGGTGTAATGTCTTGAAATGATTCCTTTGGCGAATTCGCCTCCAGCTTCATGAGGCCTAGGTGGAGGAAGGTGAACTGGATCTCCGCAGACTCCACATTTGCCACCATTTTGCTCCCATTGAACTGAAAGCGATACATGTACATTACAGGTAAGTAACACTTAAACAGTATTCTAGTGGAGGGTTGGGGTTCACTGTATACTCTGCTTAAGTGTCTTAATCTATTTGTTATCGGCAAGAACTAGTTACCTGCATATCCACCACAAAACAGTTCATTATCATTGTAATTGACAGGATTTGGAAACCCAAATCTCCACATAGCATTTCTGGCTGGTGGGTCCATCAATCGCCCATGTCCTTTTACTCTAATTTCACTTTGGCTGCTCAATATGACCTGAAAAACACAATGATTTATAAATTTAACTAAATTGAATTAAGTTTTGCGTTGATTTATCTGTATCTAGTGTCTAAATATTAAGGTCGGTCGTTATAAGTTGGCTGCTGAGCAAGGGCTCTAGTGTTATGTGAAAAATATTTCCTTACTATTTAACCTGTCGTGGCATATCTAAATCAAAGTTATATCTAAATCATCTGATTTCATGCCTACATTCTATTGAGCTGGATTCTTACAATTGCATTGATATTCCTGTAAATTTCATCAACTCAGAACTATTGTCATCAATAGATGACACTTCCATAAAAGCTTCAGTAGTATTCATCCCTTTAAATTCCATTAACAATATAATATATTGTTTATAATATATTGTATACTTTTGATGACTCTGATTATTCGTATCAATAGATGGCACTATTAGAGGAACCAATTTCCCATTGAGAAATAAACTCTTTTTAATTCAGTAAACACTGTATATTCATTAGTTAAATGGTAAAAATGATTTATCAATAAATGTCATGGCAATAGAAACTTCAGTACTATTCGTCTACTTAAATTCTATAAACAATATATTCATACATTCAAGTAAATTTTGATGGCTTATTCTTCTCATTAATAGATGTCTCTATTAGAGGAGCTTTAACATAACATTTTTCGATGACAAAATAAACAGTTTTTAATAAAACTTTATATCAATCAGCTTCATTATAAAAATGAATTAATAACAAATAACATAGTCGGCGTCCGTGGCGCGGTTGGTAGCGTCTTTGGCTACGGTTACGGATGTCTCGGGTTCAATTCCCGGTGCGGGCGGTTTTCATAAATTGGTCTTACAATTGATTTATGGATTTCTGTTCGTAGTCTGAGTCCTCCCTACCACCCATCCCGTCCTCACGAGGCGTAGCGAGAGCGATTAGCTAACCACTAGTCCTGTCCTAGCCCTATCCTTCTATCCCTACTCTCTTCGAAAAAAGAGAGGTTGAGCAATGGAGTAACAAGCAGTTCTCGTAGAAAAAATCTGTTAAGATACCTCCATTAGAAGACCATATGATCCACATTGGGAGCGGACATGGAAAAAATATATATATCATAGCTACATAAAAGGTCTGCATTTATATTAGTCACTATTTCAATTTTTGGTCAATAATAAATAATAAATGGTAGGTAATTAATCAAAATTGTCAGTAACTAATTCGATAAATGGCCAGAATATACATGCCCAATTAATAAAATAAACGGTCAATAATTTATATAAAATGGTCAGCTATTAAATTAAACGGACAGTTTTTTAATTAAATCTAACCTAAACCTTCTGCCAAAAATAATCACTAACTGACCATTTATTATTTCTTACTGATTTATCGAATTAGTTACTAACCAAATAATTATTTGCATTCATAAATCCGCATCCGATCCGAAAGCTTATTCCTTATGTTTATCTAAATCTTGATATATTTCGAAGGGGGTTATAAAGTTGGATTTGTAAAATATCAAGCGACTTTTTTTATACTCCATTTTTTAAAAAATATTTTGAATAAATCAAAATAGTGCATTCAAGTTTCGTAAAAATAATAAATGTGTAGGATTCTTGTCCTGGCGGTTACAATGAATGTAGGCAGATGAGAGACAAAGTATGTACTTCTTTAGTGTTTGGTAAAAATTCCTATGGACGTTTATTTTCGTTTATGGCTATCAATACCAAATTGTTGATCTGTCAACACATTTATCAGTACATCAAGAACTGTTGAAAATTGTAACGAAAAAAATCGATTTGACATTTTAAAAATCGGAGGCGGAGTCTGACTATTGGTCAACGTTGGAGTCGCATTTTTTAAGGACTCCAAAGCCCTGTTTTTTGATTATTTTTAAGAGGATATGATGAAAAATTGAATATTATTTCTTAAGATCATTATTCTTACCTGTATGATGAATATCCATTTTGTAAAGGAGGTGCACATATTTTCAAATTTATTCATTTTCGCCATCTGTAAACAAAGAAAAACACAATATAAACAGATGAACAAATAAATAATATTTACTCAATATACTAGATAGATATGAGCAGTACTCTAATGCCATCACCCTACCCTCTCGAGATAAATTATGAAAACTCTCATAAAAATATCTGGGGCCATACCTGTTATTAATTACTTTATAATATTTATTGTCTGTCTTATTAAATAACTAAAAATATAAATAAATTGCATACTTAAATTTTATACATATTGTATCATTCGTTTCTTGAATTTTTCTAAAAAACAGAACGATTTGTCATTATATTCATGATCAACTGTTTTTCGTGCAATTGATTACATACATCATTGATAGGAATAATTATATTGTATCCGTAATTAGTATTTAATGGGTATAGCGCAGGCGTGACAAATCTTTTCGCATAGGAAGGCGGCATTCATTTATTTTAAAATCAAATAAGGCCGCATTTAAGAAACATACATAAAAATGTGTGTACATTATTTTTTAAATGAAGGAAAACAATGAAATTTATTAATTTTTGTCGAAAGGTCGCTCTTGAGAACTCATAAGGCAGGTTCGTCACCCCTGGTATAGGGAAACAATGTGTTACATATTAACGCCACTGCTTTTGCACTGTCACTAACTTAAAAGAATTTTGTGTTATGCTTTCAGTTTTAAATATTCACCAAAAACCAGTCTAATAAATTCTGTACATCGATTGTTGGATAAATCCCGCGCTTTTTATCAAACGCGCCATTTTAAATTCAGAATAAATGTCCACGAAATGTCTGCCAACCGGAAAGATTTATACTGAAACGCGTATGTACTAACATTAATATTCTTTTTTTATTATTACGTGATGATTCTCAATAAATTAATTTAAATTAAACGAACGGGGCGTAACAACTTTTGATGCGCATTAATCTTGTTGAAAATCTTAATTGAAAAATTATATTAATGGGTTAAATACAATGTTTGACACAGAGAAATACTAAGACTAATTTAAAATTAATTCTTTTCGCAGTGTCGAATTTAATTAACTACTAGTTTAGTGCATAACCAAAGACTTTTAGAAGTTTTAATACTGATAATATAATACATTAATCGTATTTATTTATTACCTGTTTTTGGATAATCGCCTTCATTTTTAATTACTAACTTATATTATTATGCCTTGGTGTCTGACTCGTTTAATTAATTCTATTTTATAATGAACCTCATATATTATCGTAGAAATTGGTTTTTAATTTTCGGACGGATGTAAAAAAATGGAATATTCAAGATGCAACAATTAATCACTATGACCAGGCCCTCCCAGAGAAAATATGAGGCCCGGGGCACGAGATATTTTGAGGCCTCCTATCGTTTATAACTAATTTACGACAAGGAATAAAATATCACATTTAAAAAAAAATAATACTGCAATTATCAAGTAAACGTATTCTCATAGGTTATGTCCCCCTCATTAAGAGTGAGACCCATGGCAGCTACCCCTTCGCATATCCATCCACCCATTTTTGGATCTTAAAGGTGGCTCTTCGATGTCTGCGACATAGAGGTCTGCACGGGTCCGGGCTTGGCCCGTGGGCCGGGTTATGGCGGGTAGAGACAATTGATATTGGGGCTCGGGCAGGGCCCGTGTAAGGGATTTGTTCTTCAGAAAAATATTTCGGACTCTGTTCGGATTATGAGTACTGTTGATGACTAAATACTGTTGATAACAAAAAAGCAATAACTAAAATAATTTATTACGAATATCATTGGACACAATAGAGTCTTTTATTTGATAAGTATGAGACATCATTTTTATTTTGGTAATCTGAAACTGAGCTCATAAAATTGTTATTGATCAGTGAAACAATGCTTTGTTTATTTAATCATCACCGATAGTAACTTTAAATAGTTCATAAATAAATAAAGTGTGATATTATTCAGTATCTGTTTTCTATTCGTTTTAGATTGTGAAGTGTTTCTTGTGCCGAAAATTTCATTATAAAAAAATACAACAGATTCGTTAAAAATGAGTTGCAACGATATAAAGAAAACGTTAAAAGTGGTGACTGTGTGGAAATCATTTCGTGAAATAAAAGATTTTTCTAAATGTAAAAAAGTTGGGTAGGTACGTTAAGTGTGTTAAATTTCAATCAATTTAACTATGCTATTGTATTTTTTTTTAAATCGGGTTTTCGTCGGGCTGAGATATATAAATTTACGCTTCGGGCCGGGCTCGGGTAACAAGTGTGGTATTAAGACTCGGGCTCGGGCCGGGTAAGGCCTGAAGTGAACGGGCCGGGTAATTTCATCAAATTTCGGCCCGTGCAGAGTTCTACAGTGCGACAGGTCAAAACATGATCTGCAGCGTGAATAATGCCATCGAATGGCCGCCCATTAAAACTACTGACGTTGCTGCGCCGGATCGCGTGTCGCTGTGGCAGACACCAAAGAGCCACATTTGCTGTAACTAATTGTAGAAACGAGTAATTTTATATTTAAAGCAGGTATCTCCAAAAATTTATATATTTTCTGTAAAGGTAATGGCGACCTTTAAAATTTGTAAAATATACCCCGTCCTGTTAGGTGCATGTTCTAATATTATTTTTCGCACTTGCTGAACTGTGTTTAAATCTGTAGCACTAATTACAATGTTAAGTGTTAATTAGATGTCTTAACACTTTTATTAATTATAACTCACTTTTAATTCTTATTTTTTGATTGCCCGCGATATTATTTCGTTGTGTGTAATGATACAGATAACAATACTATAACAAAGAGCCAAAATTTGCATTCAAAGAAGTCTGAATTGTTTTGAAAACTGATTCAACTTAGTAAAAACTAATGGATGACAGTTAAATATATGAATACCTTTCATTGATTAATAATAATGAGTTATGCACTATTTAACGCTGTCGGGATTCCAAGATTTAAAAATTTGTAAACCAAATTCAATAATACCAACAGTATAAGATTGTATAGTGCAGATTACAACGGTGCTAAAAATATTGTCAGAAGAATCACAAAAGGAGGTATACTCATTCATGTCTTAGGCTTAAATGCCATCGTCAGTTTAATGTCCAAAGAGGCTGGCTGATTGTTGATCGGCAATCATTCAATCGTTAACTCATGTTTTATATTTTGAAGTTCACAATAAACGTGGGGATAATATACCTTGACATTTGGAGACGAAATAAAAAACTGCCGCATTTTGAACGCACTCGATACAGTAGTCGTCAATTAAATGAAATAATAAAATTTCAGTTATTTTATCAGCTGGTTTCGCAGTTAAGAATTTTGAGCTTGGCCAGTCATTGGATAGGCCACCATGCAAATGAGGCGCTTTGAATCAGGATGCTTCATATATCCTATGCGATTGTATGCACATGTAAGTGCACGCCACCGAGTGTTTGGTAGTTGCTCCTAAGATACTCTCGGTTGAGGAAAAACCGTAGATACGCATAATGCTTGCTACGCGAAAGGAAACTACTGGGACAGCAGTCGCGGGTAGAGGAGGACAAGTCAGCACTTTTATGATTTTTTTGTGATCGTTTAAAATAATCACCTTAGCACTGTTTTTTAGATCAGCGCTGTCTAACCATAGTAAGTTTGAGGGCAGCATTCAGTCGATTCTATTATATAAGCTGGGAAATTTTGTCATGTCGCCTGCAGCTTTAATTTTGATAATATCCGGCTATAAACATAGGCGCCCCACTCGCGATCGAGTTATTTGTACGTTGAAACTCTTTCTCGTTTTAAAGCATAAAAGTCACTTTGAGGCTGCACCACGTGCTGTTGAGAGCCTCAACCCTGCTTGTCTCACTTTCCAACCGGTGGGATTCCGATGTCCTGGATGATCGTCGGGTACTATCCATAGGATATACTCCGTGGAACTGAAGGATGCTGACATGTCGTGGCAAATCGATTGAAACGTTAGAGAGCACCGGACGCACCACGCAGAGAGCGGGTATGGTCCAAGAAGAAGAAGATTTAAAAATTCAAGATGCAACGTTTCCTCCCGAATTGCTCAAAAAATTATGCTACCTATATTGAAATGTTAATTGAGCGATTTATTCATGAAAGTCATCAATAAACTATCCAGCCTGGAAATACTCCGTTAGGATATAATTATTTTTGTAAACCAACCAGACATTTTATTTTTTTAATATTGAACGAATAATTTTTCGAGACTTAAATATTAATAATAGATATTTGGATTGTATTGAAAATCATTCGGCCTGACAAGATCGCGGAGCTCTTTTGAAGGTGGGCCTGTGACATATTAGCTATGTACGTATGTATAGTTAATATACATACGATTCTTATGTTAATGGAAACGGGTCTGTTTTATCACAATAGGTGGACTTTTAATGAGAAAGAGGTTAATGAACTATCGAACAAGGATCCACGAATTGTTCCTTAATCTCTTCAAAAAATCGACATTACATTACATAAATGGACACAAATTATATTAAACAGCGTAATCAAGAAAAAAAATATTTTTAACATCAAGGTGTCATAACGACGTATTGAAGCGAATAATTTTACTTTTAATTGTAAGCGTGATGAGTTTAATCTTCCAATAAAACGTATCCACTGCCAATATTTAATCAACATAACTTTCGAACTATTGCTTTACGTTTAATTCTTAAAAATTGAATAAAAATCTGGTTAATAATATTAGATCCGTACGCGAATGATCGAATTTTAACGACTTAATCTATCTAGTAATCAAAAATCGCTTATTCGCCTCTATGTAAATATTAAAATGGTCGCGATTCATTTGCGTCCACATTTTATTACAGCTTTGTCAATAGCAAGTAGAGTGAGAAAACAAATGACTTACGGAGAATCCAACAAGAATTGAACAGAAAGAAGATATTGTTTTCTCACTCTAATACTGTCTAGTCTGTGATGCAGTGGTCTACGTTGTTGGCTTTGCTGATGGATGTTTAGGGTTCAAATCCCGGTACGGAGAGATTCATAAATTGATTTTTTAATCAATTTATGGATTTCTCTTGGTAGGCATGGATGTTTGCGATGTCTAGAATTCTTTCCTACCCATCCGATACTCAAACGGGTTGTAACGAGAGCAATTAGTGAACCACTAATCCTGTCTTAGCCCTATCCTTCTATCCGTACTGTCTTCGAATAAGAGAGGTTGAGCAACTGAGTAGTAGGCAGTTCTCGTTGAAAAAGTTCATGAGGAAGCCATAAAGCTCGTAAAAATATATATGATATACAGTTTTAAACTTTTAAGATATATTCAGATTCATGTTACAATTATGCATTTGTATTTGGATTAAATTGACATTTACTTTATAGAGATTCATTATGAAAAGGCATAAAAAGCAAAGCGTTCAGTTCCATAAGAATTATAAAATAAATTTCAAAATGATACCGACGTTATCTATAGCTATCAACTATGTTTTATAATTGGCATTCGTAACTCAAAACAGCAACTTCTGCCACTATAAAAACGATGTATTATAATGTTGTTTGAATTTTTGGATTAATAATAAGCAGGAATAATGGAGATTTATCTTCACAATAGGAAAAAAGGTAACCTAACCTATAAACAATCAACATACTCGTTTATCAACATTAAACAATATCAGAATTGTCTGATGGGATTTCTAACTCATGTTTAAAAGTAAGATAATGGCTCAAATCAATTAGAAATTCTTTGAAAAATTATTTCAACGGGTCTCATTCACGCGATATCTAAAGTAATTATAATGTCATTTCGAGAGCAATTCAATCTCGTAATAGAAATTCCAAATTATAGTCAATCATGTAAAACTGACATTTTTAAAATATATTATAATTACAAATATCAGCAGAATTTAACCTTCTCAGTGGCAGGCAAATTTATCTATGTGTATACCTGTAGGCTAGCTTTTTTGAATAAAATAAATCGCTTAAAAAATATGAAATAGGCATAGAATGATTGATGTAGATTAGTGAACACTCAAATCAACACGTTTTTCGAGATCATCGTGCATATTTTCGCACTAAAATGATAAATACTATTTCAAAAACAGTTACGACCTCAGAATTTAAGTCACTTTGCAAATATGTAACTCACTTTAAAAGGATTGAAGTATGAATGTTTTAAAGTGTCATTGAGCTAAGCAATTATTTTCTGATAAATAAATCTGTCAATGTTAAAAAGTGTTTTTAATTCAGCGTGATTGATTGAGAAGTGAAGTTTTTACTAACATAAGTTCATCAATATCATTAAAAACATTAACCTGACACGATCAATCGGATTGACAAACTTGTTCAAGAATCGTATTCAGATTGATAGTGTAGTGAAGAATGACGGCCGTGATTCTATACCACGCTCAGGACTGTCAATCTGAACAATTCAATTGGACTGTCGTTAAGATTGATTGTGTAAGGTTCGCTTTATATATTATCCAGAATCTTATAAAATCAATACATCAATAGAATCGGCATTTTTAAAATATCTGGCAATATATTTAGAATTCATCATTTCGAAACTTTACTCGTTTCCCTCCTCATAAATATAATTATTTGAGATTTGTTCATTGAATTGTCGCACAGATAGTTCTTTGATACATCAGTTGGCATGTATTATAACTGTGATTTTATTTATTCGTCACCTACCATGTTTATTGGCGAATAAATTACCAAGCATCTCGCGCTGGCCGATTCATTATTTATTGCAAATTTATTCAACCGGCAATTTAAATATTGTTTTTGTTGTAAAATAACGAAAAATTTTGGACATAATTTCAGATGTTGAACATGTTAGGTTAATAAACTTCTAAAAAATCAAATACAGGTAATAGGAAAATGAATATAAATGGTTCTTGTCGTAATTGACCAGTCGATTTTTTAAAACAAACTCACCGGCCATTCCGAAGAATAAATATGGACTAACATATTGACTGAAAGTATTTTACAATGTTTTATTGGAGTCTGTCTCAGGTTAAACATGTAAAATTGTCTAGGAAAAGGTATTTTTTGGGATTGGATGGAATGACTTCGAATGAACGAATATCATAAACATATCAATTACAATTCGAAAGAATCACTTGGCTACGAAAATCAAGGAATACAGTAGACTACAAAGATGAACAATTTAAGTGGTAGAATATCGATTATTTTAATACCATGCCCGCTCCCAATGTAGAAATATGGCCACACAGAAATTTCTTTTACGAGTTCTGCTGGTTACTCAGTTGCTCAACCTCGAAGAGAGTAAAGGTAGAAGGATAGGGCTAGGACAAGACTAGTGGTTAGCTTATTGCTCTCGCTATACCTCGAAAAAATCCATAAATCTATTGAAAAATCGATTTATGAAACTGATTTTAGCCGGACGCGAGCCCCTGAAATCCGTAACCGAAGCCTACAACGTTGATCACTGTGCCACATAACCAGCCAAGTTTCATATCGATAAAAAAGCGCAAATATACATATATTATTAAAATTCCAGTAAAATAATACATAAATTGAGACACATTTTTCAATATGCTGAACATTTACGCAAATTTATCTTACACTAAAATCTAAAAAATCGCCATCGATCCATCGGCCATATTGGAAAATTATGGTCGAATTTTTGCCTAACAGCCGTAAACCAACAAATTTGTGAAAAGTTTAGAAAAATTCGTACATTTAAAGAAATATACATAATTTTTGTCTTGCGTTTCACGTTGTAGATATGTATACTCCCTGAATAATTCCTTAAATAATTTATGTAGTATAAATTAACGCGAAGATTGTAAAGCAATCATTACAGGAAAAGTTCTGTCGATGAACAATAGATCGGTGTTTTACTGTACTTCATTTATTTTCCATAAACAATTATCTGGTTTGACTGATGAGTATTGATAATGTAAAATCTTTCTAATGAATCAGTGAACCAGAATGCCGATGTTGCCTTGAATGACCTACTCAAACCAGTTCAATAAAATCATTATTAATTGCCCAAATTTTTAATTTGATTGTCTGAGGCCATAGTAGCAACCTTTTTTATATTTTGCATTTTATGGTTATTTATTCACAATAACACAATGAAATCCAACCGTTTCTTTTTAGTATTCATTGTCTAGTAGTCTATTTATTGTATAAAAATGTAAATTTTTATCATAGTCCATGTAACTTAAGGATAAAAAATCGTTGTTAATGAATATAACTTAATTGTATTTAAACCTTTGGACTTTTAGCATATATCAACCCAGTCAGGCTGTGCTAAAAGTCACACAGCGCCGATTTGTCAGCTCTGGGGCTTCCAAATCCGGTATTGTCTAAATATCAATACCGGGATTTCGGTTTTCAATGTAAATGAAAAAAAATAGAATATCATTTATACACAAATAGTAGAATCATTTATTTTGGAGAGACGTCATTAAAAATGTCAAAGCTGTTACCGGATAACTTACAGGCAGCTTTTTATAGAGTTAACAACTTCGGTGAAATCTTATTGAACAATAAAGATAGAATAGAATCATGGTCACAGTGCGGAATATACCGCCTCTCTTGTGAAGCTTTGTCAAGCTTCCTATATAGGATAGACAGGTAGAAATTTTAATATTAGAGTTAAAGAACATATCAGATGTCTCAAAAGTAATAATTTTTCGGAGTTTGCGAAAATGATTATACTTTTAATAAAAATAATAACGAAGAAGTACTCCATCGTGTAAATAAAAAAGGTATTAAAATGAATAATTTAGAGTTTTTAGAATTCAATAAAACCATTAACAGTAATGGAGGATTAGTAAATAACATTTTAAACAGAACAGGCGGCTCGCCGTTATTAAATTTATTCCCTTTGGGTTTTTCACATTCAGGTTCCAGTAATTGATTTGTTTATAGTGTAACAATGTTTATAGCTTACCCCCTTCTACACGTCCAGTAAAATATAATAAAACCCACCCCCACCCTTTTACGAATAAAATCATCGTTTAACTTAGAAGTAAATAACCTTACGATACGGTTAGTCTGAAGTTAGTGATAAACCAAGTGAAATAACTAAGTTATAAATTTTTAATTTAATTTAATATAATATAATATAATATTAAAAATGAACTTCCACAAAGTTACCGCCGAACCCATAGAAAATAATAAAAAAATAAACAAATAGTTAAATTAAAAAGTTCTTGATTAACTACAACGTGTATCTTGGTATGTTCATGAATTTTTTTTTATAATACCTACATAATTAGTCTACATAATATCAAAGGTATACTGACAGAAGGCATTAAGTCATAAAAACAAGTTCTTAGATAATCACATTTGAAGTATTATATATTTTAAAGTATTCTCTCTCCTAGTTACAACTGTTTATGATTTAAAAAGATTTTTTTTATATATTAATAGAGAATAAACCTTTTGGCACACAAATTATAAGATTTGATTGCAACGAGTTTTAGTCATATCATGCTTTCTGCGAGGATATAATAATGTCTGTTACGAAATATGAGAAGGAGGGAGACCACAATACATATCGAGGCTATACTGACAGAACGCATTAAGTCTCTTTTAAATGTCAAAACGTGTGCAATTTAACGCTCTATGTAATGGTAGGACGCATGGAGTCATAGGATATAATGGCTTTGAAAAAGGACAGTATTAACTTGTGATATTGTTGCTTTTTTATTCTGGCAAAAAACATGATATAACTTTAACTCGTCTATATTAAATCTCATGATTTGTGTGCCAAAAAGAATATTCTGTATAATGTAAAAAAAATGTAAAAAAAACTAACAATTTGGATTATTGAGATTTTGTACACTTCCATGTATTTTGTCACTAACGACCCGGGTTTCGCCTTTCGGCATCTTCAGGCATTCGAGCACACGGATGGACTCGAACTCAGTTCGGACCCAGTTCTCCCAGAACTCAGTACAGAACCCGGGTCGTTAGTGACAAAATACATGGAAGTGTACAAAATCTCAATAATCCAAATTTGAAGTATACTTAAATTATAAAACTAACAATTATTGTACTTGGGATTAATTATTGAGAGTAATTTGAAAAAGAAATGATTTTTGTGGTATTTTATATTTTTTTCAAAAATATCTGGCATTACATCTGACAGCCAATTCACCAAATATTTTGAATATCAGAAAATCATTCGAGATAAACTTGATGAGAAATTGTAGAAGTCATTCATGTCCAAGATCACAAATTTAAATTGAAAAAAATCTAAATTTGATATTACCCTTGCTGGGAATTGAACCAGGACCCACCTGATCGCAAACACTTACCACTAGACCACAGAGGCCGACATGATTCGAATTGCGATGCGAAAAATTTTGAATGCCGTTATTCCGTGTCTGGTTTAAACTTTAAAATATTATTTTTAGTAACAGATGTGAGTGATATAACGATTTAATGATTTCTGTCACGTATTCAGGTAAGTAGCAATGTGAAACTGAAAGTTGGCATTGACCATTCGCTAATACACATTATGTTTAATTCAATTAATTTAAATATCAAAATAGGAATTACAAAATGTCACTGTTACATAATTAGATACAAAATATAATATGAGATCAATTGAAACTCATCGTATAGCTTCCATTGTTTATCATATCTCCTGAGAATAGACTGAAATATCAAATTATTTAGTTCTACAAAATTTTTATTGGTAGTTTATAGCTATTTCAGCTTAACGCCATTACTATAGTATGTCATCTCACGTATTCAAACATCGTAATGTTTGTTTAAAATTCAATTATTTGAAGTACTAATTGTGTTCTTGGAAAAGGAGCTTACGGAGCTATTGATGCAATTATCATTCAACATTTACGTAATAAATTCGTAAATTTTGAACGAATCTCATAAAGTGGTTAGTTTAATAAATAATGATTGAGGTATGTGAATAGAAAGTCTTAAATTTCATGATTTTCTTAAAATCCGATTATCTAAAAACAACGTTTTTTGACTTAACGCCTTCTGCCACAATAACGACGATATATTGTATTAAAATCAGGTTTTTCGAGGTATATGTAGTATTAAGCATATTTTCTATATTTTTATGAGGTTTTGACATTTTTAAGCTTTTTAAATTTTAATTGATGGATTATTTTCCGCTCTATCTTGTGAGTCGACAAACAAATGAATATATTTGATGCATAAATACTAACAAAATTTACTATTTAAGGATGAAATTGGATTACTTGCGACATTTATATAATAATACTTTTGGTTGCTAAGGGACTTAAACATAGTTTGAGTTGTTATGACATCATAGATGTCATAATATTTAATAATATGTGCACTGGAATACGGTTACGGGTAATAGAAATGATGCTCCTGGTAGTTTCCCTCGTATGAATCAGCATCCAGTTATCTGACAGTGATCTCCGAGTTCAGTTCCAAAGATTACTGTGTCCAGTTTGATTCTGATTAGCATTAACATATGAATAGCTGTATGAGATGATGTCTCGTGATCCCGTAGGGGCGGTTAGTACCGGGCAGCTAGTTAATATATTAAATTTATGTTATGTAAAATATCTCTAAATATTTTCTCCTGCTGATTTTTTCAATGACATTCATTTTATTTGTGTCTATGAATCAGGTTATATTGTATTTAGAATAGTCTTTAATTCATTCCGCATAAGCTATTGAAAGATGTTGAGATTTATAATCTATCTATAATAATAATATATATGAATTTTTTCCATATAAGAGAACAGTTCAACAATCGAATCGCAAAAAGTATACATGCTTAAAAATTTAAATACTGTGAATCATTCACAGTGATCGCCAAGAAAGAGTCAACAGAATGATTCAGATTGTTTCAGTTATTATAAATTTTCTAAACGATTCATTTTATTCCGATCGGCTCACCCTTACCATGATTCTGAAAATACCGTTCGATAAATCGTAATTCCGTGACAGCTTGGTCAACTCAATGAAATATTTCAATGCACGAGATGAATTATTGCTACTTTATTTTATATTGTATTGTGTGGGTAATATGAATTTTAGTACGAATTCATATTTGAGCATGAGATTCTTTCAAAAAGCATCGACAGCCAAAGTTTGTCAGCCGAAGCGTGATAAATGATCTTAGGATATTGACCAATTAATTGAGCTTATTACCTATGAGGAGATTCCTATAACCATGCCCTTGATCTCATGAACTGATTAAGGGTGGTGCCAAATCCCCATACAGTTACAAGCCGTTCTGTGCATTTTTACAGACGAGTGGTCCATTACATTTACTTTGAAGTAATTTATAATGTAATTATGTAAGATCACATATGTTTGGTTAAATACTACGAATTCTAGCTTATTTTAATAATATGAAATAGTGGGTAATTAAAAATATGAGATAGCTATACATTCAACATTCGTAATATGATATACAGATGTTTACTTACTTTAAAAGAGTATAATTATGAAGCCTTGTCGTAATCAATAATTGATTATTTAACTTAACGATTCAAACATACAATAATTATTCCTGATCAATTCCTGGTACGGACAGTTTCATGAGTTGATTTTTTAATTGATTTATGGATTTCTATTCGTAGGCATGGGTATTTGTGATGTCTAGAATTCCCCATCACCCATCCGTTTCTAAAAAGGGACGTAGTGATTAGCGAACCACTAGTTCTGTCTTAGCCCTATCCTTGTATCCCTACTCTCTTTGAAAAAGTGAGGTTGAGCAACTAAGTAACAGTAGTAACAAGCAGTTCCTGTAGAAAACTTCTATTGAGATGCCTCCATTCGAAGTTCATAATATGGTCCTCTCTAGGAGCGGAAATGGTAGAAAAAAAATGTCTTGAAAGATGGAATATAAAATATCAAATATTGTGACTAATAAATAATTTTTAAAAAATCGAACGAAATGATAAAATCTCACGTTTTGGCGTTTATCATAATAACATGTGTTTTGCATTCCAGGAGATCATAAGATTACAGTCATTATTGTATAAAAATATTAATAATTTTAAATAAATATAATTTGAGGTGAAATTTTTGTATACAAGGCGTAGAAAAAAGCTGTCTGCAGTATCTTTGTATTTAATATGCCGATATAATTATTGATGAAAACATTAAAAAAACATTTTATGATATGATGTTTGGCTGCTACTTTGTAACGGCACTCTCTTGAAAAAAACACAATATGACCTCAACTATTCCTACATTATATAAATACTTGTGTTTGTAGTCATAAAAACAAAAAAAATGCGGTATTTTACTGTTATAAATACATATTTAAAAATATATGCACCCCCATCTTTCTAACCCAACTCTCTTCGAAAAAAAGGAGAGGTTGACTGACCAGGAAGACTTCAGTTGAGATAGCTCGATTACTCCTCATTACCGTATGCTCCATATTGGGAGGGGACGTAGCTCAATATTTCTATTTAAATGAAAGTTAATATTGTGTTTCTTACCTCCAATACTAGATGCCACTTATGAGTTGAATAAAAGGAAAAACGCCAGTGTCCTTCAAAACCATATCGTGAGAAATCAAATAAAATCGATACTATGGTAATTCTTGTACTTATTTAAATCTTAATACGAACAAATTGTTATAGAGTATATTAATTTAATCAAAGTGTTTAGATTTAATGATTTTGTAATCTACAATGGTGAGCTTGCATGTGAACGCAATTTACAAATTCCTTTTTCACTGTTTTCTGGGGACGATATTAGGTCTGCACGGGTCGAAATTTGATGAAATTACCCGGCCCGAGCCCGAGTCTTAATGCCACACTTGATACTTGAGCCCGAGCCGAAGCCTAAATTTATATATCTCGGCCCGAAAAAAATCTGATTTAAAAAAATATACAGTAGCATAAAATTGATTAACGTACCCACCCAACTTTTTCACATGTAGAAAAATCTATTATTTCACGCAATGATTTTCACACATCACCACAGTCACCACTTTTCAACAATTTCTTTATATCGTTGAAACTCATTTTTAACGAATCTTTTGAATTTTTTTATAATGAATTTTTCGGCACATGGAACAGTCGACTATCTAAAACGAATAGAAAGCAGATACTGAATAATATCACACTTTATTCATTTACGAACTATTTAAACTTACTATCGGTGATGATTAAATGAGCAAAGTATTGTTTCACGGATCAAAAACAATTTTATGAGCTCAGTTTCTGGTTACCAAAATATAAAATGATGTCTTCATACTTTTCAAATAAAAGACTCTATTGTGTCCAATGATATTTGAATCGTAATAAATTATTTTATTTATTGTCTTTTTGTTATTCAGCAGTATTTAGTTATCAAGAGTACTCATAATCCGAACGTAGTCCGAAATATTTTTCTGAAGAAAAATCCCTTACCCGGGCCCGGCCCGAGTATCAATTGTCTCTACCCGCCCGAATCCGGCCCACGGGCCGGGCCGGGTAAAAGTCCACGGGCCAAGCCCGATCCCGTGCAGACCTCTAATACATGCACAATAATATGGAGAATGTTTGTGCATGCATATGTAATTTTCGACTCATTGTGGACAGTGGGGTTTTTGCTTGTAAACAACTCATATAGTCTGTGAACCAAATAAGGATAGCTGTAATAGTTTAAAGCAATATTATATCAGAATAATGAATCAGGTCATCAATGAAATCATAAAAGACTTTGACGGTATCTAATGAGAGTCTATATTTGACCTCAATTTATTACGGTAACTAATAAAGACACATCATACTTTAGAATCAAGAAAAGAAAGAAAAATGGCGGTTGTCAATTACTATCTTTTAACAAGTTACTTTAGAAAACTGATACGCATTGTCAACTTTGCTACCTATAATCATGATTCCGTTGATAAATTACCATTTTAAAAATACTTTTTTATATTTCTTATATAACTCTCCTTTTCTATATTCAACTTTCATACACAATTTCAAGAAATAAGCACGAAAGTCGAGGATTGCCTGCATATTCAATATTTTTATTGTATTCTATTAAATCGCTTATTAATTACAATTTTAAAATGCGATTAAATAATAAAACTCAAGTAACTGAGGTCCGCGTGTTTAATAAACTTTTCAAATGGCTTGTGTCAACCCTGCTTTTTGGGATTGATATATTAAACAAAGGGCATCGCATATGTAAATTTCAATGCTCGTCATTTAACGTTATGTTTTATCGAAAAAACCCAAAGGGTCATGTATCACCAGATGGGGTCCGCTGATATAAATCTTCTGCGAACGCTCGATTGGCACTAAATTATAAATGGGTTCTTTGCACTATAATAATATAATCATTTATTTTATGTGGCACATTCGCATTATCTATGAATTTGCATCTCGGTGACACGCTGAAGGAAAATCGTAATAAAAATATAAAACGGTGAACCTCTATAAACCTAATTTATTGATTAGATTGAGTAGACACATTTATGAATGACAATAGATGTTTCAGAGAATTAGCCGGTTTTACACACAGGTGCTTCCACTAGCGATTGAGCGATTTTGCTTTAAAACAAGAAAGATTGTAGGTATGTTACTTTGTCGTTTTCAAGCTTAGAGTTGTCGTTGTAAGACTCACACGCTACCCAATCGCGCGCGAAAACAATCCACGCAGAAAACATCGTAAAAAGGGAACATTAAAAATGGCAAAGGAAGTCAACCTAGTATGTTCAGTCAAAATCTACTAAATGACTTATTAACAGGTTATTGAAAAATAGTGTTCGTCTGAACTCACTCACGTCCGCGGGCAATATGTCTACATCCGAAGCAATGCCGTTGAAGATCATTAAAGCGCTTCCCATTGGCATCCCCATTGGCCAGCTGGCCTACACTTTGGAAAAAAAAACAATTCATGTCTACGATTCTCCAAAAAAATATCAGGAGCATAAAGCTTGACATTTTCAAGAATTTCAGATTTCTCATTTTAGCCTCGTATAACACGAAACAAATGTGGTCGGGTACATTTCTCTTTGCGTGCTCAAACTTTTAAACCTGAACATGCTTCAAAAAATTCAGTTGGATAAAACCATGGATAGTATTCATGCGCCTTCAAATAGAGAAGTCTCATCAATTTCTTCTGAACCTTCTCCATCATAAGGGATTCTTGAAGTTCAAACAATTGAACCATTCTCAAGTCTACTTTGAACTAGAGCATTGTACATTAATATTTCAATTTTAAATCCCAAAATTATAGATACTCGTGATGTCAATTATGTGGAGTATTTCAACTATGGATATTATTTAAATACATTGTATGAAGTCATACTTTTAAGCCATAACAGCATGAGAAAAACATTTATTTACGTTTAAACAGGTAAACGGAATTTTATCCATTAAAAACCGGCTAGCATATTTTCCGGTTAATTGAAAGCCCTATTCTTGACTGATCATTTTGAATTTAAAAGATATCCGTATCTGTAAAATCACGCAAAGCAGCCGTTATGTAGTGTGTCAAACATTCTTAAGGAAAGCTCAATCTTGGCACCAAGGAAACATTCATGTTACGTGTTAATCCGGCATAGATATTGCGATCACGAAATGCACGATTTACAACGCGACACTCCATTGTACGTAAAACGGGAGAAAAAAGCAATGACCTGAAGTTGGTCGCGAATAAAACCACTTCGTCACCCTCCTCGGATGCGATAACATGAATAAATTTTGTATAGGAACCAAATCACCAATAAATTACATGCCCACATATATTCATATCGCACAATCGTATCAAAAAAAGAATGTTACATTTGACTGAGTAATCCAGCAAGTGAAAAACATGCTGCGTCAGAAAACGACGTATTCTTCTTTGTGAAATATGGGCGCCATTAAGGTTGTAAACCTGCCAATGCCCTCTACTGTAGAGAAATTAAAAAGTTGAATGACATACAATGATATATATATATTCTACCGATCGCTGCAGCTGAGTGGCTAAGAACTGTAGTCCTGAAGTTCTGTAAAGGGTCCTATCAATCCGAACACAAAATCGAGGCATATGAAAAGTGAATAACTAACTACTAGTCAATTTATATGACTATCCTTCTATCCTTATCCTCTCCGAAAAAGAGAATTAATAGAATAAACAATAACGTTTAGTTATCGTAAACTAACTTTTGTTGAGATGCTTTATTAGGAGTCACAATTTACTCATAGCATATAACCACAACACGGTAACTAAAAGACTCTCTGTCCTCTGCTAGTCTTCTTGATTCCTCCCAGGTCATCGCAGCGTCCCGTAGTTCCGCTGTGTACACCCTATGGATGGTCATCAGCGGCATTTCAGGCCGACGGAATCCATCCGTTTGGTAAAAGACACAGGCGGGTCTATCGTCGCTTTTTTTTGACGTAATAAGGGTTTGTTCATCCGCTATCTTAACTCCAAGTTCCTGACAAAATCAAACCAGAGCAACTTTCTTTAGAGTAAAGCATGGAACTCACGGTTGTACTCTGTCAGAACCAAGTGCTTCCTATTCAACGCATGCATTTATGATAGTGCTGCTTTACAGTTGTGAGTCATGGCATCTCTAAAGAGTAAGGAGTATCTATACATGAGAATTGTATTAAATACGGGACATATTTATCTCACATTACTGTATTTCATAATTGGCGAGTTATTTATTATTTTATCTACAATATCGTCCGAAAAAGGGCTTAAAATGTTGCAGACAAATTCCGAACACTGTAATATTACTTATCTTTATCATAATTACTGCAATTACCATTTAATTACCGTTATTAACGATTCCATAAATTAATTATGTTTCCATAACACGGTAATGCGATTGTACAGTATTATATTATGTCTGCTGTTGAAACAATTTTACAATAGAGTAAAAAAAATGTCTTGAAATCAGTAGGACTTTTAAAGATTTAGGGTTATGCTATTATTTATGATAATTTTAAGTATTAAATATCACAAAGAATCGTATTGGCAACTAATTATTTCGTTAGTAACCAATTCCATAAATAGTCAGTAAGAAATAAGTATTGGTAAGTTAATAATTATGTTTGGTCAGTGAATTATTGCCAAAATTAAAGTTAGGTTGGTTTAGGTTAGGTTTGATTTAAAAAACTGACCGTTTTATATAAATATCTGACCGTTTAATTTAATTATTGACCATTTATATAAATTACAAACCGTTTATTTTATTAACTGACCACGTGTAAACTGACCATTTGGTTTAATTACTGATTATCTATTATTTCTTGCTGATCAAAAATTGAAATAGTTACTGACCCAATAAATGCAGGCTAACACATTTTTTTAAATCTGTTCTTTCAATATTTTTTATGTTTTATTTTCAAATGTCAAGTTACATCTTTTTAAATATTAAAATTGCAGCTCTAATCTTTTGCCGCATCCAAAAGTGTTTCATTATGGAAATTTTATGGAAGAAACTTGGAAAATGACAAAAACTTCATCTATAACACTTTGAAATCACAGGGCCGAACAGTAAAGATATATTTATAATTTCCGAATAGTTTAAAATATGCAACGATTCATACATCAATTCTTTTGATGTATTTACATGAATGTCATTTTTAAAATTCCAGTCTTGTTCATACTAGAAGGTCATATAGGGTATGCAACAATCTTAGAATTCTTCGATTTCATTGACAAATAATAGTGTTTCATTATGAAGCGTACGATGAAGCAATCATTGGTGCCGCTGTCTATATTATGTTGATCTTGTACAATGCGTATGTGTCCGATCCAGGGCTCGAATTCAACCAGCGCGCCGTCTCCGTTTCGAATCGAAAAAATTATATTCAAATACAAAAACTGGAGCAATATTGACGAAAAAACGTGTCAATATTTTTATTTCAATTGCGAAACATTCTAGGTTGTGGAATTTTTCATTTTAGGTCCTAATTTAGTCTCCAGTATTCTCATCGATATATTTAATTCCACTTGAAATATGTTAGTAATATAATTGGATGATATTAACTAACAAATATGGTGTCGAAGATTTATCTATCAATAAAAATGATTACTCGCTGAGAGAAACTGGTCCTAAATATTTTATAATAAAAAAACTATCAGGTAGCATCTTTTGTAGAACCTCCCTCGCACCACCAATGAAAGCTGGCGTCCAAGAGCCAAAGATCATAATTATATAATACGTTACAAAAAATCCGGTATTTTTGTTATCATATTAATTAATATCCTTTTTTATACTTTTTAAAAATGTTTTATTATGATTCTTCGCTTACCTTCCGGAAGTTGATAAAATTATTGATCGAACTTGTTGTGCAGTAGTATGTAGCATTTAAATATTTATATTTTTGATGATTATTGTCATAAATAACATATTTATTCATAAACGAAAAACAGGTTGTACGATTTTAAAAATCTTGATAGAGTTCTGTCAGTCAAGTATAGTATTAATATAAAATTAAATTAAAAATGAACTTTCACAAAGTTACCGCCGAATCCGTAGAAAATATTAAAGTATAGTATTTACTAGTAGATAATTATGTAAATTGAAATAAATCAAAAGTATAAAAAATGCACATGTTAATAAGCTATAAGCAACTCTTCAAAATGGCCAAAAGCTACGTCAAGAAAATTGCAGTGTACCTTTCAGGTAGACATTTTTCTTTATTTTGGCAGTCTGGATGCTATTTTTGATCTCAATTTAAGTGGCGTTGTTTATGGTATTCTTTTTTTGAATCGGCTTTGAAAATTTTACGACCCAAGTTTGGCAAACTGCCTGCCCTTGATCGAATAGATGCAGCGATAAAAAAGAAAAACTTCGTCCTGAATAATGTATTGCCTTACAGTGCTTTTAAAATATTCGATTGGTTTTATTTATAACTAACGCAGGCTTTAACCCACACTAAAGATGCTTTCTTTCTGTTTTTTTATTAATCACCGTTCTGATATCCCAAATTATATGTACAAAATAACACTTGCTTATTATAATTGTAATGTTTCATCGTTCAACGGTTGATAGTTAATTATCTACAGCAGGCCGGGGTAATCTTTTTGATTGAAGGGCCATATTAAAAATTCGAAATGGACGGTGGGTCGCAAGTAAAATATAATATTTAAATCGTTAAAAAAGAATTTTAACTTTTAAGAAGAGTGATTCTCTAAAAAACATTTTATTGACCGCATAGAGGGCTGCACGTGTCGGGCTATAGTTTCCCTATTCTTGATCTACAGTATAATTGGGTCTCACTGGCCCGAGTCTCAGTAAGGAAAAGTTTGAAGTCAGGTTGAGCAACTAAACAAGCACTTCTCATAGGAAAACTTGTGTTGAGATATCTCCATTAGGAGGCCATATGCTCAACATCGATAGTGGGCATGGTTAAAAAAATAATTTATCCAATTTATACGAAACACACATTGTTGACCAATAAAATGTAATTAATTGGCGGTTGTCAGAATAATTAATTTAATGTTATTTATTAATTTAATTATATAATAAAAACACATATATATACAATTCATTACTGCAAACGGAACTGACAATAGTTTTGATGAATATACTGAAATTATCTATAAAATATATTTGAAGAATAACTATGTTCAATTATTTCGGTAAATTCGATAACTGAAAAAAAAAGATTGGAAGTAGACTTTTCTCCCTAAATTTTATCTAGTATTGAATTTATAAATATGTATTATGAAAACTATATAAATTTTCCGCCATAATTATCTTCAATGTTTTTTTATGCATCGAAACCCTTCTTTTTAGATTGACTAAAAAATGTGACATATTTAAATGGGATCGAATTATTAATATATCATCCTTATGTTTAAATACACATCTTGGCTCAATAATATGATGATATTAAGAATAAACAATAATAAAACTATGTTTCTGTTCATGCTGTGAAACATTCATGATTCGCTGATATATTTCATGTAAATGTATTTTTTTAGCTTTAATAGTTGGGTATTTTGATTTATTTCATGAGGCGTTGATCGAAATGTACGATAATCCTTCTTCTTAAAAAAGCGATGAAGGTATATCATTAAAAAATAATACAAAGAGTATCTATAAACTCGCGTTTTCGAATAACCTTTCTAACATGTCAAAACCTGATGTCGTAAATATAGGTTATGTTGTGCGTCAATCAAAAAGAGAATAAAATATAAACATTCTTAGTCCAAAATAACATCTTCAGTTGTCATTTTTTGTGTGATATACAATTGACTATACTCAACTCTGTACAGGCTGACTATTTATGATAATTGTTCAGTTATTTCTCCTTAAATATAACCGTTAGGTATATCATTATTCAATAATAATTAATTAAGCCGGCGACAAGGCGATAACGCCCATCTTGCATGTTAAAGAGAATGTATTCGTCACACCTTTGGCAGTGACAAATCGCCATCTTGGGTTGAACTACAACGATCATAAATTCAATCATCTGCCAGCCGCCCGAAAACCCGTTTAAGGAATTTAAATATATTTATAATTCTAAGTTAATTTAATTTTTTTTCAAGGCCCCACGCGGTCAATGACACCGAATTAATTAAGCCGTATTTTTGTTGCGTAATAATGAAAAATGATAACGGAAAATTGACAAAATTTAAAAGCTCTATCATTATTTCAGCACGAAAAGATAAATAATTATGACCCAAACAAATTGGCGCTTGTTTTTTTCGTGATAAGGATGGAAAAACTGTGATGAGTAGAGACTGAGATTTGAGAAATTTAAATTTGAATTACATTTTTATTGAATACTAGTGAGTACCCGGCATGCGTTGTAATGCCACTCAAAGAAAGAAAGGGTTTGTGTTTTAATTCTGTTTATTGAACTGCTTTTGGATTAGAGGTCTGCACAGGCCGAAATTTCATAGACTTACCCGGTTCGAGCCCATCATCTTCAGGTATGGCCCGACCCGAAACCGAGTTTCAATATCACACTTGTTATAACACAATATTTTTGTTTTTCGTCTGGTGCGTACAAGAATAAATCAGAAGGTTTTTCCTAGATGTCGCTGTATGTACGTATTTGATTCTTTTTTTCAATTTCAGATTTTCATTTTTTTTTCTTCAGAACCCTTCACGGGTGTGTGCACAACAACTCACCGAAGTTTCATCGAAATCGTATGAATGGTAAAGGAACGCGTAAAGGACAAACAGACATTTATTTTATATAATATATTTCCCGGCATGATCACAACAAGTCTTTCCTGAAAGTTTCGTCGCGATCAGTTGAGTAGCTTAGGAGCCTATAAGATCCGGACAAACCAACAAACCAACAAACAGACATTCATTTTTATATATATAGATAGTATATTTGACAAAATCTATTCAATTTTTTTCTGATTTATAGTACATCTAAACATAATTTTTTTCAGACCATGTCCTCTCCCAATGTACAGCATATGGCTTTTTAACGGAGGTATCTGAACAGAAGTTTTTGCTAAAAGAACTGTTTGTTACTCAGAATTTTAACCTTTTATTTTTAACGGTAACGGTACATGGATATGACTAAAATAAAACTAATGGTTCGCTAATCGCTCTAGCTACGCCCCGCTTTTAGCATCGGATGGATGAGAGGGAACTTTAGACATCACAAACATCTATGTCTTGGAACATAAATTCATAAATCGATTGAAAAATCGGGCGCAACGAAAGCGGTTTGTTATTTAATTTTCTATTAATTCCCTGTTGTTCTAAGAAATTAAGCCTCTTATGATTTAAGGCTTAAGATGGGCGTGAAGCCGAAATAGTTATCAATTAATCAATAAAATGTTGTCAAACTGAATATTTCGCTATTTTTATCTTATTATTAATGAGTTACTGCGTCGTTCGTTGGGGATTTTTACATACATTTTTTGCTTAACTATAAAACAAAGAAACCCTATACAGTTATTTTTTGCACGTGTCACTATGATCAATTTTTAATTGGCTTTAAATCGAAGAAAGAAAGAAGTCTTTCACGAAACCGTTTATTGAACTCAAATAAATGCCAAGTCTGATTTATTCAGCGATACTGCAACCGCACCCGTATTATGAATAAAACAAAAAAAACCATAACTTATCTTACTTGTCAATTTATACTTTATTGTGAAATTCGTTATTTATTAATTATCCTTTTAAAATTTTTTGAATCATTCTCAAAGAGGGACAGCCGTTTAGTCTCTTGGGCTTTAGGCGTTACTAATAGGCGTCGGTAGCGATCCACTGCTTCCACTGGTTCAGGTGCCACCACGGACACTTTCACAAATTGATTGTTCAATGGATTTGTGTTTAACGGCATGGATGACTGCAATACCCTTACGATCCTAAAAACGTGGCGTAGCGACAGCGACTGTCTAATTAGTTTTCGTAAAAAGCATCCTCAAATAAAAATAGCAAAGATGGACCTGCCTTGGACATGACAGCGGGTCCCCCAGAGGAACCATAATCCACCATATTTCTTCTACTGACCAGATACATTCAGTCACCCTTAAAGACCGTGAAAAGGGAATTATAATATAAAAAATGTGTGATTTTATAATAACAAACAACTTATTGACCGCATGGTGGGCCGCACATAAGCACGTGTTGGGCCGCATGTGGCCTGCTGGCCTCAGTTTTCTCAGACCTGATCTATAGGATGTACTAGTCGGAGCTTCGATACGCTTTGATGACCTGGGTTGAAGCAAATAGACTCACGTGGGATAGAGAATCCTGAAGTCAACTTATGGTAGCCATATACTTCGAGAAGAAAGAAAATATAGTCAATAAGAAATGAGATACTCCATTGAGAGTTTATATACTCATATTAGGTGCTGCCATGGTTGATAAATACACAGAATTTATTTTGAACTGAAGATTTACTTTGGTCAAATTATAATGCAATTGAGCTTGTAGAAGCCATGTTAAATACTTAAGTACTGCAGGGAAATATTTATTTTGTCATTTTTATTAAATGTGATGTTATAAGAGGCAGATAAAAACATAGCACATTGCATCCTGCATGCATTCAATTCAAATTTGTACCGAGAAATGCAACCTCAAAGCGTTTGAAAGCGAAATCGTCAACAACTTTATTCAAGGAATTTCCGGAGACATGTTGTATAACAAGTTCTTTAAAACCAACAATCAGTAAAACAATAATTGTTTTAGAGCTTTTATCCAATACATACATCATACATCATATCCAGTCTACATATAAATCATATAAAATTATAATCTAAGACTTATTATTTTGCCGACCTTTATCTAAGGTCTAAAGTATTTAATTCCACAAAAACACAGCTAGGTCTCTTTTATTATGCAAACGAAAAAAATTTATTTTACGAGAAATTTCAAAAGATAACAAAGTCTTATATTTCATGATACAATTAAACTATCTGCAGATTGCCGTTAGGTACTGATTTAATCTGAGAATATAGTTTTATTTTAATTTTAGCATGGGGCTCGTGCGAGCCCCTTATCAATCTAACAACAAGTTTCCAAAAAAACCGCCACTCTTTTGTGAGATAGTATAGAGACGTCCAATTCAGAATATAACAATCGTCAGAGAACCTTTGATAACTATGCATATTGTTATATCGACAATCACACACTAATTTGACAATAAAATTCGCTTCATTGTAGACAATTTCATATTTAATGACAATAATAAGCACAGAATTACCACCGAGCCACCGTATAAAGGTAGTCGCACCCCTAACTGGTCTTTCCAGATTGGAAAGGTTCCAGTTCTAATTTTTTATTCAATTTAGCTAAATTCACAGCCATAAAACATACAGTGAAATTTGCTTTTAAACTACCGACAACTTTAATGAAAAAAAAAACACCGTATGTGCAAATTGTAAATAGATTGATTTACTACAACACGATTTGTATTGGGAGGAATATTTTTTTATAGATTACCTACCAGTATTGATTTTAATAAACCGGCTCAAAATTTATTCAATCGTTTTTGTTTTGAATTTATAGATTAATACGTTGGACAATGATCGTTTATTAAACACGGAAAACATCAACTAAAATAAATAAAGTCATTATGAAGAAAATAAAACATATAATTTAGCTAATATATATCCTTTAATATATTAGATATATTCCTGTCGGTTGCGTGATGCAGTGGTCAACGTCGTTGCCTACGGTTACGGATGTTTCGGGATCATGTCCCGGAATGAAGAGTTTCATGAATTGATTTTTCAATCGATGTATGCATTTTGTTCGTAGGTTCATGGGTGTTTGTGATTTCTAAAACTCCCTTTCATCATCTGATCATAAAAATGGGGAACAGCGAGAGTGATTAGCGAACCACTGTTAAAAAGCAGTTCTTGTAGAAAAACTTCTGTTCAGATATCTGCATTCATTAGGAGGTCATTTACTCCACATTGAGAGCGAATATGGTTAAAATATACTAATATGGCATTTACTTGGCAAACTCCATTATAACTGAAGAAAAAAATCTCAGCTTGTTAGCTATTTTGGCTTCATCCTTAATCTTAATTTAGCTTAACTAAAAATACTGTTTTAGAAGAGATATACACTATCTATAACAGTATATTATGATATAAGCTAAATAAAGTTTAAGCATGGTTGTGACGATGTCGTGAAGCCGAAATAGCTGTATATCTACAGTGTTGCTAAAATGCTTGTGACTGTTTTCAATGGCTGATTAACGGCAGCCTAAAAACTAGAATAAACAATAAAGACATATGTAAATAGATCTTTACCTGGGTGGTCAACCTCGTTGGATTCAGTTCCCAGCTCGAACAGTTTCATAAAATGATTTTTCCGCTCGATTTATGGATTTGTGGTCGAAGGCAAGGATGCCTAAAATGTCCACTCATACCTTCAGATCCCAAAAACAGGGCGTAGCGTGAGCTATTAGCCGACCACTAGTCCTGCCCTACCCCTATCCTTACGCTAGTAGAAAAAAGAGGCTGAGCAAATAATTGCTAAAGAATATAGACCAATCATCAATGATATAGATGTAATCAAATCAATGGCTCTTAAGACTTCTCGTCGTGCGGTCTTCTATTGATTGTGAAATAAACACGAGAGTAACAGGTATGGTGGGCCGGAGTTGTCTTGGAGGGACTCACGCGAGCCCTTTGTTAAATTAAGAGAAAACAATATTCTCAGGCAAAATCAGTACTTACTGCAATTTATGTGTACGATTTCAACGTATTATGAAATAAATATAAGTCTTTGTTGCCTTTTGAAATTTCTCGTAAAATATATCTTTTTCGGGTGCATAATAAAAGAGACCTATCCGTTTTTTGTCTATAGTCTAACAATGCTTAAAAATGACTATGTTTGATATATACTGCTTCCAGATTTGATGTTCTTAAATGTTCAACGCAACTTTGTGAACGATTATTCTTCATACTTCAAAATTGCATATTTTTCCCTTCACCGTAATTGAACACAATTTTGAGAAGGGCTTTTCCTAATATTTATTACTTTATACTATCATTTACTAATGATAACTTCAGATTCAATCAAGTCTTCTGTATTCTCTCGTTTGCTCAGTTATTTCAGTTTGCTGTGAACGAGGCGTGTTTTATACTATCGTTATCTTATCTGACAATAATTATTTTACAGTACATTGCATATTGTTACTTAAAATCAATACATTACGTAGCATTTAATTGCTATACTAATCATTGCGTATAATTTTATTGTACGAGAGTAACAAAAAAATCCGCCCTTTCCCCGGAACACCGAGAATAGCTCTGAGATTAAGCGAGCCGTCTCCTAATGTACTGGCAGCCCACCGCTGCTGGATAGGGTACGATTTTTTCGTCTATTTAAGATTGAAGCAAAATTTAATATTCATCGGACGCTTTATTTACATACAACACTTCATTAAATCCAGTGAATTTCGGAAAACAACGTTATCTGCGTCTTTATAAATCGACAGTGCAACAACCTTTTAAGACATGCAAAATCAAATCGAGCAACCAATTCGCCAATATATATTATTTGATCAAATATGAATTAGCATATCCATAATTTAAAATACAGATAACCTGAAATATTCGTTTATTCGCCTAGAAACAGCTGATTTTTTTAATGTGGGTATTGTTATAAATATTGAAATTTGATTGTGTTTTAAGCAATGTTGGCATGCCCTCTACACTTGGATAAGTGACCCCGGTCCTTACCCATAGTCATATAGTATTTTTGACTTTAAAATAAACATGATAGAGGCGTCTAAAAGTAAATACAGTTATGTCCACTTTGCAATAAGTTTAAAAATAATGAAGATTTAAACGTTAAATAAGATCGTATAAATCTTGATTAAATATTTAAAAGAGTTAAAATAAGTTAGGGAGTATTTTACAAGAGATCAGACGGGAGAAAAATCATCACCAACTTTTACCGAAGTAATAAATAGATAGATTTCACAAAAAAACTTATGCGGTATTATCATGCTAGGAATAGAATCTGGGACCTTCTAATCCATATGCCGAGCTATTAATTTGTTGCTAAGTCACCGAGAAAGCTGTATTAAAGTTAACGATTGAAGGATTTGCACATTAATGATATTATTCATAATTGAGGTAATTAATTTACCATACTCCTGTCAGAATAAAGTGAAAACCCAGATATTAAAAGATAAATCACATAGTGCTGTTTTCTTATCTAATATTAAATACATATTTCGCATTTTTCTGTAAAATTTGGTGTGTTTTAACTGACCGCAAATGTCAATATTTGATAACGATAACGTGTGACCTAATATTTGGTTAGACGAGTTTGTATTCTTTGCAAAACGCTGAATACCTCTTCTATTTCAGAATTATTATTTAAAATAAGTAGATATAATTAAACGCTGCACGTTATGCATTCATATTCGATACATTGTTCTTTAAAAAAATAGTTCTTCGGGGAAATATCACAGCGAACCTTACGCAATCAATCGGAATGACAAGCATGTTCAAGAATGACATTCAGATTGGTAGTGTACCGTTGCGATTAAAGGAATGACAGCTGTCATTGGCGGACTTATAGATATTTTGAAATCCCAAAGTCAATCACAAGCGTAAATGGGGGAATAGATGTCAAATTAAATAAAGATGGCTGTAAGACGATACAATAGAGACGTCCGTGTGCGATTATTAAAAATGTTTCAAATATAAAAACCCACACTCCGTATGAACAGCGCATTATGTATGCATGGTATTCAAAAGAAAAGAAAAGATATAAGCCATGTCGAATTCGAGAAATACGATAAAAGGATATTTGATACTTAGAAAAGAAATAAGGCAACACTGACAGCAGAACGAAGTTATTTATCATCTTTGATATTCCTCTTCCAGCGTTGTGTTAGATTTTCAATGGGAATAATTTATGCGGTTTGATTAAACATCCAGACCGTCTGGGACATTGATCGCTCGACCTCCTCTCGAGGATAAATAATAAAAAAATTAAGAGGCCAAAAGAATATGTCAGCGTTGCACAAATATGTGCAACCCCCAAAAAAAAAAAATTTGACAACTTAAAAATTTTTGACAAATATTAAAAAAAAAAAAATAGTATATATAAGCCCAATTCTCTCACACACGATCAGCTCGAGGTTATTGAATCAACGATCAATGTCACCACCATCAAGATTTTCACCACCCACAGAGACCTACACTTATAAACACAAAAATTCCCAGAGATGAAAGGAGAAATAGGGCCTAGCCCGGGAATCCTACACCAAGTGTAAAAGCTATTCATTCATTCATGCGGTTTGATTAGACGTTTGCAAAACTCGCGGGTGTTAGGACCCTCTTGCTGTTTTGCATTTTTTAAATTCAGAATTACAACGCGATATGTAAAATTAATACACACTATAAATCAAAAAACTTTGTTTCTTAAATCGAAAAAAATATAAAATCAAATTTAGAACACATTGTAAATGAATCTTCACGGAATATTAACAACAAAAAAACAACCCATAATCAAATAAAATAAAAATTTGTTAAGTATGAAGATATATTTTAAACATGAAATTAAAATTCTGTGTGCGAAAGGAAAAGGACGTTAAGTCTGAAATCAGTACTTTTCAGGAGAACCAAAAGATTTATGTTTCTAAGAACTTTGATGAAAAATATGATGTTTCAATGTGAAATTTTCTAATTCAGCAGCATTGATTCAACTGGTTTTTTTCCTACTATAATTGTTGTTATATTGGCACATTCAACTCATTTTTCAATTTTTAAGACTTTATGCTCTTGTCCTTTCGATCACAAAAACTATATCAGTGTGAAATAGAATTATTGAGATTTTGTACACTCCCATGAACAAGGATGCCCAACTGGTCGATCCCAAACAAAAATTTGGTTGATCCCGAAAACTTCCATGAATTAAGAAAAAAATATATTTTTATATAAATGAAATATGTTATATATGTATATATTATATACAATAAAATAATAATAAATGCTATTTAATTTGAGTTATTGAGATTTTGTAAAGTTCCATGTATTTTGTCACTAACGACTAACTTTTCGGCACCTTTGGCGCACGAATGCCTGAAGATGCCGAAAAGCGAAACCCGGGTCGTTAGTGGCACAAATACATGGATGTTTACAAAATCTCAGGAGTTAAAATTTGATATTGAAATTCTATCAAGCCCCCTCAGTCGATGTCTTAAATTAAATAATATCTGTGTAATTTCATCTCTCGTATCATTAAGTGTGACAACCTTTTATTATTATTGTTAAATGCATCAAATATTCGTCGATTAAATTGATTGATTGATCTAAGGATGACTCTCAAATGAACGAAACGCGTATAACATTAAGTTACACAATAAGTAAAATAAAACAAACTAAATTTTAATACAGTTTGTACATCACAGAATAACAAAGAGACTTGAATTTGAAAAATTACGAAAATTTAAAGAATCTTTCTCTTTTATGTAAGCGATAATGGCGATAAGCACATGCAGCAGATAGTTTTTAAATAAATATATATTATCAGAGTCTGTATTATCGGCAATTGCAAGAACATGGGATCACAGGAGGTGCACTTTATTGCTGCCATTCATACTTTGCGGAAAACTTCCAATCAGGAATTGCAATTCGTTCTTTGAATTTTCAAAAATGACGAATATAATATATATCTCTACTACATATATAACAGAAAATACTTGTATAAACCTATCTTTCTGTTTGTATGTCTGTCACAAGAACTTCTCTTAAATGGTGTACAGTAACGACCTAGCGACAATAAATTTTCGCATGTCGTTCTGGTTGCATATTTCTAGGTCAATTATTGTGGTACAGTTGAAAGTTACTTTCAACTTAATTTTCCCATACTAATATTTATTGAATTAAGATTTTTGACAATTCATGAAAAGGAACAGAACTTATGTTTATTTTCAAGCTGCTCCTGCACTGGTCAAGTTCGTGCCTTGAAATTTACCTACTACCTCAAATGAAGTGTGGCGTTGTTTCATTATATATAATATTTTGAAAGCAAGATGTCACTAATGTTTTGTCACGGACTGAAAAATAATCAACGTTTTCAGCAGCATCATCATATCGAGACCATCGAGGGTATACTGAGAAAAGGCATTAAGTTATTAAAACAAGTTCTGAGATAATCGCATCTAAAGCATTATTTTTTTCAGAGTACTCAACTGTTCGTGATTATAAAAGATTTTTCATCACTATGAAGAGTAATGTTTTTGCCGATTTGGTACCCTTGAGATATATTCATGTCATGCTTTCTGCCAGAAAAAAGATAACAATATGACAGAACTGTTTCTATTTCAAAGCCATTATATCCTATGACTTCGTGCGTTCTACGTTTAACAAAAACCGGCGCTTTGTCAGTATACTCTCGATGTATGTTACTATTGAAATTATGTAAAATAGGTGACACATAAAAATAACACATTTTAAAAATGTTGTGATAATTTAGCTTCTTATGACACCTGTCTTGTAAATCATGAATTATAACCTGTAATTCTTTTGATATCACAAGAACATTTATTTATCTCGTGTTCGGCATTTAGGGGTTAATCAAACGACAAATGAATGTCGCATCTGCTTTGTTACGGTCATAACCTGGCGACCATTTCAAAAACTTGACGCTAATTCATTCCCATTAAGAAAATTCGTATCGTTCATTTGGAAAACATTTTAAATGTCTACAACAACGGTCGCAAACCTTTCAGACTTTGCGGACCACAAAGCTCACAATAGTTTTATCTCCAGCGAATTACTAAATGTTTAATTTAAATTGAAGCTTAGATAGGTTCCTTGTATATCATTTTTGTCAAAATTGACACTTTGATGCTGTATTTTGTTTTAAATATAGATTTAAAAAAATATGTGTCTGTGACTGCAGCTTATAATAGCCAATGGCATAAATATTTCATCTTATGAGTAAAACTAAATGAGATTTTTTAAAAGTCACTCAAGTTACCGGGACCTTGAATGCAGACCCATGTGATCGCTAGGGTAAAGCTTTTGCCGCTAGACCACAGGGTCGACTAAATTCATAAATCATCATTCAGTTATGTATATCGTTAGGTACTACGGTATATCATTCGATTAATAAGTCAGAATTCTGGAGAATATGCTAACATTTTCGCTATATTATGTTTAATATAAAATTCGTTTAAATGTATCATATATTAAAAATAATAATGCAGCGATTTCAATGGTTTTACATAGCTGACTTGATGATTCACACGTCAGTTTATCAGAAGGTGCAAATTAATTAGTTAATGATAGCTTTTAAAGGATCGGCCATTGTTTGTTTGCTTTGGGCCTGGAAAATACGACGCTGAAATGCGATATTTTTCACCGTTTATTTAAACTTTAGAGTGTGAATTGTATTGTTCAATATTTTTGTAAGAATCATCTTTTAACAATGGCCATATCAAATATTTATTTTTGGCTAAAATTTAAGTTTTCCATTTCAAATAATGTACTTAACCAATTTAAATCATTAAAATATAAACCAAAATAAGCAAACACCTACATAGAGGTTGGGAAATAATTATTTTGATTCATTTAACGGTATGTTTATGATGACTAGAATTCACTGCCATCCATTCAATCTCAAAAATGGGGAGTGAGACCGATTAGCTAACCGTTAGTCCAATAATAAGCTTATCCTTTTATTTCTACTCTATTTGAAAAAGAGAGGTAGAGCAACAGAAAAACTTTTGTTGAGATACCTCCATTACGAATGACGAATATTTATTTTATTAAAATCTTTCCATCGATCGGTATATTAAGTTGGTATTAACAATAATACAAATATTCAAATATAATTTTTAAAAATTTGAACGAAGAAAAAAAACTGTAAACAATAAATTCACAAAAACGTTGACAAAAGTCATTTCATTAAAAAGTCAATTTATTCAAAAACAAACTTCAAATTATACCGCTACGTGTTCAATCACAAGAAAAAATATATTTATTTGCATTAGAAGTATTTATTCTAAACACATACGGTAAATTATATAGTATAGCAGTTTATCTAAGTTTTTTTATGAAAACGGGAATGAATTTTTTAGATGTCTTTCAATAATATTTCACTCAAAAAAAAATAATATTATTTTATATTGAAGTGAATACGAATTGCCTACTGTTATTGTGTCGAGACAAGATTTTTTTTGCAATTAATAAAATAAAGTTGATTTCATAATAAAAAAAAATATACATAATTTACGCGTCTTAAATATTGAACAGTTACAGTTATATCGAGATTTTTAATGCTTAAATTATTGTTTTATTATAAGTATAATTTTTATAATACAAACACGTTTTTTGGTTAGCTTAGGATAGGTTTTGCTTAACAATTAAGCATTTTCTTAAATATTTAATTCGTTAATCAAACCCGGTCATGATTTGTAAATTTGTAAATTTAATGGAGAATAAATATGTGTAATATATAATATATTATACTTTCCAATTTTAATAATATGTTAACAGTTGATAATATTATAATAATCATAAATATAATTGCTGTTTATTGGCATTTTTTTTAAATTATTTAATTGTATTCACAATGTTTATAAATATATATATAAAGATATATTTATAAAGTGTGATTTGAATTTGAATAGAATTCATTTGTCAATTTTAAATATTCATTTTTATATATTATTGCATTAGTAAGTGATTGTAACATATTTCAGAAATATCTTGATTTAATATTGATATAATATTTTGTTACTAAGCAAAGTGATCTTGACTACTGAAATTGAAATGTTTAAAAAAAATGTTAAAACAATTATTTTAATAGGAATATACAAAATTAAATATGTCTTGTTGTCAATGGCGGTTATTTTAAAAATGTGTAATTTTGAATATCAGGATTCATGAATAATTTGGTTGAGAAAGTACTCACCTCAAATGATGAGCGGGAAATTCGTTTTCACTCGTCACCATGCGCCGCGGCGCTCGCCGTTTCTCCTTTGGCGTCGAAAGTAGAGCAAATTCGTTCCACAAAAGCAATAAATATCATACAAATTGATAAAACAATTAACCAGGATCAATGTCAGTAGTGTTACTGATCTCTTCACTGTCTATGGGCCGAATGGCGATTTGGCGCGTGAACCGAATAATTTATTCGAATTTGGAACTTCGGAGTTTGACGTTTCGTCGGTTGGCGGGAACGCCTGGCCGACGCGAGCTGCCGTTTGTGACTGCCGGGTTTGCGAAACGCTCGCCGAATTACCGCGAATCAATCCTGAAAAATAAATCCTCGTGGCTGGCACTAAATACTATTTATTCTTCACTGTCTCCCCACTTTTCAGGGTTACCAAGCGTCCTTATTGAATAGGACTTGACCTCTTTTATAGAACCGATTTCTCGGACTGGCATATTGTTATGTTTTCACATTTGTATAGATTTGATGTCCGGTCTGGGTGCCGTAGTCAACGTCATTGACTAAGGTTACGGATGTCTCGGGTTCAAAACCAGGTACGGACAGTTTCATAAATTGATTTTTCAATCGATTGTGATGTCTAAAATTTCCTCCCACACATCTGATCATAAAAACGAAGCCTAGCGAAAGCGGTTAGGTAACCTCTAGTATTGTCCTAGGACTATCTTTCTATCCATATTCTTTTGGGAAAAGAGAGGTTGAGAATCTAAGTAAGAAACAGTTCTCGTAGAAAACGTCTGTAAAGATACTTCCACTAGTAAGTCTTACGCTCCACATTGGGAGTGAACATGGTAAAAGACAGACGCAAAACAACTTCGTATTTATAATCAAAATCTTGTAATCATTGCTAATCATCAGTGCCAGCTGGTGAATTGCTTTCACTGAGATATAAATTTGTGCCCATGCGATCAATATTCGAATGTAGTTTTGACTTTATTGGTTTCTCTAAGCAATGTCTAATGCATCAATAATGTTGTATTAGGCACTATGGGCTTAAACTGGCTACACTTACTTTCCTTTAGCTTTCATTTTGGAAAAAGAGACGCCAACGTTTCGTCAAGGACCGTCTTGAATCATAATTTATTGCAAGTAATCTAAGTGCAACTAGTAGCATATTTTGAAAAAAAATGCCACTGACAAATTCATTTGATATTGAATTATACCAACGGTGGGCTGCCAATACGTTAACAAGGGACTCGCTTAATCTCAGAGCTATTCGCGGTGTTCTGGGGAAAGGGCTGATTTTTTTATTACTCTTATACAATTATACGCATTAACATCATTACACCAATCGAATGATACTTGATATACTTATATTATGTAACAATATTAGATAAGATAATGTTGGCATAAAACACTCGTCGTTTACAACAAACTGAATAATACAGAGACTAGATTGAATCTGAAGTTATCTGTAACAAATGACAGCACAAGGTAACAAATATTAGAAACTGCCTTCTCAAAACTGTGCACAATTACAGTAAAGGGGAAAAAACTTTCTCTTGTGAAGTATGAAAGATAATCATTCAAAGTATTGCTATAAAATCTGGAAGCAATATGTATCCAACATCGATGTGTTTAAGCACTGTTAGTCTATAGACAAAAAAAGCCTAGGTCTCTTTTATTATGCATTCGAAATATTTTTTTTGTTTATTTAGGAATTTCAAAAGACAACGATTTCTTACATTTCCTTATGCATTTGAATAATCTACAGAAATTGCAGTAAGGTAATGATTTGATCTGAGATCATTTTTTTCTTAATTTAGCAATAGGTTCATGGGTCTAAGTCAAATTTAAGCAGACTCGCGTAAGCCGAACTCCTAACTACACCTCCTTTTTATTATATAGCATTTTAGGCCAATGTATTATATTAATTTATAGTGAATCAAAGTATGGTAACCCTACTGTAAGTGCGTAAGCTGACATACACAAATTTAAATGATTATAAATCACAAATAATTTTGGGAAATATACTTCTCAAATCCCTGATCAAATAGACAATCCCGAGACAGCGGGATTGGCTAATTGATCGGGATTTGAAGCCGTAATTGGTACCCATACAAATGGCAGAATAATAATAAGTAGCATTGTTATAAAGTTACTAAGGTAACCGTTATTGACCCAATGTCTAATTAGTTTCGCGAATATGACCTATGCCACTTAATAATTTAGGTTAAATCTTGTTGAATAATAATTATCAAATAAAATCATTGTCACAGTGTGGCATATACCGCCACTTTTCTGAAGACTGTCAAGCTTCGTATGTAGAACAGACAGGTAGAGATTTTAATATAAAATTAAAGAACATATAAGATGTCTCAAAAGTAATAATTTTTCATAGTTTGCGAATTATTTAATTGAAAATGATCATAATTTGAATAAAAATAATAACGTACAAATACTCCATTAAGTAAATAAAAAAGGCATTAAAATGAATATTTTAGAGTTTTTATAAATTAATAAAACCGTTAAAAGTAATCGATTTTTAGTAAATAACATTTTATATAGGACAGAGGGCTCCAACTATTTAATTTATTTCACTTGGGATTTTCACCGACAAACACTAATAATTAATGTTGTAATTAGTACTATTATCGTTTGTGTCTTAGCCCCTATCCACGTCCAGTAGAAGAAAACAAACCCTACCTACTCTTCATTTTTAATTTAAGAAATCGAATCATAGTTTACCTTAGAAGAAAACAACCTTACGATATAGTTAGTCCTAAGATGCTTCTTAATGAAGCGAAAAGCGTTACATTTAATAACGCAGCCAGTGGGATAACCAAGATATCAATTTTAATATTATATGACCGATGACATTTCTTTTTGATATAGAAGGATTGCTGTCATTTATTGTAAGCTTGAAACATATCGACTTATTATTTTTTGATTTTTAAAAGTTTACTCGTTGTGTTAAATTGATAATGGAATACAATACAATTGTAATTAGTGAACCTTACACGATCAATCGGAATGACAGTCTTGTTAAATAGTGTCATTAATATTGTTAGTGTATGGTAGTGTTGACTGTCGTGATGGACGGATTTCTACATATTTAGAAATCCGAGCGTCAATCACGCCGAGTGGTGGGGAGACTGACGCCAACGAACAAGTTTCAAGAAGTTTGTTAGTAAATTTTTTTGTCATTTCGCGAAAATCGTTGATCGTTTCCCGTCGCCTAAAAAATAAAAAAACGTCGAAAAATAAATATCGAACGTAGTGTCCAGACAGACGAAAAACACCGACTTAATCACAATGGAAGGTAAGAAAAATGATTGCTATTTATTATTCTTATTATTTTTTTTTTTGTTAAAAGTCATATATGATAGAATTTCTGGTTACATTCAGTATAATTCTACTCTAAATATTGGCAGCCCTAACTAATTCTAGAATGTGTCCTAAAATAGCCAAATGGGATTTCGTGTTAATAATAAAACCTAAATTATATGTAAAAAGTGTGTCATATGTCATGAGTACGCCAAGGTTATAAAATTGCGGTTTTCTGTATCGATAATAACCAATAATTATTTAGTCAAACATAACTATTGCGAGTAAATACGAGAAATAATCAGTCAATAAATTAACAAGTAGTTCTGTGAATTACCTGTCCAGATATTTTTAATATTAGTTTACTATTTACGTAAGAATACCCAAGGAACCTTGAATGGGAATTTTGAATAGTACGTTAAATAAATTTACTGGATTTAAAAAACCGTGTTTACTTATTCAAACATTAAACTAGCTGCCTGATACTGATGTATCACAAAACATCAACTCGTACAGCTGCTCACATGAAATTTCTAATTACAGTCGAATCGGGAACTGTCGCCTTTGGAGCTAGATTTAAAGATAACTGTCAGATGCCTGAAGGCTATCATTAATGATGACGTGTTGCGATCAATAAATATTTGTTTTTTATTATGTTTGATCCCAATGTGGAGCATATGGGCTGCTAATGGAGGTATCGTTACAGAAGTCTTCTACAAGAACTGGTTGTTACTCAGTTACTCAACCTCTCTTTTTTGAAGAGAGTAGGGATAGAAGGATAGGGCTAGGGTAGGGCTAGTGGTTAACTAATCGCTCTGCCAATGTCCCGTTTTTTAGGATAGGATGGGTGGGAGGAAATGGATGGGTTGGGTCCGTGGTGCAGTGGTCAGCGTCGTTGGCGACGGTCACAGATATCTCGGGTTCAAGTCCCGGTACGGACACCTTCAAAAAATGATTTTTCAATCGATTTATAGATTTATGTTCTTGACATGGATGGTTGTGAAAAATTGTGGTTGTGCAAAAACAAATATTTAGCACACTTTTTTTGTTTTTGAACATTTCTAGAAGACAATCGAACATAATATGTTACTTACAAATTATGAAGTCGTTTATAAATGATTTATAGAGAAAACAAATATCGACTTAATGGCTGTTTTGACAATTATAATAATATTATGACGTTTCAAAAAAAAATGTCTTCATGATTAATAGTGAAAATATTCATCAAATTATAATATTATTTTGATATTTGACCCTTTTCGTATTGTTTATCAAATTAAAGCAAAAGTTTTCCTGTCGACCTGCCGTCGCAGTCTAATATGACTAATGCTTTCAGCTTGATCACCGCATTGTATCTTGGGATATTTTTAAAAAATGTCTAGTATTATAAAAACCTTGATATATTGTTTCATTTATTACCATATACAAATATAGATCGTTCAGCTCATTAGTCAGACAACTCCAAAAAAATGAAATTTGAGCTAAATATGCAGCTATACGAAAAGGTTTGCGCTTTACTGATTCATTATTCAGATAAATCGAAAATTCGACCAAAAAATTTAAAGCAGATAACCTTCTAAAGAATTAAAAAACATATTGATATTTCTGGGTCAGTAAAAATAATATTTAATTTACTGACTATACTATCAAAGAACCTAATTGTTAAGCACCTTTTATAAAATATATACAATTCGGATACAAATCAATGATATTTGATTTACGATGACCATTTGAATATTCTTTTCCCATCATAGCAACATGTGTTATTTGAAGATGTTTGAAATGGAGGATCGATATACTATATTATATATTTGCATTTAAATATAACATGTTGTCTGGATGTCATCCAAAGACGATCTATTCCATAAATAAAGATCTTTTGATGATCAAATATCAAAATCAAAGGACTGGACAAGTCAAATAACGTTTAAAATCACATTATGAATAATTGAACACTTGTATTCACTTAACACACACAATCAGCAGGCGTTTTTTCTTGATTGTTTTTCCCTTCAACCGACAGAATCTTTAGCTATAATAAATGTGGAAAATTGATGTAAAGCGTTAGTTTGTACCCAACCTAGATTTTAAAAATAGCCACAAAACTGAGAACTCGCTTCACAGGCTCCACATATTTTTGGCTGATAAATATATTTAGAAAAAAAACAAAGAAACTACGTTAATTAGTTTCGGGTTATCCACTTATTTGACGTAATTTAATATAACTACGATTAAAATAATTTGTGGTAGTTACTTAACATAATCAAGAGAAAATATTTGGTTATATTTATCGATGCTTCAGTTCCAAAGTGTACCATGTCAAAAATTTGCAGTTTTGAGTTAAGTATGAGAAAATGCTTAGGATTCCGATATTTACCAGTTCCAAAATGTAACAAGTGGTAATCTGTGGTTATTATTACTTTAGATCCAAACTGTAATCCAACTAATTAAAAATGGTGAATCCAGAAATGCCGAGATCATAGAAACGGTCCGGGATTGGATACTCTACTTACAGCATTGCATAGATTATTGTAGGACGGATACCGTAAGCACTCCGCCAGAGTGGCCGGCTTTCGGGTTTGATAGAGCTAAATTATTTTTAATTAAATTATAAAATGATAGTGTACACAAATTAAAATTCCCCGAATAAATTGTTCTCAATACCCAGACAATAGACCTTTTAGGAAAACATATTTAAAAATGCATGTTTTGACAAAGCGGAATTTAGCCGGTTTTAGTAGAGATACATTATTTCAAGTGACATATGGCAGATAACTGAATTTAACGACCTTTTAATTATTCAGAAACTGTTTCATCTCTATCATTAAGTCGATTCCACCAAACATTAATTATACACACGTCGGAGTAAAATATGCAATGATTCATCTGTTTTAAATTTATAAGGAAAACATCTCGGAAAGTAATGTAAGAATTGATACAAAGAAGTTCATCGAGATATTTTGCTGGCAGGGGTCAACGAAATTGGTTTAAAGTGATTCTAAATAAGACTTTCCTTAATTTACATCATTTTAATTTTTACCAGGGAACGGTATATATTTTTTTAATAGCTGCAAGAACTATTTTCGGAGATAAATAATGATTACGTTATAAAATATTTTTCACTCGTAAAACTTTGCTACAATACTAGCGTCGATCGCTATCGATCGAAGATGAATCACAACACATTCTCATAAAATACTCATTGTGATGGCAAGCTGATTTAGCGCTGCTTTAAGTTATACATCATAAAACTAAGGATTTGAAGCTTAAAAGGCGCGAAATAACAACTTTTCTTAAATAATTAGGAGACATGATTCTAATCAAATTCCAAAATTATCTAAAAACATAAAATTGTTAATAAATATAATAGATATTAAAAACAGTAGTTTGAGGCTTTCGCGGGCTTTTCTTAAGTATTACAGTTTGGATCTAATAATAACCACTGTCATACTAAAATACCCACAAATTATCACTTGTTACATTTTGGAAATGGTAGATATCATTATTCTAAGCATTTCCTCATACGTAATTCAAAACTGCTTAAAATTTATCGCAGTACGATAACTGTAATATCCATTCTCAATTAGATTAATTATTAATTCGTTCTTTTTTTAACATGGATATTATTTAATTTTGGATTATTGAGATTTTGTACACTTCCATGTATTTTGTCACTAACGACGCTAACGCGAAAGGCGAAACCCGGGTCGTTAGTGACAAAATACATGGAAGTGTACAAAATCTCAATAATCCAAATTTGATATTGAAATTCCATCAAGCACCCTCAGTCGATGTCTTAAATTATGGATATTATTGTTTTAAAACACCAACGCTATTTCATAGCAAGATGATCAGGTAGGTGCCCATATGATAAAATCAATTGTATCTCACTTCATGCGTGTTCAAGCAATAAGTGACCTCATAACGCCAGATCAAGCTATGGCGATCTTTTTATAAAGAATTTTTTAAGAAAAACATATAACATTACAGCTAACAGCCAATGCGCCAAATATTTTGATAATTAGAAAATCATACGAGATAAACTCGATGAGAATTTTTAGAAGTCATTCATGTCCAAGATCACAAATTTAAATTGAAAAAATCTACATTTGATATTGACCTTGCTGGGAACCAGGACCATTGAACCAGGACCCAACTCATCGCTAGTGCAAACACTTGCCACTAGACCACAGAGGCAGACAAAAAAAAACGATTGTGATAAAAGTTAAAATATGTCGCCCGTTTGAATATATTTAGAATCAAGTGGAAAATTTTTCAAGTTTTACTTAAAGCAGATTCATTCAAATACACATATTGAGTGCTACCCCTTTTCTTGTTTACTTTTATAAATAATTTAAGCAATTTGTGATTATGGCTCCCACCCACTGTTGCATTTAAGTCAGCAGTACTGGCCCTTTGTCATATGACATTGCTCCAAAATTATTTTGCTTTTGTTGTATTGTTATGTATAAAATCATAAGGGCTTTGTGTTTATGGAAATATCATTACTTTTTGAATCATTCGAAAAGTGGTGTATAATTCAATCAGAAAATGAATCAAAATTAAAATAATTCTGGTGGAGATTATGTCGCAGGCTTGCAACTCACTTTTACAACAAATCGGAATATACTTTTACGAATAATCGGACAAACTTCTGGGTCAGTTCCATAAAGCTACAACTATAAATTGGTAGTTTTAAGAAAAGGCTAGCCAAGGTTTTGACTCATCTAAACTGACATGTAAAAAAGGGTTTGCTTATTATTTGTATTATTTTTTTAGTGAAATATGTGGTTAATATTTTATACTTTACAATTTTTTTAATATGTTGCAGCAATAATTTCACATAGCTCTCGATGGAACTGGGAACTTTGTATGGATACGAAAAATAATTAGATATAACATTCTATAGAACTGACAACTTAACAATATTGAGTCAACAGCAATGTCAATTATTGGTTTATACTCAAAACATCAGATTATTTTCTCAAATTAGGGTAACCAATAAAATTTTCCAATTAAGGGTAAGCAGATGATCAACTGCCTCACAGCTAGTTCTATACTGACATATACTCTTAGCTTCCTCAACATTTATACATCTCAACATGCGTGCTTAACGATTATACTTTTTTGATATGGTTAGCCTCTTGTGTCTGGTTTATTGATTGACCATGTTAAACCTTTCACGAGGTTCCTTGATTTCGACTTCCACTCACAACCATATCGTAAATTTTTTAAACTATTGTTACATCATCCATACTCATCTTTATTAATATAAAATAAAAGTTGATAACCTTATTATTTCACTGGCTGTGTTTCTAAATGTGACACATGTTTCGCTTCTTTACCCCTTCGACTATTGTCCTAATTAAAATCGTATCAAATGGGGTCGATAGATCGCCCCGAAGGAGCCAGGGTTAACAAGCATCTTCACACTAGCTTCACACTTCGCAAGGTTATTTATTTCAAAGGTAAACAATGATTCTAATTCTTACATTAAAAATGAAGGGTGTGTGGGACTATTTCCATCTACTGGATGTGGGAAAAATACACAGCTAGATTTCCCTAATAATGTAAATATTTCAACACTGATGCTAAAATGATCGCAAAAGTTTTTTTGCGCGCGTGGCAATCAAAAAATACCTGGGTAAAAACACAATCCAATAGTGTGCTGACACTGGCAGCAAAGTCTGCTATGGAAAAAGTTTTGCCCCTTTGAAATGACGGTACACAAACCGGATTTTTTCCACTTATAAAAGCAATTAAATAAAAATAAACTAGATTGTCGGCGATCCAGATTTTAGATAAATAAAGTGTATTCTTGACGTAGGTTACATGACGTAAGTATTTCTGTGAATTTTTCAACAGACAAACAAACTATCAATCCCTAATCTTTCTTATTTTCCAACTAATTTTTGCTCTATTTTTACAAAATATTTGAACCACTTGAACTCAAATTGCGTCGGAGAAGTATCACTTAATTCAACTTGATCACATTTCAAAAAATGGTGTACTCGTTACTAAAAATATCACCGATGAAACTGTACTTTCAAAGAGCTTATCTTTTACCATAAAAACAAGCAATAGCTTAAACATCCAGACTTTTCGTGTTTTACAGTTTTTTATTCAGTCGGTTGTTACACTTTGGAACTGAGGTATCGCTAAAGTAACTAATAGACAAAATGTCAGTACTGTATTTACTATTTATTATTAATACGAGATTTTAACAAGATAAGAATCAATGTACATTTAGTGAAAACGATCAGGTATCAAGGTTTAAATATAATTAGTGTATTATATCTGGTTAATATTGATATATTATCTATGGATCAACCAGCATCAACAAGTCGCAAACACATACGAGGCTTAAAACCATATGCGTGTATTTATCGAATATAGTTTTTACGATACTGATTAGTGAACCTGTAATTTCGTGGTTTGATTCATTTTAATTGCCTGAATTGGTAAAATATATGTCTACTATTAAAAATACATTTTTACTTAAAATATACGTTCGCTATAACAGATATATAAAATACATAAGTAACATGCAGTTGTTTCATAATCTCAAATAATACAGAAATAATAATAAAGATCTGATATTTTAGAGCATACGTTTTATAGAATTTGGTATAAAAACAATTATGAAGTAGTTATTGAAAGACCATCGCATATGAAAATAATATATTAACAGCCCTTTCATGAATGGCATGCAGACAATCAAGGCGTAATGCAGGGCGCGACTTTTATGACTTTTGATGAGATATCAATGCCATGAATTTATTGTTGCATTGAAAGGCGCGTCACTTATGTACACACGTGCTTTATTCTAAGCTATTGAATTTGTTTGATAACATAATAGTTATCAAAGCCATTTTGAAATTATATGACTCGAAGCCTCCGGATCTCCCAAATATCTTCTAAGCTATAAAGTAGAAAACACATTTGTCTGTCACAACAATTCCTTCCAAACGGTGGAAGACATTATTTTGCACATGTCATTCTGGCTGCCATTTATAGGTCAACTGTGCTTTTACCATGTCCGCTCCCAGTGTGGAGCATATGGCTTCCTAATGGAGGTATCTCAACAGAAGTTTTCTACGAGAACTTTTTGTTACTCAGTTGCTCAATCTCTCTTTTTCTAAGAGAGTAGGGATATAAGGATAATGCTAGGACAGGACTAGCGGTTAGCTCATCGTTATCGATGTGCCCTGTTTTTAGGATCGGATGGGTGGGAGGGAGTTTTAGGCATCACAAACATTCATGACTACGAACGGAAATCGACAAATCGATTGAAATATCAATTTATGAAACTGTTCGAACCGGGATTTGAACCCCAGACACACCTAACAGTAGTCTAGAAGAAGAGAAGCCTTAATAATTGAGGATTCATAATAAACTTAGTACCAACAACAACTGTCAGTATTTTCATAATAATTGTATGTAGAATAATAACTATCAAAAGTTTGTTTTCACTCTTGGCTTAAAATGTATTTTACAAAAATTTTTAGTCATATCGTATTATGTTTTCTTTAAAATACTGGTTTAATAACGTATTTTTGTAAATCGCTTAAATTAATTAGCTAAAGGTCCGTTAGATTTAAAAGTAACAGTAAAAACATCTTTTTGGTCATCGACTAGGATCACAGAAAAGTAAATTACCCGTTGATTACGCAATCGCCATATAATAATAATGGGCTTGTAGGTGCATGTTAATTATTGTAAACGGCCGTCTCCGAACAAATTTTAGTTGTCAAAACAAGTTCTCTTTCACGATTATTAGTGATATTACTGATAGATGTAAAAAACAGTTTCTACGAAAGTGTGGTTCGCGGTTTCATACCAGTCGGCGTATCACCGAATTTTTAAAATGAATACTAACAATAAAGATGTTTTAAATTTAAAGTAGGGTTGCCAAAATTGTGCGTATGTTGAACCACAGAAAATAACTTTGTTTTGGAGTCACGCTATCATTAAAACAGACATTTAATACGAGGAGTTGATCCTACAGCTCGTATTATAGCGGAAGATACTGGGAATGTGCAGTACCAGTGGAAGGAGAAACTGATCGCTGAAAAAGTTGATAGAAGGCGCGCTATTTTGAAGTTCTCCTATCTATGGAAACCGAATTAACCTACTCCCTGCTCTAGCCCTGAGCCCGAAGAATAATCGCCAACCCCGTAGTCCCCGGGTCAAAATGACGGTGTCAGCAAATCTAATTTAAAGTGAGAAAGACAATGACTTGTTTTATGGTAATACTATATTAAATCCATTTGTGTTGGCGACCTGCCACAAGATACAGCAAGTCGGGCCAGATCCTAAATATTTTCAAACATCCTATTCGAAATAACAATATAAATCAATTGAATTGGACTCAACATTGCAAGTAAGTTGTGTCCTGACTGTTCCTAATTAATAAAGTGACATATTACCTGTGAAGGGCAATTTGTTCTCCATATGACGCCGCAAATTTGCTGAAGGCGCTATAGCTTGCCTTGGTAGATATGCATTACGTTATTACGTCACGGGAAACGCTTGCTAATACCAAATGTGTGGCTGCGGTCTGTGATGGTGGGTTGGACTCGACATCCCTTAAAAAATATTATTTCATCCCATAAAAATGTTTATTTTAAATGCGAAATATTATTAGATAAGTATGTGCTTACAAAATAATTAAAATGTAGTATTTTCGTATATTTTTAACATAGCATTTATTATTATTTTTATTGTATATAATATATACATATATAACATATTTCATTTATATAAAATAATATATTTTTTTCTAAATTCATGGAAGTTTTCGGCATCAACCAAATTTTTCTTTGGGATCGACCAGTTGGGCATCCTTGTCCCAGACCTAAAAAATGATCTGCAGTGAAAATTTTACAATTATTTTGAAAAATACAAATTGATTGCTTACTTTGTAAATACCACTTTGTTTCTATGACATGAGCTATATGCAATGATATTATAGTCATAAACTTTACAGAAGGTAAACAATATTGTACATTGTGTGCTTTACCGCATACCTACGTATCTGCGACGCAATACGGCACTTATCAGAGAGAATGGACTATTTTTTCCACAAATATATCAGAGGGTATACTACATATTTATAGTACCCCGTGTACCCCACCTCCTATGACTATCGCTCAAACTTATTGTGTCACTTCCAGTGGTAAACGTCTCTCAAAGTTGTATTGATAAATTAATTTTTTTTAATGAAAATGATTTTTGACAAACTTACCACTTGAAGAATTCTAAAAAGAAATGACATTTCATTATTCTTTCGTGAAATGACTTTCATCTTCCTGCTATGCGCTATGCATCCTTACGCCTCTCAAGTACAGATATATTTACATAATTTACAATATTATTGTGCAATACTAAACGAAGCTATGAAAAATCATAAGAGTCACCAGTTTGCAAGGGCCGTTCGGATGATCAATGCATTGCCTAGTGAGATGGATATTTTCATCAACGAATTCTGGGTATTGTTTTTAAGATATTTTTTTCGTGTATGAATTCGAATGTCAATAATATTTTTTGTTCTCTTTTCTATTTTTCATTTTTTTTAAATGTTTGTATTTTTATTATTGCTGCATGGCGTCAGCTGTTATGCAATTTACTGTAATTTTTAATTTACAAATCGTGTTATTTTTGCAAGACAAAGTTCTCTCTCGTTTGCGATTCTGGAGAACAGTTTCCTGGCTTTGAAAATTATTTATTAATGTTTATTTCATCATTTATTTTCTACCCGGTACATTAATTATTACGACTTGGAAAATCATAGATTTTCAGTATCCATTTTTGGTGAACAATTTGATGTGTTTTCCACGAAGTTACCTGTTTTATAACCAAGTGATAAATTTCATACATTATTGATGTAACCTCAGTGACCTCTCTTTATTAAAATATAAAATGTTCATATTATACTTTTCCGAAGAATTTTATAGATGGTGTCATATAGCTTACATATTTTGCATTTATTTTCAAAGTTTATTATCCCATAAGATGATAAGGTCGAAACTTTTTAGAATTAAAATAAAAAACAGTGAGGACACATTTTTTATTTTTAGTATGTTGTAAAATAAGTGTATGAACAGGTTGTCTATCTATCATTTTTTTTTAAAAAGAAAGAGGAGAATTGTTCGCTCCCAATGTGGAGCATATGGACGCCTAATGGAGGTATCTCAATAGAAGTTTTTCTACGAGAACTGCTTGTTATTCAGTTGCTCAATCTCTCTTTTTCGAAGACAGCAGGGATAGAAGAATAAACCTAGGACAAGTCAGTAGCGGGATTTGAAGCCGAGTCATCCATAACCGAAATCCAAAAAGCCTGATAAAAACCATTATTGTAAGGTGAAAATAGCCAAGAATATTAAATATGGTTGATTTATATTTCAGGATTACGCCATCGTTCTTTACTGCAGCAGTCGCCAACTGGTGGTGTGCGAAAAAAAATTTGGTGGCCTGCGGAGTTGTTTCAGTAACACGCAGCAATAAATAGGTATCACCCTAATTAATTCGTTATAAATAAAAAAGCATTATTATCATTTTATAATAAAAAATGCAACTTTTATTTATGATCGTTATTTTACAAATTTTTCTACCATTTAAAAAAAACATGTTAATAGAGCAGAGCCTTCAGGATTCAAAATTGTGAGCATAGTGGTCCATGAGCTTCGAAAGGTTAGCAACTACCCCTTTAATATATATAAAATATTTATTATTCTTGTAGAATGTAATACTTTGCTAAGTCACTTTTATGATGTTAAGTGTCAATTCTTGATGGAATATCATTACATAGTTTGATCGCCCAGTTCATTACTCAGATAATTTATACGATATACAAATAACCCATATTGAGTTAATGGGAAAAGCAATATTCAAATGGTCACCATAAATCAAATATTATTGATTTGTAGCTGAGTTTTATACATTTTATAAACAGTTACTTAACAATTAGGCTCTTTGATAGTGTACTCAATATGTGTCAGTATGGGTTTGATATTATTGTTGTAATATCAACATTTTGTTTAATTCTTCAGAAGGTTATCTGCCTTAGTATGTTTTTGGTGGCATTTTTGAGTAATCTGAATACTGGATCAGATAGAGCGTACAATTTTACATAATGTTACTGCATTTTTAACTCAAATGTCATTTTTTTGCAATTGTCTGATTAATGAACTATACGGTCGATTTATTTACAAAAGTATAGCACAGTTTTTTATTTGCTGTGAAATATTATTTGATTATTTAAAAATAATGTATGCTACAACACACATTTTATAAAACTAAATAGACGGCAGTTTTCACATATCCAAAAATACTATGGACTATGGTTAAGTTTGATTTTATTCTTTATGAAATTAATTATTGACCGTGACATGTACAGGTACTCAATTTTAATTTGAATTCCTAAAAATGTCAAGTTAAATGGAGCAGGAAATGATGTGGTCAAGAATTCATGTCCTGGTTGTCAGGTTGGGCAAATGTCATACGCCGACCTTGAGACCATAGTGACATGACAGCTAATTTATATGGCATTTAATGGCGATCGAAATGATTAACAGTATTTGCAGATTATATTAATGACACGGCAGATTTTGCATACTGTGAGAAAGTTGATTATTTTTTCTTGTCTGTGGAATAGAATATATTATTGTTTTCTGTAAAATTTTTCATAGTTGATATTAGTTATGTATTTAATGCCAAGATAAAATGACTCTGGAACGTATGTGGGGAGCCCACGGCCTTCTAAATTGATCGTAGTTGCATACCAAGTCTTTTTATTTGTATGTTTATTTTTTCTTTAATCATTATATCAATATACTTAAAATTTGGGGTTAATATGCTTTACAACAACAAATTTTTCTACCTGATAATTTATTAAATGCAATTTTAAATGCAACATGAAAATACTAAAAAACCAAACATTGGAATCAAGCAACCCGATAATTTATGCGATATATGAAATATTAATACAAAAATTCATCGTGATATTTCAAATCTGTTCTGTGGATCGTTCTTCTATATCAAATGCATGAATCATTAAATTTGATGTATTATGTAATACACTTTTTCGAGCGGCAGGGGTGCAGGGATGATTAATCACAATGTTCAGCTACAGGGGTGATTCAGTCAATCAAACCGCCCGCTCGTTCCAAGTTATCTTTATTTCAGTTAGTTATACAATACACATTTTAAAGTTACAAAAAGATTACAGCTTACATGAAGCACAAATTAAATAAAGAAAAACAGTTTGAGTTATCCGAGAGCACAAAATTTTATATATAACTGCATATTTCACTCAAATCGCATTCATGAAATCTGGACGAGTGTCTCAATAAGGCATTTATCATCTGATTTCAATAAATAACTAATTTCTCAGTTTTAAAAACTTAACTTTCTTTTACACGGAAACTTGTTCAGAAAAAAAAACTTCATTGGTAGTTTTGATTGCTTTATTAGATCTTAAATATAAATACAAAACTATCAGTCAATAAATTTAAAACGTATTTCTAAGATGCCCTTCTTTTTATGATCATTTTCCCTCTTGCCAGCTGTGAAGTGTTTATTCGTAATTTGTTGCCGTCCACCGAAGATTTTTTCACCCATATCTGGAACAGATAACAAAATAATCATTTTTTTTCAGTGTCCAATTCTGAAAGTCTGGTTTTTACATAGTCGAGAGTAATTTAAATATTATTTTTATTCATGGGTGATCACACCAGGCATAAATACTTTAATATTAATATTAACGTGCTGATTCCGTAAATGTTTAAAATTGTGCATAATTTTATGCCTATTTCATATGTTTTAAGCAATTTATATCTACTGTGGAAAGGAAAAAGGACATAACTCAGACAAAAAATATTGTTTATAGCCCAAACAAAACGAGTATTAAATTGTATACATTGTGATTTTCGAATAAAAAATATTTTGAAAAGACGGAGGAATAAGTCATTTTACCTTTCTGCAGTCGATACATTATACATTCATATTTAAATATAGTGTATTAGCACGTTTTGTCTGAGTTATACACAATATTTTTTGGTGTTGGTTACTTCCTTGTTCCTTTCCACGGTCGATATTATTTCAAAAATAGCCGGCCTACAAGTGTCTACCTAGTAAAATCTGCCAGACACTGAAAAGGTTAAATGCTACACTCACACAATCAGATCCAATGGCACTGATGTGAGCGGGAAACCGAGCGTAATCTTTTCCCTCGACATATATACTCTGTCCTCGGTGATACCAGCGTCTCTCGTACAAGAGTTTTCCGTCTTCGACTCGTGCCTCCGCCATGGGGGACGGGGGGCGATTTTCAACATTATTTCCACCTAATACAAAAAAATCGTTCATATATTAACGGTCTCTACAATTTAGTAGCAAATTTCGTTCAGGATGATGATCAAATAGACTTTAGATTCTATATTCTTCTTCAAAATATTTTGATAAAATATAAAACAAAATTTAAAAGAAATATGTACATTTAAATTTGGATTATTGAGATTTTGTACACTTCCATGTATTTTGTCACTAACGACCCGGGTTTCGCCTTTCGGCATCTTCAGGCATTCGAGCACACGAATGGACTCGAAATCTCAATAATCCAAATTTAATATTGAAATTCCATCAAGCACCCTCAGTCGATGTCTTAAATATGTACATACTTATATTATGTAAATCAATTTAGTTACGAAATATATCTGTTGATAAAATTTATTATCTATACAAGCTGCAGTTATTATATTATAATTAGGAATTAAATTTTTATATTTCTTTTAAATTTTGTTATTTACAAAAATATTATGAGTTTTATTTTTCCCTGTTCTGAATTTTCATTGTTTTGTTTTGCCTGGTTACTATGCTTTTTCTACCTGATAATTTACTAAATGAAAATACCAAAAACCCAAACATAATATACCGATAATTTATGCGATTTGATACTTTAAATTTGCTCTATGGCTTGCGTTTGATGACTTTTTCATACTGGTATTATATGCATTACGTATTTCGTGTAAATTACCAGTTTTCCTGACTCCCATGTATGCTAATTTGGCATTATCTTATTTTCTACAGAACTGCATTGTTATTAGTGGCATTTATAAAAATTTTGGGTAGAAAAAAGTATGTCGTCAAGCATATTTATTAAAAGTAATAACAGTGCATTTAATTAAATTAAATCAAAATCCTAATAAATCGGATCTCATCTAATAGATTCACATCAATTAATTAATACTAAAACAAACATATTTTTCTAAGAATCAGTTACTACACATTCAACAAACTAAAATCCTGGAAAGCAGCTTGTTCGTTGATAATGTGAATACCAAAAGAGTGAAGTAATTACCAATAGAGTGTGAGATAGACGAAGGTGGGGGTGCATGTTGTTTTCGTGGAGCAATCGGGGCCGAAGGTCTATTGCGGGAGATCTGGCGCAGGTCCGCTTCGACTTCTCTGTCATCTAAGAGGTATGTCAGGGTGAGGGGAAGAGGTTTTCGTCTCTTGTCAGGAGCAGGTGCCGGTTCATTGGGTCGCCGTCTTAGCTTACGGGTCATGGCGGGTTTCACCTGAGAGAGCAATGGACAAACAGTATGAGTTATTTGTTCTGTCATTACACGGAGAGAAATAGCTAACAACGAAATTAGTATTCGTATTGGGATTGACCGGTTAACTGCCACAACCGTATTTACACTGTCTACAATTCCGTGAGCGCAGTGCCGGCAATAGCTAATGACTGTATATTTACGGTCCACTTTGACACCTATTTTTACTATCCAACGACAATAATTTTAAGAATCCAAACATATGGTATACACAGGGTTAATTTTTTAAAATAAAATCGCGGCCCTTCATGCACGGCCATACTAAAACATCCTGTCATATAGCCGGTTAAAGTATCTTTTTTAAGGTGAACGGATGAAACAGGAAAAAATAGAACAGGAAAAGCTACAGTCCAGGGTGAACCGTGGCCTTCTCAATCAGTCCTCACTCGTACTACATTCCACTGAAGTTATTTTTAGGATGTTGGTGATGAATGTACTGACCTCCATTGAATCTCCGTTCAATTCCATGGTGAGTCTTTCACTTTCAATGTGTTTTCTTTTGTCTTCAAAATCAGTCAGTAAATTCTCCTTCAAGTCGACTTTCTTCTCTTCGAATTCTTTCGCGGCCGCCTTTTTCTCTAGTATATAGTCCTGCTCCACACATTCCATGAGGTAATCTCTGTGGATGCTGTTGAGCTGCTGTCTCTCCGATAATTGCTGTTCCAGTCTACGAACTCGGCGAGAGTATTCAAGGTGTGCTCCGTCTCTGAGTAGTTGGAGCTGTTTTCTTAAATTTGCTATTTTATCTTGGTATATTCTGAAAGCATAAAGCAAAGTTATGTTTTAAACTGTTTTTCTGCTCCCCTGAAAAATTGAGATTTTGCAGATATGTTTTCAATTTTGCAATGGAAACGACATTATGCATTCTAAAATGAATAATACTATGCTTTACAACATTTTACTCTTTTTCTTTTCGAAAATAACAATGCAGTTCTGTAGGAAATTTAGTTCTTCTTCTTTAGTCATTTCACAACAACTCTGTTTCATTCGCCACTCGCTCCTGTACTCTGCTACTCGGAGGGCCATCGGTAAAGAGATGCCCGTGGAGTACTTCTTTTGATCACTCCAGCGAGTTGTGGCCCATCCGCATCCACTTCTGCCTACTTTTCCTGTGACAACAAGCTTCTGAAGACTTGTATAAACGGCTTAGAGTCTATCCTGGATTTGTAACTTGTTCAGGATAGATGAATTTGTGCGCTTGACCATCCTTGTCCGACGGAGCATCCTTTACCAGCATCACATTGCAAATGCGTCTAACCAAAATTTAATTACGAATACGAAAATTTCAAATTATCATAGATGGGAATAAAGCTAAACTATAACCTACACGAAATGCGAATGTAATATCAGTATAAAAAAGTCATTATAATATGTCAAGTGGATTTTCTTAGAACAAAACCATAGAGAAAAATTTGAAGAACGGCGAGAATTTACGTCAAAATATTTCATAATTTGCATAAATTATCATTTTTCTTGATTTCGCTGATTTATATTTTGGCAATGTCTGATCCACAATTAAATTTCCTACAGAATTGCATTGTTTTTTGTAATTTTTCAGGCAAAAGAGAGTAGCATATACCTGAATATCTTTAAATGTGTCACGTAATGTTAATTCTGTCCAATGTTCCAAATTTAAAAGTAATCCATTTGATGGCTTGTTGGTTTTTGGGTATTTGTTATTGCTTGTTCACAAAAGTTCTGTCGGTATGAGCACACTTCTAGCAATGCATATAACAGATAGAAGATACTTTTAGTAATTAAATTTATTCTTACTGTTCTTTAATTTCTTGGGGTTCATCACGATGACCCATGTCTGTTTCACTGGCTTCCTCCGTATCTGAAAGAATTTTCATTATTTAACTATGCATCAGTTTTTCGAATAGAAAAGAAAGGCAGATAAATAATCAGAATATGTGTAGAAAATATTGATGACGTCTAACTGAAAAACTATACAAAAAAAAAAGTAAATTTCAATGATAGTCGATTCAAAAAAACGAGACATTTGAGTAATTGAACATTTTATTAGCGCCAAATATGCAATTCAATGATTACAGTTATTCATATTTTTCAAGTTTCGGAGGGAAAATAAGTCGGAGTTTGATAAAAAAAACATTGAGATTTGTAAGGTTAAGAAACGTATGATAGTAACTGAATTTGTCTCTCGTTATACCTTCGTCGCTATCATCCATCGCCGTGGGAGGCTGTTCTTCTTGGTCTCGATATTCATACTCATCATAACAGTCGTCATCCAAGTCATTATCGTCCTGCAAATGACCAGAGTAGGGTGAACCCTGGTACGACATCTTTGTCCTAATTACTTTAGAAATACGACTAAAACGAATCAAACGGGTATATCCACAGGGATTTATGTGTGCCAATGTTTTCGGAATGCCATTGAAAACTTGAAACAAACATATAATTGTAATGGGCGAAGTCCTACGACGTTTCGACCGAATACTGACAGACAGCTGTTTACTAATGGCGTCTGTTTGGATTTTATTATAATTTTTTTAATTTATTTTTCAGCCAACTAGTTGCATAGTTTTTGGTGTATTTGGTGTAGAGAATTTCAAAAATGTTTTTCAAAACATTCAAACTGTGCTTGTTTTCATCATTTATAGGCGTGAAACGATAATTAAAGATATATTTTTACTACATGTATTTCTTTGAATTGCGTGAAACCATTCAATAAATATAGAAACTCACAATATTGATAATATGATTTGTCTTCAAAATCGATCAAAAACTGGAACGCAGTTTTTTTTTAAAACAACATAATCTTTTTTGACACTTATATTTGATTTGAAACTAAAAATAATATCATGTAAAAATATATTTCTTATTTATTTATATTATGAATGTATGTGTATTTGGGAAATGTATGTGTTGTGACGTCACGCTAAAACGACGTCATCTTCTATTATTGAGGATCGGTGAATTGATTCTGCGAGTTGTGAAGTTGTTTTTGTTGAATTGTGCGGATGTGATGGGGAGTGACGGCTAGCGTTAAAAATTAACAGGCGTTGCGTGCACGTATCTTTTTGAAATGTTAACCGTCCACGTTTTCCGCGTATCATGTGTAAAGTCTTCGTCGCAATGATGTAATTCGATGGAATGCCATTGCGGTAGTTTTTCCTTCGGCTCATAATGGAGGAATCTTTTAGCATTCCGCCAGAGGAGTGTGGAGATTCCGAACTCGATCCCAGAATTCAGGTCAGTGACGTTAGAGATATCGATTCATAACAGATAAGACGAAGTGTCCCCCCCTTTTTAAATAACGTAATGTAAAATTGCATCGAAATCTACAAAAATGAGTGTCAACTTCAACGAATATTTCGCTGGGGAGAACAACGGATACGATGTACTGTATCAAAACATGAAGTACGGGTTGAACGCGAGCAAAGAGTTTTCGGATTTCCTGAGGGAGAGATCGAACATAGAGGAGACCAACTCGAAGTTATTGTCGAAACTGGCGAAACAAGCGAACGGCGGTTCGATACAGGGAACTTTCGCGCCCATGTGGACAGTCCTCCGAAACTCCGCAGAGAAACTTTCCACCCTCCACCATCACATGTTCCAAAAGGTCAGCGAGTTAGTGAAAGACGTCTCCAAGTACGCGGACGATCTTCACAAGAAACACAAGGCCGTTAAAGATTCGGAGTCCAGCACCCTGGAAGTGGTGTTGAACGTGCAAAGTACCAAACAGGCTCTGCAGAAAGCCAAAGATCTCTACACAGCGAAGGCTCAAGAGCTGGAGAAATTGCGAAAAGAGAATGCCTCGTCGAAAGATATCGAGAAAATCGAAGTGAAGCTGAAGAAACTTCACGACGACTACAAAGCTCTCGTCGATAAATATTCGGTGGTGAAGCAGGAGTTTGAAAAGAAAATGTCTCTCACGTGTAAGCATTTCCAAGACGTGGAAGAGGCTCACCTCAAGCAAATGAAGCAATTCGTCGGCACCTATATAGAGTTGATTCAAAACAATCACGATCTCGTCGGACAGGTGCATGTCGGTTTCAAACACCAGTGCCTGGAGATGACGGTTGAGAAACTCCTCGAGCAGTTTGTCTTTGAGAAATATAACGTGATGGAAAAGCCTACTCTCATAGATGTCAATGCTCAGCTACCGAAACCGGCGTCGGCCAATAATTCCATTTCTGAAAGTGACCAAATTTCTGCAGGAGTGACGAACGGCTCGCATAAGAATACATCTGCCGTCATGAAGCTCAGCAAGAAAGAGCCATCGTTTGCCAGTAAAACTTCTCGACGAACGACTTCACTGCTTAATCTGTTCACTCCTAATTTTCAAAGCAAAGATGAGCCCAGCGGGAGTCTAGACGGTGCCACCCCTTGCTCTGCTCCTTCCAGTCCGAGCGGAGTGCAGTCTGCTGCAGCCGCCGCCGCCCAGACCGCTGAGAAAGCCGACGACTCTCAAATGGGAAGAAATCCGCTCAGGGAATCTAAATGGTTTTTGAGAAGCAGACGTAAACTTAAAAAGTCCAAGAAGAAGAAAGAAGACGGCGGCGACAATACCGGCACGATAGAGGACAAATCAGACCTTGAAGAAAAAGAGGAGGAGACCGCCTCCAAGGACGTGGAGTCAATGCAATCTCCTGAGGTGGATGAGGACGGTTATTGCATAAGACCCAAAGACGACAAAGGAAGCGTTTACTCCACTTCCGATTCTGACTCGGATGACGAAAGAGAACAAAAGATACACGTAGAAATAAAACCTCTCAGCAACGGGGCGGCACCCATGTCGGCCAGTGTCGATGAACTGCTAGCGACAGTGGAGAATCTATCCCTCTTCCCCGCCGGCACCGCCAGAAGAGGCTCTAACGCTAACCTGGCAAAGCCCAGCAGCGATCTTCTCGGTCTAAACTTCTTTCAGAGCCCGACCGGCAGTAACCCGGCGTCGCCCCTCGGCAGTGTCGGAAACCCGTACGCTCCGTTGCAAAGTTCTCACGGGGCGTTCCTCGAGAGTCCTCCGCCCACATCCACCGGTGACGTCGGGGATCTGTTCTCGGAGGTGGGTGACATAAGTCAAGGAGGCGAGAGGCGGTCCGTCACCACGCCGTCCGCCTCCTCCATAGCTCTGCCCAGACCGCCGTCTAGGAGATCTGAAGGGGGAGAATTCCGGGCGGCTGGAGTCGGCAGCTCGTCGCGAGGACCCTCTCCGCTCACCATCGGGATGGCGGACACGATACCCTTGGCCGTCGCCTTTCACGAGATCGTCCACAGCTACTTCAGGGGCTCCGACGAATCCAAATGCCAAGTCAAGATGTCGGGAGATCTCATGCTCTCGTTTCCCACTGGGATCGTTGGGGTGCTGGCCAACAATCCCAATCCAGCGAAGCTGTGTTTTCGCCTGAAAAATTATTCCAAATTGGACAACATCACGCCTAACAAACAGTTGATCGCCATGAATTCCGCCATGTCATCGCGCGACGTCGCTGTTCTCGAGTTCAACATGCCCGCCCTCACCTCCCTGCTGAAGCGGCAGTCTGAGAAAAAACCCTCCGCCAGCTACTTCAACGTGGACATTCTAAAGTACCAGGTCAAGTCGAAATTCGGCGCAGCCTCGTGTCCCTTTCAATTGGTCTCTTACTGGAAGTGTGAAAAGTCCCACACGGACTTGAAAATAGATTACAAATATAATCTCCACGCAATGAGTTCGCCGTCACCGCTCCTCAATCTCTCAGTGTCCGTGCCCGTGAGCGGCAGCATCCTCAAAGTCGCCTCCATGCCCAGCTGCGCCACCAGCGGGGAAGGCGAAGGTCTAGTGTGGAAATTCACGGAACTCTCGCAGCACTCCGACAACCACGGGGTCGGCTCTCTGAGAGCGCGCGCGGAACTCGCCTCGGGCCCGTCTTCGAAAGCGACCATCACTTCTCAGTTCAATTGCGAAGGGGCCACTCTGTCTGGTGTAGAATTCGAATTGATAGGTGCCGGTTACAGACTGTCGTTGGTGAAGAGACGTTTCGTTTCCGGAAAGTACATTTGTGACGGGGAATAAACTGCAAGTGAAACTAGTGCACCGATTGCGATGATTGTGGCGACGTTAACATAAAAAACTATCAAACTTTCTTAGTGTTTTATAAAGAGTATGATACACAATGTCTCTTTTAGTGATGAATAGTTTTTCCTCCGAGATTCCGCCGATGTTGAGTTCGCAAACCTGCGAATAGCTTTCACTCTTTTGGCCGTAATTATGCTCTCAGCGAAATTTGTCACAAAATATATTCTAGTCTATCGGCCCTCAATTCTGGCAAAGTCTGCGACTGATTGTGTTTCATACGCTTATAAAATGTAAGAAGTTAACTGAATCTGTGTTCGTTTCCGACGGTCTTTGGAAGCAGTCGGCGTGCATTAGGCCTCGTAGCCTCCAATCGCGTTCGGTCCGTTGCCGGTGACAATTTTGTAAGTGATGAACAGCGGCGCCGGCAGAACCGGTATGTATTTTTTACATTGAGCATATTGAAATATGTGAACCATCCAGACAGACTGTAAGCGGACGGCCCGGCCCGTCTCCCGTTCTAACCTCGGGGCCTCAAATGTCTAATGCACAACTGACTGCCCTCAAACGTTCGTCAAATCTCATACGCAGACATGTAACATGCGAACATTTTGTATTCGATCTTTGAAATTGCGCACATAATGGAAGTTTGCCTTAACAAAAGAAACGAAATCTCGATACTTATAGTATATAATATTCTCCTAATGCAGTGATAAAAGAATGTTTATCTTTTTAAATATAATGTGTATTTTTGTGCCTAAAGATCAGCCACATTGTAATGATCAATCTTATCTATCATTCCTTTCAATGAATTAACAGATAATGTAAAACAATGTACATTTTTGATGAGAAAAACTGAACCATTATTTGCGCAGTCTCATATTCACAAAAATGTTTGATGCACTGGGAGTGAGCCATGTTATTACAAAATGCCTTTTATCTACGAACGAAGTAATGTTAAATTGTACATAAAGGTTAGTCATGTTGTAGTACTTTGAAAACGTACCTATAGATTATAAACAAACAGCACCGCTGATGTTGTAATCCACGGTCTGATCGCGGAATCCATCGGATGTACATTATTTCTATACATTCATAATGTGATAGATATGAAACAGTCTCCTCGGGAATCCGTTCGAGGCTCCCTCATTCTATGTCCTTTTAAATGTGTCTACGCACGCTTAGAATATCATAATATTCTTAAAAATGGCATGATAAGATTAGTTTTTACAGTACTCGTTAATTGTAAGGATACCACCTGCCGAATGTCACTGGACATTTTATCATGCTATATTATTAACATTTATTCTGCAACCGTGACTTCCAATTTACACCCATAAACTTCTCTGTGAAATTGCCCTATCCCGGCATTAAACAAAATATAATACCGTTTAGTGCAAGAGAGACTGCGGTGGAATCCGTATTATTAGCTAGTACCGTTTTCGTTTCATGCCTCATAAAATGATAATATTTGTAATATAGTAGAGAGTTCTCTATAATGATATATATATATCTTGAGATATACAATATTTACACAGTCAAGCTGTGTTTTCTTTACTATGTACACTTCTTAGAGTGAAGTTCCGTTTATAGCCGTTATGAGACGTATCTCATTGCAAATAGTCTATTTTTATATATATATATATATACATATATATATTTCGTGTTTAACACCTTGCTTTCCGATCCGCAAGTCTCCTCTCTGAAAGTGTTTGCCAAAGAAAACAGCGCAATCGACTCGAACACCCGATTGAGCTGGCCCTGTTTCTGGTATCATTTCATCCAAATTAAGGTTCTTTTTAAATTTTTATAGGTTCTTTAAAATTATGTAAATATTCTTTCCCGTAGGCGCTGACCACTGAGGCGCGAGGTTCGGTTGTAAAATTATGCCCAGACCTGTGAGAAAGTTACCTATTTTATGTTATATAAATTTGCCGGTAACTCTTTGTTTGCACTTTTAAATAAAATAAAATGTATGTGCCTGAATATTTCATAGTTAATTTTCTCTTTATTTTATTTTGTCACTATTTTTTGGTAGTTTTGATGATAAATAAAATACAATGAAAAGTTTATAGTCAACTCTAATTATTATCATATTATATTATCGAATGGTATTGTCCATTGAATTATGTGTAAATTTTGTCAAAATTGTAGATAGCCTATGTAACATAATTAATATGAATACTCTGAGCTTTTTGCATTACTGTTAAGTAAATTATTTTCTCGTCTGAACAATAAATAATGTCAAACACTGTTTTTTTAAAGTTTGCCTATTGAAACGAGAAAAGACTTACCTTTTCAGTCCAGCTGAAAAGTCTCAAATCAGTTTCGATTAGCATAAAAGCAAATAATTGATTTTGATTTTACTTTCATCTTTAAAAAATTATCAATTAATTCATTTGTGTTTCTTCTGAGCATTGAATTACTTTAGAAACAATAGCTGTCTCTTGTCATATCTGCAATTATTTCTGACACTTTGATAATTAAATAATGTAATATTTCACCATCTGTGCGACATTCATTGTAATTAAAGATAATACAGTTGAATCTTCTTAATTGGGACACCTTGGGGTACCAAACATTTTCTCCCAAATAAACACTCAGCTCCAATAAGCGAAGTTAAAGGAAATATTATTCTTAAGTAATTATTAAATTGACGTATTGTTTTACATTCGACAAAATTTATAATAACGAAAAACATAAATTCTTGAACAAACGGAATAATTTATTTCTTCAGGAATTCATGAATGTCTGTCTCTTGTTTTTGTAGCATTGCAATTCTACAAAAACAGCACAGGTATTCAGTGCGGATGTTCTTGCATCAATTAACGATGTAATCCAGCTGTATATTTTTTTTGCTTCCGGGTTAGTCACTTGGGAATGTTCTTCATCACTGTCGTCGTCTTCGCTTAATATTCGATGCCTTGATTTAATGAGTTTAAAAATTGTATCTACAGTCTTCATTTTCACCGTGAAATAGCCGGCTGTCCTGATTAAGGGGTGTACGAATTAAGAGGAATCGTCTGTAATTTTAAAATGCTTAATTTGACAGTGTTACAATTTTACCGCTTTACCTGTCATCATTTTGTCGCATGAGCTGTTTTATTTATTATCATCCTATGTGCTTGGATTATTATTTAAATTCCAATTTCTGTCACAAATGAAAAGTCAACTTCCCATTAAATTTATAGATATCGAAGTACACAGACTAGCGTAACGGGGCTGTGGGCCGTCTTGAGATACTGTGTCCATTTTGCAATGCATATTGATCACTTGCCACCGCCTCGCGGGCAACATTCCTATCCTCTTCATCTGTTACTGATGTAATGTCTCATTATATTTTTCATGATTTGTCCACAAAACCGTAAATAAAACCACGTTTCGAAGACCTCAGTCTGTCCCCTTTCAATTGATTATAATTTATATTGATAGTATTTAATGTACGCCGTACCTGTATGTATTATTTATAGCAATAATGATTAATTAAATAATTAACATCTGTTGTTTTCATATTAAATAAGTTTCGATTGCAGTATTTGTCTGTATCTAAGTGTCCACTGCCGTTTCCTCAATCTAACGAAATGTTAAGACCAATAAAATCAATTAAACATTGTTTTTTTTCTCTCGTCAAGTTTCTCTATTCAACACAGTTGTACTGCCGTCTGAAAGATAAATTTAATATAGTCCAATGCCATATTAGAAATATCGATATAATTGAAAATGTATAGAACATGTGATAAACAATTGATTATCACTTACTGCCGATGATTCAATTAGTACAAATGTCGAATCTAAATCCGTACACTAGTAATGTATATTCGTACTAAAAGCAATAGCTCTCACATATCTACAACATTTGCAATACCCTTGTAATATTTCTACTGTCCCGGGAAGTCTCGTAATATATCAGAAGACTTCTGTTGTACGCTCAATAATAAAAAGAACAAAATGCTTTCCTCTGCCGTTTTAAGTTTTTTGTTGCTTCCACTGTTTTTATCTATTTATTTTATCTAATAAATAATTATGTTGCTTTTATTTATAACTATTTTTCCACTGGTTCTCGCCTTTAGAGATGAAATTTATTAAATCATATCGACGCTGACGACATTCACAAATGCCTATTGACATGTTCGGCGACGGATTGGCCCAGTCTCAAACGGCAGGAGAAATCCCAGTCGGCCTGATGATATTCAAAGTATCAATCAAAAAAATCTTTAAACCGAATGAAACTACACTCAACAATTAAAATTAATACTGGCTAGTTGTCATTATGCGCCTATTACATTTGTAGCAATCGCGAAAGAAAAAAATTGAAAGAGTGCTTTGAATATATTTGATTATTCATTTAATTGCTGGGAAAATTTACTAAAATATCGTGTTATAATGTTATCTATTCTTACAATATTAAATAATGATTATATTAATCATCTTGCATTAGAGGAATGATGCGTGTTTATTATTGTCCTCGATTACCATTACATTTTTGTTTGAATGTCTTCATATTCTCTCATCTCTAAAGGGCGATACCAAAACTGTCCATTCCATTAGTAATCGTAGAGTTCAATTATTAATTTATTCTCCAATACTATAATCTACATAGGTACCTAGTTATTTTTATTAAACTTTATGATACATTTTATTCTCAAATAATTATTTGATAGACTAATGTTAAAAAAATTATTTCAATTCATTGCAAATATATTATTTTTAAATGTAAAACAGTTTCAAAATGTTTTTGCTGTTTTTCATTCCGTTTATCTGTTTGTATTTCAAAAATTGATGTCACTCGTAACTCGTAATGTATTTGTTGTCATTCTCGCTATTAACACACCCACACGATTCCTGTAAAAGTTTTGTTGAGATCGTTTTTAATCTGTGTAGTTTTAACTCGGGGAAAATATTCCATTTCTGATTTATAAAAAACATTTATTTGTATTTTTAAAATGCTGCACATCAAAATGAGTGCTGATATTATTTTAGTTATCTTCATCTCTGTTATATGTAATTATTATTTTGATTTCGCCCTTGACATAAAGAATATACTGAAAAAGACTGTCAGTTTGTTTCTGCCAATTGTCTCGTCATGTTTCTCCACCACACTGATCATTTCTTGATACATCAAATTCCTCATGATGTTTGTTATATTAATTATTAGTCTCTTCGTCATAGATAGATCCTTAGTTTTTCATTGAGTTATCTATAATTGCATTTATCTGGTGATTTATTTCACCTGATCGCTAGAACTAGAAGATCGGTCTGAGTCGACTTCTTTTTTACACTTCTCTGAAATAATCCGTTTACGAATTTAATAAAATGCTAGTCATGAATACATTGTGTCAACAAGCTGAAGTATTTGAGTTTGTTTCAAAGATAGAATTCATTGACACTATTGCACGTCTATTGGTTTCAGTCGATGCGGAATTGTCACTCGCTACCGTCTCAATTGTGAGCCGGGGCAGGGTAATTGAAGTATATTAGAGAGCAAATTAACCTCTCCTCTTCACCTTATATACAATTTACGAGCCGGACACGTCAAATGTTACTAAAATTCAATCAATGACCGGCTATCTCAAATCAAATTTCAAGCTATACGTTGAATGCTCATTACAAACTGCTATAATTTTACTCTTCATTTATGTAACGCTATTTATAAATAAAAAATGGTAGTAAGCAAGCAATGTAGGAAGGATTGAAAAGTAATTATTAAATGATGCATTTTACTTGATTCGGTAAATTCAAGGCTTGCGAGTTAAATAAACAATGTAGGCTAGTAATTCTCTGAAGAATAAATATTGTCACTCATTTTGAAAGCATTTAAATGATAAATATTACGCAATTTAATTTAAAAAAATGTTTTAGATCTGGAGGTATTTCAATCTCGGTAGCAATTTTTTTTATGGCACCCATTCTATGATAAATAATATTATTGTCCATTTTCCACTATTATTTATGTGACTGCATATTTTTGTATATCATTACTACATCATTATTTCTATAATAATAAAAGTAAATATTGAAATTACTTCGCTTTTCTTTCATCATATTTACATAAATATATATCCATATGGTAAGAATTATGGAGGAACCCTCACCCACCTCGTTAAATATGAAAAAGACAGTCTGGAGAATGAACATCGGAGATTAAGCTGCAAAACATCACTGCTTTTGACTGACTTCATACTTCAGAGATTTAGACTTGTATCAACAGAATATCATTTTCTTCACCGGGCTTGGCATCGAAAAAGCTGCAATAATCGAGTAATGGAAAATTGAAAAGATTCACATCACTTGAGTATAGTAATACAGAAAGCAGACAGTCCTTTTCTTGGCTAAAAATGAGCTACCATGGTTAACACAATCTAACATGTTGCATTCATGCAAACATGTTCTAATGGTAAATGCGTTACAAAAATTGATTTGCAGAAAGTGACCACACTACTTCAGAACCATTAATGTTGTAAGGATGCACTCTACAAAAAAAGCTACAGTCACTCGAGCTGTTTCTGAATTTTATTAGTTACAAAATTGTTTAGTGCACAAAACACAAAAATATCATACTTTATCTTTGTTAATGGTTTGTGTGGACCATCTGCTTTTCGCATAACTATGCTCACTTAAGAGTCTTCAGTAGAAAATAATGGCAAAAGTAACTTCTTTTCAGAATTTCAATGCAAATTTATCTGTATAGTTTATCAATTTCAGTATTGTAACATTAAACTGTTCAAAACATTACTTGCTGTAACTCTTCTGTCATTTTTAAAAACTGGTTATCTTTGCTTGCTATTTTTTACTATTATTATCGAGACTGAATTTAAAATACACAAGTCTATCAATAATCTGTAGAAAATGTTCGCGATGAGTGAAACCAGTCCTGATCATTGTATATAGTAACAATGTCAACAAATTGAAAAGTAAACTAAAATTCCATCAGAATAAAGTGTTGATTTCCTCTGAAATATTATTTTAATTAATTAATTAATGTGTTTCCTTTTGGTTCTAAACTAAGAAAAGCAAATTTTGCTGTGCTTTTGACTTTCAGCTTATGTCTTGATATTGCATAAATTCAGTTTCATTTTACATATCAATAATAATTATATGCTAAAAGATTAAGAAAACTAAACGTAGTTTAATGAATTCTCATATGCCCTTAAGTGTGCTGAATTTGAAGAGCAACTCATCAATATTAAAAGCACATTAATTCAATGTTTACATCGAGAAACATGTACATCTAATGGCATATTATGACGGCAGTGATTTGTCGAAATGCAAAATTAAATTAAAGAAAATTTTCAGTAGATTCAATATAAATAATATTTATATTCACTTTCAAAGCCATTCACTCTAGTAAATTTTGAAGCATCAAATGTCAATAGTTACTTTTAAGGTGTTAACTGTCAATTCTTGGTGGAAAGACATTATATTTTAAAAAATAAAACACAATTTGTTTGTACTACTTCCACATATTTAAATGTGTGGAATGAATATGTGGAAGTAGTACAAACAAATTGTGTTTTATTTTTTAAAATAAAATGTCAATAGAATGGAATCAATGATCCCTTTTTTTATTGAGTTTACATGTCTGTATCTGCTGTTTACTCACCTCACAGCTTAACACCCTGTTACTTTTAAACTGTTAACCCTTTGATTAGTGAGTTATTTTTTGTTAAATTAGGTATTTTTTATATACTATTTTTACTATTCTGCATTTAACAATATAAAAACATTCTTATTTCTTATGGGTCAATCTGGCAATAATATTACCTATTATTTCAAGTAGTGAATACTTTTTACAATATTAAAACGCAAATTTAAAAATGTAAATAAAATAATTCATTATTACTTTTAAATAATTATCTAGAAACTTTTTCTTCTAATTCGGCCTAGATCTTTATTGTGTTCTTCTATCAGCATGTGGTTCTCTATTGACAGTGAAAATGCATTTTTATGCTCAATATTATGTGGTTACAGATTTGATTCCAGATATTAACTAACCTTCTTACAAAATTCTTTTGTTCATCTGAAACAAATTATAAAAATAATTCGATAGATATGTCTAGTATACATATGGTAATAGATAATAGATGACACAATAGGTCGCTGCACATGTACTCCGTACTACTCAAAGGATTAACCCACTGAGTACTAACAGTATCGAATTGACAATTCTGTAAAACATTGCAATAATTTTTTTAAATTGCTCTGTTATTTAATTTATTATCTGCCTCGTGCTAATGACCGCTGATTGAGGTGTTTTAATATCAAAAAATTATTGAATGTTGATGTATAAAAAACTTTCACTTACTTGATTCATTTTTTCTCTCAATAGGTTTGTTTAATATTGATGCCGCTGAATTAATTCTTGAATTCTTAGGCTCAGCAGAGAAAAGGTTAAATCACCAAAAATACATGCAGTCCTAGAGTGAAATAGACACTAACATTGCTCTGTCAGTAACTCTCAACACCGATTTTTGTATTTACTCTGTACATGTTCATCGAGTTGGTAATTGACCCGGCCAATATCGTAATAGAGGAAGGAGATCAGAGGTCAAATAAATTGTCATCACAAGAGCTAAATATAATATATTTTACACTGAAATTAATCAATCAAAATCGGCATTACGTTCGGCATAAAGGTGTTATGCATTACTGACCGGGCACTGCGAGTGTCCAGACACTAACAAATATGAGAATAGGATCAATTCAATAAAGAGTACCTGTCAGCCGACACGCGTTTAAACTATCCAAGCTTTGTGATCACATGTTTATTGTACGCAGAACATTGTTCACGGGCTGTGGCTCTCTGTTTATAGCATGCAAACCGATACCAGGATGATTTAACAATTTTCAAATTTGTCCATCAAATTCGAAGTCCACTGTATCTAGGTTTTACCATATGGATTGACTATTTAAAACATTGAATTGGCAGTTGTAGTGACGAAATATTAAATATCCTCGGCCCAAAGGCAAAAAATCACTTGTGACATTTTGGCGGTTTGAAGCTATGAATGCAGTTTTGTTTGTATTTTTTTTCTATCTGCATGATAGACATAAGAACTTTTGCAAAACGAAATCTATAAAATCACTGAAAAGAAAAATGGTGATTTGTGTATTTGTAAACTAATCTTCAATTCATGTATGGCAAAATTTTATGTAATATTATTTTTATGTAATAAACCTCAGGTGAACTTACGACTTACACTACTTAAAAATCCAAAATTGAAAATTTATAAAAATTGCATTTCAATCTTTGAGTAACGAGTCACATGTGATTCAATTTTCATTTCAAAATACTAAGAAATAACCTCCACATGGTTTTTTACTGTAAAAACACCTAAAATGCGTTTCTCTCTAAAGTAAATTTTTGCACATGTGCCTTTTTGCCTTTGAGGTGACGATATAACCATATCATTAAATTATTAAAATATTTAGCATAGTAACTGCACCAAAATAATCATCTGACATTGAATTTGAATATACATTGCATAGCCCGACATGCACCCTCGTTGTAGTAATCTGATACTGTCCTATCTACATATTTGTTAAATAAAAAATATATATCGCATTGTTGTTAGTTTTACAGTTGATATTCTGTTATCTGGGAATGTGTACAATAAGTAAGTATTCATTTGTAATCTTTAATGGCATTGAAATTGCTCTGTGACCATGTGTTGTAATATTTAATCGCTGCAGCCCTCCTATGGCAGGAAACACGCCGCTTACAGTGTCTGTTTGGTTATGAATATTTTCAATATGTGTCGAACGTGTAATCAATAAATACGGTCTAAATGTTACAGTACTCCTCGTGGCCCGCAAATCGTCCCAACTGTCCTTATTGTCGGCTGGAAATTAATTAATTTCTCATTGCTGCCCCAAAATATATGATAATAAAAACAATTACTTCTGTTTCCAAAAATAAGTAAACTAACTGAAAGTCGTAATCGTGGGATTGCAACAGACATGAAGAGAAAGGGTAGTAGAGCCCTAAATTTATTGCGTTATATCATTCTTAAAGAGGGCTTAACCTTCTGAGCTCGCTCTTGATTCATCCAAAATACTGCACTCCACCTAAAAAAGCATTGTGGCATAGTTTGGATAGTTTTTAATTGCGTAAGTGCAAAATTGCTGATTTGCAGAGATATCCAAATCACTTGCATTCCATACGCATTGCTTAAAAAATCGTTAAGATCTTCTCTGTACAAGAAATCTTTTTGTTGTTTAATTATTACTGTTTTCTATGAGACAGTGCATAAGTGTAGAAATTTGAGAGTGAAAAACCTTAAATTTTTTTACGATCCATCAGTAAATTGCAGTCTACTTATGTCATAAGAAAAATATATGACAAAAATTGATCATATTTCATTTACATTCAAAAATATTTTTTTTTATGCAGCAGATATTGATGAATCAATTGGTGAAATGTAATTTAAAATACAGTGAACCCCAGAATGGCAAGAGTAAAGAAGCTGACAAGAAATAATTTAAATAGTTGGAAAATGTATGGTCTGCGAGTTTTATGTACAATATCAGTAACCTGAAATAATATAAAATCAGCTAGATGTCGCACAATTTTCTTTGACTGATTTATGATAATTTATCACCGAGACATTATCTTGAGAAAGATTTTTGAAATTCCATTTCAAGCCTGATTTTTTTTATCTAATAAATATTATTAGGCACAGAAATGTAGATAATGAAATTCCATGTTATCTATAGATAATATTTATGCAAACTCAAATACAATCAAATTTACTGGTTTTTAACATGTGGGTATATCCTACAGATAAGTTTTATCATGTTTCTGACATTCAGCCATGTGTTATAATCTTGAAATAATTGATATATATTTGACTTATTTTGTATTTACCACTTAATGTATGCAGGCTCTATGATTTTTTTATGAATCTAGTTTTGCAATATGATAATATAACGATACCTCACTGTATGTAAATACATTTGAAGTCGGTTATAAAGACTTCCGTCATTTATTAATCCGTGTAATCGAAAAAATATGTAATTGAGAAGGAAAGAAAAGTACATTTAGTAGGAATATTTTTTATGCATATATTTACATACATACAATATCGAGGTTATACTGACAGAAGGAATTAAGTCATAATGAAATCAGTTATGAGATAATCTCATTTAAAGCATTATTTTTTTCAATTTTCTCCCAAGTACACTTATAGTTTGCGATTTGAAAAGATTTTTTATGTTTGTATAAAAAAAAATCCGGATAATAGAGGTTTTACTGTACAGCTCAATTCAGTGGTCTAGTGACTAATGTTCTGGATTACTGTAATACTGTCCAGGGCCCAGTTCTATCCGCCCATTTTTGTAAATCGCGAATCCACTTAGAATTTAGCGCCCTTTTATAGTTCATTAATTAAGTATTTATTATCAATACAGTTGGTAAATCTTTACAATATAGTATTCAGATAATTTCTAAAACAGCCAAGTAAACAGATTTAGTGACAAATTAGAAAGAAACTTTTTTTTTGTCTTTATTTTCAAGTAAATTTATTATAACAACCGCCATAGCTCAGTGAATCGTGTGCTGAGTTTCTGTGCATTTCTAAATATTGATTTTTCAATCATTATTTAATAAATTTGTATCCAAGGGTATGGGCGTGTGTGACGATTTATGTCATTCATATTCTACCCACTCCCAATAGTAGAATAGTGCAATTGAAACAGTCTGCCTAAACCATCTTTACCCTATGGCCTATAACATAAGAGGTTGCATGATTAACCGTCAACCGTTTCTTGTTGAAATACTCATGTTATATTTAAATTTGCTTCCACAATATATAATCCACTGATTAAACACACTGATTTAAAGAGGCTAAAAATATGTTTTTTTTTTATCTTTAAATGACTTATCACTGATTGTTAATCTTAATGCAGTACGTAACGTTAACTTTTTTTTATCGGCAAATATTTTACATCCGCCATTACAGATTAACGTTAGTGATTTCTGTCCTGATCAATTCAAATGTTATTAAATCCACATTAAAATAGTAAAATGAACAACTTTAAGTGATATTCCGTTTAATAAAACATTGTACTACTATTTGCAGTCATAGACTGTTCATTTACTCTATTTATGGCCATTTTAAAGATTATTGTTCAATGACCTTGATAATAATCATTAATTACATAAAATCCAAAGTGGCGAATAATGCTCCAATTTATATAATACGATAAAAGTTAAATCATTTGCTAAAGATTATTGTATGATACCAGTTAAAATGAAATGAATCAATAAAAACAAAATGGCCGATTGTAAACATTTGAAATATCAAAGAGTTGTTCTAAATTCAAAGATAATTTGACAGGTGACTGAAGCTATTTGTTTGTTGGAATTATTTTGATACCATGTGCGACGAATCTTTACATGAATTGAATCAGAGAGTGAATTTCATATGGGGCTTGCAGGTTACATCATTTTTTTGTTTAATTTTTTTGAAGTATATGTTTTCTCTTTGTATTGATTTTTCCGAATTTTCATCTTTCCTTGTGACACTCTACAGATCAAATATTTATTTAAGCTTTGAATCGAAAATCCAATCATTTAAAAATTGTGTTCTTGATTATATAATTGTTTCTCTTTTCATGTTGAAATTTCTTCAAAACTTATGATGTTATAAAGTTAGCGTTAAATTGTTTTTTCAGGTAATATAAAATTTGAATTACATTTTAATGATAATTGCTTCTCCTGGCTGTAATTTGCTAAGTCCTATGAGTTCGTAATTGTTTATGCGATTATTTTTCCAATTAAGGTTACAAGTCATTATTATCAAATCAGTATTGAAATTAATTCAAATATCAAGGTGGTTCCTAGACTTGGTGATAATGTTTTCTTAATTTGTCTTATATATATATAAACTATTTATTAGTCTGTTCGAGCTCATTCGTGTACTCAAATGTTTGAAGGCAAAACCCGGATAGTTAATGACAAAATACATGGAAATGTACAAAATTTTAACAATTCATATTTTATATAAACTTCATTAATTTGAGTTTAAATATTTAACAGCTGCAAAATAAAATTGATAAAATTTGTTGGCTAGGTAGCCAAAAATAATTCATTAATACGTTCAGAGTCCAGATCATTACTCAGACATTTTGAAATAATGAAAAAAGCAATATTAAAAAGGTCACAATAAATCAAATATTATTGATTTGATCCGAGTTTTATACATTTTATACACTTTATACACAGGCGTTTAAGAATTAGGTATTTTCCGAGTATAGCCAGTAGAAAGATATTTAGAAATATCCTGTTACTGTCCCGGAAATATCAACTTTTTGCTTAATTCTTTAGGTTATCTGCCTAAGCATTTTTGGTGGCATTTTTGATTTATCTGCACTGAATCATTATTGTACTGAATCAGAGAGAGTGCAAAATTTGACACGTAACTGCATATTCAACTCAAATTTAATTTTTTTGAAGTTGTCTGACTAATGAAGTGGACAATCGATATACGAACATTGTCATATAGCTCTCTATAAAAAGGAATATGTACTGAAAATAGTATCATAGAAAATTGAATCTTTACAGTCTTTCAAACAATCGTAAAAAGTTTTATTTGATTTGGCTGAGTAGTTTCATTGTTATGGTACTTTTAGAAAGCCATTAAGAAAAATACAATTTTACAAAATATGCCAGGCACACGAGATAGTTTCACTTGATTTGGGCCGGGGTTTAAAGTGTTAATGCTTAGTGATTTTCGTTCATTAATCTTTGGTTCCTAGGCGATTTTCCAAGATTCTTCAAACCTAGCATACAAATAGAATTTTATCACACTATTTATTGTATGTAAGTGCGAGTTTTAGTCCCCGAGATAAATTCAAAACCATTCAACTGTCATGGACCTCTAAAAATCACAAATAGTATTGCCAATCCATAATAAAGTGATGTCATAGTCGTCTAATGTAAACAATTATATGAAATGAAGTCGTAACAAATTTATTCAATAACATTGCGCAGATAGTCCTTTGTTATGATCATATAACAATAGACCAGTTTGCTTCTATGGTTTTCAACGATGCTGCAACATGGTGATTTCCAATCTGTAATCTGTAACAATTTTTGCAACGCTGCTCAGGCATACTCCGACTGCACTATCAATGCGGCGTGTTTCTTTTCAAAGTGGCTTGTAGTATAAACCATCTTTGTAAATGAGGCTAAGTTTAATATTTTTCTATCATTTTAGCTGGAGCTCGAGAAACTCAACACTGCCACGACTGAGATCAACAAATTGGAGTTGGAACTCGATGTAAGTCTTATTTAATTGCCTCGAGTGACCTGATTAATATTGGTATCGAAACAGAAATCGCTCTGCGATCGCTGTCTGTTATTCAGGCACTCGAGTTCTTTCTCTTCCTTAGTTAGATTTGTAGTTTGGATTGAATGAATGTTAGGGAATTTTAGACATCCTTTCCTTCAAACGCAAATCTATAAACCGATATAAACGTCAATTTATCAAGCGTCCATACTATGATGCGAACCCTTGGATAATGCATTAAAGAGCATGGCATTGACTACTCGACTACACACCTGCCTGCCTTGACGGTTTCGATTAATCATTTTAAACATAAATTTAAAAAATGTGAATAATCTATTTCGATTTGGTTAGTTTTTTGACGTGTACCCTAAATTGATTGAAGTTTCAAGCGTGGATAGGTATGTTCAACAGACCAAATTATTATTATCATTTGATAAATACCCATAGTGACTCGTTAAAATAAATAATAAATTATTTATTATTGAATAGTAATTACACGATCAACCAAGAGAACAGAAGTAGTTGAAAAAATAGAATCTTGTCTATTGTTTTCCAACATCAATATTTAAAGCATAGTTTGCATTTCTATTGGTAATAATTGACTATCCTGATATTGTTTCCCTTTATCATATAAAAATGTTGTTGCAAATCACATTACATGAAAGTGAATTCGGCTGTGTGTGATACTCATCGTCACTGCTATCCACAATGAACGACCTCCATAAAAAACCGATACTTTCATTAGTGAAAAAAGTTCTGTACTAGCTTAAACATTTTAGCCTCGGAGATAGATCGGCTCTGTGAGGCTTTTCAACGCAGCCTAGGTTGACACCTGCCAGGCTTAATAATCGTAATGGCTATGATTATGTTTTGATAATACATTCGCAAACAATCATTGTCGGCTCATGATTGCACAATATTTATTAACATTATTGAAGGGGATGCGGAGAAAAAGTAATAAAATTAAGAGTGACTTACCTAACTTATTAATTGACTAATATTTCTAATGTATTACGTCGGAAGATAGTACATTTTCAAATAAATTGTTATTAATCGAATCGCCCTCGATCCACCTTTTCAAAACCTGTTCCGAAGCCTTGACCTGGCGGCCTTCCTTTTGTTAATATAAGATAATCATGCGACACCGCACTGAGATAATCTCCATTACGCAACGGCGAGTGTTACATTTTTAAGCACGCTCATGTTGACTAACTGTCAACTCGTAAAACAACACAACCAAAGCTACAATTAAATATTATTCATTTACGACACTGCGAAAGCAATTATTTATTATGTACATGTGTACTATATTCCTTTGGAGATGAGCTAATGTAGCAGACAAAACTGTAAAACGGAATCAATAATGCATAATAATATGGTCAAAAGAATGCTGTGTATTGCTTCATTTTTGTCGAGCTGTCTCTACAATCTCGGACATCAATAAAGTTTCGTATGTCCACAGCAAATGTCCTAGTCAATCTCTACAACAGAAGTATAATCAATTTCGTTTATATATCATATCACAACAAAGGTCATCAGGTCTTAATTTGAACTCCCGATTGATTAACGGTGTTTTTAATCATTCAATGCTTAAAACCACCAGTAAATAATAAAGATATGTATTTATTGATGCCGCCAGGGAATGTAACATTGAATCGTAAATATTTAATTTTAGTCAATTTACACTCATACATCGCTTTGCGCAGTACCTTATGACTTACGAATGGAGTGGTTGATCGGTCAATTCCCCAAATAGACACTTCAAACAATATTTTTATGCATTTATATCAAAAGGTATGAAAACTGTGAGGTTTTCATGCAAATCCTTTCTTGTAGCCACCAACGTCGAATCGTCAAAACATATTTTGTTGAAATATCTCATAATGAGCCCACCCACCAAATTAATGTGATAGATAATCTCAGTATTAGTTATTACGGATGTAATATTTGCGGTCCATTTTCCATGCTATGTATAATTTTCATTTATTCTGCACTCACACAACATTAATTGTCAAGTTTTCTAAAGACGTTACGTGATTGAGATCGAGTCTCATTTCTAAGGCTTCTCTGTCTGCATCGTAATTTATACGACATACTTATTCATAAAGGTGAATAGTTATCGATTCAGCCCTTATTTTTAAGACGCAGTACTGTTGAAGTATACGCAACACCTATTTCTTTAAAGCGGCTCATGTCATAGTGTTGATATCTTGTCATTCGTTCTACCGTGTGTGAATGAGACGAATTAAATAATTTAAATACTAACTGCCAGCTTGACAGCGGTGTCTTGTTACGTACTTTTCGTACTATTTACTGGTACAGCCGTCAATCATTTCATGAGCTCCGTTTGTCTGGAAAAATTCACAAAGCGAAAATGAAATCTGTATACACTATTTAGATTTAATTTTGTTTGCGTTTCAACTCGTCGCTCACTCGCTCAACAGCGAGAGTAGGGATAGAAGGATAGGGCTAGGACGGGACTAGTGGAAGCAACTCATTCAGTATAGCAATAACCTACAGGGCCTGTGTAACAAAACTATTCTATACAAGTATATCATTAATATTTTTGACATTCCAGGAATCAAACACAACATTTCGCATGCTTCTAAATGAAGCCACGAGACGTCTGAAAGCTCTGTCCCAGCGCCTCGGGTCCAGCGTAGAGAAGGCGAGGCCGTATCATGAAGCGGCAGCCACGGCCCAGACAGCCCGTGCGGCCTGCCAACGAGCCGCCGTAGCCTATCAAAGAGCCAGTGGTAATTAATAATAATCACTATACTGTCGTCAGAGAGCATAATTTGATAATGATCATCATATAATAATACTTTTATTCCTATTGGTAAAGAAAATACTTCATAATGTAGGTTTTGGCAATTGTCTTGAAGAAGAAATTTTCGAAATATATATGTTCAACCATCAGCTAAGAACCAGATTTCTTCCGCTTGACTTCTTTCATTCGTTTCACACTGGGAGTATCTCTTTCATATTTTATTCTTATGAATTAAAATCAAAATATAATAATGTTCATCATGTTCCAGAAATCCACGCAGCCGCCAAAGAAACTGTGGCATTAGCTGAGCAGCGCTTCATGAGCAATCAGCACGAATGGCAGTTCGATAATGCCTGGCAGGAAATGCTCAATCATGCTACAATTAAGGTACGCTCTTATGCTTTCCATCGCTGTACCTGCACTAGAACATCGAGATAGAATTCGTGTTGCTTTTAATAATATTTAAATATGATAAAATAATATTTATTGTTTTATTTTGGCAGGTTATGGATGCGGAAACTCAAAAGGCAGAAAGTGGCAGAGAACACCAGAAGAGAGCGCTTATATTTAATACTGCAGAAACTAAGGTATTATTATCATCAAAGATTTGTCAGAGCAAACACAATTTAAACCCCTTTGCGGCGATTTGTCAATGAGCCTAGACCGTGCTAAAAGCTTCAACAATGTGACTCCAAACTACCGGCTTCATCTCTATTTGTTGTTTTTAAATTAGTTAATAAATTGACCATTACAAAATCGCACGAAAGCAAATCCTGGGAAGAAAATTTTCCGTTTGATAGATATAGATTGAAGTTATCTTTCATATTATACAAATCATGTCAATACCGATTCAAAGCTTAAATATTTAGGTGCTGTAATAACTAAGTGGATTGTTTATTATCATAATTTATTCTGAATATTGCTTTTTCTGTTAGATAACGCAGGAATGGAGATTAAAATTCTTCTATTTTCATAAACAGATTTATAAATATTATGGTAACAACGTTTCCAGCTACAACAACTCGATGACCAGCTTAAGAGACATGTCATCAAATCGCGTCCCTACTTTGAGGAAAAGCAACTGTGCCAAGAACAGCTTGCGACGCAGAAAGCTCGCATCGAAACCCTCCAGAGCACCATCTCGAAGGCCAAGTTCAGATACTCGCAGTCTTTGAGGACCCTAGAGGCTATCTCCGAAGAGATCCACATGAAGAGGAAGGACATGTACGGGGACGCCGTCGGGGAGTACCCCGTGGGACCGCGCGAGCCTGGCGTCGGAGCCGAGAGGGACAATTTTACGGATTTCTCTTTAGAGCTCGAAAGGTCAGTATCAGAACTGCGAAAATAGAATCGATAACGAACGTTTTAATTTACTATAATAGACATACTTGACTTCTCATCAAATCTTTTTACATAATCTTGATCAAAATGTTTTGTATATTATATTGTTTATTTATATTTATTTATAGTTAAAATAAAGTTTTCATTTAAAGGTTACCTTGTTAGTCTTAATATTGGATATTAATGATATTTACTGCATCTCTAAGTGAAAATCTTTACTTATATCCTAATATTATTTCATTTCAGACACGATCTTGGCTTAGCGAGTTCTGAAAGCAGCTCCATGGATGGATGCATGTCAGACGAAGCGTCAGGCTTGGAAGAACTGAGACGGAGGGTCCGACGACTGGCCGCCCGTCCGGTGGAAGGGGGAGCCCACGGAGATACGGCCTGGGAAACGGAGCTCAACGAAACGGTCAACCGTCTGGATCAGATGCTCATGATGAGGGAGAATCAAGCAAAGGCGAAAGAAAGAGCGTCGCTCGCTCGGCACTCTCCCGATTCCCATAGCAAATCTCAAGATTTTGTCAGTCACGATAATGTTTCAAAATTCACCCACAGTGAACTCCGAGATGTCCCTCTGAGCTCGTCCATCGATGCTCAGTCAGAAGTCGAAGACAGCGCAGGGCCAAGAAATTATCACTCCTCTTCAGGCTCCCACTCCGAAATTGTGTCCCGCTCTGAACCGTTACAGTTGTCAGCGTCGGACCTTTTCGCTTCTACCGGTGAAGTCAACGCTTCTCAATCGAATTCTTCAATCCTCGAAAACAGACGAGATCTGCCGAGCGGGCAAGAATCGCTGCAAACTGAAGACGACTCGTTAAAAGCCGACGAGTGCGATGACAAAACCAGTATTTTTCTCACAATGGGTCGCAGTCAAGCGACCATCAATCATTACAATGGTGTCGCATCTCAACAGTCGATCGATGACGTGATCCTATCTTTTAATACTCAAATTGAAAATGAGGATGCAATCTATTCCGGTGATGATTTGGAGCGGACTGCTGATGTCAGTTCGTCTGAAACGAACACGATCAAAACGGAGTTTGAAAAAATTACAAATTTAAAGACGGTCGAAACTCAGGAAATGGCAACCTTACCGGAAAAATTATCCCAACCAATACCTTTGCAACTCTGCGTTGCCGATCTTTCTAAACTGCAGTCACCCGATCTTCAGCGAGTCGCTGGGTGTGATAAGGATTTGAAAAATGTAAACAATCTATCCAGCGTTGAGAGTTTTAGCTCTTTTCCTTATCAAATTACGTTTGACGGTGTTCCTAAAGTCAATATCACTGAATTCGCCGTTTCTTTGGATACCGAAAACACCGTTTCGAACGCAGGCTTTCCGGCGACCCTCAAAGCTATCGAGTCTATCATAAATAGACCGAAATCTGCACAGAAGACATCCGAGAATTCTCACGATGTTAATATCATATCACCCGACTTAAAGGACAGTGAAACTCTTGAAGATTCAAACGAAGGCACTAATGTTGAAAATGTGTCGGCGTTGTTGACTGCTACACTTCCAGAAACCTCAATAGTAACACCAAAATCTGCAGATGAAGATGATGTCGAACAGAGTTCTAATTTTAATGAAATCGCGGTTGTGAGTGATGAAGAAAGTCAGAGTATTCTAATTTTGGAGCACGACCCGTCGAGGGTTGTGCCTTTCTCGAAATCTGGAGCAGAAATTAAAGTTGTTTTAACTCTGAGCGATGCACCCGTCGATCCGGAAACGTCAAATGCATCGAGCGAAAACGAAAGTATCGGAGACGAGTCCTTCGCGTAAATCATTGGCTGTGGAAACACTTAAGTAGTTTTTTTAATGTTTGTAAATGCTTGTATTGTATTTAATATTATAGATTATTTATCGTTCCAGTGCAAATACTTACGCAAATAGTGCCAACGTTATCTGTTTAAATCCGCAAGGTATTAAATTTGTTTTTTATTTCGAGGTCATACATCTTGAAAGTATTTTAAACCGGGTTCCTTTTGCGATAATGTAAAAAGTACAAACTTGTTATACTGCTATTGATAATGACATAAAATAGGCAATTTTTTTATTTTCGGCATTTATTTATTAGTGTCGGATCAGTTTTAAACTAAATTATTGCATTTGGAAACATTCCCGATCAGTGTATTATTTTTTTAGTATTTATAAAGAAGGTTTTTTTTATATTTCACTTGTGGTTGTTTTTCCACGTATTGAAAGAATTCATCAACGTCCTAGATTACTCGGCGAAATACGCGATTGAATTATGACTATAGATGGTAATATTGAAATTAGAATTGTGATTATTGTAGTAGCTGCTACGAGTAGATCTTCTTGTTTAGAGCAGTGGTCGGTAAATTTTCAAATTCTGAAGTCGAATTTATACTTTAACAAATAAATTTTCAGTTATTGTAGTTCAAAACTCTTCAAAATGAAAAAATGCTAAATGTAAACTGACTCGCCGATTCAGACATTGTATTAGTGTGGTAATGAAATATATAGTGGTATTGAAACGTTTCGTGTAATATTTTTAAACAGAAATCTGCATATCGAACCCTTCCTTCGATCGACCGACAGATGCCTTGATATGTGGACGATTTGCCGACCATTGATTGCGAATGATGACGATTGTTAGTTATCGCACGTATGAGATCTGTAGCCAGTTGTTATATTGTTAAGAGTGTAAATTTTAAATAAAGTTGTTTTCAAAACTAAAAATATCTTAAAACATAAGTTGACGTCCTTATTTCAGCTGCAGACGTTTTCTTATACGCTAAGTATTGACGACAAATTGTGAATTTTAATAGTGATATTTAAAGTGGTTTTGATTAGAAAGCGAAATCTTTGTTAGCAAACGACATCCGGGTGTTAAATCTTTAATAATAATATGTGATCTTAGACTGGTATTTTATAAATGATTTTTTTAAATAGTTTACTCCTACATTTTTTAATAATGCATCAGACGATATTTACAACATAATTTTCAATCCGGTAGATACTTTGCTAATAAATAATAATAAATTACAATAGAGTCTGTATGTTAAAACACCACCTGGCCTTATAATCAATGTAAACAAGCAGCTATTGTCGGAAGATATTTTTTTAAACTGATGACATGGTGACTTACGAATGTGTACAGCGCTCCTGATTTGCTCAATATCGCCTACTTCATACTTATGCATCCGGTTTGTTAAACTGTTGATAAAATTCTAGTTGTTAGATATGTAACACCTGTATTTTGGATCTAGATTAGCGGTTATTGACAGGATTTGTGTGCAAAGAATATGAAATATGAAGATTTGTTATGTTTACATAAAGTAACTCGAGGTTAACAAGTTTTAAAGCATAAATGGACATGCATTCTTAATTTAGATATAGCAGTAGGTTCTGGAAATTATTGAGTGCAGAAGTGGTAGCAGATATCTAGTGGAAAAAGATCTACTTAAACACCTTAGCGTACTGTGAAATGTAGTCTTAGCTTATTCATGAAAAATGAAAAATCTTGTCACATTTCTTCTGGTTGTGGATTTCAAAGGTATTCTTTGTAAATTTAATCTCCTTCTGTCATCGGATTATGTTGTCATCTTGCCAACGTTGTTTTGAATAGTTTTCTTTTCTAAATACATGCAGTTATGTTTTCGATGTCATCTTTTTGTTGGATTTTGATTAAATATAATTTTGCATCTACTCCAGACATTTATCCCAATGTAAACTATGTCATATCGTGTATTAAAGCACCTCCCTTATTTTTAAATCAGTATTTTGTATGTGAAAAAATCTGCTTTATTATTGTACACTAAATTTATTGTTAGTTTTATTAATTATTATCAAAATGTGCCATGTTCATTTTAAATTTGTAAGTCTATGTTTCTTCTCGTGGTGTATATTTTGTTAAATTGCATTGCGTCTGTGTAATCTGATGAAATTTGATTATTTTTTTATCATTCAGAAGATTATCATATTACTTGGTTTCCTCTTATGTATTTTTATGAATTAAATTGATTAATGACACCAGGTGAATATTAAATGTTAAATATAGGTAATGTTTATGTGCGGTGATTGACCAGAGAATATACACTAATGAAAAGATAAAGACCACTAACTATGCGGTGAAGATTGGCTAGTCAAAGTGGAGTTACCACAAATTGGAAAGAAAACCTTTCAGCGAGTGTATTGAGTAAATACAATATAATAACCTTATGCATTAAATCGAAGTTCATTGTTTGAAGTATTGTCACAAAGCAAAACTTAACAGTTAAAGGTTGAATAGATTCAAAATGAGTAATAAATTAATTTGAGACATTCACTATTTACAACTGGCAACTTACCCCACCCAAGTGAAGAAGCATGAAACAAAAATATAACTTGAATCGGCCATATAAAATTGTTAGGAAAAATTTGGCTGGCATGATATTATTGAGTCGGTCATTTGCTGCATATAAATACACAAGACATCTGCTTCACTAATATTTTATTGTTACAATTCTTTCTTATTCATAACGAATTAATTACAATTGTGTATTCACCATGCCTCCCCTTGATATAAATGGAATGTTTGGATCATTACTTATTGGTTATTTGAACAGAGAAGAATCGTTTGATGATGGAGCACTGCTGAAATATGTGTATTTGTATAGTGTAAGGCAATAATAAAAGACATTTTTCTTAAACTGCTGTTTTCATTGATAATAATTAAAGCATTATTTTAACACATCATCCATCGTCCTATTCTCAGATTTATTAGCGTCTGGATGCTTTACGGACACTATATGTCAACAAAATGATTTTGATCGATTAATTCGAAGTGTGCGAAGTATTGCGAAAAACTGTTGTTATTCATTTAAAACTGTGTAAGGTGACACTGTGACCACTGGTACCTCTACGGATATTGGCTACGTCATGGGTCCATCCGTAACACATATTGCAATTATGTTGTAATCTAATATCTATCGTGATTCTAATATTTTTTTTTTGAATAATCATTATTTCTTCATACCTATCACAGTAATTTTTGACGGTCACATTATTTTAATTATTTGTTTCGAATGTACAAAAGAACTTTGAAAAAGGTTAATATTTGGAAACAAATCTGTAGCCATATATTGAGTGTAAAAATTCATTTCGGCTCCACTCCTGTAATAAATGTCACGTAAAGAACCACATGCTGATATGAATACAATAATGATCTAAAAAAAATGTTTTTATATGGCAGGTAATAATAAAAATATTCAAAAAAACCAAAAGTTGGCTAAATTATGAAGATTTATTATGACAGACCATTTTTAAAATTGGTTGCAATGGTTACTCTCGTATCAATCAACATGACATGTAGTATCCTTTGCTCGCAACTGGCTTCATAAATAATATACTAATAACTTACCTTTCACGTAAAGACAGTAAAAATTCATCGAACCGCAAATATATTTTCACAGATTATTGTTACATTTTCTACTCACCTCATCTACATTCATTATAGGCAACAATAATTTATACTCAAGGAACATGAAGAGGAGGTAACAAAAAATGTGTTTATTAAAGAAAAGTTTTTATTTACAGAAAACATTTTTCGTCTAGCTTTACCATATACTCCATAATGTACAACTACTAGCTGAAAGATCTTTTAATGCACTTCAAAAAGAATGGTGTGACAGCATTGAGGACATAATCCAAACACATCATCGACAAAATTAATATTAGAACATACAGTATATTTTCAAGCAGTTTTTGTTATTCATTATTTTATACAATTATTATTGCTTTTCTTTATAATTCAGAATTACTTAATTTAATATAAATATGGCATACATTCCCAACTTCATTCAACAATATATTAAAATAACTATATGAGAATCGAACCTGCACTGTTTTATTAGATTCAAAAAGCATCTCTTTCATATTTTAGACAAATAATATGCAACCTTACTGTCATGTTTACATCAAATAAATATGGCCAAACAACAATAATGTTGCCAACAATTTATGGCTACATATTAATGAAAATTCAGTATATTCAAATACTGATGTTTGAGACACATAATCGAAGGTTCAATAAAGTGTTCATTGACAGATCAAAAAATTCTAAGTAAATAACAGCAATTATATGTCAAACTTGATTACTCAGTAATATTGGATGCATATCCTCAGAGTAAATTAGTTGTGCGAATAAAAAAAATCATTTCAATCTATTAGAAGATTGAATTGTTATTAAATTTAAAAAATTGTCCATCATTTTATTAAGTAACTGCCACATGACAGCATTTTGGTTCAGATTTCTGTCTTAAGTTTCAATTTCTAAAATGTGCAAGGCAATTTTATAATCAGCTTGCAGATGACAAAGAATCCACAATATACAAAGTAAAATATGGTGATTCTCATTTAGGACTTGATTTATATTTTAATTGTAATCGATAATATCAATACGTTGTATATTTAAAATATCTTATTTGACTATTCCGTTCATTTTAAGTATAAGGCAATAGGCATGGCAGTAAATGTTCTAATACTTCTTATTATTCCACGATAAAGGTAAAATGCTAACAATGTTCATATTAATACGCATCATCAGTATTTAAGACATTATTAATTTTGGCGAAAAGTTATGAATATTTTCTATCGAATCTAATAATGCAATATTATCATGAAGGCTTTTAAGAAACAGTGTAAACATCAATTATTACAGCAGAACTATATCAAACCTTAATTAATATTAATGCAAACACAAAATTAAATAAAAAACACTATGGCACCTTTTTAAAAGTAGTAATTAAAAACACTATATTTATAGATTCCAATAAATTCTGTTGAGTTTTATGGCTGTAAAATATGTTATAATTTTGGTCGATGTAGTATAACGATTCTCGAATAATTTAAAAAGTTTAGCCACATATTTTCGTAGTCTTCTTTTTTTTTTAACAATCTTTTGATTATAATATCATAATAGATATTAACTAAAATATATATTATTTACATACAATAGTACTATTTAAAATTAATTCATATTGTACAGATAATTCACATTAAAAAGGCATTTTCTATAATTTGTACAGCTTTCTGATAAATTTTGGATTTCATTGTAAAAAAGATATGTGATCATTTATCTATGTTATCAAAACAGTTCAATAAATATTTTCTTAAATATAACTATGCGCAATATCAAGACGTAACTTCTCTCATTTATTAAGAGATTCTTGAAAAGGAGCTATATAATTATAAGGCACGATTGTGAAAAAGCCATTTCTTTACTAGAGATTCTATCCATCAATGTAAATTACAATACTAAAAAAATTAATATAAGCCTGTTGACGATATCGTCAGTTTTTTTTGAGTTAATAATTTATTAGTCATAGTTAAAACATATTTAGTCGGATTACAGTAATAAAATATTGTTGAAAAATTAAGTTTCAAAATCTTACAAATGAGTGGAGAAATACCATCAACACGTAATATGCAAAATCGACTGTGTCGCTGACCAAAGAAAGAATGAGTAGTACATTTAAAGCTTTCACCAATTCAATTTCACCTTCTGTAACCAATTCATCAGATCCTGAAACTCTTTTCAATTACTATTTCCATATGCATTTATATCGTTGCATTCACTTTCATAATAAATTATAATAAAATTAATTTCTTAGATTGTCATCCGACAACAGCGCATGACGATAGAAGTGCAGCCCATTTAGTTGCACATTAACGTAAATCTTTTAAGATGCAAGCATCTTGAAAATAAAACTCTCTCACATAATTAGGGTTTCCTTTACACAACATTTTCGTTGACAAGTTGGTCGATAAGATCTTTTCATTATTATTTCACTGAACTTACTGATAGTGAAAAACTATTTTTAATAATAACGTGTTGGCAAATGACATTAATTTGAATTTAGAAACATGATATTCTCACCAACTGTCAATTATTACTCTACTATTTCTTGACAAATAAAAAGCAACAGCATTCTTAGATATAATTCTTTCAGCTATCCTTAATATAAACTCAAATTATTGCACATTTAACATTCACAATCTAAAGCATTCTAACATGGACATTTTTACACTAAATGAATGACAGTTCAATTGAATACGTGTACATCTTTTAAAATGGCAGTTAACATTATTGAAAATACAATATTTATTCAGTTATGTTAAAGTTTGAAACATAATTGTTAGACTGTGCATAATTATATTAATATGCATCAAATAATTCATTGTAATTTTATTGGTCCAAGTATTGCGAGATTCAAACAATTTAACCACTGAAATATTCATCAATTTTTTTGTGACCTAATGGTCATTGAAGAATAATACAGCTATCTATTAAAATTTCTTGAACTGTTCGATGAGTAATCCACAACAATTGTTTGTAAAAAATAGTATTTTCAAGACACTTATATCCATAGATTATATCAGTTCCTTCTGATAAAAACTTTAAATTTTTCGCTTTGTTAAAAAGTCAGATCATGTTTCAAGCACACACGTGAAATAAGACGACTCAACATCGCGATCATCACTGGTAATTTTTGTTAGGTTTAAAGTTAAGCTGGGTTATCACTTTAATGTCGAGTTACATTTCAGTGTACCTGTCAAATCTCGCTGAAACTCAATTGAGCGTTTATACATTGACGATATTCAAAAAGGCTAAATGTTAGAAATCAAATAACAAATATATCATTCTTAGTAGTTATTTCTTATCAATTGGCAAATTCAAAGAATGCAGCTAAACTTGAGTTTCCGTACAATCCAAAAATACCATAATTTCATAGACAAATAAAATAAATACTAAAATTGTACTTTCATTAACAGTCAACATCACAAAATCAAAAATTTCTCAAAAAAAAATGACTAGAAATTTGATTCCACAACAATGACTGTGAATCTACAGCAAATTTGATATAAAGAAATGTACTTTTAAGCCAATTTGGTTTTCTACGACATATGCAAAATGCTTAGAATGGATGCATCGAGATTTGACATTATATTAACTTTCAGCGTAATTACTACGCTAAAGGCTCTTTCTATCCGGCAAGCTAATAACGCTCGCGGGATTGAGGGGAAGCAGACCGTCAAAGCTGTTCGTCTCCGTGTCCGTATCCATTTCTATTGAGCGGCTGCCTCTCTGGCGCATCGGAAGGACGGTTTCGTTTGAAGAATCCACACTGAAAACCGAAGAAAAATTATGATATATAGTCGTATACAAATACAAAAATTTTAAAACAAGAAAGTCTATTTGGCGTACAAAAAGAGTGGCATAGATTTTCTATTTTCTGTATTTCTCTCACATTATCCCTTCTTATGTCTTGCTCTTTTCCCAGAAGCGATTATACACAGTTAAGCATTATGTTATTTCATAATCAATTTGATTAGTGTAACATACCTTGTAAAGAGCTAAGATTAGTAATAACAGTAGTGCTGCACCCGCACATGCTGACAGTACGACAACCCAAAATGGTACTCCATCATCGGGCTGCGGGGGTGCCAAAGGAGTCAACACGCTTACGGCTTGCTGAGCGTGAGGAGGGCGATCTTTAGGAACACCTAAGTAAGGAAGTCTGGAAACTCTGGCTACCGCTACTGATGTCAGAGTCACGGAACGGCCAAATGACAACTAGAAAGTAAAATATCAAATATTAAAAACAGATTCCACATTCAGCATCACAAATTTGACACAATAGTTCCTAGAGTGAATGATCATAAAAGCACCAAACGAAGTCCTTCAACATTATCTCTTTTTGTGCACTTCTTAAAGCTATTTCAAATAGTAGAATTAGTTAGATGTACCAAGTTAAATTTGTACATTTATTACACTTACTTTTTTGAGCGTCTGAGCATTTACTCTACTCCTGAGGGCCAACCAAATCTCGTGATTGTTCGGAAGCGGTCCTGCCACACACCTGACGATCGCGCACTTCAGTCCCGGACACCGCATCGCTTCAGCTAGCTGCCTGTCGTTGGGATCCAACGGTAACTGTGGATCATAATCATTTTCGAAATCCGCCTGTGTAGGAGGGTCGGCCTGTCTCCGTTCGCGGGTTCTCCTGTCCCACCTGAAGTGTTCTGAAGGTTTGTCTGTCACAACATTATCGCGGCCCTGCTCTGTTACTTCTGATCCCCACTGTGTTTGGTATGACGAAGAGCCTTGTGTCTCGTATCCCCGACCTCCGCTTACTACAAAAATTGAATCTCATTGATAACATGGTATGTATAAAATTTTGTCAATATTTTCGACAACATTATTATATAACTCAACATTCTTTCTAATCGTTTTATGCGGACAATGCGCAGACAGAGAGTGTGTGCGTGCTGTGTGGTGCTGTATGTATCTGTATGTCTACCAAGACAGGCAGACAGATAAATCAAGACAAATATAAATATATTCTATTTCTAAATAATACAGGTGATCTTAGAAAAGAAAATTTCCAAAACAATAAAGCAGAAAAACCATTTGAATTTTCACCATAATATATCATCAATTATGACCGACATGAAATCATAATCATGCAGCAAATACTCATCATATAACTTGAAGACTTTTCCTCATAAGGAGAAGACTTAAAAGAAATAATAATTTATATTAACGACTTCTAATATGAAATCTTTAGAAAGACATAATATTACCTTTACTATTTCCTCCGCTGATTGTATTAGATCCCTGATCGACGGATCCGATATCCCAGGAATTAACCCTGAATCCTCGTCCGGCAGCAGCGGCACCCATTAAACTGGGCTGCTGAGGCGCACCCACGAAAGTGTTTCCGGCTGATCCGGACTGACCACTGTGTCCTTTCGCTCCAATGTGCATCAGGTCTTGGTTGACAGTTTCTTCTGTGGACCACTTGTGACGAGTTCCGCTGGCTGGGTAACTTTCGGCACCTCCATTCCACCTAGTAATGAACATTTTATCAATTATTTAGCTTTTAAATTCAATTGAATCTTTGATAGTAGTTTTTCTTTTCTTTTGTCTGTTACTAAATATCATCTTCTTCTTCTTCCATATTCGCTCCCTATATGGAGCATATGGCTACCACGCGGCGCCTCCATGAACCCGCCAACCGCTTTGCTTCCTCTCATGACATGCCAGAGTCCCTCAGCTCCGCCAAGTACATCCTATGGATAGTACCCGGTGGTCTTCCAGGACGCCGGAATCCCACAGGTCGGAAGAAAGGGCAAGCACGACTTTTTGAGACTTCGTCAGGTGCCATGTTTCGCTACCGTAAAGCAGCACAGGTAGAATGCAAGCGTTGAACAAACAGCATTTGGTTTTGATCGTGTACAGCTGCGTGTCCCAGACGGTCTGCATTGAATGCAGCTCCGGCTATTCCTAACCGGATAGCGAGCTCCTTTTTTGTGTTACCGTCTTCCGGGATGTGTACACCGAGGTATCTGAAGCTGTCAACCCTCTCGATCAGAGTCATGGCAGGCATGGTTACACATCACATTGGTCTTACTTGCGTTTATTTTCAGACCAATGCGACCTGAGTTAACTTCTAACCTCTCAATAGTCTCCTGGATACCCTTCACAGATTTGTCGAATATGACAGCATCATCGGCGTATTCAAGGTCACACAGCTTCAGACCAGGAGCAACAGCTATACCTCGATCGGGTGGGATTGACCTCCGAAGTATGAAATCAAAGATAATAATAAACAGGAACGGAGCAAGAGCGCAACAATGTCTCACTCAGGTTTTGACCCCGAACCATTCGGTAGTTGAGTCACCGATTTTTACACAGCATGCACTATTCTCATGCAGGGACTTGATGATGGCCACAATCTTTGGCGGAATCCCGTATGCATCCAGTATCCTCCATAACGAAGGTCGATGCGGACTGTCAAATGCCTTCTCATAGTCGACGAAACAACAAGCAAGAGCACTGTTAAATTCGTTGCTCTGATGGAGGAGGCATCGAAGATTGTGTATTTGGTCCGGACACGACCTGTCAGGGAAGAACCCGGCTTGATTTTTCCTAAGCACCTGCATTGCGGGACCTCTTACTAAATATATTATATTATATTGAACAACAATACTGAAATTCACAGCACTGTTGTTCTGATTTCACATACAGATTGCAATAGCATCTTTTTATCTGGAATTAAAGATAACGGCCAAGGTGCCAGATATTTCTAAAATTTGAAATCACATGAAATAAACTGAAATGAAAACTGTTTTTTTTAAAGTCACTCGAGGAGAAGAGACATCACAAGCACCCGATCGCTATGGTACAGCTTTTAGAACTAGACGACAGTGGCAGGCACTACACCTAATTTACGTGCACTACACCTCTGTTACGATTAAAGCTATGACCGACCTCTGAGATCCTGAATAGTTATAATTGCCACTGTTCTGTCTGCCGCTTTCTGTATCTGTGCGACGGGCACCGGAGGAATAGCTCGTGCCGTAGCTGGTACTTCCCCCTTGGCCTCCTCCGACAGCGTAGTAAGTTGTACCGGCGCCTCCGGAGTTAGCAGCTCCCGAGGAACTGCCCGCTGTGCCTGTGTAGGTTTGGCCGGTGTAGGAATTGCTTTCTCCATTAATCCTGTTAAAGATATTTTGGTTGTCATGTAGGCAATAATAATTTTAAAAACATTATATCTGTGCACTTCTAGTATGTTACAATAAATTTTTTTTATGTTAATTTTTTGGTAGATCAGTATTTTAAAATGAATACAAACATCTAATCCTTTTGGAATCCAAGCTTTGGTTTTGCTTAAGTAGAGTACAGCTGTGAATTATATGCTATAATACTTTGGAATACTAAAATACACACCCCATAGGAAGAATTCCCTATAATATGAATTGTATGGATTGGAAACTGTAGTGAAAATTCAGCTTAACAACAGTAGTTATTAGTAACACAATAAGTCAACATGTTTCAGAGATCCATTTTAGTGACATAATGATTAAATTTCATTCCGTCAATTATAAGTTGAATGAAATATGAACAGTTTAGTACTATTATTTTCAATGAATAAAAATACAACATGATGGATTGTGAAATTTTGTTCCATTAAATTACCTATTGTAGTTGAAAATTCTGTCTGCTTCTGCATCGGATCCCACGGTGTAATATTCAGTGCTGGATTCGGTTTGAGAAACACGACCGTCAGCTCCAGAAACAGAAGACATATTTCTGCTGGTATGGTGAACTACGGCGGGTCCGGATCCGCTGCTTGTAGAGTTCCAGGAAGAGACGTAAGTCTTATTGAAACCACCTGCGACAGGTCTCCCTTCGATCCAGTACCTTTCTCTCCAGTTCTGTCCTCCGCCTCCGGCGCCGGCATACTGTCCTCCGGAATTTTCTTGACCGTCCCTTCCAGCATAGTGTCCTCCGGAAACAGTCTGGCCACCGCTTCCAACATAATGTCCTCCGGAGACAGTTTGTGCTCCGCTACCCGCGTATTGTCCTCCAGAAGCAGCTTGTCCGCCACTACCGGCATATTGTCCTCCGGAAACGGTTTGTCCTCCACTGCCCACGTATTGTCCTCCGGAGACAGTTTGTCCACCGCTACCAACATATTGTCCTCCACTACCGGCGTATTGTCCTCCACTACCGGCATATTGTCCTCCAGAAACAGTTTGACCACCGCCTCCAACGTAATGTCCTCCGCCAGAGACAGTTTGTCCACCGCTACCGATATAGTGACCTCCGGATACTGTTTGGCCGCCGCCTCTGACATACTGTCCTCCCCCGGAAGCCGTTTGTCCACCGCCTCCGACATAGTATCCTCCGGAACCGGTCTGTTCGCCGCCGCCAACATGTCGCCCACCCGAAACAGTCTGTCCTCCGCCTCCGACGTAATGGCCTCCTGAAACAGTTTGTCCACCGCTGCCTACATAGTTTCCTCCGCCGATTTGCTGGCCGCCCTGAGATCCACCAGAAACCCACACGACTTTGCTTCCTTGACCGCCTCCAGCTTCTTGACTGGTTGTCCAATTTTGGCTAGTGGACCACTGGGTTCCGCCCTGTCCGCCGCCGCTGACACTCGTTATATAGGTTTTATTATAGCCGGATCCCATGCCGTTTGCGCCTTGTCCGCCAGCTCCTGCGCCCCACTGACTACCTTGATTCGTTTGAACACCCTGTCCTCCCCCGTTGCCCCAATCGAACTTGCCACCGCCGGATTGAGATCCCCATTGAGAGTTTGTGGTGGACGATTCGGTCCATTTTTTTCCACCGGCTCCCATAGCACTCTCTTTGGCCTTTTCAGCTCTCTCTTTGTGGATGTTAGATCCGTCACCGTGCTCTCCGGCGAATTTCCTCTCCTCCTCTTCAATTTTTTTCTTCTCTGCCTCAGTGTATACTCTTCCTGTAATTATTAAAAATTTAGAATCAACACGCGATAATACTAGACGAATTCAGAAGAGAACTGGTTGTCAGCCGACCGCTCCACCTACAATCACAGACATCCATGCCTTTAAATACATACATTCGTAAATAAAAAACAAAAAACAAAAGCGTCACTTAGCTGCAGTGATAGCCAACTAAATCAGGTAAATACTTTTCTTGTGCATAATGTCTCAAGACATTTTGATCGGTCCATGATAACGAGAGAATATTTCTTTTTTAAGCCGTGTAGAGCAAATGGACTCTTGTGGAGCTTTCTCAATAGAATTTTTTCTACGAGAATCGCTCGTTACTCAGTCACTCAACCTCTCTTTTTCGCAGAGAGTAGGGATATAAAGACGGGGCTAGGAAAGGTAGTGGTTACTCAATCACTGTCGCTACGCCCCTTTTTGGGATCCGATTGGTTGGAGAGAATTTTAGACATCTATAATACCTTGGAACCTGTCCGTACTGGGATTCGAACCCGCGTGCATCGCAACCAAAGCAAACGTCGTTGACAACGAAGACGACATAAAGAAAACATTTAAGTTAGGTTCAAAAAGCCATTTAGGTCACTGATATTCAATTTACCGCCATAAGTATTGCTGCTCCATGAGCTATTTCTGAACGTGGTAGTGGTAGTTCCGCCTCCTGTTATCGAAGATCCGCCCGTTGAGCCTCCGCTCATAGAACCGCCACCGCTCATTGAGCCGCCGCCCCTCATAGAACCACCGCCGCCCGATGATCCACCTCCGCTCATCGAACCTCCTCCTGAACCTGAACACAGAAAATAATTGTATAACCAACAACACAAAAACATATAAACAATAACACGTAACTGTCAATCCGACAACTCGTTGACTATATTCTTTATAAGTCGATAAAGATCATTGAGTAATACGTTTACGAGTTTCAGAGTTCATAGATATGTAAATTAATTATATTTTAGTAGGAAACCCAGGCTGATTATATCCTTATTCAAAGATGTTGTCTTTCTTTGACTATGACAGGACGCCGGAATCCCACCAGTCGGACGAGGCTTTCCGGAGGCAAGCGTAGCACGTGACCCGGCCAGTTTCAATGCCTCTCCATGATCGCTGATGCGACAGGGTGCTGCCTAGTATGTCCCTTAATCTCTGCATCCTTTCAAAGTTAAACCACCTCACCCCTAGTATCGGAAGCAAGCATCTATTCAGGCTCAGTATACGCTTTTTCTGAGTCTTCGTCAGGTGCCATGATTCGCTACCGTTAAACAGCAGAAGTAGAACGCAAGCGTTGAACAATTGGCATTTGGTTTTAATCGTGACACAGACGGTATAGATTGAATTAAATGTGGCTCAAACCATTTCTAAGCGAATAGCGAGCTCTTTCATTGTGTTCAAAAACCATTTCGTTTTATGCCAAGAAGTCGCAGGCTGCTTAAGGTTGCATTATCTATAGAGACAGCAAAAATGAATGAATCGAGTATTTACCATGAAAAGCGGCATTGTTCGATTCCAAATATGATTTCTTCTTCCGATCAATGTAGAGATTGAAGTCGTTGACGTGCTGAGCCATTTCGCATTTCACGTTGCCCGTTGTCTCTGGTTGTTCAAGGACATACATTAAGCTGTCGCCTAAAAGCAAACAAAAAATTAATTTTGATATGACCTTGCTATGTTCCAACAAAAAAATACGACGAGAGCACCTCGGTATTAGTCAATTTGTGACGAATAACACATACTATATGCAAAGTATGTGGAATGTTCACGGGCTCGCTGACTCAGGCTGTTCGCTATTACAAATTTTACACTAATAGCATTATCTCCACACAACGCCGCTATTCTTGCAAAACAATATACGAGTGCACGATAAAGTTTCGAAAGACTTTATATCTCCTGTGCAATTATTTGTAACATATTATACATCACGCAGGTTCGTAATAAACGTTATTATTACTTTATTGGTAGAATTGGCATTTATTATTTAGTTCGACAAGAATTTTATCAGTTTCTTGATAGCTGCCACACTTCAGGCCATCATAAGAACTGTGTTTAAACTTAAAATTTAACTTAACCATTTATACTGTATTAGAAGAGATAGACAATATTATATCATCTCACTTATTCCAACATCGTAGCGTTTATTTAAGATTAAAATATTTGACATACTAATAATCGTATTCGTGTTGTTCTAGGAAAAGAAACGTTTACGTGTAGCTGCTCATCTCATGTTAACTTAAATTTAAATATCATAACTAAGCAGCATAAAGAAATCGAAGCTCTTTCATTATAATTCATATTTTCATAATAATTACCAGCAAGTGTCTCGTAAGGCCAAACTAAAAAGATTTCCGCCTCTTCAATTATGGACGGTCCATTATTTCTGATACCATAAAGATGCACAAGCTGAGGGCCGATATCCGCCTCGTGAGTCATGTTGGTTGATGTATAATGAGAGGTGTTGTAGTGAAGATCTGGCGGCAGGGAAGTTCTAGAAAAATAATACATTCAATAATCTCTTAATTTTTTCTGTCCCAGATATGAGATATTTCACACGACTAGTCCGTGCACGTAAAACCTAATACGAGATAAGCACACACATTGACATCTGTGTTAACCTTCTAATAACATTGAATTTTGATTCAATAAAATTGTTCAACAAAAGTTTTGACAGAAAAGTTGACGTTAGCGCTGGGATGCCACGATGCAATAAAGGCAGTTTTGTTTATAATATTGGAGAGTACTTGAGAGTACTAAATATTGAAGTAGAATATATAATCTGATATAGTAGTGTAATGGACCCTTATCATAATATTATGTGTTTATTTGTGAAAAGCCAATTTGTTATAAACAAAGGTTTTACTTTTACAATCTCAGGTGAGTCTGATTGCAAATCGGTGGCACAGAATAGGTTAAACACCTCTAGACAAAAACCTTACAATGTGGCAAATTATATTAATAATTACCCAGTAACAACGAGATCTGTCTTGAGCCAGATATTGACCGACATAAACTGCTGGTTGTCATCTGTGGATCTGTTGTTTTCAGGGTTGGTGCTGTTGGCTTCCATGTAAAAGTCGTAGCTGGGAGCCATTCCTGTTTTGTGGAACGGCTCAAGCAACACTTTGAAGTGGACCTAATAATCATATATATTTTTTACATCCATTAATATAATCAAAATGTGACTAATTCTAATTCTGGTCACTGAGTGCCTCATTTTCCACGTAATATTTACCATATCTGTATATATCAAAAAAAAACATGTATATTTGAGTTGTATAGTATCAAAAGTAGAACTATCACATATTTGTCAAATTTGAACTAATGCTGCTACACTATCCTACCGGTCATAGTGTATGGCTAGAAATAAAATTTTGGTATCAAAATCATGTACATGTGGTATTAAAACGTAAAATAAAATGGGTGAACGGACAAAACCGTACAGGAAAAAAATGGACGAAAAAAAGCGAACAGGAAAAAAGTGGACACAGAAAAAAGCGGGCATGGAAAAAAGCGGACTCGGAATGAAGCAGACATGGAAAAAGACGGACGCGGAAAAAAGCTGACATGGAAAAAAGCGGACACGGAAAAAAGCAAATAAGGAAAAAACCGCACATTGAGTAGAAAAAGTTTCACGTTTAAAATACTTCTTTGAAAAAGTGTTAAAATTAGATTTTTAATTTTAAATAACGTCAAATAATAATTTTCAAAACTGACGACGAAAGATTCATTTCTTTTGTTCTATCGTTGTTTGAAAGTGTAGAGTTGTGGATAAATTGTATTAAGAAATTTATATAGGTTATTACTAGTGCGCGTTAAGACATGACGGTCATCAATTGGTATGACAGGAAAGAGGTATGTTAGTTATCAACAATCCATAATTCCAGAATCGTAGAAGTAGCAAACAGTCAGAAGACTAAAATAATACTCAGGGTAGTGCGATTACCGTTTTATAATACTGTATATTTCATATTTTTAGTCGTACAAATAACGGAGGAAGATCGTTTCTATCTTGTATCAGCGGTTTTATTATATGTGAAAGAGTTGAATGAAACGTAATTTTACTGTATGTTATAGAAAAGTTATTTCTTAAAAAAATCACATAAAAATTACAAACGAAAGATGTTCAAAATTACTATCAAAGCTTACCCATATAACGAGGTTGTAATTGGGTAATGTATTGTGTTTTTCGTCGTTGATTTCAGATATATACTTAGACATGTTTAACAATTTACTACTGATATATAGAATAAAATAATATACAGATGCTTCCATATTTATAAAAAATCAGAACGTACTCACTGTGATACTTAATTTTGGATAACCTCTCGTCAATGATAATTACACTGTTGCAAGATGAAAAGCGTTGGTTATCGTATAACAGACCGGACTACTGCACTGCATCCCAAATTAACCCGATGAAAGAAACTGAGTTCTTCCGATAAATTTATATCTAAGAAGAATCCCTATACCTACTATTAAAATATTTATATATGACAAATATGGCTTCGAGCCGCATACGTACGCAATACGAATAAACAAATGTCGTATTTTATTTATTTAATATTTTTCATTTTATTCATGACGTTCTGAGTTTTTGAAAATTATTATTTGACACTATTTAAAATAAAAAATCTAATTTTAACATTTTTTTCAAGTTGAAAAACTCATGAAAAGATAAAAAGTACTTTAAATGTGAAACTTTTCTAGTCTGTGTGCAGTTTTTTCCTTGTCCGCTTTTTTCTGTCTGCTTTTTTCCTGTACGGTTTTATCCTAGAACCAAGAAAATGATGCTTGCTGCCAAAATCAGAACGATTAACAGCTTTGGAAACAGAAGTGAGCGGTTTGGTAAATCATACTTTCGACCAATCACAGAGTAACCTTAAGAGATGTCACAATATGGCCGCTCATACAAATTTAAAACATCAAAAAACTCAAAATACTCAAAAACGCCAACAAAACGTTTTTCGTGTTAATCTCGTAACTTTAAATAGTGGATAGTTCTACTTGTGATACTATATGATTCATTTATTTTATAAATAAAGAAAAATGTCACCATTAATTTAATTAAAGTAAAAAAAAAACAATTAGAATCAATGTATAAGTTAATCTCAATATGCTTTTCAAAGAACCGAAACATGTGTCAAAACTATTTTAATTTTCTATTTAAGTTTATTTATAAAGAGAGTTTATTTGTTATTTGTAGCTTTATGTAACTCATTAACCTTCATCATCTCCTCTTTCTTTCTATTGACAGTTTTTTTATTTCTATGATATAAAAATCATTTATCAGAAAAAAGTGTCGAATATGAACAGATGTTAAACAGCTCACCAATCTTCCTTTAGGCAATGGATTTCCGATGTCACATTTGAGAGTGTTGTTGTTGTAATTGGTAGGAGGGGAGCATTGCACGGGAATTTCGGCAACGGCATTGTCAATTCGCTCAATCTTGATGTAGTTGATTCCGGGGGGAATTTGAAGAGCGTATGTCGCTTCGAAAGCGTCATCGCCCATGTTCTGTACAGTGACGTCCACATGGAAACGTTCCTTTGAACCCAAGAGATATTGTTCCACACTCCTGGAATATAATGCGAGTATTGATTAAGTTCAAATGTAATATTCACACATTGAATCATTTGTATCTCTGCTTTTTCAGCACAGTGAAAGGGTCACATAGAACAATCAATAATAATTAATAAATACTATCAACCAGAGTACTAAGAAACATTTGTTTTCTAGCCCGTTGCCTGCTGAGCTGTTTAAAGGATATTCCAATACCAAATATTTCAAAAATTAATTCAGTAGTGTTGGTTTTGTCCAAACTTATGAAGATTATCTGGACAAATCAGGCTATATTATAATACAAAAATTAGCTTTTGCAAAAAAGTTTTAGTACTGTTAACGCTCTTATATTTTTGAGTATCAGCTATAAACACACTGAAATAAGCCGCCTCAGCAGCTGAGACATTAGCAGTCAGTGGGTTATGAAGCCCAGTGTACTTATGTATACCATATTATATTCTACCAGTTAATGAAAAGATATATCACATGAATCACAATTAAAATAAGAAGTCTTTTCAAAGGTTCAAGTTTTAACACGTAGGTTCAAGTTCAAGCAAAGTAGATAAACACAGTAGAACAGGAATCGTAGGAATCGTAAAGGGTTAAACCGTAGCAGTTAACTCTCGTAGAGATTGAAGATACAGGTATCTGACAATGTATCAGATGTTCGGAGGCTTGAATCCGTAGAGCCGTGTCAGGTGAGAACTGATCAAACAGCAGAGGCGGTGCTCCGTCAGAAGATAGTTTCACTAGGCTAGTATTCGTAGGATTTTATTAGTCGGGAATCGATCTAACTGAGATGATTTCGATATGATGGAATTCGGAGGATTACCAAAGTGGCTAGGAAGCTTAGACAACAGAGGAAAACTAGTAGTCAGTATCTTCCAAGCAGAGTTGACATGACATGGAGGGCTAGGGTTTCTATAGAATTTCAAGAACGCAGTACATGCGCCTTTCAATGAGGCGCCATCTATTATTTATAGCGAAAAGGTGATACATGGGAATTAAATAATATTATTAAAACTAGCTAGCGACATCTATATGAAATTATCGCACGCTATAAAGAGTTTATTCTGCTACATTATAATATTGAAAAAAATAAAATAGATATTATAAAATACCTATTGTAACTCTATTTATAGTCATGACAATGAAAATTGTGCCGAATCCTGCGATCTGTGTTCAAATTAAAAAAATTCAAATTAACTAACGGTGTTGCCATAACACGCAGGTCCGGGATGCAGACATTTTTAGGACCGCAGTTCTTTAGAATGTTGATGGAATCCTTTTGGGAGTTGAGATTGTTCTGATCCAGGATCGGCTGCAATACAGAGCGAGGGTTGCGTGTTCCCACAACGGACGAACTCTTCTGATTCTTCATGCTGTAGCGCATCTCTGCTTCAATGGGAGTAAGTTTGTCGCGTACTCTATCCTGGAATATTATTGAATACCACATCAGACAAAATTCAACATAAACTAATCTATAATTCAATTTAAGACATCGACTGAGGGTGCTTGATGGAATTGCAATATCAAATTTAAATTGTTGAGATTTTGTACATTTCTATATATCATGTCGGCATCTTCAGGCAAACCCCGGGTCGTTAGTGACAAAATACAAGGAAATGTACAAAATCTCAACAATTCAAATTTGATAAGCTAATCTTTTCTTATAGCTTGATTATATAAGGCTACCATTTGTAAACAAATAGTTAGACTCTAAATTGTTCACATATCTGTAAAACTATGTAATATGAGAAATAGTTGTGTGTGTGCAGAATCATGATAAAGTGAAGTTGTTGCAGAAAACTGTTTATTTTAGAAAACGATACATGGAAAAGACATTGATGTCAGTATTTCAATTCCTCCTGAATCGATACATGATCTGAACATTTTTTTCAAATTGAAATTAAATAAAATTGTAGTGATTTAATCAAATAATGATACAATTATATGCAAAACAATATTCTCAAATTCCTTGATGCAGTAGCAAGAGTAACTAACTATAAAGGTTTTCTTTTAAACAGTCATAGGAATATATCTGTGTGCAAAAGAAATAGGGCGTTAAGTCTAAAATCGGTATGTTCAGGAAAGCCAAAACAAAATGAGATTGATTGGCATATTCAACTCATTTAAAAAAAATTAAGACTAACGCCTGCTCTTTTCCTTTTGCTCACAGACATTTAAAAGCTTACAAAAAATGACAACTTACCATAATGTAGACTTGCAATGTGCTGCAGGCTAACTCTTCTCGCACGAGAGGAATTCTCTTTGACTGTTTGTAGCGTCCTTCGTCATCCAAGAAGTAGAGACGTGGATCGTTCGGTTTTTTCGTATCGAGAATAAATTCCAGGTCGAATTCTGTAACGAGAATAGAAACTCTGCATTCCGTGTTTCTAACATATGACAATAGAGGATTGCAAACTGCCACAATTTCTTATTTACAAGCCGATAAATTTAACGATCATTCTTTTGTAAAAGCTGTGGTTGTGAACAAGCCTAATTACATAATTTAATGTGTTACATAAAAAGCATTAAAATCTTTTTCTCATGCTTTTAAAGCATTAGAAGCAAGGTCTTAAAGTTGCCTTAAAATATGATAATGTTTCAATATATAATGAAACTACCTTTTGTGTTTCACACTCCATTTATTAGTTTTATGGATAGTTTATATTTTCGACCAAAAATAGCTATGAATTTATTATTTATAACAGCGAGGCGCACGGACCAGCCATGCTATAAAGTATAAAACACCAAAGACAAGATCGTGTTAAAATCATCCTTTTATATTTATAATAATTGAATGAATTGAATTGAATTGAACTTTTATATCTAGAACGCTGTTTGCAGTAGATGTGAAAATTATGAATTGTATCTAAACCTGTCGGAAACAAAACACTAAAATGATTTGGCATATTTTACAGCACACTCAATGGGATTTACCAATTAAGTCGTCAAGAACGGTGACATTCAATTGTTAAATAATTAAGTACAGCTACGATACATTTTAAACATGTATAAGCATATTTATAGTATGCAGAATATTCTTACCCAACTCGCAAATAAATCCATTTGCTTGGAAGAAAATTGCATAAAAGATCATTTTGACAAAGATATACCACACCGTTATAAATTGGAGTTAACAGAACCATCAGATTTACATATTATCTAAATACAAATGGAGCTAACAATCCTTTGTGAAACAAACTGTTTCATCTTCCAGCGCTTTCCAATTTACTCAGGTCTCATTTTTGTCAGTACAATAATGACTCGTCCAAGGATGCATTAGTTGATTTGTAGGGCTCCATGACTTAACAGAACATGACGAAACAGAACAGAACATGAAAAAACAGAAGAATTTGAAAATAATACTTTAATAAATATTGTACTGTTGTTTTAAATTGCGTTGTCTCTGATTTTGTACAGCAATGGCTACCGTATAAGCAATGGCAATACGTATATTTTGATGTATTTATTATAATTTATTCAAAACAATGGTACAATATTTATTAAAGTTCTGTAATTTATAAAAACAAAGAGTATAATAAATAAACTCTATGCATTATGCAATTAGAACGTGTTTATTGTAGATATTAAACACAAATGACCATACTGTTTACTTCATATAATACAAGGCACTTTTCTTTTCAAATATTTAAAAATTTGTTTGAAATAAAATATCTGATTCGCCAAAAATTTTGAAAATCGGAAAACCTTATGAGATAAACTCGATGAGAAGTCACTAATGTCTATAATCATAAATTTAAATTGACAAAATCTCGATTGCTGATCCAATTAAATATATTATTTATTTCTTATATGTTCAATAAATAATAGATACGACAAAAATATTATTTTTGAACTGTTCTGTTTTTTCCTGTTCTGTTTCGTCATGTTCCGTTTAGTCCGGTTACCGATTTGTAGATATCCATTTTGAGTACAAACGGTGACACATGTTTTGTTATCGTGGAGAACAAAATTACGTTTATTCATATTTGATAAGCCTTTACGACTATGCCACACTTGTTTTTTTACTATAAACAATGCAATATAAATCTCTTACTAATAAATGAAAGTGTTTTATTAATATTTTTCCATTTATCTATTGCTGATTGAAATGATTCTAATGTCTGATTGTTTAGCCTTGTCATTCGCAAAAAAATATTTTCCTCACACATGGCAATGTTTTGTAGTGAAAATTGCATGTTGTAAAGGTAAAATTTAGACGATATATGAGGTAGAGTATACACTTTATAGCTTTGCTCTCTTTACCACACTGATACACTTTGTGTTCAATACACAGAGCATACCAGTGATTATTATGTATGGATCCTGTGATCCTAGGAGCTATGTATGAATACGAGTGCAAAGTTATAAAGTGGCAACTATAGAGAGAAGATAGCTTTAGTGTGATCACATAACTAATAAAGTTGCTCATTTGCAGACATTAATTAATTATAAATTTATATAAATTTTATTTACCGACTGCTGTGTCCACACCGATTCCTCTGTATTCCAAGCAGTAGGTAATATTTGTGCAAGCGACCCTCTGTTTATTGTAAAGCTGACAGTTGCGGTCGTCCAAAGAAATGAGTTTGCCTTTGGATTCGAATTCGATCTTTGCAGTCATTTGGACGACCGGTTTTGCTCTGTAATAATACATTGTATTGTTCATCACAAATTTCTTTCAGGTCTAAGTGAAATTAAGAATACTAGCAACTATTAGTATTGATTATAAATAATTTTTTCTTAATAAAGTATAATGTTTGCAGATAAAAATTTCAAATGTCGTATACAACGAGTATACAACGTACCTATTCAAGTCTGTTCTTAAATTAATAAAAGATTTTACATTTCAACAATTATTGTAGAATGAACTCTGCATGTGATTATTGCTTTATAAATTCAAATTTTTCAATTTAGATTCCTAATTGACGGTCTCAACAAAAGGTGTTTAATTATTGTTTTTAACCATGACCACTCATAATGTGGAGCATATCGACTCCTAATGGAGGATCTGTCCTCCCACTAGTTCTGACTAGTGGGAGGGAAATTTAGACATCACAGACATCCATGCCTTCGAATGGAAAATACACTTATGAAACTGGAATTTGAGCCCTTGAGTATGGCAACCAAAGCCGACAACTTTGACCACTCGACAGTGGGCCCTAAAAATTTATTTTATGTTTAAAATGAATAATAGCTGATTGCAAGTCAGTGGATCGACCTGTCTTTCCCGAGATGGTTAGGGAAAAGCATATAGTTAATAAAGTAACAATTGATAACTTTAAATTATCCTCTGCCTAAATATATGCGAAATAAAATTATTATGTTTTTTGCGTAAGCATACCTGAATAAGAAAGCAGTATCGGACTCGTAGGCGCCTACGACGAGGTCAGTGTATTGATTACTATCCAGATCCAAGCCTCCGGCTACAGAGAAACCGAAAGTGGAAAGCGCACCAGAATAAACGTCTTCCGCTCTGATCACTTGCGATGGCTTCTCTCTCACTCCGTTGGCTCCACCGTGATAGACATAAACAGCGCCACGGCCAAACTCACCATCGTAAGGTGCACCGACAGCAAAATCTAAAAATTTAAACAACAGCGTTACTAAATATGTTTACAATCAACAATTTACTAATATTTTTTTGCTAAACCTTCCAAAGACTGCTGCACTTGTTTTTCACAAGAAAAAGTTACAAAACATCTCTAAAAAATATCATTTTCAAGGAAACTTACTTACAAACAATCAAGCATTGAAATCAATTTAATAAAATTTTTACTTAAAATACAAAGTACTACATTATTATGACAGTGCCGCCATCTTTAAAAATTGTTGTACAATGGTATATTATACTCTAATAGTAATTGTGATAATTCAGAGCTTCAAAATATTTAATAAATGAGGAAACCTGATTACCTCTTGAATTCTCTAATTGTAAAATTAGAGAATTAAGTTACTTTAGAAACCAATAAATCGAAGGTAGAATAACTTTACAATTTGTTTAGACATAAATCACCTATCGTGAAAACATTTTATGAACACTTTATTTTGTTATTTACTAATTCAATCAATTCTAATGTATGATTATTTGGCCTTTCCTTACTAATGGCATCCACTCTTGTGGTATTTCGTAATGTTTTCTAGTGAAAAATGAGTGCAGTGGCCATGAGAAGGTTGAACGATTTTGTCAGCCTATTATTAAGTTGTCTAATAAAAGTTCTGTTACTAACCTCCATACCCGTCCATATTGATATCACCTAAACCAGCAAGGGAGAGACCAAATCTAGCTCGAGACATCATTCCATCTCGGACATGAACACTCTGGTATCTTCCCTGGAATCAAAAAGTGTGTATATTAATATCATTTCTTTAAAGTATCATCTCAGTACAGTGAAATCTCGATTTAGCATTTTTTATGGGCCTCTAAAAGCAAAACAATGATTGCGGGAAAGTATCATAAATATATATTTTTTAAGAAAAACTTATTTAATCATCAGGAATTTTTTTATTTGATCAATCAATAGGTATATTGACAGCTTGCGCTTGATGCGAACAAGTGATAAGAATTTACTTTTAATGTGTTAACTGTCAATTCTTGTTGGAAAGGCATTATATTTTAAAAAATAAAACACAATTCGTTTATGTTTCCACATGTTTATAATGATCAGAACTGATGTGAACATGTGGAAAAGTAGTACAAACGAATTGTTTTATTTAAAAAAAAGATATGAATTTACTGAAGCTTGTTGAAAGCAGAAAGACTTTCTTTTCTTATTAGTGTAACGATTAACTGGATTAACTCGTAGATCTTATTCTTCTTAGCAAAAATTCAGTTGAGAGTTGATAGTGTTAGTCTCACACGTTTTACGATGTCAACATGCTTTTTTGACACTCTCAGTTAAAGTACTAACTTTCTTCATGAGAGCCGTTTTAGTTGCAAATTAAACTAATTCATGATGCGAGTGTTGCAACCAGTCAACAGTTTGATCCAGGTAATAGTTATGAAACATTGGGTCACTACCGCCAACATCAACACGGTGTCTTCCCAAGTTAAGAATCATACAAAATGGATGACAAATGTTAGACGATAATAGATGTTAAGTGATAGGTAAAATTTGACAGGACTATACTATTTAAGCAATTGATAGAGGGAAGGGTGAATGCAAGATTATTTAACATCGTTCTTATGAGTGATTGGACTGGACGATAAAAAAATAATGATACATGCAAGAAAACGATGAATTCAATAACAATACACTGCGGTTCCACTGTGCTTCATTAGTATATCAGAACCTGAATTATCTTTTCTATTTAAAACAATGCCTCTTAAAAATAATGAATTTCATAAAACAATCTCTTTTTGATTTACCTGAGCACTGTTTTGATAGATGACATAGATCCTTCCGACGTCATATTTGCCTTCGTTGTTGGGAATAGTGTACATTGGAGCTCCGACCACGAGATCGTCCAAACCGTCTCCGTCAACGTCTGACGCGCACATGCAATATCCAAAATATCCTCCGATCTGCTCTCCAGTTATGTTCTGATGGTTCTTTAGGTCCCATGTGTAGAGCACAACCTTAAAAAAGAAAATGTTCATTTAAAACAAAACTTGTTTCTTCGCAAAACATATTTTTTTTTAATAAAATGGCTCTTCTGTATTATATAGAAATATGCAAAAGCTATTTTTAGAAAAAGAATATTGCTTTGAAGATTCCACAATATTTATGTTATTGACTGTGGGTGCTTGATGAATTTTCAATATAATATTTGAATCGTTAAAATTTTGTAGTTTTCTATATATTTAGGGTTGTAACCCTTATTTTATACTGATAAGTATTACCAAAACTTTTTTTTTAAAAAAAAAGATGCCGGAACTCGCTTCATGTCAAACTTTTTTACTAAATAAAACTGTATTCATATATCGTTAAAATGAAATTTAAAGCAGCTTTTCCTATCCCGTGAAGCGCATAAAAAAACATTTTTAGTTCTTGGAGATTAATTTCATTTTCAAACATATTGAATGATTGATTTTCCTTTGCTACTTTATATGCAGTTTGAAAAATGTTTGCTGTTATTACTTTTTTGCGAGATAATGATTCTTAAAAAATGTTTTCAATCTGCTTTTTATCGGCTTCAGAAATAATTTTTAACGCTGCTTTGTGTGCAACAGATCCTCTATGATCGAAATTTTTTTTTTAAAGTGACCCCAATTGTAGCCTCCTCTCTTTCCCAGAATAAGTGATTTCATTCTCGGTCCATTCTTTGGAAATTTTCATTCCCACCGTCGTTTCAGTTCCAAGAGTTCCAACATTCCTAAACTGTGCATCCAAGTTTTATTTTGTCTATGTTAAAGCATTCGTTTTTTGAGCAAAAATCGTTTTTTTGATCTAATGACCAGCAGTCCGGCCAATCGTTTTGAGTTCGACATTGCTCCTCAAGATCAGCTATAGATGATTCAGGAACATCAACTTGTACTGATATTTCCATATTCTCTGTCGTCATTTCTGTTATTGTTTTGAACTTTTTATTAGCGGAATCGGCGGTTGAGAAGTAACAGGAAATTTTTTTCATTTTTCAACATGGGGTTCAACTTTTGCAATAAAAAATAAAGAAAATGAAAATAATGACGTCAAATTTATGTAAAAGTAAATAAGTAAAATGTTCCGCACATTGTCAATCGCTGGGCACGTGCATTCAATCACAAACGTCAGACGTTACTGGCCGTTATCAGTCCTTGACCACGAGTGGCCAATGGGAACATGGACAAGTCCCCTTCTCCCTCGTCACCACAGGAGAGCGCCAATTTCGAATCCATCCACATCTCATCCGGTTCATTACAATACAATATTTTATCATATTGACGAATTATATAAATATAGATTGTCATTACGTAAGCGCAAACATTGGTTTGTCTCTAAATGATTTTGAAATTTTGAAAAAAAATAAAAAATACTGTGAAAAAGGGTGCCGGAACACAGTTCCACCGCGTTAAATGAAAAAAAAAGCCCTGAATATTATATTTAATAAATAAACAACCAAATCAATATAAAACAGATTTGGTGGTAACAATAATTTTTCATAAACTTCTTATTCTTATTCTTTTTTTTACTATGTATGCAATGCAAACTGTATACTAACTTTCACTTCATTTATGTACTTGAATGTCTGATGATGCCAAATGGCGAAAACCCGGATCGTTAGTAACGAAATATGTGGTACAACATGTGTACAAAGTTCTCATCAGTTGAAAATAGATGAGCGAAACCTTTCACAATAATTTGATCAAATTGTGAATATAGATATAGAGAGTAAAAAAATTGTGATTTATTTTTATAAACATTTCCTTTCCATCAAGAACTATTGACAGTTGAAAACATGAAAATGACACTACATCAGTTTGTAAATATTGTAAAGAGATGGCAATACGGTTTACAAATAAAGAGCATGGTTTCAAATGGGTAATTTATATAAATATTTATCAAGCATGAATATGCATTTCATTTGATTTCTTGATTTAAAATTGGATATCGGTTGCTGATTTTTACCTTTCCTAAGAGAAGACTTCCTCTGGGCATACCAACAGCCACGCCTTGTTCACCATTACCGCTGAAGTCGCCCACCGCAACCGAATAGCCGAGATAAGAGTCATCATCTGCCGGGCTACTCTCTGATGTTTTGAACACGGGTTCTTGCCTGCTTCCTGCTCCTTGTGAATATAGCTGCCCTACAAGTCGAAATAATGATTTAGTTAACCTTGTTTTAGAGATTTCTGTATGGGAAATTTACTAAAAGCATCATCAGTTTGTCTATCATCATAGGTACGTCTAAAGGAAACTAGAACCCAGAATATTCAGTACGTTTGTCTTTCAGTTTTATTTTGTAGATGATTATCTAGTAACGGTTTTTTATATACCTATCATATCGTCAGTATAGTAGCAGAATGCCATGACCCAATCGATGATAGGAACATGTCATTCAAATAATTTTAGAAAAAAAACCATGCACATTTATAGCATGATTCAAAATATTTTAAAAATGTTTTATCAAGTACTTTTTGGTGATAATCTAATTAAACTACCGAATCTCTATCTTTCCAGAGTGCTCAATGTTGTACCCGCCACGCTAATGTGAATTTACAACCCTTACCGGTAACACACCAGCATTGAGCAATTTCAAATGATTACCAGGAGAGTCTGAGGTGCAGTTACCCAAGACTTGGTTAGTATGCACTAAAGTGTGCTAAAATGAAGACAGTTTGTTCTATGAGCTGAGGTATGCTCGCCCTTCGTATGGCGCGATTAATTTAATAATTGCAATATAATTTGTCCTTATTGCAACCTGAAAGAACTTGGCAGCAAAGCCATCTAATCAAACTAAAATTTTATAATATTTTGAGAAACATAATTTTTAATATTATAAAAATTGACAATTCATGCAAGGCCAGGCCATCTGTGGTAACGATATAAAAGCTTTTGACATATTCTTTTTTTAAATAAAGAAAAATGTTTTCGAAATTTTCAATAATCATACTTTAAATCAGTGTTTCTTAACCTTATCGAAGCCATTGTCCCCCCCCCTCCATCTAAAAACGAAATTTCATAATATTACACTATTGCTTATATAGATCGTCCAGTTTATTACTTAAACATTTCCAAATAGCCCATATTGATATAATGGGAAAAGCAATATTCAATTGGTCTCCATAAATCAAATGTTATTGATTTGTACCCAAGTTTTATACATTTTATAAACAGGTGTTTAACAATTAGGTACTTTCCGAGTATAGTCAGTAGAAGGATATTTAGAAATACCCCTTTACTGACCCAGAAATATCAACGTTTTGTTTATTTCTTTAGAAGGTTATAATATGCCTTAGCACTTTTTTGGTGGCATTTTTGAGTTTGATAGAGCACAAAATTTTACACATTTAACTCAAATTTCATTTTTTTGGAATTATCGGACTAATGTATTTATTAAAATATGGGCAAGATTGCATTTTAAACTGATATCAATGTAAAAGAATTCAGTAATGCAAACGCAAAGAAATGAGTGCCTGTGTCACAATGATTGACAGAGATGACATCACATTATGCAATAACGCGCACTCGGTTTTTAGTTGGACCCTCCAAATGTTAAAAATACAAAAACAGCCCCATTAAGAAACACTGATTTAAATTGAATAAAAAGTATTTTTCTCTAGCTGTAAATTGCGCCTTGGAGCTTTCCATTGTGCATAACTCTTAAATATGTATGCTGTGCGTGTGTTTCATATCTCGTAATGCATTCCCATAGGTGTGTGACATACTATATTCTCAGTCTATGTGATTCTAAATCGTAACTAAACAGTTAACCAGCGTAGTCATAGCAGCGCCTAACATTACATTATCTTAAAAATCTTTTCGCAATGGAAAGGAATAAATTTATAACAACTGTACAACACGGCATTTCAAACATTGACAATGAAAAAGTAAAACCGATGTCAACATTTTTTACTATGCTTGAGTTCAAATAAAACTATTTCTTTCTTTTGTTACGATACATTCATATTACATTTGAAAGACACCGTCGCTTCTTTTCTCAGATTTATTAGTGTCCGGACACTTACAGAGCACGGTTAGTGAGGCTCAACACTTGTACGACAAATGTAATAATTTTAGTATTTGCTCTAGACATATTTAATTTGGATTATTGAGACACTTCCATGCATTTTGTCACTAACGACCCGGGTTTCGCCTTTTACTTAAATTAAACTAGACATATTTATTAGAATGGTTCTAAACATAGCCAATATCGCAATGCAGAAAGGAGGTCAGTGGTAACATAACCTTTCATTACTAGAGCTAAATGAGTAACGGCATCTCCTTCACGAAGTATGCTTTTATTTTACACATTTGAAATTAATCATTCAAAATTTTGACGTTCTGCATAAAGGTGTTGAGCCTTAGTGACTTACTGACTGGGCACTGTCAGGACACTAGTAAATCTGAGAATAGGAGCACATGTTTTAGTAAGTGGTAATCGCTCAAAGTTCAAGCAACAGTTTTGAGAAGTCAGGTGATCACAACCAATCAAGACATTTGTCTTTCCCAATATAATATTCATGCATACAATAATTCAGTACTGTGATGGTGAAGTATTAGAGATGCTGCTTTTATAATTTTCTAAGATTCTTCCATAAATGTTTCAAAATGTAACATTCTTTGAGGTGGCAAAATATTACAGCTGCAATTTTAATATTTAGGAAGTTATCAAAAGATTCTTGCCATTCCACAATAAAACATCAATTTTATTGAAAGAATTCGTTTTATTTGCTATTTCCACTTCTTTTGGCTATCCAATATAATACATAAAATAATCTTAAATAATAACATTACCTTAAACATAGCCTAAAATTTTAAGAAGTCAAACTGATTTTAAAACTTTGTTTTTTGCTCCCTTGTATAATAATTGTGTTTACGGAAGATATAACACTTTTCCATCACAGAATCGAACTGTGAAAGCCTAAAAATATATTATTATGATGATAGTCTATCCATTGAACTCACAATTGTAAATGTCATCTGCTCACTTAAAAAAAGCACTCTTTACAATCGAGAATAATCACCTTTTGAGGTACATACAAAGTTTGCTATTTATGTACAACAATACTGCCATTTAAATACTTTGTTACAATCAAAATAAAAATTAACCCTCACCAATGTCTACGGTTACAACTCTTTACTGCTAGTGAGTTATGTTTATTAGCAGCTTTTAATGGTTTTATATTTGCAAATTTAAAAAATATTATTTGTGCAAATGTAATTTGATTCAGTATTAATAATAAAAATATAAGTATCATACAGTGATTTTTTTACTGAAATATTGCTAGTTACTTTTTCTGGAAATTTAATTTAGTAATGACAGCAATAATTTTTACTGTCAAAAAATCGGTATCATATTATATAGCAACATCCAGAACGAACAAAGCAGTAACTCACTTTTGGTAATTTTGCAGCAGAGCGAAATTTATACTGGACCAATTTATCAATAAAAGTGAATTGTTGAGAATTCATAGCAATAAATAAAGGCCTCCTGCATAATTATAAAAAATGAGTTACTGGTTTGTTTGGTGGGGATGTTGATATATTTATGTGTAAAACATATTAACTTGATGAGTAAAATTGATTAAGGGTGAGTCAAAAGCTTCACGTTTTACTATAGTCACATCTATGCATAAATTATTAAATGATTTTTTTACTAACATTTGTATAATTAATTATATCTAGCTAACTATTCATTTGAAAGCGCCTCCTTTGATTATGGTATTAATTATACTGCTTTACCACTAACCATCTGCATTATGGAGCGGATAGGCCCCCAGTGGCGTGCTTAATCATTGGACGCAACGCGTGTCGTCGGTAATTAGCAACTACGTGGTAATCGATAGGGCACTAATATCTAGGTGATTAGTGTAGCAGTGAATGGGTTAACCAAATTTATTAATCACATTTGTAAATAAATCATTTAACGATTTTTCTCCTCCATAGATGTCACTTTCTGAGAATCAGAATCTTTCTGCTCTCCATTAAATACTAAATATTGTGAATTTTTAGTAGTATGATATAAGAGCTATAGCTGCAGATTGGTTTATTTTAAATGGTGATTTACTACTGTGGCTGAAATGTTATAAATACTAAATTAAATTTACATATTATTGTTTAAGTCGAAGAATGTTAATAAATGTACTGTATCTTTCACATTAGAATAATCAGTGATTTTGTTTTATTATGAAGGCAATTGATTGTGAATAGATATTTTTAATAATCAGCATTTCTGGTGGATAAATTTTGAATATGGATAAATATAACATTTGGTGTATAATAGGGTTATATCACGGGTTTAATATCAACTGGATTAACAATTTTATTTGTGAATTACGAATATATATGTGGTCAGTGTTTGATGATTTTAATTAGTATCACTACTTATTTCCTGTAAAAAACAACCCCTAACAAATAAAGTAGTAATTCGTTTCTATTTAGGCTTTTCTTCATTTTTTAAAAAACAGTTCTTTTCATTTTTAATCAATAGTTTTTCAAATTTGTATTTTGCTCACCTGCAGAATGACTTAAATATAATTATTACTCTATTCGTTGGGGGTAGGGATTCCAATATTTGATATTCGAATACCGTCGCCGTAGATGTCAAAGGGGTCAAGCCACAAAGTCATAGAGCTAAGAAATCGACCCGCAAACATTTTGTGTGAAAATAAAGTCACATTTTTCGTTTGAACTTTTTTGTTTTTAAAGAACGAACAGTGGAAATTTGAAAAAAGAGACTTTGTGATGTTACGCTGGAAGTTTCGGTCAACAGTGTTAAGCCACATATCATAATGATGACTGTTCTAATGTATGTGTGCAAGGTCTTTGGCAATTTATAAAAAACTCATAAATAGGGCTCTTTGTGGCTCAAATCTGTTGAACACGGTATCTTTGATGATTTTAAAATGCTTTTGTGTACCGAACTCATTGGAATCCCCTCTATGAGGTGTCGAAATGTTTGTGAAAAATACAGACCGACTTTCTTAAAATACACTAGTTGATACGAAATCCTTGATTCTGAACCGGTAGACATAGTATAAACAAGTTTGGAACAATTAGATAAACATTGGTATAGCAAAATACTAAAGGAAGATGGTTAGCATTCTTCTATTATTCTGTACACAAAATGGAGTCAACAACTTATTAATATTACGACATAGAAAATAAAAACATTTAGCATATCCTGTCAACAAACACGTCATGCAACATCAACATGTCGGGTCTGCCTCTTATCACTCTAAAATCACCAAGCGTTGCGAACACTTTGCAATTGCAATCAAATTATGATAAAAGCAAACTTAGGCAGCATAGATCATGTTGTCAACAAATTAAATGTCGGTGTACAATTAAAGCACAGAGCTAATTTTGATAGTCATGGATTATTAAAAGAGAGATGGTAAATGTAAAAAATATATAATTTTGATCACGTTTCGATCTATATAAGTATAAACTCAATTGGATTCCATTACATCAAAATAATTGCACATAACACTGAGCCAATACCTTGGTAAATTCATGTTTAAATTTGTTTTTCAAATAAAATTAAATGTATTAAGCATGACAAATAAATATTGAAATTTAAGTTGCGATGAATTAAGAACCAATAGCAAGTACTATTTTTGGGACTCCTTTTTCCTTTAAAAATAAAAACTGCTGGAAATAAAATAAAGAATGATTGCTTTTGATCATGGCTTTCATTTAATCTTCTTTAAGCTACTTTAAACTAGAGTTTAAGCTACTTATCTAATGAATTATAAAAAAAGCTTTGCTTTTTATGATATGACATATCTTTTTTCGACGATGAATAGAATTTGTGCAAATCTCAAGTTATTATTTCAGTATAGCTAAGCTTGACAGAATCTGTGGTGCAGTGGTCAGCATTGCTGGCTTCGGTTACGGATCTCACAAGCTCGAATACCGGTACAGACACTTTCCTAAATTGATTTTTCAATCGATTTATGGATTTCTGCTCGAAGATATGTTGTGATGTCTAAATTTCCCTCCCACCAATCTGATCCTATAAACAGCGCTTAGCGAGAGAGAAAAGCTAACCACTAGTCCTATCCTAGTCCTATCCTAGCCCTATTCTCCTATCCCTACTCTCTTTGAAAAAGAGAAGTAGAGCAACTGAGTTGAGATACCTCCATTGGGAGTGGACATGATTTAAATAAAATGTGAGGCCCATTCAGCTATCAACTCTACTAGTAGCGATAATATTCTTGCGTATTGATTTTGATTTGATTAAATGAAATCCAATTTAATTTATATGTATGAACTTTATTGTAATTTGTATTTTATAACTACTCAAATGTGTCGTAATAGTCAATGATAATGTGTTTTTGACATAATATATGACAAGTTTCTGTGAAAAATATGCATGTTTTTTTTTGTCCGATGCAGTCCTAAAAAGCCAGCATTAGTGTCGTCTCAGCCAAGTTGTCTGAAAACTCCGTCAACCTACACCCATATTGCAATGTAGTATTATGTATTATGGATATTAAAGAGATTATTTCACCATTTATCTAAGCAAACTTTTCAATAACCCAGTACGAAACGGTTTCAAACTATGTTTCTGGATTAAATAATATGAATATCTAATTATCAAAACAAAAAAGTTTTGTTTTCAATTTATTCTTGTGAATAGTGCTGCCAAAAATGAGCAGGATTGCTATGGGCAGTATAAAGAATAAATTCAATTGTACATTTTTCTACAATGACAACAAATTTTAACACTTTTATTCATTTATATAGTTCCAAACTTGATTCGGCTGCCAAATTTTAAAACCTAAAAAAAATTATTATCTGAGAGAATCTATACAGAATTTCAAGTATTAATTTCAAATTTTGTATTTTTGCGATGCCATTGTTTATAATACAAGCACTGTGCATATTATATATAGGTGAAATCAATTGAGGCATCTAAAAGCCGACATTTCTACTTTGCAATATTAGTAGTAAACAGTGCTTTTGTGTTTCATGCATAAATTATTAGTGTAAATGATCGTTTATTCTTTTTATCGTATTGTATGTCCAATTGCAAACAGTATGCTTATTTTCATTAGCTGCTAATTTTACTAAATATAAGCAAAATATAATTGAACATACCAGCATTTTCTTGTAATTATTGAAATTATTGATTCTACGTGTCATTAAGAGTTTAATTATCCTCATTTGTATACTTTTGTCATGTTTGTAAGTTATTTATCATGACATATTGTATGAAATGACTTACAGTAGATAAACGTATTTTCGTTCGATTTAGACAAAATGTGGAATTATTAGTTTCTTGCTTTTAGATGCCTCATCTTTGAATTATTAAATTGTTGTTGGTGGAACGTTGGACGTGCATGAACATGTTTCTTGATTTTCCTCAACGTTTTGTGTTAAAACACTTACTAAGCTTTGAAATTTGACAGCCGTTATATCTAGTCTTTTGTGAACAAAGGTTGTAAGTTATTACATATATTTTTCGGGTGATTGAAAAGTTTGCCGTAGATAATAAAGCGGTAAGTTGAGGACAACAGCGATCGAATTGGTTTCGCTTTGGCCAGGGATAATTACAACAGCGAAAAATTATTTTATTATGTTGAATATAATTAGCTTCGGAATGAAGGCGGTCAGCGCTGTAGAGAGGAGACCGAGGTTACCTTCGCCATATTCCTTGAACCGTTGGGGCATGAAGGGATATCGCACTGTGGGGCTTATTGAGTACAGCTGGCCTGTGGAACATGTGGCAAATATAATGGGGGATTTGTGGGACAATCGATTGGGGGCAAGTTTGCATTAAAATTTTACTCAACACATTTCGATATAAACTTTGATCAAGAAAATTGGCAATCGCAGAATCTCAAAATGATGGTTTTAGTTAGCTATGCTGGAGATTTTAATAATAACAAACTTATTGTGAATTAAAATGGCAAAAAATATCTCTTTTTATTTGGCTTCATTGATAACATTAAAGGGCACACCTAAGCAAATGAAAAAATATATTTTTTTTATTATCAAAACCAAAGCATTTTTTTTCCTGAAAAAAATTTAAAACAAACTATGAATTTATTGTGAAAAAAAGCGCATTTCCTGAAAAAATCAATTAATTAATATTATGGCATGATTAGGTAACTTCTATAATTGTAAACGGATAATTTGGTAAAAAATATTAATTTAATTTATTTTTTGTTTTTCTATCTTACCTTGCCAATACCAACTTCCTGGAGCGCCAATGAAGAGTCTGCGGCCATCCTAGAATAAAACAATAAGTTGAATAAGAATGAAATTTCTTAGAAAAAAATGTCAAAATGCCAAGTTTAGTATCTACATTAGGACTATAGCGTTCCTAAACGCACACTCCTGGTAGTTGCACAACCAGTGGAATGGCAAAGTTGCCAAATTTTAACAAATTCCCATTGATTTGGAAAAAAATTTAAAACGAGTGTTATGAACATTGTAATATTGATCTTCTCAATTCTTAATGTTCAAGTTCCAAGTCCAAATACCGCTAAGTCATCCTTAATATATCAATCGCCCAATGCAGTATTTTTCAACCTTTTTACACATTGTGAATCAGTAAAAATATACCAGTCTGATTTTGTAATTCTTTTCACACATTCTTTTTCTTTTACATATGTATATATTTGTTATATAATAGCACATTATTCATGATTTTATTAAAATGTTGTCTTCGAGACGATTGTAGAATAGGTATATATATATATATGATGTCAAATAAATCTTTTGCTAACTAAATTAACCACTTGAATTCCAAGCGGACACCGGTGTCCAAGACTTTTCAAAAGTCCACTACACGGTATTACAATAAGATTTTAATTGGATTATGGTGAAAAAACATAGTGACATCAATGTGGAGCTAAGTAATCTAAGTATAAAATTTTAAAAATAACGAATTCGCGTGTATATTACATAAAAAGAAGATCTCCCCATCAATGCGATAGCATTGATGGGGCATAGGATACCACATGGAATACATTATTATCTTGATTTATGACCATCGTCTAAAATTCATTGTTTATCTTTGCATTCGGTTTACGATAAAATTTATATATTTTTTACATTCATTCCATAAACTCATCTGATTTTTTTAATTCTCACTAAATGCATTTGTAATTTTATTTCGAGACATATCGCGATATAGACCGATGTCGTGATGAATTTTGAAGATTTCTTTATATAAAAGACCGTTTTATGGCAACCACCTTTATAATACAATTTTGCGTGAAAAAAAACGTGTTTATTTGTGTAAAAATGTGATATTTAAAAAAAAATATAAATTAAAAATGTGTTGTGGCACATTATAATATCGTTTTTAGATGTAAATAGTTTAGTTAATTTAAGTTGAAAATGGAAATAATTTCTAAAAAACAGTTTTATGAAAAAAATATGTTATTATGTGCTGGGCCAAGCCTGATTTTTTTTTTGAAATCTTACAATTTTCAACTGAAAATTGGAAAAAAACGATAAACCAGCCATCAATATGGACGTAATAAATCATAAAAAAATTTAAATAATATTCCCCATTTTTTGGGGAGCTTGACAATAAGTACTTCGGTACGCAACCGGTTAATTTAATTTGAAGAGCAAGGGGCCGTCCCGTACTTCATGCAAATTTTGTGGGCCGTAGAATGAAAAGGTTTGTGAAGCACTGTTCTAGAGCATAAACGTTTTTTAAAAAATGACAAACTCAAGGTAATAAACATATTTTGAATATTTTTTTACGAAACATAAAAAAACATATTTTTCTTGTTAGTGTCCGTAAAAAATCATACCATTACACACAGCTCGGCAAAATATTCTTAATAAACTTTTCGGGTCATATTGGCTCCCGATGTGGTGCATATGGCCACCACGCGGCGCCCCCACGATTCTCTGTCACCCGCAAATTACTTCGCTTCCTCCAATGACATGCCAGCATCCTTCAGTTCTGCCGAGTACATCCAATGAATAGTACCCGACGGTCGTCCGGGACGCTGGAATCCCACAGGTCGGAAGAAGAGGCGTCCGTGTCAAGTGACCGAGTCGATATTTTTTACACAATGACCAGTTCCGATCCGAATGACATTTATCGGTGAGCTGGATAAAAAATTACGCCATCGCTTGTGTATTCAATTACTGTTTACTATGTTTACAACAGTGTTTTGGTGGCAGTTAAAAGTCAAAGTGACATCACATATTGCATAGAAAAAATGATCCAGCTCACCTATTTATACTTCACAACATGACCTAATGTCCGAGCTCCTCACGAAATCATTTTTAATAAACAATAAATCAAAATTAAACGACAGTCATGTTAAATAATAAAGGTATTTTATTAATAAATAATAATCTCCAATGACAATAAAAAAGATATATAAGCTAGAACTACTTAAATATCAATTATAAAATTAATTAACAACTCTCATTAAAAAGGAGGCTAATTTACAATCAAATCTTCCATTGATTGATTTCTAAGCAATTAAAATAATGCATCGTCAAAGTCAATCGGGACCCTTTTAATTCTGATACAACTCCAAACATTTCACAATCAATCAGGGATTTACATCCGATGACTTGTAGAAAATCAGGAAAGTTACTTTTAATTCTTGGTTCAATCCGTATAGGGTCCATGTCCATAAGTCCAACAGGTTGGTGGGTTAGTCCCTTTGAGTTAGAGGTCTGCAGGGGCCGAAATTTGATGAAATTACCCAGCCCGAGCCCGAGTCTTAATACCACACTTGTTACCCGAGCCCGTTCCAAAGCCTACATTTATATATCTCGGTCCGAAAAAAACTCAATTAAAAAAAATATACAGTAGCATAAAATTGAAATTTAACACACTTAACGTACCTACCCAACATTTCACATTTAGAAAAATCTATTATTTCACGAAATGGTTTCCACACATCACCACAGTCACCACTTTTTAACGTTTTTTTTTTATATCGTTGAAACTTATTTTAAACGAATCTGTTGTATTTTTTTGTAATGAATTTTTCGGCACAAGAAACAGTCGACTATCTAAAACGAATGAAAGCAGATACTGAATAATATCACACTTTATTCATTTACGAACTATTTAAACTTACTATCGGTGATGATTAAGCAAACAAAGCATTGTTTCACGGATCAATAACAATTCTATGAGCTCAATTTCTGGTTACCAAAATATAAAATGATGTCTCCATACTTATCAAATAAAAGATTTTATTGTGTCCAATGATATTCAAAACGTAATATATTATTTCAGTCGTTGCCTTTTTGTTATCAACAGTATTTAGTTATCAAGAGTACTCATGATCCGAACATAGTCCGAAATATTTTTCTGAAGAACAAATCCCTTACTCGGGCCCGGCCCGAGCCCGAATATCAATTGTCTCTACCCGCCCGAACCCGGCCCACGGGCCAAGCCCGGGCCCGTGCAGACCTCTACTTTGAGTGCATCACGGTTGGGTAACAATCAACATCGATTATGACGAGTTGTTGGGTTGGATTTTATTAGGGCCTGCACCCGATAAAGTATACAAACGTTTTATGTCGCTAATAAGGTAACTATATATTTTCAACCATGATGACTTTGAAATACAGTGATTCTCTAATTTTAAGGCTTTGAAGGAACCGACATAAAATACAAATAGAGAAATAATATAATTTAAGATCTCGACTGAGGGTGCTTGATGGAATTTCAATATCAAATTTGTATTTTTTTTTAATGCCCTAGGGTACTCAACGTTGTACCCACCACCACCCACTACGGCTTCACACTCTTACAGAGTGTATTCCGCAGCGTAACAACGTTATGCGTGTTTCAAATGTTTGCCAGGAATGTCCGAGGAGAAATTCTTCAAGACTTGGTTGCATGCACTCTAGTGTGCAGTAGGTTATGTTTAAAATAAGTGTTAAAAAAAAAGAAAAGGTAAAACAAGGGGTTTAATGTGTTAAGGAAAGACGCCGTAAACTCTTTAAATGCCTTGTAATTTGTCAGAGATGCAACCAGATGGGCCGACAGATCCGACTGGTCGTATCGTCTTGAGCAATTTTTCCCGTTCGTTGTTCATGTATCAAATTTGTATTGTTGAGATTTTGTACATCTCCATGTATTTCGTCACTAACAACCCTGGTTTCACCTTTCGTCATCTTCAGGCATTCGTACACACGGCTGAAGATGTCGAAAGGCGAAACCCGAGTCGACAGTGACGAAAAGCATGCAAATGTACAAAGTTTTGAATAATTCAAATTAGAAATAACATGGATTGGATTTTTTGAAACATTAAAAAAATGTATTTAGTTTTAAAAATAGGCACGCAAATTGGTTTCGTACATATTTGGTTTTTTAATACAAATTCTTTCAAACTTCTTCTCGCCGTTTCTGCATCCTAATATTTATTTGAAGAGTGTCGTTCATTTAATAGGATGCGTTTATAAATTTTATTGAATTTGAAAATATTTCAGACTTAAATTGTGGGAAATTAGAACGTAAAAGCGTATTTTGAATGTATCAGAACTGCAGAAAACACATGCAAGAAAAATCTCGGCTTCTATAATTCCTGGACGAATTTTATCGTAATTATCTTACAAAATTGTGCATAGACTAAATTCAATGTTTGTTTGTGATTTATAACAAATATATCAGTTTGGATAGTTTATTGGGCAATAGACAGATACATTTCGTCTGAAATAATTTTGATAGTTCATTATTAAATATTTAAAGGGAGGTTATAAAACTATGGAGCAGAATATATTTTGAATTTGGTAAAAGTAAAATTAAAAATTGCTTCCTAACGTAACACACTGTTCGCAAATTCGCCAAAATTGTTTTAACTGAACAAAAATATCAGACAAATAGATTACCTACGTTATTAAACCAAAACAGAAACAACTTCAAACTGACAGATTGAATAATAGAAGCTTGTAATATAAGAAGATCGATTTATCAACTAAATTATTTGCTTGACAGATTTGCAATCTGATTGTCCAACAAAATCGCTTATTTATTAAAGACAAATACACTTTTATTGAACATATTAAACGATTTGTAAATTTTTGACAGCCCTGCCGGAATTCGTACAGATGAGTAAGCACGTTCTACAAATCACTATGGCCTGAGCTTAAAAACTCTGTCGATATTTAAAAGCTATATATGATGCGCGTATCAAAATAACAAAGCTTTGTTACGCTTTAAATTTGAATTATTTTTATATGACAACTAATGCCGCCATTCCTTGAAGTAGGTAACCTTAGCTACAAATCGGTATAGTGCATTATCTAACATCAATGAATTCTATTTTTGATTTCCAAAAAGATATGTCAATGAATAATGATTGTTTTTTACTTCTGTTTATAAAGCGATATCTTCATCGCAAATTGTAAGAATAGAAGCGTCTGGATCAGCGGTTCTCAGGGAAAATTTCTCCGTGGCCGCATAATGAACATCAGAGGTCTTATGGAGATGTCTCGTGGCTGAACCAAATGTTTCAATCGTGATTTAATATATTAAATCGATGCATTTACCAAAATGTTGTCAATGGCATAGCTAGGGGTTTTGTCACCCCCCACCCCTCTCGGCTATTCTTCAAAAATTATTATTCTACCATGAAGAAGAAGCCACAGGCAGAAAAAAATATGTTGAAAAAAATGTTTACTATATTTCTGCAAATGATGTTAATCTATTTTGTAATGCTTCGAAATTTTCATTTGTTTATATTATTTGTGTACAAATATGTTCAAATCCTTCGCACTTCTTAACTGTTATTAACATCTTTGCTGCACCCAGATACACTTGCATCCTTCTGGTGTGTTTATAAATAATTTATTATACGCATTTTAACGCGAGGACTATATCAAATTCCCTCAAAAATTGGAAAAATACCGAATTACACTATATACAGATGCTTCCATATTCTACGACGATAATTACATGATTGCAACATGAAAAGCGTTGGTTATCGTACAACACACCGAACTACTGCACTGCAAATCATCCCAATGGGATTACTGTACTGATCCCGACAAATATGTATCTAAAAAAGGATCCCTATTTTCAAAATCTCAATAATCCAAATTAGATCTCTATTTTACCAAAAATATTCATTCATTACAAATACGTTTTCGAGCCGCATACGTACGTAATACGTATAAATAAATGTCGTATTTATTTTATATTACTCATTGTTTTAACATAAACAGTTATTGCTACAGAGCCGTTGGTGGCCACACAAAAATCTTCTGGTGGCCGCACATGAGAACCACTGGTCTGGATCAGCATTAGTTTCCGTTTGCGAAGAAACCTATAATAATTAATTAACTAGAATATTTTTTACACAGTTGGAATAAATATTTCATTTACTCATTATTTGGAAACTGGCAAGAGTGGCAAGTAAAAAGAGATATCGTCAGATACTTCATTCCTGTTAGCATGTCGATATAATATGCCAAGTATTTTAATGCTATGAAACCTATCGATAAGTTTATTGAAATTTTACGTTTAGTATATACTAGAGGTCTGCACGGGCCCGGGCTTGGCCCATGGGCCACTACCGGCCCGTGGTCTGGGTTCGGGCGGGTAGTGACAATTGATATTCGGGCTCGGGCCGGGCCCGGGTAAGGGATTTGTTCTAAAGAAAAATATTTCGGACTATGTTCGGATAACCTAATACTGTTAATAACAAAAAGGCAACAACTGAAATAATTTATTACGTTTTGAATATCATTGGACACAATAGAATCTTTTATTTGATAAGTATAGAGACATCATTTTATATTTTGGTAACCAGAAATTGAGCTCATAAAATTGTTATTGATCCGTGAAACAATGCTTTGTTTATTTAATCATCACCGATAGTAAGTTTAAATAGTTCGTAAATGAATAAAGTGTGATATTATTCAGTATCTGCTTTCTATTCGTTTTAGATAGTCGACTGTTTCTTGTGCCGAAAAATTCATTACAAAAAAATACAACAGATTCGTTAAAAGTGATGACTATGGTGATGTGCGGAAACCATTTCGTGAAATAATAGATTTTTTAAATGTGAAAAAGTTGGTTAAGCGTGTTAAATTTCAATTTTATGCTACTGTTTTTTTTTAAATCGGGTTTTTTTCGGGCCGAGATATATAAATTTAGGCTTCGGGTCGGGCTCGGGCCGGGTAGTTTCATAAAATATCGGCCCGTACAGACCTCTAGTATATACACTATTATCCTGGAGTCCGTAGACCGGTACCATCGCAGGGCTGCTGTCAGGAGCCTAGCGATACCACCACTAGAGGCCGCCAAACCTATTTATTTTTCCAGAAGATAACCAAAGTCTTGACTTCAAATCACTGGACGAGCCAATTCATTACTGACCGTGGTGGTTTCGCTGCCAAGCTCATGGCCGGTTAGTGGATAGGCAAACATGGAAGTGTCATTAAATGCATGTAGAATGGGAAGAGTTGCGCAAGTCGGCCCAGTCACACATTGGTCCGATCTGCCACGCTGACTTGGTGACGAATAAAGCAAATTACCAGGACTTTAAGGCAATTCTGGACTCATAGAAGCTTTTCGTTTATTAGGAGGGAATGATTTTCTGCACACTTAATTGTACGCCATCAAGTCTTGGGCAGTTGCTCTTAGACGCGCCAAATTAAGGATAAATACTGCCGTTTAATATTAGCTAATGGGAAAGCAGTGGTGTGTGGAGGAGGGCAATCAAGTGTATTTCAAAAAAATAAATGAACGTTTTGTATTATCTTTACATCAATACCGTGAAATAGACATTTTTTTAAATGTCAAACAACTACAATATAATATGCAGAATTTCGCAAGCATTATGAAGGTTTCCTTACGCTCTCTCCTCCTCACTTTGTAAAGGACCATAGTCAGGACATTATGTTATGCTATGCGGAATGGAATCCAATAGTATTATTATTCATCGCTATTTACACAAATATTCCGAGACAACTCTTCTAATAAAAAATGAAAGTTTGTAAGTATATTTACGCTCGACAATGACATTTAATTAAATGCGATTTCTCGTGCTTTTGAATAGTATAAATTCTTCATTACAATATTGCTATATTATTAGTGACAGTTCCTTACACAATTATACTAAAATTATTTTTTATTTGTCCATGTTCCTTTTAATGGCAATCAATTGCATTATGTTTATTGTCACAGAACCAAGAAATGTTTATTTTCCGATCATTCCGCCATTAGTATGAGCATTTCTTACAAGCGCCTTTTAACGACGGTTATCTTAATTAATTCTTATCTCCATAGACAAATTCATCGAGTGTCTTTATGGGAATTAGTATCAGGATACATTTGTAACTTTTTGATAGCCCTTTTAAAAGGACTACAACTTTGAAAATGTTTATTCGACATTCTCACATAGGAGACGTCTGTTTCATTTTACAAATAAACATACGTCACTTTCCAGGTAATGATTTTTGAAGATGGAGGGATTTTTATGTCGATATTTACTGAAACTATGTGTAAACTGCGTAGCGGCTTCTCATAGCTGTGAATGGCTGAGGTGGTCCTGGAAATTTTTATTTTTAGAATATGTACAGACTTAGTTTGTATATTATTTATATTACCATGTATTCTAGATAAGTACTGTATTAATACAGATTCTGTCAGCTGACGGCTTTGAACGCGGAAAACAATTGAGGAAAACTCCTTACGAACATAGTTCAAAATCTTCTGTAGCATCATCATCAGAGTCTTAAACGACCTTACAAGATCCAATCGATTGCGATTGACCTTGTATTGCTATTAAACAATCTTGTTCAATAATGGTATTCAGATTGATAGTGTACGGTAGTGATTGAAGGAATGACGGCTGCGACTCTATACCACGCTCAGTATTGACAATCTGAATGGTTAATTCGGAATGTCATTCCGATTGATCGTATATTTCCGCGAACCGTCACGACAGCTGTATTTTGAAAACAATCATCAAATCGATTATGTGTCTTATAATCTCTACTATATAGCACAAAAAACATGTAGAAATCTGTATGTATGTCTGTCGGTCACAAGAACTCTTAGCAAACGCCGTACATTAGCGACGTGAAATTTTCACATGTCATTTTAGCTGCAATTGTTAGTTTAACTGCGCTATTTTCAATTTTCGACATTTAACATTTATCTTTTCACCTAACACTGAAAACGCGATATTTTTGACTTTTCAATGCAGAATAACAAAATCAACAAACGCTGATCGCTTAGCGACCGCTCCGTACCAAATATTCCGAGATTGTCAACGTTCCTTCGCTAAGGAACTATAAATATTTTACAGTATAGACGTCACAAATAATAATTTTTCATGTTTGAATCGTAAAATTTGTAAAAAATCAAAAGATTGAGGGGAATTATAAAACTTAAAACAGTGAAATCCTCATTTCGTGTCTTTGACGCACCGGTAGTAAATAATGTTACCATTTCAACATTAGCTAGCCAACGTCTAAATGACATAATATATCGTCCTCTATCTTGGGCGAAGTCGGGTAAAAAATACTAGTATATTGATGAAATACGGTATACCTATAGTGTAACTGAATATACCCCATTCCGGCATTCAGCTCAGCAAAAAAAGTTATATTCTTTATCGACTATATAATATTTATTATAAGTACAAATGTCACATTCAGTTTGGCCATACTAGGCATTTGAATTTCCCTTACCAGTTGACGTATTAATAATCGAAGCAATAACGAAGAACGTGATAAGAGTATGGGCGTATGTGGACAATCCGCAGTTTCTACGTCCAAATATAGAAAACAATGAATTTGATCTCAACATTGACTTACATTCAGGAGGAAACAAATGAATAATTCACAATTTTACTATGCTCTAAAGATCAGCCGGCGTCTGTGAGAAGATTTAGTATAACTCCGCAATGGCGCCACTGTGGATTCTATATAATTCAAATATTTTCAGAATAAATTTATATTCTCCATAGAAGAACTACAACGTTAGCTAAATAATAGATTTAAAATTATTTAACACCGATTTTTGATTGAGATGATTTCGAAACTGTCGCAGATTTCATTATCGATTCTCGAAAATGACATCATTGATATGCGATAATATTCAATTCATCTAATTCTCTTCTTGCACTGATTCTTTTTACGCAGTATTCAAATAACGCAATCCAATGTAATGCAATCTTGCATCTTTGTTAAAACGCTATTTTGCATGGACCGCCACCGCGTAAATAATCGAGCTAACGAAATATTTTATTCGTGGATGAATTTAATGACGAATGAACATGCATAATGGTTCGGTGACAAAATAGAACATGACAAATCAGAAATGTGACAAATCAAGACACCCAAAATCAGGATAGTGTCAAAACTGCACTGGTGGAAAATAAAACACATCGATTTCATTTTAAATTTTGCAACACGTTCTTTAATATATATTTTCTTCATGATAAATTAAAAAATAATGTCAATTATAAGTAGGTACCGAATAAAATATACTTGGAAAACTAAGACCTTCTTAACGCGTTTCAATTAAGGAATACATCTACTAATTGAATTTATCGTCTATACCAGTGCTTCCCAAATTTTTTCATGTCACGACCCACTAAATCTGAAAAAGTAATCCGCGGACGCCCGAAAAAAAACATATTTTCGTCGTCAAAATTACTCCTGGATATGTAAAATAAATCAAAATCTTTACATCTCTTACGTTTTTAGAATATAAAAACAGGGTTTGAATTGGACTGGACTTCCAAGTCATTTTTAACCTCCAAATGTTATATATCATAATTAGTGCAGATTTACTTAAATGACATCACATTCGGCAAATTCACTAAAACTGTAACATGTCCAATCAATGACAGAACCTAAACCCGGGACTGTTCCGCATCTTAATAGTAACCTTAATAAATCAAGCCAAATTTGATACCCTCACAGGATGCAATCCGCGAAAATAACTATTAATAAAATTTGTACGTCCGTAATATTATAGTTCTAGATATATTGGGCTTGGTAAATGGAAATAAACGACATTGATTGATATATTTTTATTTGACATTTGGTTAAGTTGCAGAATGCACCACCGGAGGCGCTACTACTATTTTATAAAATATAACTATTAATTGCGAAAAAAATCGCTATGGCGCTACTATCTATGCTCAATTGTTGAAATAAACAGAAAAATTCGTGCGGAATTCACGTACTCGGCAGATAATTTGCCAAATTCTTGAATGAGGCCATGGGCTTGGTTATTTCATGATTTAGGTAAAATTTTGCACTTTTCGTGAAATAAGTAATTTCACACATTCGGTGTAAAACAAACATGTTTATATTTTATCACAAAAAATAGTAGCTTATAAACAAATTTTAAAAATAAAACAAAAATTTAATGAGATGGATGCGGTTGCATGTTTTTACACAATTTATCGATAACTATTTCAATACCAAAAATGCTAACTCCTTATGATTCTTCCAAAGTGTCCGTGGAAAGGCATGATCTGTGCTTATTTTTTTTATTAAAAATAATGACGAAAATGCTGTTTCACATATTTAGGTATGTAATCACAGAAGAAATTAGGATTACCAAGGCTTCTTTTGCAATGGACGGATATTCTTGCTGTTGCCTTTACCAAAATTCTGTAATACTTTTTTTTATTAAATTCCACTTCAAGCAAATAATCTGATCTGATATGCAATGTGATAATATTTTAAGGATTTAGCAAATGGCGTTGTTATCCAATTGTACTTTTGACCCTCATTAAAATTTGGAAAATATTGAGGTCGAGAGTGATATTTCGTTTGTTGTGAGAAACTCATTCAAACATGAAAATATCTCCGTGAATCCTTGACCAATAATACCTTTTGACCTCGAAGTAAGCTTTTATTGGAAAGCCTGAAGTTTCATATTCATGCTCAAAATGTTGTTTTCTTTTCCCTGAAGTGAAAGATTTGATTCATTGACTTGGTCAAAAAAAATGCCAAATAAGGTGTAAAACACATCTATTTCTGATCACCAAAGAAAGAAGAGAGCTCTGGCTTTTTTGATACAACGAAAATAGTGTGTGTTTTATTATTCTGTGTTGTTTTATCACTGTTCTGATTTGTCATGTTATGATTTATCCGTTTACCGAATTTATTATTCAAGGGCACGTTCTGTAAACGGGATGTGGATTCAATAGTAAGATCCTCGATTCTATCATATCATGTAAGATGAAAATGATCAAAGTACTAATACTCAGTCATCGCCAAAACACCTATTGAATAGATACTTTGTAAAAAGAATTGAAATGCTATACATTTATATGGAAAATAGCCAAGTAAGATGATTAAATTGTCGAATTTTTTGGTAGAACTCTATTTTCACTGGTGAAAAAATAACACTAGTTATAGCCAGAGTAAATGCATATTTAAAATGTAGATGTTAACAGAAAAAATGTCCAGGAAACAAAATGCCTTATTAGGTTATTTTAAATTTTCTCTGCCGGTATATACATAATGGCCAATACTTAACCTCGCAAACCGCGTCGCCCAATTTGGAATCGGACGTAACAATAGACCGAAAAGGGGACAATATCGTGGAACAAGAAAATGTCCCGCGATCAACTCGTACAAATGACAAAGGTTAGAAACAGAGGGGACCATATTGGGAAAATGCAGTGTAAGTTACGTCCAAGGATACAATGTCGTTTAGGAATCCCTTAAAATCATATAATATATTAAAATATTGAGCGGTAGTTCGTGGTATATATCACGCATGTTTTTTGATATTTTCTCTGTTATGATTTGAACATGATATGTTTGGTGACTAAACGACTTCAACTTAGTTTGACATAACAAATGTCACATTTAATATAGATATCAAATATGTTCAAAATATTGTGTTTTATTATTTCAAAGTCAGACTTGTCTTATACAGTTGCGGCCTTATTATTAGTAAAACTGTATGTGATTTGATTGGTAAAACTAGTAATTACTAGTTGAAAAGTTGATATGCGGAAGATATAGGTAACGAATCACTTTGGCGAATCGATTACCATCTACCGAAAACAAATTATTGACGGTTCAATTCTAATTGGATTCTCCGTAATTCATTTGTTTTCTAACTCTGCTTGTTACTGAGTGAAAACAAGAGTGAAGAGTAAAAAAACAATATTTACTTACTGGTCAATTCCAGTTGGATTATCCGTGAGACATTTGTTTTCTCGCCTTGCTTGAATTTGACAAGGCTATTATAAAATGTGAAAACAAATGAATCGGCAATTCTAAAATTTCCATAGCGACAAATGAGTGATTTTGGATCACAAAACAGATTGGGTCGTTCAAATTTGTTGGGATCTAATATTATTCATCCATTTTTTTTAAGAAATGATTATAAAGTTGTCTTGATTAATATTGAGGTGGTTAGTATAAGTAGCCAGTGGTAGGACATAACTTTACTCGGAGCGGGAGACAGAACAAAATGTTTAGCATATTCAAATTTGCCTGAATGAATAAGTAATAAAATGTCGATTTCCGTAACAGGCTTTGCGCCTATCTCACGATACGCCATTTGGCAATGTAAATCTTTTGCGGGAAAGTGTTTATGTACTATCTATATACCTCAATAAAAACCAGACTCAGTGCTTAGTTTAGTGATGATAGGAGCTGGATTTAACTCTTTTAAGCCTTCCCACAGGGCTTTTATTTACGCTTTACTGAATTTCAAGTATAAAAAAGCATAACTCGAAGTGGTATCGAATAAATACACAGTTGTGATACTAATGTCCACGTGACAAGGCAATTTATATTGTTGGAAATAGCTTTGAAAGCTCGATATCTAAGACAGAATAAATAAAAAATATTTTTTTATTTCTGAGAAAAAAACAAGGACAAAAAAGAGCTCTAATTTGGAATTTATAGCTATGTAATAATTATATAATATTATTGTTCGTAAAATGTTTGTCACTAATATTGGCCACGGCAGTTGTCCATTTTGAATTAAGAACGACGATTGCAAACATTTATTATTCGAAATGACATTTCTTTTGCCGGCCATTTTTTTGCATCGATTAACGTCAACAGCGTGTCTACGAATTGTAATTTCCTCGCTATTACTGGTTTTCCGAACCTCGAGCCATCGCCTAACTCATAATGGTATTATTCTGTAGTATAACTACGTAGTGGGTACAACATCGACAAGCCATTGTGTATTTTGTGGAAGATAAAGCAAAATGCTGTCATCAATCAAAACGCCAATGACGTTTGGACAATATTGACGAATGTTTTGTATTCTTGCAGTAGCGGGCGATACGTTTTCTGCGAAGTGGGTTATTTTGAGAATTATTTTACGAAAACTAGTTAGTAATTTTACAAATTTTTATATTTCTTGCTACCAATCCTTGACGAAATGACCTTATACGATATAACGAAACCACATAAAATTATAATGTAGGAATTAGGGACACATTTCACAATTTTTCAGCAATTTTGTATTTACTTCACGATTGTTTTCGCTCGTAAGAAGTTACAACGTAATGTTTTTTTCTTTTTCGGTGCATTCGGCGGTAACTTTGTGGAAATTCACTCCTTTAAGAAGCGAAACGCGTTACATTAGTAACACACCCAGTGGAATAACCAAGCTATCAATTTTGATTTTATATTTAATGCTTTTCATTCCATATTACTTATTAACTAAGCTGGTTCTGACGTGTAATTATAATATGTACAACATATTTTTTGATAAAATGCTACTTACAATTACTTCAAATTTATGATATAATATTATACATTTAATAAAAAGGTACACACATAAAAATAGCAAGATAATTAACGAATATTTTTTAGGTAGGTAGCTTGAGATATGACTGAAGAAAGAATAATGGAATCTACTCTATATTCTGGCACATAAATAATTATGTGCTGTGAGGTTTGAAGTAAACTTTTTCCGTGATGATTTTTAAGATATTTTTTCATCAGACGCTAAAGGCAATGAAATTGGAATCAATTCCACCCTATATGCTTGAAGCGGAAAATAAAAACTAATATTTATACGCGTTAGATTTTAGGTCAGGTCTGGAAAACTACGGCCCGCGGCCCACATGCAGCCAATTATGCGGTCATTAGAGTTTTTTATGTTTAAATAACTGTTTTAGGATAATTTATATCTAAAAATAGTACTTAACTTGCGGCCCGCCGTTTATTTTGAATTTGTAACCTGACCCTTAAGCCAAAACGTTTTCCCAGGCTTGCTTTACATGATTATGTTAGAACTTATTCGATTTAATCACACGAGGTTGTAATTCAACTCTTTTTTTAAATTCTCCACCGCACGGCACTGCTTATTTTCCATCACGGTGTTTTGCTAACTTGTCAAAAATAAAAACGACAAAACGCGGACCTCCGCCATTGTCTAGTTTGTGTTTTATTCGCTTTTCGAAATGTGGTTGACGAATGACAACTGAGCGAATGATGCGACATCTATTTTTATTAAATGGACTACGTACTGTAATCTTTTAACGCATCTTTGCGGCAATAAAATTACTAGAATTTTATTATTATCCCACATAATCGCGAGCATAACCTTCTCCAAGGTCCTCTGTCTCCCTCGAATCTATTTCTTCCTCCTTTGACATCTCAGAATCCTTTAGATAAGCCGAGCATACCCTATCGATAGGCATCAAATTTCCGTCCCTTTTTATAATCCCGGGATTTCGGGATTTCCAATTTTTTAATCTCGGGATCCCGGTTTTAATGTGGTGTTTCTCAACCTGAATCTAAGCTTTGATGATCGCAAGGAGGTAGACAACTTCTCGTAAGAATACTTAGACGAGTTTATAAGTGGTACTTTTTAAAAATGACATTATCAATTCTCAGTGGCAACCGTGGTCTGCGATTCCCTTCACCCCAGCCCCACCTGTGCATCCCCACGTGTCATTGGTCCGTGAGAAAGCGCGTGCTATCAAGAAACTATTCGTACTCTCATACACAGGCAGATCTTGATAATATTCTTGGGAAAATAAACCTTTTAAATAAATGGAGTTTTTTAAAACCATATCTGCTCCCTTCTCGTAGTATATGGAATCACATGTTTCGACAAATGGTTCTTTCAGATTAGTGCGACGATCGGCTACAATTAAATTACATTTCACTTTTAAAGTGTTAACTGTCAATTCTTGGTGGAAAGACATTATATTTAAAAAAATAAAACACAATTCATTTGTACTACTTCCACATATTTATAATGATCAGGACCGGTTTCGCGCGGTTTTTGTTTTTCAGATATTAAAAATTTAAAGGATACTCATAGCTGCTCTGCTTTCTCCACTTAAGATGGCTGTTTATTGTTCATATTAATTACATACTTAATATTTGATTATTTTTAAATGGTTCACTAATTTTTTCTTCTAATTTTCGTAATTCACTATCGTATACTACATTAGTAATGTCATTAAAAATTTTGTTCAGCTAAATGGACTTTTAATGTAGCTATATTTGTGATTTCAGATTAGTATTTAATGATTTGCAAGAGCTCAATAACATTTTAATTGTATACTCTTTTATTTGATTTATGTATAATTTGTTTGCTAATCAGTATTTTCTTGTCTTAGTTCATGAACCATCAGTTTTATATACCTTTATTTTTACACTCAATTTTATATAAATAAGCCTGTTATGTTTGTATTTTTATCAGTTGATAATGCTCGTGATGAGCGAAACCGGTCCTGATCATTATAAATATGTGGAAGTAGTACAAATGAATTGTGTTTTATTTTTTAAAATAAATTACATTTAATGACGAATTTTTCAACATGAATACTATCTTCTGGGCACCGAATTGATTTAATAGGAGCACAAGCAAACTCTTCATATTTAATTATTGTGGCCGTTAACAATTCCAATGTGTCCGATTTTAATCCACTACATTAATTAAAAAAGTAGCTTAAAAAATGCTCATATCCTCTATGCAATGCGCCTCTGTTAATGACATACATAATGACACACGCTTTTTTAACGATATCCGCTCCCTACTCTGAGTATATGGCCACCACACGATTCCTCCAAGATTCTCTGTCCCCCGTCAGTGTTCTTGCTTCCCCCTAGGTCATCCCAGCGATCTTCCATCGCGACGGAATCCATCCGGATTCATAATATATATTTATTATATGTATATAGATAAATCCAGAAGGATACACTATGATAAATCATATTACCATATTTTTATATAGCTAATCTAAATAAAGGTTTTACATAGTTAACAAACTGATAAAATTCTTGTGGAACTAAATGCTTAGCTATTTTTGACCAATTTCAATAGAGTTCAACCAAGTTAATGCCAATTCAATCAGTAATATATCTGTAGCGTTATAGCGCAAGTTGATATGTCAGTTTTACCTTAGTTATACTATACTATAAGAAGTAGGAACCTTGGAATGTTATCAAAAATTCAATTTAAATGGATAATATACTTATGCAATGGATCTTCTTCTTGGATAATGACTCGCATACCGAATTTTGACACGACGTGCTGACGAATATTCTATTGTAAGAATAAACCTAATATGAAAAAAACGGACATATCAACCTTTGCGATAATATACTCAGACCATACGTTAATCTGTTAGTCTGAAGATGCTTCAAAGAAGCGAAACAATTGTCTCATTTAGTAAGACAACCAATGGAAAATCTAAGTTATCAATTTTAAATTCATATTATTAAAACTTAATAAATATTGTCTGCCCTGCGTATGGTTATCAATTGTTGTAAGCTCAAATTCAGTGATTGTCCCTTATCTGTTGATCTTCGCCTGCCGTGTTTCCGCTTTGGACTACCGCCTCCGTCTTCCTTTACTTACGCCGGCCCTGTCCAGGCGGTGCTTCGACAATTGCCTTACCCATAATACCTTGTAAATATTAAACAGTTGACAAAACACAGAGAATGCTGAAGTATACCCACTGTAAAATTGATCGTATCTATTTGCTACAATCAATTAATTCATGTTTTACTATTTAGTGCTATTCATAGATGAGACGTTAGTTTAAATACAAAATTCGAATTGAAGTTATTGGCAATTATTGTTTTTTTGTAAAAGTTGAAGATTATCAAAATAAATAGCATGTCGACTTATCTAAGCAAACAGTGAGGAAAAAGGAAATTAAAGGTGGCGTGTTAATGGTTGGTGCAGTTGTTTGAAGTGTTCACAATATTTTTTCATTTGAGTCCTCTAACAATATGGATCATACGGCCTAATAGAGGTATCTCAATGAAAGTTATTCTGGTACAACTGCTTGTTACTTAGTTGCACAGGCTTTATTCTGCGAAGAGAGTAGGGACGGAAGGATAGGGTTAAGACAACTTTCAAAGTCTGGGACTCACGTTTGTACTCGGTAAGAACCAAATGCTATCTATTCTCACAGTGCTGCTTTACGCTTACAAGTCATGGGACCTCACTGAAGCACAGGATAACCGTATACTATGATTCGAAAACATATGCTTGCGGCGAATACTAGGGTTAACAAGCCCCTTATTACGTCTAAAATAAAATAAGCGACCTGGCTTGGATATGTGCCGCGGATGCCTCATGGGACCTTGAATCATGCCTATGTTTTTTACCAACCGGATGGATTTCGTCGCTCTGGGAGGCCGCTGATGACCATCCATAGGATGTATTCGGCGGAGCTACAGGAAACTGAAATGACCTGGGAGGAAGCAAGAAGACTGACGGGGGACAGGGAATCTTGGAGCCACTGAAATAAAAGTCCTCAATTTTCCTTATGGTGAGAGTTTTGTCGAATATTTTCAAAATGAAATTTCACTGATAATTTTGAAAAAAAGAGTAAAATGAAAATTATCTGTGACACCGCAAGTTATAAAATGTGTTACGTAATTACACAGTTTTGAGGCACAGTGCTAAGAAATAAGAGGTAGGCGTCTGACACGACGTCAGTGAGCAAGTAGCGAGAGTTCACTGCGACAGAAGGCTGCAAAACTTCGCTCTAAAATTTTATTGTAATGAATGGCTTTGTTATCTGATCCGTAATGCATTCAATTTGTTTAAAGCAAGTACACAATATACGTATCTTTAAAGAATATGTTTTTAGTTATACATAATCGTGAAAAATAAAATTGTCTTTTTTTTCCATGTCAATCACCAAGTGTTCTATTTACATGTAGTTTTTGTCATTTTTCGTAGTTTCTCTCATAAAAGTTCAAAAAAATGGAACAAACATTCATATAACAAAATATTAGGGTTGCAATCTCAATATTTACAAAGCTGTATTTTAAAAAAACAATTTTTTGTTCACTGCTTCCACAGTTGTATAATGGTCAGGACAGTTTCGCTCATCGTGAATATTTTCAGCTGGCCCTGATCATTATAAAAATATTGATTGTTTTATTTTTAAAATATTATATTTATTTTATCTTAAATTTTATTTACAATGGGAGGATAAGAGGGATACAATACGACCGGTCACCAATGAAAATTATGACAACTTGTAATGACACCAATCAAAGATACTTCCAATAATGAAATTATAATCTTAATGCAGCTTAAAACGGGTCATAATGTCCCCTTTAATAAATTAGTCGAAGTGTTGGTATGTTTTGGCCGTTTTATTGTACTGGAAAAAAAATGTGGGAACGGTAATCGCGACATAATTAATTAAACATTGACGAAAAAGCCGAATTATCCGAATATCAAAAGAGGGGCGAATATATTCGAATATCGAATATATAGAATATTTAATTGGAATCCCTACTCGTCTGCAGTTTAATTATTTAATAATGCGTCTATTATTAAATCAATTGGTCAAGATGGCGAATTACTCATGGCGATTAATTCGAGATGGAAAAAATACATCATATAAGCACGAGTGTCATCCAATATGGCAACCAATAAAACTCGATAACAAAAAAATGCATTTTCTTCATTGTATAAACTCTATCGTCATCTCACGATGGTATAATCGGTACAGTGACGCCCCTCTACGTCACCAATAGAAAATACGATAGTTTAAGTATTGTTACAAAAACCTCTCTTTTTCGAAGAGAGTAGGGATAGAAGGACATGGGACATGTGTAGTGGTTAGCTAATTGATTTCGCTATGACCCGTTTTTAGGATTGAATGGGTGGGAGGGAATTTTTAGACATCACAAACATACGTGTCTACGAACGGCAACCCATAAATCGGTTGAAAAATCAATTTATATAACTTTCCGTACCGAGACTTGAACCCGAGACATCCGTAACCGTAGCCGACAACGTTGACCACCGTACCACGGACCCGACATAAATGCTAAATCAATAATAAATAACCATTTTTTTATGCAATGACGATTGCAAAAATATTAAAATTACGCCACGCATGAGTTGGCTTGGCCTGCTCAGACTTTTGATTTTCCACTTATAAAACCTGTTGTCTAAGAGGGATCATTGGTGGCATTGTTGTCTGATGTATAATATTACAAGTAAAGAATTTTTGGCATAACAATAAATTTGTAAATAACGGTTAACATAAATATATTTACAAAAAAAATACCGATTGAATGGTGAGGTGCATTAAAGTTATACTTATACTGCAACGGTTGGATAATACGGTAAAAATATAATATATGAATTATATTAACCCTCTCTGAAAATGAGCGCGGGGACGTCACTTGTTTTCGGCCTAATGTAGAAGAGTGGCGACTGCGGAGAGGCATGAGAGGCCGCTTCGATTCCTTAAAAGGCGTCCTTTTTGTATGTCAGACTGAAGAATTTGTACATTATCAATTGCGACATGGCTATTATGTGCATACAAACATACGCACAATGGTGGATTCGTCATTTTAATTCTTACTTCAGCTACCTATTATTATCGAATAAAACTTCTACGCAGTTATAATAGAAATCAACAAAACATCTGAGAACAATTCTTACTCATCTCAAAAATAACCAATAGAAACTTTCAATTAAATTGAATAAATCTTTGCCCTTGAATTTTTTAAATATAATTTACAGCGGTTATCTGAAATTGGTATAACGTTTGACTCTTCCTCCACATTTCATTCACATATTAATTGAATTGCTATGCGTGCTAGCAAACTTCTTGGGTTTATAGTTAGGAAAAGTAAACCATTCGAGAACCTAACTGTGTTTCGCACTTTGTGCATTTTCTTGGTTCTCAGTACGTTTGAATATGGATCTATTATCTGGAGTACATATGAAAATTCCTACAAGTTGAAATTGGAGCGAGTTCATAAGAAATTTCTACGATATTTCTATTTCAAAAAATTTTAATATTTTTCCTATAATAGTTCCCTAAAAGAGTTCTACTCAACCAAATTTCTTTTAGGAATGCTATCTTTTCACTCTTTTGAAGCACGAAGATCGTTTTCGATTCTAAAGCATTTCTCTCTTCTTCTTCGGGGACGAGTTTATAATCCTGAAATTCTCAAAACTATTAATTTACATGCTCCCAATTGTTATCTACGTGGCCGAAACCATATCCAGACAATTTTTATTCTTAAAACTTGTTCTTCGCGTCGGTTATTCGAGCCACTAGTTGCAAGAGCAGATCTAATGCCATGCATTTCATTGTTTTAAATTTACAATAAAAAAATAATAACAACAAATACATTGAGTGACCGCTGAATGAATTGGTAGAACTCCATTACGATAGCGTACAAAGATATCAATGTATGTATTATGTTTATTATGCTAATTTCACAATTTTTTGAAATGATTTCACTCATTATCGCGAACTTCAGTTGAAAATGCTTCAATTTTTAAAATAACCAAAGATAACAAAAGCGCTATATAAGAGTTTTATAAAGTACTAAGAATTCCGATATCTACCAGTTTCAAAATATAACAAGTGATTTAAGAATCGCAGCGGTTATTAGTACAATTGTCATATTCAATAAATTGCTTTCCAGTCACTATACAACACAAATCTTTTTCTGTGATTTTTTCTTAGACATCGAATCTCGGTAACTTACAATAAACTCAATAAAGTAATCGCTGCGTAAAGCTGAAGTCTGAAGATGCTTTTTAAAGAGGCGAAACGCGTCACATCTGAAACATCTGAAAAACAGATGTCAGCCCTTTGCTAGACAGGCTTAAAAACATTACTATTTCCATGAAAAAAAATGTAATAGTGTAAACAAATACATACACTGAGACTGCAATTATTTAAAAAAATACATTTTTCCGTCGGTTCATGAGATTTAGGCGGCGGTAAACAATTAACGAGTTTCGCTAAAAGGGAAAAAATTTCAGGTGTAGCCGGGAACAAATCCAAATAATTGTGTACTATTGTTTATCTAACTCAGTATATAAAATATACAACTCACTTAAAAGAGACTCCGCCCCATAACGATGCAGTTTTTCATTTACTGCGCTCTGCGAAACCAAAGATGGGAAAACAATCGCTACTGCCACGTCGCTTCGCATTCTCCCGGGATTAATTTTATTTTAAGAGCTGCCGCAATCATAAATGAATAAAATCTTTAAAGTTTCCATCACTTGTTCCCTTTTATTAAAACAGTCACGACCAGTTCCACTAAACAGCAATAAATAAACATTCGCGGATTGTAATGCACACTCGGTCGCCAGGGTGAACTTAATATTGTATCTAGGGATTGTAACACCGGTATAATTTAAACCGGGATTCCGATATTTCAGCTGCTTCTTCAATATCGAAATAATGTTTGGAGAATGCAGACCGGTATTTCAGCATAAGTGTTCAATTATTTAATGACCGATCGTCCAACAAGCGTTACATCTTTTTTTTTATACATATACCACATCCTCTCCCTTTTCACAGCATATGGCCATCACGCGATTCTTCCAAGTTTTTTTGTCCGCCGAAAGTCTCCTCGCTTCCTTCTATGGATGGTAATCAGTGGCCTTCCAGGGCGACGAAATTCATCTGGTTGATAGAAGAGACAGGCAGGATTCAGGCTCCCCTGGGGTATCCGCAGCACGTGTCCAAGCCAGGTCCATTGTCGCTTTTTTATTTTGGACGTAATAAGAGGCTGGTCCGTCCGCTGTCTTATCTCCAGGTTCCTGACAAAATCAAACCACCGTACCCCTAGTATTCGCCGCAAGCATCTGTTTTCAAAGCACAGTATACGGTTACCCTGTGCTTTGGTGATGTGCCATGACTCGTAAATTGGAATGAATAAGTGGCACTTGGTTCTAGCCGAGTACAACCGTGAGTCCCAGACTTTCCGCATTGAGTTAAAGGTTGCTCGAGCTATCCCTAATCGAATTGCGAGCTCTTTACGCGGATTGTCATCTCCCGTGATGTGTACCCCAAGTACCTGAAGCCGTCGACTATCTCGATGTGTTGCCTCGCGGTCGTCAGAGGGTAGTCTGGGTCCGGACAGAAACTGTTTCAGAGCACATTGGTTTTACTCGCGTTGACTTTGAGGTCAATGCGAGACGAGTTGCTCTATACTATATAATAAAATTATTTATGGTAAACATATAAAGGGCGATGATAAAAAATATAAAGAATAAGTAGCTCACCAGACATTTTAAATTCTGAAAGTAACTCACATCTTTAGTAAGTTTGAATACCACTGCTCTATAGCCTGTCCATTGTTTTCTGAATACCCTTGATAGATTTGTCAAATCTAACAGGGTTTTATCTGCAACCAAGCTTTTGCTTGAAGAATGCCTGAAGATGCACAAAGGCGATACTCGGGATGTTAGAGACAGAACGTCAACAAGCACCCTCAGTCGATGTCTTAAATTATAATATTAATATTGTTGAAACTAATTTTTATTGAATTAATTCAATGAATTAAAATTGATTTTTCTGGCATAACGAACTTTCAACAGTCTAAGCACTCTATTTTGTCTATCACTGAATAATAGAAGTACATATCGTGTCATTCAGAAATAAAGAGAGCACTGTTCTAGATATAGATTTAATTAGTTCATACAGTTCTATGTGTTCCTCAGCTTCAAATTTCCTAAAAATATCTTTGATATTTGGTATTGTTTTCATATTTTCAACGATAATCTTAACAAATGTGAAATAAATTATTTAAGTTTTTGACTTTTTTCTTAGTATTCCCGCAAGGCCCAAATGACCCGAAAACATATTCTGAAAATTATAAATCTCTTACCCGAACCCGACCTGGGCCCGAATCTCAGCAGTATTTACACACTTTACCCGCCCGAACCCGTGCAAACCTCTAGTGTCGTACCCCATGTTGCTTGGCCTCCCACTCACCAAATAAATACATAAACCATAAAGCGATGCATGTCACGACATCTTCCGGAAGCTCTCTACATCAACTGTCTATCGACTACCTCACAAATAAAACAATGTATTATTTAATATATCTTATGATTATCTAGCTGCGTGACTATCGTGAGGTTTTAACAGTTCATTCACGAATTCATCTGAACAATCAGAAGGCACGCATGCACCAACCATTACTTACCTGAGTATATGATTAGACTTAACTAACACGAAAACAAAATAAGCTTAACCGTTTCTCTGATGCAGATATTCCAGACCGATGTGCACATGACGCCATATAAATTTGTACATTTTATCGAGTTCATGGTTCAGTGGTCACGTCTGCTGCTTCGGTTACGAATCTCACGGATTAAAATCCCAGTTCAGATAGTTCCATAAATTCGTTTTTCAATAGATGTATGGATTTCTGTTCGAAGGCATGATTGTTTGTGTTTTTTTTAATATGTATGAAAAAGCTGCTAACGAGAAGCTGATACAAGTTAGAAGGGTACAATAACTATTTAAACGGGAGCTGCATTTTTCTAGTCAAAAACAGTCAATCAAAAAAAAAATAGGAACTGTATTTCAGGTAAATATCCCATTTAACTGAGAGTTTGTACCTTCGGCTGTCCGCGACCATTTATGTATACACAATTTGTGCTAAGTGTGATGCGGAACTCCTAAATATTGATGATGATCTGCCAAAATGGAACTCGAAGTCCATACAGACAACATTGGGAAACATTGATCTAAATAATTATTGACATTGCGCATATTAAAAATAATAGAAACAAAAAAAAGTAAGTTTCGACATATTAAGTCAAGTAGGTAATCAATTAAAAGAAGTTATGGTGGCGGAAGCTGTTTTGTGACTGGTCAAAAAAAGATGTGATAAAAGTTACTAAGAGCAGGGTTTCCCAAATTATGTTCCGCGAAACACTGGTACTTCAAATATCAAGTGTATACTGACGGAAGGCGTTAAGTCATAAAAACATGTTCTGAGATAATCGAATTTAAAGCAGCATTTTTTTAAAAGAACTCTCTCCAAGTACAATCGTTTGTTTTTAAAAAATATTTTTGAATAATCTTTTCGACATACAAATCATAAGATTTTGTATCGATTAGTTATAGTTATTTCACGTTTTTGTCAGAATCAAAAAATAACATTATGACTTCATGATTTATTCAAAGCCATTATATCATATATCATCATGAGTTCTACTAGTACGCAGAGCGTTAAATTGCATACATTTTGACATTCAAAACTGACTTAATACGTTATGTCAGTATTAAGTCGATATGTTTGGCTTCATATTGATGTTACCTACCCAACAAAATAAAAATGTCAGGATTTTCGAAATGTTCCATGGCAGGAAAAGTTTGAGAAACCGTAATTTAGATTCATCTTAAATTTCATCTCAAGCCACGCACGCAGGTAGATATTGCATTTTTTAATTGACTTCCTTTCGTCCTTCACAAAAACCTTCTTTTTGCTCTAGACAAGCTAATAGTTTATTTTTTTCCTTTTACAAATGGAATATTATGAAATTTAATACTCTTTTCATTAGGTTACAATGTTTCTCAACAGTAATTAAAATTAATGTCTCTGTAAAGATATAGTATACTAGTTCGATTTTGAATGCCTTAAAAACAATAATAATAGAGTTTTACATAACACCTTTAAAATCAACAATAAATAACCTCATTCTTGTGAACATTCGTTACACGTTTTTCGTTATCGTACTGAATAATTTGAACCATTATTATGGCAAATGGGAGATTAATTAATATTATCATTCCAAAATATAGCGTAAATATTATTCCATAGACCGTAACTGTCGATCGGAAGAGAAATAAAAGCGAGAGTAATTATTGTCAAAATCGCTTAGTGTTTTTATTTTGGGACTAGATTCGACCAGACAGTGAGTGAGTGTTTTCAATCAATTTTAATTTAATCTCTGGCATTATCACCAAGAATAAACAATCCTTTAACCAAGGTTATGAACGATCAAAGTCATTAATTTTACTAATTTATTTATTTTATATAATTAAATTACAAAAATTATTACTTTTATTATGTAAAAAACTTTTAAAACATAGTAGGTCAAAAAAAATAGTAAACATTGGAAATTAGCAAGGAAATTAACCTAGTAAGTTCAGATAAAGTCTCCTCTAAATAATCCTCCTCTTAAAAAATAGTGCTCGTTTGAACTCACTCACGTCCACCAAGCAATACCGTTGAACATTGTTAAAGCTCTTCCCAATGGCAGGCTGGTTCTACACTTAGGAGGAACAAACAACCCATGCACACGATTCAAGCCATGGGTAAGTAAGTATACATTCGCTCTAAAATAGAGAAATCTCAAAGTTTTCTTCTGAACCTTCTCCACTATAAAGGCAAATTTTTTTTGGGTCCAAACAATCAATTTTCAAAACAATTAATAAAGTAAGATTATTTAAGTGGTAAGAAAAAAAAATTCACAAATGTTCTCAATATAAAAACTTTGCTGGGGTTGAATAACTGTTTTTATTGTGAACATACAAACATAAAACAATTCACAGTTTATGCAGTTTGAGGATCGTTAGAAGAGTAATCTTTGGGAATCAATCTGAGGTGTTTTTAACATGTAAGTCAAATGATTGATGTTTAAAAACAGGGGGCGATCTAGGAAGTCTGGGATACCGTTTGTACGAGGTGTGGATATTTGATGATAAAATAAGAATAAAAAGACTGCCCCTACATGTTGAAAATGATCATTATCAAAAAACTTAAAGTGCCGTGCTGTGGCGGGCATTTTTAAATCAGTTTTTCTTTAATTTTCATTAATTATGACGTTTTTTGTTTTTAATTCGGTCACTATCTGTCAATCAAACGTATTTCAAACATTTTCCGATGTATAGTACAGGAAATAAAATAGAATATTTAAGTAAAAGTGTCATTGAAAAGTATCGGAAAGTTCAATACAAGTATCAACTGAAAAAAATCTTTTTTGATGTATGACTTGTGAACCCTCTTATGGGCACTCAGGTGCTTAAAACTATTGTTTGGTTATTAACATAATATTTGTCGTAATTTCGAAGAAAACATTTAACCATATCTCTCAAATAAAAGTGAAATCAAGAAACAAAGATTTAAATTAGACAAATAATATGTAACGGGTTCTGGTAAATTCAATAATAAATCCGAATGAACGAAGACACCTTGAAATTTATTCATCTTAATTTAGCCACATCAGTTATTTTCTGGAGTTTTCTTCTTACGAGAACTTAAATGCAATTTTAATAAAAAAAAAAAAATTTTAATTTAATTTAAAGATTTCAATATAAAATCTTGAATTGCAGCTAAAAAATGCGCCAAATATTTTTTAATTAAAAATCGTACAAGATAAACTCTCGAATTTTCTCTCGAGATCTTAAGATTGAAAAAATCTAAAATTGATATTGACCTTCCTTGTACTTGAACAAATACCCACCTAATCGCAAGGTTAAAGCTCTGACCACACAGACCAACAATCTCTCATGACTTAAGCTACAAATTTTCAATGGAAAAGGATGGGGTTGAATTACTTAAATAATAACCAATTTATTGCCGTTTAAGATATATAATCGATCCCGCTCTACTTTCTACGAATATGCAACGCCACTGAAAATTAGGGTGTTTTTACACGTGTCTAAAATCATCAATGAATGCATGCGTTATCTCACACGTGTCGGCAATGGTGCACTACCTAAAAAATAAATGTTTCACCGAAATAAGAAAAGCCGAATATTTATGGATGTTTTTCTGAGTGGAACGTTTATTTTATCGTACAGTATATGCAATTACTAAACTTATACTATTTCTTAATCATATTGATTCGATATATGGTAAATATGCTTTACAACGCAAAAAACAATGTAATTCTCCAGCAACTTTTATTACAAAATCGGTTCCTACCTTGGACATGGCTGCACCCAAACCAGCTTGGCAATATCCTTGCCTGTGGTATCCCCAGTCCCCTGTAAAATAATAATTTTATATTACAAATCATGCCATAATATTCCTAAAAGCTATTTGATTTCAACAAAGAAAACTATCTCATTATCACTTCACTTGTTTTAATTATCGTAAAATAAATACGTTATATTTAAGCAACGCTGTTTAAATAAAAACAATTTAACTCTCAACTGCCCGGACAAAAAAAAAACACCTTAATTAGCAAACAGGTTGTAGTATTTGGCCCCAACAGTTTTCTCTTAATTTCAGGCATATATTTAAAATAAACGTTAAAAAATAATTTGAGCATTTAAGAGAATGAATTTTAAACTTATGGACCTAATGGACAGTTGGGGGGGACAATAAAAAAGAGTCCCGGTTATTAACTCCCGTCAGTATTCATTCACTGCTTTCAAGCCAACTGTATGAGATAATTGTCGAAGTATTAAAGCAAAGTAGTGTAAATCGATACGTAATATAATATTTGACACAATGAGAACTGAAGTGAACCAAGTGATATTTTCGAAAATAATGACTTAGGTGCGTTCTGGTATTCTATGTGACATAAAGTTCAGGTTGCGAAAGTATATAATTCTGTAAGAAGTTAAATTAAATAACGTGTAAACAAATGTAAGAAGTTCATTTAACTAAAACTTTCAATAAACAAGTTTCAGAATTTTATCATTTAGCTAACTTTACTTCTCGAAGACTCTTCTTACAAAGCACGATATATTGAAACATCAATATGAAGCTCCTGCTAAGTTAAAGTTCTTTCAAAAATCTATTTTAGTAGCTTCGTTATTGGTAGCAAATCGAGAATCAAATGGCAAAACCAGCTGCTCGATAGTCATAAATCACAACCCAGCATCTCGCTAGCGACAGGATTTTGAAACTATAATTATTTGCGTATAGTGAAAGACCAGTGAAATACAAAAAGATCAATTATTAACCTATAATACGGTAAACATAACAAAGCATTCAGTTCAACACGAATTTTATTAGGTAGTTGATACTATTTTTGCTTCACGCCTTCGTCTGAACTATGTTTAAACTTAATTTGGATTAATATAAAATTAAAATTGATAACTTAGTTACTCCACTTGGTTTATCACCGACGTGACGGGTTTCGCCTAGAAGCATATTCAGACTAACAGTATCGCAAGGTTATTTATTTCTATAAACGATGATTTTAATTCTTAAAATGGTGGGGGTGGGTTTTATTACATTCTACTGGAATTAAAAGAGATATAAGGATCCTTAAACTCACGTGTTCGGCACGGGGCATACTCTGAGAAGTCGCTGAAGCCATCTCGGGAGACGTAGCAAGTTCCAACGGGATCCCTCTTCAGATTCTTCGATGCGAAAGATACGTAACGTGGGGCACAGGCCTGCAGAAAAAGAAAAGGAAATTAATCACACAATAATGAACATCTCGCATTTTTTAAAACCCAGTTTCTCTCTCATCTGGGATTTTTAAAACCTATTGTAGCAGCGAGTGTATTTAAGAAAATAATGGCCCAATAGCCAGATTACTGAAAAACAAATTAACTGTTACGTGTTACGTGTTACATTTATTTTATTGTTCCAAAATTATTATAAATCGTTAAATACATTAAATAACAAAGCATTATATGTATGCCCGCATGAATAACATAATTACGTTGATAGGTATTTCAGTATCACGTTATTGTCAGAACTACATCTCTACAAACTATATTCATTGCTCTTTTCACCTCATTTAAATCTTTTCAAATAAAATTCCAATTGATAACTTTCTTATTTCACAGGCCGGGTTACAAGTTTGACACATTATTTGCCTCTTTGAAAAGCATCTTCCAACTGACTGATAAGTAGTAATATGACTTAAGACTGTGTTTAAAAACCATTATATCTTATGACTTCGTGCGTTCTACCAGTACGTAAAGCTTTAAATTGCACACATTTTTTGGAAAATCATCAAAAACCGACTTAATGCGTTATGTAAGTATGCCCTCTATATATGTGTCGTGATGTGATAATGTTGGATAGATACATCCTTATTGCTGAATAGAAGTTTGGTTTGGAGGAGAGACGGTGAAGATCCAGAAGACAAACAAACAACTCATTATAATTATGGGAGCAAAACAATTTGTTCAGTGATACAATTAGCATCTGTTACTCTTGCACTAACTATTGCAGACGTTCGCAGCCTTTTAACTCTTTAATTTCATTTTTGAATAATTGTTGTTTTATTTGAATACATTGCTAAAAAGTTTCTTTGCCGGGAATGATATTACGTTTATTTACCATACCAATATTTATACAATTTCAATTGTATTTAATAAAAAATGATAGCTAAGGTAAAAGATATTTCATTTATTTAATAACATTATATCAACTTGATCAGAATTTTCAAAGTCACTCGAGATCAACACCAGTAAAAAATAAATCACAAGCGCCAACCCATGTTCAAGATTTATAATATAAGATCAAAAAATCTAAGCGAGACTTGAACTCAAACTCATCCTATCACTATAGTACAGCTCTTACCGCTAGACAACACAGACCGAATATTTAAAGCATATAAACAGAATTGCTTTTACGAAAACTGGTTACTATTCAGTCACTCAACCTGTCTTTTTTGGGAAGTATAAGAAAAAAGGATGGTGCTACCTAGGAAAATTCTAGCAGTTAGCTATTCGCTTTTTCTACGCCCCGTTTTATTACAATGAAGTTCTTACGTTTTTTACCATGTCCGCATGTCTGTGAAGCATATGGTATCCTAATGAAGGTGTCTTAAAAGAAGTTTTTCGAAGAGAACGGCTTGTTACTCGGTTGCCTCAACCGCTCCTTTTTTCGAAGAGAGGTTGACATCACAAACGTCTATGTCTTCGAATAAATATCCATAATCACTTTTAAGGTGTTAACTGTCAATTCTTGGTGGAAAGACATTGTATTTTAAAAAATAAAACACAATTCATTTGTACTACTTCCACATATTTATAATGATCAAGACCGGTTTCGCTCATCACGAGCATTATCAACTGTTAAAAATACAAACATAACAGGCTTATTTATATAAAATTGAGTGTAAAAATAAAGGTATATAAAACTGATGGTTCATGAACTAAGACAAGAAAATACTGATTAGCAAACAAATTATACATAAATCAAATAAAAGAGTCTACAATTAAAATGTTATGGAGCTCTTGCAAATCATTAAATACTAATCTGAAATCACAAATATAGCTACATTAAAAGTCCATTTAGCTGAACAAAATTATTAATGACGTTACTAATATAATATACAATAATGAATCAAGGAAATTATAAGAAAAAATTAATGAACCATTTAAAAATAATCAAATATTAAGTATGTAATTAATATGAATAATAAACAGCCATCTTAAAAATAACCTTACCTTTTTAACTTGTAAGAATTGATTTTGTCTCTGTAATTTTTGTTTTTCAGATATTAAAAATTTATTGGATACTCATAGCTGCTCTGCTTTCTCCACTTAAGATGGCTGTTTATTATTCATATTAATTACATACTTAATATTTGATTATTTTTAAATGGTTCATTAATTTTTTCTTATAATTTCCTTGATTCATTATTGTATATTATATTAGTAACGTCATTAATAATTTTGTTCAGCTAAATGGACTTTTAATCTAGCTATATATGTGATTTCAGATTAGTATTTAATGATTTGCAAGAGGTCCATAACATTTTAATTGTAGACTATTTCATTTGATTTATGTATAATTTGTTTGTTAATCAGTATTTACTCGTCTCAGTTCATGAACCATCAGTTTTGTATACCTTCATTTTTACACCCAATTTTATATAAATAAGCCTGTTATGTTTGTATTTTTATCAGTTGATAATGCTCGTGATGAGCGAAACCGGTCCTGATCATTATAAATATGTGGAAGTAGTACAAATGAATTGTGTTTTATTTAAAAAAAAAAATCCATAAATCAATTTATAAAACTGGCAAACGAAGCCAACCACGTACTCGATATAATTGCCATATATTACAAAAATAAACACCGTTTTTTTCAATACAGCGTGTGTCAATGGTTTCGATCAACTGACGCAATGCAATTCTATAGCATGTCTTCAACGCTGTATTCACGCTTCGAGAAAAGTGCATCGATGCAACTGTGCACTTAAAATGCATCAAGTTAAATGATTTTGTTAACAAGTATAGGATAAATAAGATTACAGAGTACACATATAGCGATACATTTAATAGTGCTTTCTGTAAATCTCTACTATATACAACAACATACATGTAGAAATCTGTATGTCTGTCGGTCACAACAACTCCTCCCATACGGCGTGCATTAGCGGCATGAAATTTTCACACGACATTCTAGCTGCAATTGTTAGTTAAACTGTGTTATTTTTAACTTCCAACATTCGACATTTAACTTTTAACCTAAAACTGAAAACGCGTTTTTGACGTTTATAATGTGAAATAAAAAAATCAACAAACGCTAATCGCCTAGCGACCGCTTCATACCAAAAATATTCCGTGATTGTCAACGCCCCGTCGCTAAGTAACTATACATATTTTATAGAATGAACTTTACAAATAATGATTGTTATTTTCATATGCTTGAGTCGTAAAATTTGTAAAAATTCAAAAGATTGAGTGGAAAATTATCATTTAAAATTATAAAAATTAAATCAATGACATCTTTATTTCGTGTGTTTAACGCACCAGTGTAAATGACGTTGCCATCATCTTTGCTGGAAAGAAAATAAGATTGGTGATAGTCTTGGCAATACGCAGAACCGTTGATAATTGAAGGCAATTTCGGGTCAATATTTGGTGGACATGTTTGCCAAAATTGAGATGGAGCGATTATTATTTTTCAAAAATAAATCAAATGAAGTTGCGCGTCGGTAGTAATAATCGGTGGATCATTCCTTGCAATCCTTTGCTTCCGAAGATCTTTAAAGGCCACATCAATGTTCAATGCTGTGTCTACACTCTACACAAGTGGTCCTCACGGAAAATTTCTCCGTGACCGCATAGTGAACATCAGTGGTCTTTTGAAAATGTCTCGTGGCCGCACCAAATTTTCAAAAGTGGTTTAAAATATTAGGCCGTTGCATTGAAGGGACTCATTACCTACTTCAATTTTTTTTAACCATAAATCATTGTCATACAAGTCGCAGGCAGAAAAGGCCGCATGCGGCCACCGTGACCTTACATGAGAACCACTGCTCTACACTGTGCATTTTAGAAACATTAATTGTTATTACCTACGAATGTTGTCGCAAGGAGTCAACGATTCAACGAGTTTCAAAGATCTCCGATCCGTTGATAGAATTGAATCTGACATGTATCGTGAAGCGTGTCTGGCATTAGGACTACTCGACAATCATCATCAATAGAAGAAAATTGCAAGTTGGGATTTACCATTCAAAAAATCAACACTCTATGCAGTAATCCTCTCATTTTGTGAACGTTCCAACCCAAAAGGTTTTGGGAGAATAATAATAACTGCATGTCTAAAGATATATTATTTTAAATATCTTGGGTAGAGAAAATTCTCACGTTGCCTTCAACTATACTGATGGCATCTACAACAAGGCACTCATACAGAGTGAAAGTGGGGAAATTTTTATCTTTCATTATTGCTATTTTCAACTTTTAACATTATTATCAATTGATGGACTATATTTTGTTGGTGATACAAAAGGACTATTGACCTCTTCATATTTTCAACTTCCAACCACATTTCAACATAAGCTAGCCAACGTCTAAATGACATAATATAAGTGTCCTCTATCGTGGGCGAAGCCGGGTACAAAAATACTAGTGTATAATTATATTTATAAGGACGTATTTGATATCAGTAGTATATAATATTTTCTTATTAATTATAGAATATGTACTGTAATGTGGGATAGCTTCGATTTTGGACCAATGCTTTATCTTAGGGGCAAAGTCGCCCGACATCACGGTCTCGATCAATTTAGCCGTGGCCGAGTAGAAACCCTAAATTCTTTCCATACCAATGTTATTTCGAGATCACGGCATCGAATCTTAAAATTGATTGTTATTTTATTTTACGATTATCATGACTTGTTTTAAGGGTCGTTTTCGTGTACAATATGAAGCAGCTGGCAACAATATGATTGAAGAAGCTTTTAGCTTTATGGGAGCACTTTATTTTACTGCATATCGTTATTGCATTTCAATGTTCTCACGTTTTTCCAATAACGAGTTAATGCAAGTGTAAGGATATATTTTAAAAACTAAACTAGCATCTGCCTACATCCAGACGCAGGACAACCATTGCCTATTTAGGCACTTAATCTAAGCGATGCATTATATAATTCAACCTTTCTGTGAAGGAAACTAAAAAATAAAGAAACATTTTTTTTGTTCCTTGTTGTATTCCTGGTGCCGACACATCTGGTGTGATCCTCCTTCAATAATATAAGGTTGCCACATTAATTTTAAAAAGCATTTGTGAAATCAAAATCTGAAACTTATAAATTAAGCATAGAATTTTAAATTTTAACAAAATGTATGAAAATGTGGATTCAAATCAATATAGTTCCTAGACTCGTCAGTAATTATATTACCTGATTTTCTTTTAGTAGCAACTGAGTAACCAGCAGTTCTCGCAGAAAAAATCTGTTGAGAAACTTCCATTCGTAGTACATATGCTCAACATTGGGAGCAGAAAGTTGAGTAAATAAAATATCCATTCGAAACTTCGACTGAGGATTTTAATTGAATATTATCTGCTTTATGGGAAGGCATCATATTTTAAAAATTCTATAAATCATTTGGTCAGTAACGAATTCGATAAATGGTCAGTTAATAATAATTTTTGGTCAGTACATAATTGCCAAATAAATAAAGGTTAGGTTAGATTTAATTAAAAAACTGACCATTTATTATTTCTTGCTAACCAAAATTGAAATAATTACTGAACCACTAAATGCAGGCCTTTTTTTGTACTTTTATAATGATCAGAACCCGTTTCTCCATCGAGAGCACTATCAACTAAGGACTTCATTCTAAATAGCCGAAAACACAGTTCTCCCCATTTACTTGGATGTAAATTTATATTGCTCTAGCGATAGATGGATATTATTTTACATAAACGACTGGCTTGGGATTGGAATATTTCCTCATCCCTGAATTGAGATTTAATTATTCAATAAAATCGTATACAAAGCACCGACACGCGTTGTGCGCTATCAAAAACACACATTTTGTATATTTTAACAAGATTTATGGGCTTGTAAGTTACTACATTTTACTACTTTAAACTAAAAAATACAAAGGGCCAAAGCTAAACAAAAATAAAATGAAGATCTGTGACGGTTGTACTCGGTCAGAAAAAGGTTTCTGTATGTGATTTCCGTGATATGCGAAAAATTAATCATTTCATATTATGTGAAATGATTTACAGTGTATTATATACCCCTAGTTCCAAAAACAAGTTAAATATTTTCAGCTTTAGTTGGCAGAGTTTCGTATGAGGAAATGTTAATAATACAAATATTTTTTTACCATGTCCGCTCCCAATGTGAAGCATATGTAGTCCTGTTTCTTTTTCTACGAGTGTTTGTTAATCGGTAGCTCAACCTCTCTTTTTCGAAGAGAATAGTGATAGAGGGATAGGGCTAGGACAGGACTAGTGATTAGCTAATCGCTCTCGCTACGACCCGTTTTTAAGATCGGGTGGGTGCCAGTTCAAAATGTAACAGGTGGTAATCTGCAGTTATTTTAGAATGATAGTGGTTATTATTACTTTAGATCCAAACTGTAACAATTACGAAAATCATGTCAAAACCTCTCAATACTCCTATTATTAATTGATTGAATTGGCATTTACTGGGTAGAACTGCATTATATTAGGATAAAATATCAAAGTATTTAGTTATACACCATTTTATTTGGTAGTTGATAGCTATTTCGGCTTGACGCCATCGTCAGAACTACATAGTTATACATAGTCCATACTATAGTTCTGAAGATGTAGTTAAGCCGAAATAGCTATCAACTACCAAATAAAGTTTTGTGGAACTGAACACTTTGATATTTTATTCTATTCCTATTATTAATATTAGAAAAGAATGAAACTATATTTATGTATATGTTATTATAAATGTAAATCAAATTTTTAGATAATCCTAGAATGCCATTGAAATTTACGAAAATTAGACCTGCCCAAAATCTTGCTTCTTTATTATCTCACAGCTATGCTTTTTGAGTTGTCACACTTGGTTCCAAAGTGAGGTGGCGATATGTACCTACGTATTTTTTGTTAGATTTTGACAAAATGTGGACTTATCTGTTTTCGCTGTTTACTGTGGCTAGCAATTAGCTTAAAAGCATGCTTACATAATAAAAGTAGTAATTATTATGTACAAGAAGAGTTAAAGTGAAATAAATAATAACGGGTGGCACGCCTATTCACTTTAACGATTAGTTGTTTTGGTGGGTTGATTTTTTGTTTCGTTTTTGACATTAAGTTTTCGTTTTAAAACACCCGACATTTAACTGTCTCTAATAACCTGGTTACTTTTTAAATTCTTTTCTTCAATTACCACATAAATCTTTTTTACTACTACAGCTCTCTTAAATGGAGATTTTATATTTTACAAATAAAGCACAATTTGTTTTGTACTAGCTAACTTACTTCCACATTTACCCTCTTCGCATATGAATTTGAAAAAACATACATTTCTCCATTGCTTGCACATATTGACGAAACAAAAAATTAACGAGCTTAAAACATCCCTGGAATAATCTGGAATGACGCCTCTGAATATTTCGAAAAAACGATTTTCATCTTTCACAGTTTTACACTAAAATAAATGCAACAATTGAGCCAATGAGAAGTGAAGTGAGACAACTGTTACTTACTAAAAAAGTGAGTTAGGTGCGTTTTAGTATTCTAAATACATGTCATAAATTATCATGACCTAAGTAAATAAAGGCTGAAAAAGTATTTTATTCTGCAACAAGTTAAATTAAATAACGTGTAAATTAAATGTAAGAAGATGGTGTCAATGAAACTTTCAATAAACAAGTTTCAGCATTTTTCATCAATTGGCTCACTTCACTCCTCGAGGGCTATCATATAATATTTCTCTTGAATCTAAATCTTGTTGATAATAGGTACGTGTTTTTATCATATCGCAATTGTACGATCAGATATATTATATTTCAATAAGTATTAGAATATTTCAATAAAAAAAAACATATTTATAAATGAGTTACAGATTAGCAGATAGATAAATCAAAACTTATATTATTATGTATATTTTAATTTTTCGACATAAGTTTCGGCCAAATAACGCTGTCACATTTGGACTAACGAAAATAAATAAGGAGCAACATTTTAGTAGATGCAGTTCCGTGAAACTCATCTTCACTCAACACTAATCAATAGATAGAGCCATAAAAATTTGTATGTAAAATCAAAGAAAATCCACTCTATGACAGAAAGATGTCTTTTTGCCTCAATGTCTTAGCAACAGATGGCGTTATAAGTCATTTTTTTATATATGATGCGATTGATCCGCCAATAAAATTATAACGCTCTGCTAACGATGTTTAGTATTAAACGTCTTCCATTATTTCAAAGATATGTTAAGTTTTTTCTGTTCTACTACATCTGGCGGAAGGGGTGCAGTTTTTTTCGTAACCATAACAATCCCAAACGAAAACTACGGTGCTCATTACACATCCTCGCTCCCTCAAGCGTGAATAATATTTGTAAATATCGCATAATATAAAATATAGTTTGACTGAAAACTAACTATCTTATTCAAAATACAAATAAAAGCTGAAACATGCCATTCCAACTTTCAAAAATCTCCATCAATAAAATACAAAATCAAAATTTAAGACATCGACTAAGGGTGCTTGATGGAATTTCAATAGCAAATTTGAATTGTTGATATTTTGTATATTTCCATGTCTTTTGTAACTAACGACACGGGTTTCGCTTTTCGGCATCTTCAGGCATTTGAGCACAATTCGAGTCCATTCGTGGAAATACGTGAAATGTACAAAATCTCAACAATTCAAAAATTAAAATTGATAACTTAGTTATTCCACTGGCTCTGTTACTAATGTATCGCGTTTCGCTTCATTAAGAAGCATCTTCTGACTAAATATATCGCAAGGTAATTTATTTCTAAGGTGAACAATGATTGTAATTCTTAAATTAAAAATGGAGAAAAGGGTGGGTTTATTTCCTCCTACTGGACGTGGGGAGGGGTAAGACAGACAATGAATGATAGTACTAATTACCAAAGCACTACTAATTACAAATTAAATTCCACAAAGTTACAGCCGAATCCATCGAAAACATTACATTAATTAATATTTATAAAAACAACGCACACATTTTGCGTTAATTTCTCAACTTTCACAAATGATCAGGACCGGTTTCACGAGCGTTCAAATAATGGCCGATTTTTTTCTATAAATATTTAAGTCGGGTTGGTGGTCAAAGTCATTGGCTTCGGTTACGGATTTCACGAGTTCAAATCGCAGAATAGATAATTTCATAAATCTATTTAGGGAATTTATGAGGCATGGATGTGTGTGATTTCTAAAATTCCCTCGCTCCTATGCGATCCTAAAAATGGAGCACAACGAGAGCGATTAACTAGCCACTAATCCAGACTTAGAACTATCCTTCTATCCCTACTCTCTCTGCAAAAGGGGGGTTGAGCAACTGAGTGACAAGCAGTTCTCGTAGGAAGCCTTCTGTTGAAGTACCTCCGTTAAAATGTCATATGATCCTCATTGGGAGTGGACATCGTTTAAAATAAAAAGGCAGCGTCATTTGGAAAACATATCAGTACAGGTGACAAGTAATGTACAGCCTGTCTCGTCCAAATATGATCCATAGGCGCTGATATGATCTGAAGGGTAGCAAGAAGACTGGCGGGGGACAGATAATCTTGGAGGCACCGTGTGGTGGCCATATACTACGAGTAGGAAATGTTTAAGAATATATGAGGGTACGGTGGAAAAAAACCAAATAACTGTGAGCTCGCTTTCAAGACTTCACATTTAAATAGAGGTGGGACAAAAAAACATTCACTGTAATTAATATAGTGAAATCAATATCATAAAGTGAATCATTCTGCACACTGTCAAGTGTTGTTGTTTAAAAGAAAGTGAACATCTTTATCAGTTATATGAAGAACGCTTGCAGTCGCTTAAGTTAGATTTGTGGGTTAAAAATACAAACATGCACCTTCGTTACCCTGAGACATCTTCAATCTTTCAACAAGATGATTCAGTAAGCAAATGCTGTAAGCAGGATTCAAACGACCCCATGTTTTTTCTGAATTTTTAGACGCTCTAAAAATATTTTTTTGAACGCACTCGTTTGCCCAGGGGGTAAATATTTGGCGGTTACTTTGAGGCAATTCATTTACATATCTTTATATTTTATGTATAACATATCTTCGGTTACAAAATATTTGAGGAGCACATGTTTCGGTCCTTTTAAAAGCATATCAGTGTTATTCTGACAACTGTAAAATAGTGAATTGATAGAAGAACAATAAATATTAAAATCGGATGGGTAAAATAAGACATTACAAACATGCATTCATTCGAAAAGAAATTCATAAATCGATTGAAAAAATCAATTTATGAAACTGTCCGTATTTAGAGATTCGTAACCGAAGTGAATGACTTGGACCACTACAACACGAACCCAAACTGCAACTAAGCTACATTTGGAGTCCGTAATACTCCACATTTGGAGGGGATATGGTCACGAAATTTATTGACTAATTCACAGATGCATTTTTCTTTTTTTTACGCAAGAATGATGCAAGTTTATTCTGAGATCATGAGTGTATTCCCGTTTTGATGCACCTCTAGCACACGATTACCAACTGCATGTACTAATTTATCAATTCGTCGTGGTCACTAAAATAACACAGAAAACTTGCGTCGTTACGTCATTTGTGATAATTAGTCATAGCGACAATGGCCGATGGTCATCGTGGTGACATGGCGGATGTCATGAGTTATCAGAAAAATAGCACACGAATCACTTTTAAGATGTTAACTGTCAAATCTTGGTGGAAAGACATTATATTTTATAAATAAAACACAATTTGTTGATAATGCTCATCGCGAGCATTATCAACAGATAAAATATAAATCTTCACATGGCTATTTCTATGAAATTTCGTGTTTATAATTATAGTTTATATCAAACTGTAATCTTAAGTAATATTTAACTTTTAAGTTGCCTAGTTTATTTTTGTCGGTTCCGTGGTGCAGTGGTTAACGTCGTTGGCTACGGTTACGGATGTCACGAGTTCAAATCCCGGTGCGGAAAGTTTCATAAATAAAGAGTTTCAAAAAAGTTTCACAAAAAATTAGCTAACTAGTAGTCTTGTCTTAGCCATATCCTTCTATCCCTACTCTCTTGTAAAAAATAGCTTGAGCAACTGAGTAACGAGCGGTTCTCGTAAAAAAAGCTTCTGCTGAGATACATCCATTAAGAGACCTTATGCTCCACACTGGTAGCGAACATGGAATATATATATATATATATATATATCAGGCGCGTACCGTGCCGTTCTCTCTTTCTTGCTCAATCACATGTAAAGTGAAGGGTGCTAGTGAGATACAAAGGCATGCGGGGGCAAGCTTTTGTATCCTACTTGATCATATATAAGTGAGGTTGTGCGATAGAGATAGAGATAACTCCACCGCACGCCGTTGATATGTATATATATAGACAGTTGGTTCAAGAACTATGATAACAATTTACAGATAATCATACAAATTATACATAAACGAAATTAAATAGTTAAAGTATCAAGGACGTCGTACAAATCTACTAACCTGAAATCAAATATTAAATGTTATTATTCCTGCTCTTTTTATCGAAGAGAGTTGGGAGAGTTGGGTGAGGCTAGGACAGAACTATTGGTTAGCTAATTACTCTTCCAACGATGTATTGCCATAATTACAGGCGACTCAAGCCATGGTTTTGGGCACGCTGTAAAACTGGGGGAGTCACATGTTGATGTTTCTTTACGTTGTGCGATTCTGTTTCACTCTTTCATTCACGAATGTAAGAAAAGGCAAATCAACATATATTATTTGTGTCAGCCCTGTTATATTCGCGAGTGGCCCAGTTTGACTTATGTGTATTGTAGCGCGCGCCCTAAGTCCAGCCGGTGTTAGTCGCCCAACAGTGGGACGCGTGCCAAATTTTCAAATAAACAACATCTCGGCTAAACGTGGTTCACTCTCATTCACGGTGACTCATAATCTACCAAAATAGAACGGCTAACTAACAGTGGTGAGACAATAATACGATTCGGAAGCGATGGTTGTCTACAACATGTTCCAAATAAATTTAATTCAGTGAAAAATCAAATCCATTTTTTGGCAAAATATGACAATCATAAAATGGATCTTCAGTAATGTGGTATCAAGGTATAGATATTTGCTTTACAGCATACTACTCTTTTTCAGCCTGTAACAATATGTAATGCAATTCTGTAGGATATTTCATTGCGAATCGGAAATTTTCAAAATGTTAAGCATTGGAATCAAGGAAACCTCTAGATTATGTTTTTTTACGTAAATTTGCCAACGACCTACTAATTTGCCTCTATGGTTTGGTCTCAGAACGTACTCAGACTCTTCCATTCGTATTTCGCGTAAATCATCGGCTTCGACAAATATAATTTGTTATTTTCCTATTCGTAATTAAATTTCCTACAGAACTGCATTCTAGTTTTAGGCATTTAGTAAATTTTCGGGAAGAAAATGAGTAGTATCTTGTAAAACATATGAATAAGTGGTAAAATTGTCATATTATTTAGTTCATCACTTATGACTACAATCCATCGACGATCTGCGTTAAAATCGCTGTATGTAATGCCATAAAAGGTCAGACATTGAGACATCCACATTTTACTAAGCACGTCATAATTGATTATTGTAATAAAATACAAAATGGTCTTCTCAAGGTAAAATATTCGCTTATTCTTCCGTCACCTAACCTTACTCCGCTTTCTGCTGCCTACACAAAAAAAATATATTAAAATCATATATACCAAAGTACTAACGATTTAAAAAAAGTCGATTTATTAGAAAAGTTATTAAATGAAATGGGCCATATATTTATGTTTTGTTTATGAATAGACTAACTGTTGAAATTTGTATTGTTAAAATTTTGTACATTTGCATGCTTTTCGTCACTATCGACCGGGGTTTCGCCATTCGGCATCTTCAGGCATTCGAGTACACGGATGAAATCGAACTGACGTTAGTTAGTAAACAGGATTTATATCGTTTATATATAAGACAAATTAAGAAATAATATTGTCACTAAGTCTTGGAACTACATTGATATCTGAATTAATTTTAATACTGATTTGATAATGACTTTTAACCTTAATTGGGAAAATAGTCACTTAAGCAAGTAACAAACTCATAGTATTTTGCAATTGCAGGAGACCGTAAACCCAATTATCATTAAAATTTAATTAGGAAAATACATTCCCCGCGTTTTTCGATTTTCCGTGCGACCCCTCCCTACGTATAATCGGGAGTTTACTCTCTTTTACACAGTTTTTTTTGTTGCACAGTCTATGAAAATGGAACATTTATTTTTTTACAGTGATTTTTTGCTTTAACGCAGTTACCAAAAGCGAAAAGTATTGTTAAATATTGTATATATTTAAAAACACTTCGGCCCTCTGTGAATATTGGAATTGTCATTTTTGCCGTTTGGCCAATTTTAAGTTTCAGGTGTTCATTACTCATGCATTATTTATTTGTTATTATTTTGTCACAATTTAGTTCGCTTTTTTATGTTTTCATATGAAGTTTGTATTGTTTCGGGAGTACATATTAAAAGTAATGGAACCTATCCCCATGTTTATAAGAGTGGCTTATCTTTTTTTGCAAGGTTTTTCCTCCGTGAAAAAAGAGAATTGGGTGTATGTATATTGAAATGCCTTTTGCACTCTTAATCTTAGTGATATTTTATTTATATAATATTTTGTTTATACTTAGTACAGTTGACGAATACTCTTAGAAATTGAGAGCGAAAGCCATATAAGGCAGGTACATGATTATTTTGTTATAATAAAATGAGTCAGAAGCCATTACGAATTTATGTTTACGTTTTAAACAGTGCATTACAGTCATGCAATATAATAAATATTATGAGCAGCATTCTGTAACATAAATACGTTTGTCAATTAATTTAATCAAGAACATTATGTTTTGAAAAATGATTGTTAATCGCTCTCGCTTGTTCCCGTTTTAAGGATCGAATAGTTCACGTAAATATGTAATGTCGAAATGTTTTGCGGATTTTTTAAATAAAAAACAATAAACAAATCAAAATTTATTAAAATCAATCATGTCATATGTTTCGACATGTGGCTCATTTAGATTAGTGCGACAATCGATGACAATTATATTATATTTGCTGAAGAATCTTTAAAGATCAAACGTTAGCAACACAAGCAAACTCTTAGCGTATTTAATATTTGTTTCCATTAATAATTGTTGTAAAAGTTGTTTAAAACAATGCCCATACTCTTCGCAAGCACTGAGCCTGTGTTAATGGCGTAAATGTTACATAATTCTTGAATAATATTCCATATAATAATGGCAGTGAATTAAATTATTGATTGAATTGGCATTTGCTTGGCAGAACTCTTGGTAGAACATTATAATGTGATAAAATAACAAAGTATTTAGTTCTACAAAATTTTATTAGGTAGTTGATAGCTATTTCAGCTTAACTATTTCGGCTATTAGGATGACGTTAAGCTGAAATAGCTATCAACTACCTAATAAAATTTTGTAGAACTAAAGAGTTAAATTCTTATGAGAGTAAATATCATATTCAAAGATCTCAATCGTTAATAGATATCTAAGAAAATGGAAAACAAAATACAATTCAAAGCACAATAAAATATACTCGATTCCTGAGTTAAGTACTGACTATATTTACTTCGTTGTAAAATATTTTATACTCACTTTCAAAGTATGAACAGTATTTACGTATTCTAGCAATGGATATTGTCACTCGTAAAACAATAATGTAGCGAAGAGGGTATAATTTAAGAATCTTTGTTTTATTATCATTCTATCATTTTCAATAATTTTATTTATTTGTACTCTTTTATGTTCTCTTTGTGTGGTCGATGTAAAAATGAGTTAAATACTATACATAGTTACGTGAAAAATTGTATTGTTCCGAGAATAAAAAAATGCACCACCTGACTTATTGTTTACCGAGTCTTCCCAGAAAGTATCTTCTTTTGCATTTTTGACAGCGATTGTAAGACAAAGTCGATTATGAAATTTACTGCGACTTCAGAGACTCCAAAATAGGTAAAAACATGCGTCTTTTAATCGAGGAAATACGGTAATATTATATATAATATCAACACTAATAGCGATAACTAAGTTCTTACCTTTGTTGAAGTCATCGGATTTGTAAATCGAAAAAAAATAGATTGGATGGCTGATTAAATTCTAACCGACATAATTCTGGTTAAATAGCATACTTGGTAGAAATTCATTGTTATAAGGTCAAGATAGAGTAATATTTAAATATGATAAAAATACCAAACCATTAAAACATTAGAATAGTTAGTTATTGTAGTTCTGTCAGTAGTTCTGACGATGGTGTAAAGCAGAAAAAGCTACCAACTAAGTAATTTTTGTAGAACAGAATACTTTGTTATTTTTATACCAGTATACTGGAGTTCTACCAAAGTAAATCCATATTCAAGCAATAGTACAACTAATTGCAATTATTAGACAGCTAATATTTAGTTGTATAATAATTATAAGATAAATTTGAATTATTGAGATGTTGTACACTTCCATGTATTTTGTCACTTACGACCCGGGATATCCGAATATCAAAATAGAGCCGAATATTTTCGAACGATAGATTATTCGATTGGAACCCCTAATTGCGACAAATCGAATCTGCTTTACTTTTTAGTAACGTAAAAATTTTATTAATGACGATGGTGGGAAACCTTGCCAAGGCACAAGAGAAGATGTCGCAGATATTGTCGCGATAAATAAAACAATGGAGTAGCAATCACGCTACATGTTATCGACATCAGGAAAGCGGACACTTAATAATATGCATCCTGTGAGAATCTAAAATAAGAAAATACATACTGCATTTACTCCGTCAGAAAACCATTAATGTTGCCAAGAAGTTGGCTATCGTGTTTGAATGTTATCGTATTTTGTATGCAGGCTCACAGGAAGAGGTTAAGTTTAATTGTTTGCCATTTTAAACTGTGAGCATTCTGAGAAAAATGAGTAGCTGCTATCGATACTGTCGTGTTCGGTGCGTTTGCCGTATCTACGTATGGTCGAGAAATCGACACGCCCCGTTACAATTTAAGACAGCCGAGTTGAAGGGGACGCAGGACAGGCTATCAGCATTTAGGATATGTGGGAGGTTCTCAGTACAAACGCCACTTTAGACCGGTTAATCTCTTTTATTGATACAGCGGTTGATAAAATACACGAGCTTACATTTAAGTTACACTTTAAAGGAACGATTGTAAAATTATACTATTAAAAAAACAGGGCACAGTTGAAAAAAGGAGCGGTTGGCAAAGCTAGGTTAAAGGTGGCGATTCGGTCGGCCCATCACCTTAACGCACCAACGTTCAGTAGGGCGGCTGCGGACGGAGTGACAAAAATAAAATAATTGAAAGTGAGAAAAAATTCAAAACGCAGTCCTTCCTTTCAAGGGGTCTGGAATGCGACTGAAGAATTCGACTCTTTTTGCACGGTTTAAGAAAACGGGCAAAATAGTTTTTTACTCAGATTGTTTTGCATTTACACGGATACAAAAACGACAAGTATTATTTAATACACGATATGTGGATATTTAAAAACACTTCGGCTCTTTGTGAATATCGGAATCATTATTTTTGCCATTAGTTTGACGAATTGTAAGATGCTAGATACTATTTTGACTCATTTGTGTCGCTAATTAATTTGTCAATTTATTACTTGTTATGTGTGTATCTTATGAAACTATTTTTATTCATAAATAAAAAATAAATACGAATTATTTTTGATATATTGGGAGTATTTTATTTAACGGAACCTATCTCCCAATTGTATGTGTGCACCTCATCTTCTTTACGCGATAATCTCTGTAACATACCTTCCGTGCAAAAAGAGAATCGGGTGTCTCACAAAAACATATTATATTTGGCTTTTTGACAACCTGACAATGTAAACGCTTAGTCGAGAGTATTGGCTATATATTATTGCAAATGCATGTATTTGTATCGATGGAAAATAATGTAATTTTCCTTTTAGGGCTTGCTCGAAGACAAAGACGTGTCAAAATGACCGGTAAAAGTGTTTAACTTTACGCTGGTCTGTTAAAAGCCAGCAAAACTTTTAGGGTGCAGCGCCACCTTATCGATCTTCACTTTTCTTACCGCCCGCTCTATTTATGTACATGTACATTCTTTATTACTTGTTCATTTCTCAGTGTTCTGGTATATATTCTAAATTATAGAATCTTTCGTTCATTCGATACGTGCTTATTAATTTATATTTAAAAAACATTAAAAAGCCACTTTTTAACAAATGTAGAAAATACGGTAGATTTTTTTTCAAATTACTCTTTCTCATTAGTAAAATAATGGTTTCTTTTACAAAAAAAAAATTGCACATTTTAAAGAATAGTCTTTTTGGTATACAAATCGTAAGATTTGGTATCAGTAAATCATAGTCGTATCATGCTTTCTGCCAGAATAAAAAAAATAACAATACGACTTAACCCCCAGAGACGAGCGTGGCCGTACGGTCACATTAATACCGTCGCCCATCTATCCCAATATTCGCCCCATTGCTGAATATCGTTGCCTTTACTCAATTTCGGTTAAAAGGGATATTTACGTTGGCACGCACGATTTTTTAAATTTACTTTAAAAATCGTGAAATTTCAATGAAAACTTGCAAAACTGACGTAAATATACTGTGACCATGGTCTAGCTCGTCTCTGGAGGGTTAATATTGTTTTTTTTTCAAAGCCATGACATGACGCATTATATCAGTACGTATAGCATTAAATTGCATATATTTTGAAATATAAAACAGGAAATCATCAAAAACTTACTTAATACGTTCTGTCAGTATACTCTCGATATGTCCGTTCACAATTTGGAGCATATGAGCAACTAATGGAAGTATTTCAACCGAATGTTTTCTACGAGAACTGCTATTTACTCAGTTGCTCGACCTCTCTTTATTTTTTCGAAGAGAGTAGTGATAGAAAGATAGGACTAGCTACGATCCGTTTTAGGATCGGATGGTTGGGAGGAGTGAATTTCAGACATCACAAATATCCATGCCTTTGAACATAAATACTTAAAGCGATTGAAAAGTCAGTTCATAGAACTGTTCGTATTGGGATTCGAGCCCGTGACAATCGTAACCGAAGTCAATGACGTTAACCACTGCACTACGGACCTGGCCCTCTTAGAATTGACAGCAATGAAATTCGTGTGTAAACTGTATTTCTAATGAATCTTTCATAAAGATTGGTTTATGATTCTAAAACCGGTATTGTTATCTCCCGTAGATGCATTTACCATGAACTATCACAGAGTTTCTCGTAAGGTTCTCCGCAGAATACAAAACAATGCCCGCAGTTTAAAATATCAATATAAAGAACACATCACAACAAAGTAGACACGAAATGGCGGACAAAGGAGGCCGCCATTTTATCTCCCCCAATCTGTCAAGCGTCCTGCATACATGGAACATTACTTCCCACCAAAATTTATGCGACGCATGCATACGTCTTTTTTCGCGCCATAAGGGAAACAATGGACAATCGCTGAGCGGTGGCAGTTTGAATTTTATGCGGTTTTCTTCGTCTTCTAACAGAAAACGTGGCTATAAAAAAAACACAAAAGAGATGTTTTTATTCTGTTATCCGTTATTATTATCCTTAAAGAACGTATAAGAATATAAAATTTCGATGAGAATATAGGATGATAGAAGAATAGGGCTAGGACGGCACTAGTGGTAATCTAATCGCTCTCGCTACTCCCCGGTTTTAGGATCGGACGAGTGGGAAAGAATTCTAGACATCACACACATCCATGCCTAAAAACAGAAATCCATAAATCGATTGAAAAATCAATTTATAAAACTGTCCGTAACCGAAACTACGCTGACCACCGCTTTTTATATACTTAATAATACACCTGAGTATGAAATATGGTTGATATTCGCATATTTGATTTTTTTAAAGAAAACAAATAGAAATTGTTAGAAAAGCAAAATATTTAAATTGGGTAGCTCCACTGGTAGTCCTTATTCTCTTCATTGGTAGCGGACATGGTTAAAAAATCTAATATCATTGTTAATTACAATATAATTTTAGAACGAAAACGTCTGTTACGGATCTCACGGGTTCGAATCCCAGTACGGACAGTTTCTTAAGTTGATTTGTGAATTTCCGTTCAAAGGCATGAATGTTTGTGATGTCTTAGATTCCCTCCTCTCACGGATCCGATTCTAAAACCACTAGTCCTGTCCTAGCCCTATTTTTCTATCCCTACTTTCTTCGCAAAACGAGAGGTTGAGCAACTGAATAACCGTAGAAAAAAACTAATATACTCCACATTATATGTGGACAAGGTTTAAAAAATAAATATTTAAATACGTCGTAAATAAACAGATAAACTTTTCCCAAACAATTCACAATGGAATATTTTATCTTGACAATACATTAAGTTATTTGCACGGGCAATAATAATGCTATCACGGAGATTTCCCTTTATCTGAAATCCATTTTCCATAAATATTTCCGATTTATCTCGGCCTCAAATCGTCTACGACTGTGTCTCTCCACACCTGTTGCTGTTGAGGCCAGTGTGGAATTTATTTTATCGGCTGGTCCTTGTATGAACACTTGGAGCAAATTGAAGATGCTGATAAGCAACATATCTGCGTAAAGCCGAACAGGCGCTGTCAATTTCAGTTATTCTCTATAACATTCATTTCCAAGGCTCAAAGTTTCCACTTTATCAAATCGTGAGCCTTCAACGGATAAAAGCAATCAGATAAATATTGTGGTTGTGAGGGCATGGTAGGTTTTTTTCCTCATTTCGTGAAAATCGTTAATCGTGTACCGTCACTTAAATCTCACGTCGAAATTTTTATTTCCATAGAAATAGTAAAGTTGACACCTGTTTTTCAGATATGCTTTTAACTGCTTTACGCCGTGACACATTTAGAGTTTGTTGTAAGACTAAGTATTAAGATTTGATGTCTAAGATAAAATCTTAAGGTTTGCTTTATACAATTTATTGAATAAAACGATATTAAAAGGATTTGTACTTTTTTTTTGTGATTTTTTAATTGTACCAAAAAGTTCGTTTTCTCCCACTTTTCTGACTAATATTGAAATTAGAATTATACTAAAAGTAGTTCTAAAAAAATCAAAATCTTATTTCGGGGATATGTTTTTATTGCCTTCCGGACTTTCCGCATTGTGTTTGCAGATTGCTGTTACAGGTATCCCTAATCGAATTATTATTTCCGTGTGTATTCTATAGTGAGTAACAAATAATAACTACGCCATTTCAAAAACTCTATATGATGAGTTTTAATGTGGTTATTTATGGACCGCAGTTGTGCGATTCAATAGCTCTGCAAGAACAACGCATTGTGTCGATATCGAATCTCTTCGTTTACAATGGACCAATGCAGAGATACGTGACCCATACGTTTATTCGTATGCCCTTAACCCTTCTAAGGACTTAGGCAGTAATTTATGTTTGAATTATTGTTAAAAATATGAACTGATTTTTAAAAACATATTTTTTACTCACTAAAAACAAGAAACACTTGGCAAAATATCACCATTGATTATTTAGAATCCAAATAAGAGAGAACATAGCAATAATATATATTTTTTATAATTTAAGACATCGACTGAGGGTGCTTGATATTTCAATATCAAATTTGGATTATTGAGATTTTGTACACTTCCATGTATTTTGTCACTAACGACCCGGGTTTCGCCTTTCGGCATTTTCAGGCATTCGAGCGCACGAATGCCTGAAGATGCCGAAAGGCGAAACCCGGGTCGTTAGTGACAAAATACATGGAAGTGTACAAAATCTCAATAATCCAAATCAATGTGATGTTTGCTGTGCCTTTAAGCAAAAAAATGTAACTGTGTAACTATATTTACAGCACAGTAAAAACAAAGAAAAAGCAAGATGATAAAATCCGTAAAAAAATGTAATGATAATAGTTTTTATGCTCCCCTGAACAATTTTGCAATGGAAACGACGATATATATTATGAAAATTAAATGAAAATAATATACATATTGCATACGTGCATTTTTCATTAGAAGCAATTCATTTTTTTAGAACTTGTTAGGTAATTAAAAATTTGGTAGGGGGGGGCGTGGAGATTTTTGAATCGTTGAAGTGGGGCATGGTACAAATAAGGTTGGGAAACACTGATTTAGACGGTTGATATTTATTGTCGAACCTTTAGTTGAGTTGTCAACGTCATAGGCTTCGGTTGTAGTCCTTAGGAGACACGGATGTATATGATGTTAAAATTTATCCGATCCTAAAAACAGTGTGTAGCCGTAGCGATTAGGTAACAACTAATTATGTCCTAGCTCTATCCTTCTATCAGTACCATCTTCGAAAACATAGAGGTTGAGAAACTGAGTAAGAAGCAGTACTAGTAGAAAAAATTCTGAGATACCTCCAGTTGGTAGCCATATGCTCCACATTCGGAGCGCAAATGGTTTAAAAATAAATATTAAATTCTAAAGTGAAATCGGTTCCGGTCGTGTAACAGTCTTACGGTTGTAGTAGTGTTTGGGTTGGGAACGGTAGGCGGCGACGACGGGCGGATTTTGCTGACCCTCAGGTCATTGAGATATCTTTGCGGAGAGCAATTTTGCCGAAAGGAAATAATATTATAATAACACACGGAAAGCTTCATGAACACAGAGCAATATGGACAAGCCAATTCGAAAATATTTTTGTGAATTTAAACGATACATTTTAATGAAGCTGGTGATAAATAATGAGACTGTTTTTAAAGATTACACACAGACTGACTACTAAATTGAAATTCTAAGAAGATATTTTGGCGAAATGTATTCATAGTACGACATTCATTTCATATCGATACCTCAGTTTCAAAGTGTAACAAATAAAAAATTGCAGTTTTGAGCAACGTATCATTCAGTTGGTGGATTACGATACCATTGCGTCATGATAAAATAGTGACATTGTGAAGTGATTTATTATTTTTAGTTTTTTAATAAGCTTGAATAACTGCTTTATTAGGTCATCGGTTGTCAAATTGTATACCATATATTATATAACCGGAGGAAGTCAAAAAAAATCCAAATTTTGTATTAAGTAAGAGAAAATGATTATAATACCGATATCTACCAGTTGCAAAATGTAACAAACGGTAATCTGTAGTAATTGTAGACTGACAGCGGTTATTAATACTTTAGATCTAAACTGTAACAATGACAAATCTTCTGTAGAAGCCTGTGAAAACGCCTATTACATATTAATATTGCGAAAAAATAATGTTTATAATATTATAATTTTAGTATTTCATTAAAATCTACCAAAAATTAGATGTTCAGTAGAAGATTAAGCCTTCCCAAAATCTTGTTTCCTAATTAACCAACAACTACGCTTTTTGAGTTGTAACACTTAGGAACTGAGTTATTGATTCCATTGCGAATCACAAACATTAGGATCCACCTCTGTGAATCAAATATATGAAAATCGATTAACATTGTAACGCACTTTAATACAATGAAAAAATATGACAGATGACTCCTTTGTTGCGTTCAGTTTTTACCGAAATCAACAGGAGTTAACAACAAATTATGCATTAACAAATCACAATAGTCGATTCGATGCACATGACAAAATCTACAATTCTAACCAGAGGTAAGAAACTTTCGATTAATGGGCACTATATAATTCCTAAAATTTCAACGTATGTATTTTCTTTGGCAATTAATTAATAATACCGTGTGTGTAGGTTTTTCTAGAACAACTCCGAGCGCAATTTGACACGCACATTGAATACTTTTTTCAGTTTTGAACAAATGTTAGTATATTAGAGCAAGTAAAATAATATATTGGCTATCTCTGTAAACCAGTAAGTAAATATATATTTAAGCCATTTCTGCTGCCAATATGGAGCACATGGCCTCCAAATGGAACTACCACAACAGAAACTCAACCTCTTTCTTCGAAGAGAGTAGACATAGAAGGATAGGGCTGGAACAGGATTTGTTTGGATCGGAGGGAATTTTAAACCATCACAAATATTCATGCCTTCGAACAGACTCCATAAATCGATCGAAACGATATTTAAATGAGACGTTGAGCAATTTAGTAGCAATCAGTTCTCGTAAAAAACGTCTGTTGTGATACATTCGTTAGGAGTCCATATGCTCCACATTGGGAGCGGACATAGTAAAAAAAACTAAAATATTCAAAAAACTAATTGAATAGAAAATAGCTCACTAATCAAAAGGTTAGGTCAACAAGCTACTAGGATTGTAATTGTTTTGGAAACATTCAGCTGAAGATAGTGACGAAAATAAAATTTAGAAAGCCAAGAATGGATATGGAGTTTCATAAAATAAGAGGAGAAGACTATAATTGACAACCACGCCTTGTTCAGTCAATTATTTACAACTAAAAGCTTTCGAACAGTCCACTGACAAATATTTAGACTTGCAAGATATCGCAAAGTCTATCTACACCTGGATTAGGCGGCTGAATTCCTGTCTTGCCCGGTACTGTCCAAATATGGTCCTGTAAAAAGTGAATTCCGACTCGCAGGAGCAAGTCCAGGCTGTCGCGGTTGACAAATTGCAGTGGGCACCCTTTTCGCCCCCGTCCCCCGCCTTCAGGGCCCTCTAAAACCAACATCATTTGATGCCACCGCATTACAAAAACCTTCAAATTGAAGACGTGCACTGCACAGTGCACAGATACGACATGGTTCGTTAAATATATATTACTTTTTAAACCATATCTGCTTCTAATGTGAAGCATGTGGTCTCCTAATGGAGGTATCTTAACCATTTTTTTCTATTTGAACTGCTTCTTACTCTGTCGCTCAACCTCTCGATACGCTACGTTTTTAGAAGCAGATGTGTGGGAGGGAATTTTCAGACATCACAAACAACCGTGCCTTCGAACAAAAATACATAAATCGATTGAAAAATCAATTTATGAAACTGCCCTTACCGGGATTGTAATCTGTGAAATCCGTGACCGAAGCCAACGAGGTTGGCGACTGCGTTTCGGACTCGCACAGTTACACATTAGTATGTTTATATTTTAATTAAAAGTCATGCTGGAATATGTGAGATGATATAATATTGACTACTTCTTCTTAAACAGTATAGGTATATAGCTAAGCTAAATTAAGTTTCAACATGGTTCTGAAGATGGCTAAAAGCCAAAATAGCTATCAAGAAACTGACAAAATTCTTGTAGAACTGAATAAATTACACTTTTTTCTTAATAAAACACAATTTGTTTCGTTACTTCCACATGATCAGGACCGGTTCCGCTCATCAAACGTGAAAAAAAATTATAACGGCTGGCTATTTATCAAACAATTGGTTCAAGAAATATGACCACAATTTACAGGTAATCTAAAAAATTATATAATTAAAATGTTAAGGAACTTTTACAAATGATTAGAGAATCTGGACCACATTATTATGAACATGTGGAAGTAATACAAATCAAATCATATTTTTTTTTTAAATCGAACGCCATTCCACTAAAAATTGACAAAACACCTCGAAAGTAAATGCTTTGCTATTTTTATTCTAATATACCATCAAATCTAGACTATTGAATATTAAAACACAATCGACCACCGCCACCGTGAATCGATTTCACAAAATATTTTAACCTCGCATTCTAGATCTAAGTCTGCCCAGAGTGCTTTTGGCCAAAGGAATGTTAATTTAATTTTATAATGTTATGTAAGATTGAATTCTTCTATTTATATGATGCCTGGAGATCTGTTTAGCCCTTAGAGCGCGAGCCGTTTTCGCATGAATTTATTTTCAGTCAATTGATCTGTTAAAACGCTCACTATGGCTAAAAATAGATCAATTTCAACAGTAACAAATGAAGAATTATGTGAAATATACACGTATTAGTTATCCCAAATACATCAAGAAGTAAACAATACTCGTCCTATTCTCGCTAAAAAAAACGAAGAAAACGAAGAAGCTGAAAAATATTTAATCTACAACTTTGCAAGCAAAATGGCCAGTCTTCATATTCACCGCCAACATGCACCAAGTGCGTAGTCGCATAAGTATGTGTAATATATAGGACTGTCGATTAATGCTGCGTATCGGTAGTTCAAAGCTGAAATTCGAATATGAATATCGAGAGCTCTTTCAAAAAATATATTTCTATGTGTTATACTTGACATTTCCATGATCTGTTGCCTAATTTCTCTACCTAAAGGTTTAAACTATTTTTCAAAGCATATATCCCGCAAAAGCATATAGAAATGTTTCTTTGTAGTTTGGCCGGAAATACGAGATAAATACTTGGACAAGTAAACATGTCCAGCGCGTTCATCGGGTTAATGAGTAGCGTTGCAGATGTAAGAATGATTACGCTGTCAAAAACCGCTATGTTTTATAATAAATCGTAAAGTCGATAGAAGAAGAATCTACGGCAACCGGACATGTACATGACAAAACAGAACACTGAAAAAACAACACAGGGGAAAAACAGTAACACACAACATTTTTGTCGTATTAATTTGCGAATTAAATACATATACAACACAATTTAGATTAAATATGTCGAATAAATTTTTTTACCATATCCGTTCCCAACGTGGAGCATATGGCGTCCTAATGGAGGTACATAACTCAAGAGAAGTTTTCAGCTCAGTTGTTCAACCTCTCTTTTTTTCGAAGAGAGTAGGGATAGAAGAATAGGACAGGACTAGTGGTTAGTAAAATCGATCTCGTTACGCCCAGTGTTTTTAGGATCGGATAGTTTTAGACACCGCAAACATTCATGACTACGAACAGGTTCATAAATTGATTTTTCAGTCGATTTATGAAACTGTCCGTACCGGAGCTTGAACCCGAGACATCCGTAGCCGTAGCCAACGACGTTGATCACTGCACCACGTAGTCGTCAAGTGCTAGACTATGTTATATTGAAAACTAAGACTTATTTGTTCGATGGATTCAGCGGGATCTCTGTGGAAATTAATTTTCAATATAAAAAAATTGATATCTTTGTTATTCCCTGGCTGTGTTACTAAATGTGACACGTGTTTCGCATCTTTAAGAAGCACCTTTAGACACACTATATAGCGAGGTTATTTATTTGTATGGTAAACAATGATTGTAGTTATCAACCGTTTACCCGTCAAACAATTTATTGACCACATGGCCCATAGTTGAACACGATCTGCTCTACAATTTTATATTTCTTTTAGTAAGTAAAGTATTTCAGAAAATTACAGCTGTCAGAGAGATAAAATAAGAAAAATAAACACTCATATACGAGTCCATAAACACTACATTGAAATCATAAATGATACCAAAAAATAAGATGGACGCACTATTCCATTCACTCAATAGTCTATACCCAGTGGCGGCGAATAGTTGAGTGATATATATCCGTATGGGGTCGGTTATATGGTAGAAATTAGGAATGCAGCCGGGGCATGCAGAAAGCGCAAAGATTGCAACGTGACACGTCCCCCATATCTTATAACTTGCGATGCCATAGAAATGTACGAGACGAATGAAACGCGAAGCCGCTGCAGGAAAAAACTCGACCGGGTACCGCGGGGCTGAAAGCTCGCGAAGTATTCCATTTGCTAAAATTCAAATAAATAATTCTGGAAAGTATATTTTTTGAAACATAGCAACACTGCATGACAACATTAATACAGTATACAAATATTCGCTACTTATACTACAAGTATACACGATAAGGAATGTATTTTATTTACTTGTAGATATATATTATTTTGGTACAGACCTATGACATATGATTATGTAATATGTGTAGAATTTTATACGACAATGTTGTTTAAAGTACTATGGTATATCCTGAGGTTTTATAATAAACGTTCTTGCCACTGACTATTTGTCTTTTGATGTAACCACGTCTACGCGTCACCCCTATTCTCATGCTAGCACATGTAAAATGTAGCTTCATGTAAAACATAACAAATTGATGGCAAGATTAGGCATATAATGTAGTTATATAATACGTTACAATCCAAAATAGCTGTAAAGCATTTGATAAACTTGGTATTTTAGGAGCTTGTCACAAATAAACGAAAACCGTTTTTGTAAGATTTCTGTTTCCGAAATCACATTACAATAACTTTACATTTGTAGAAAACTGATGAATTAATAATGATGATTGGTAGAAAGGCATTATATTTTAAACATAACCCACAATTTGTTTTGTACCAGTTCCACGTTTGTATAATGAATGATCAGGAACGGATTCGCTCATCGCGAGCATTATCAACTTTGGTTTGAGCAAAACCGGTCCTGACCATTATAAAAATGTGGAAGTTATACAAGACAAATTGCGTTTTATTAAAAAAAATTGATGACGTTAAAAGGTAGCTAAATTTTAAATAGTAGGAGTAGTTTATTCAGTAGAAATGCAACAAATGATAACTTACCACGAATGGTTTATCCTCTCCGCCACTGCTCAGTGTTGCACCGAACCACTGGTTTGATTTTGTCTCCAATTGGTATCCAGTGGTGTCATTTTTGTTTCCTGTAAAATAAAACAATGTTATGAATTAATTTGTGATGTGTTTAAAAAGTTAGGAAAGAAAAATACATAGCTTTTAGTTTAACTATTGCTATTTCTGTTCAAATGATATATTTTTTTCAAGTAGTTAAAAACAGCTAATATCTTTTTATGCATATCTTTCTAATGCGGAGTATAAAATAAATGCTTATTTCAGGTAAATTCGTGAGTTTCCCGTTGTAAATATATCGTTGGTATATTGGCAGAAAGCGTTAAGTCAAAAAACTTTGTATTGAGACAATCGACCTCAAAGAAAATCATGAATTTAAAGCCTTTCTATTAATATACCTTATTACCACTTTACGAAATTTATTGAAGTAGAAGTAATTCTTTTTATAGCAATATTTGTTACAGCTTTTGGCACTAATAACTGTGAACAAAAGTGACTTAATCTATATTGATTTCTTCAAATGATATGGCTGAGTTTGATTTTTCAGAAGAGCGCCATTCATAAACCAAAACAGCTGATTTTCCACTTATCGCCTTTTGCCATTATGCTGATGAATACGTAGTAGTGGGGGTTTAAAATTCTAAGGTTGCCCATTGTGTATACAGTATAGATACACATTATTATAACGGGTTTAGAAAGTTATGCAACGTTTCTGATGCGATTTTGTATGCAACGTATCTACCATACTACAAAAAAACTACTGTGAATGGTTTTTTTGTCAAATAACTAGCCATGATTAAAGCCAACACTTTACAATATTCAATTATATTTCGTAAAAGGTAATACAGGTTCTTACATTAGCACTGACATAAAGGTATTAAAGTACGGGATTTAAAAATAAACCAAAAGAATTGAGACGATTAGCCTGCCAGAATAAAAAAATTTCCCTAAAAGGAAGGTGCATTCTGACGGCGGGCATCACCATGCCGACTTATGATATGAAATAATAATAATTTTATTAATATATAGCGATCGGTCTGTCGAAACTGTGTAATCAACTTAAAAGCACCTTCGTGTTTACTTTTTCATCCTCGAGGGGCGTCGCCTGGCCGCCCTAATGGTGAAGCGGGAGATCTTGCGTTCGGTTTTATGGTTGGATCTGTCTTATGCCGAGTCGCCTTTCGCTCTTTTCATATAAAAATATTCTAATTCTTGTGAATCAAATTACACGTAAATAATGTTTGGAGGAAAAGCATTATATTGTATTTATCATATAAAATGTAAAAAAATTAAAACACAATTTGCTAATACATAATTATTTTATAAAGATCAGAACAAATTGTGTTTTAGCTAAAAAAAAAAAGAAGTATTATATTACTGTCTCATGTTACAATTCTCAGCACATGAGAGAGAACGGTCAAGCAAAATTTTAAGATTTCGTTTAGATACAATTAACCTCAATATAATTTAAGACATCGACTGAGGGTGCTTGATGGAATTTCAATATCAAATTAGAATTATTGAGATATTGTACACTTCTGTATAAAATGAAGTGTATAAAATCTCTATAATTCTAATTTAATTTCAATATATTATCATTCTTATTATTCAAAAATTATTGTCTATGGTAACATTGTATGAACATTAAGACCTCAATATAATGTTTCAATGGAGGCATGGGGGTATCCCTAAGCCCTTTGAGTGGTGAGTTATTTTGTTTTAAATTAAGTTTTTCCGTATATTTTGATTATTTTCTCAAAAATATAAACGGTTCTCTACTACCGCTGATTAAAAGAAAGGAGGCGATCGAACCGAAATGAAATTTTACGCTTCACATTATATGGCTACAAATTTGTTTCCAAATATTAACATTTCACAAAATTCTTTTGTTTATTTGAAACAAACAAAAAAATTAATGTGACTTGAAATAATGAAAATTAGTGATAAATATGTGCAGTATCCATATCTGAATAAATAATTGAATTATTGAATAAAAATTAAGAGAACGGCAATTGATAATAGACAACACAACACTACGACGCACATATGCGGCCATAGTTCTCAAAGTGTTGAAGTGAGTTTTCCGAAAGCGCTTTTGTTACAAAAATAAAAGTACGACAATTCTAAATAAAATTATAAAAGCAATGCAATTTCCATAAAGATGAAAGACGCACGTCAAATTATTGGCCGACGCACGTTTAAACTACCGCAGCTCTGTCATGTGATAATCATGCGCAGAGCATTCATTATGAGCGGTAAATCTTAAATTGAACTGGTAAAACAGAAACATTAAGTTTTAATAATAATTTTCACATTGGACCCGAGGTTTAACTGTTGCAAAAAAACTAGCAGTTAAGTCATATTCAATAATATTCCTTGTTGATTGATTTTGCGTTCACTTGGCATCGCTGTTAAATTATATTCTGTTATGAAATGTTCGACCAATCCAAAAAAAAATAAACTATGAAGAGAAGAGTATTTTGGAAGAAAAAACAACGACTGCCGTAGAGAATAATTTCACTGTTAGCGTCCATTGAACTAATCGCAATCGCTTATTTGCCGCCTGATCAATATGCACGTTTTCATTTTGATTCATTGAAACGCATGAATTATAATGGAAGCCATTTTAATTATTCTGCAATCAAAATGTCGGAATCAATTTGTGCGAACGCGCGCCAAAATCATCCCAAAAAAGGAACACAAAAGGCGGCGACAGACTGCTGAGTGCTTTCAGTCGCTGGATTGCCAATTCAAAGACTATAATATCTCTATAAAGGATAAAGTCTCCTTTCGATGCGTCTTTTTACGGGTTTGAATCTCATTCGGTGTCACTTTACATGTCATTAATCCGTAGTTTTAAAGTCAGTCAGACGCACGCGATAGTATTTTTAATACGAGCATATATCTTGAGCATATATCGAATCAAATCACGTATCTGCAAAAGAAGATTAAGTTATGTTTTTATGCTAGATTTAGAAAATTCACAATAAGAGTTTGTAAAGGAGGCACCAAAATTATGTTTCATTTAGTTTTCATTGGTTGAAATTAGGTATTTTTTTGTCCCACCCCACCCATTATGTGTATGCAGCCGCCTTCCATAACGTAACAACTATTAAGAAAAGAAACGAATGTACGCCTCATTTTTTTAGCCCGATGGAGAGATGTGCGGGACCAATCATTTTACCGACTCTGCTCGTACGGCATTCATCTCGGGGCAGTCGCACAGTATGTGATAAGCGCCCCCATAGTTGTGTCCATAAGTGCAATCTGGTCTTTCAACCAACAGTTCATGAAAAAGCTTTTAAGAATCGAGTTATATTTGCTTTCCATAGGACGCCGTGAAACTCTTTGAATGCCTTAATAAGTAATTTGTCTAAGATGTAATAAAGTCAGCATGACCGACGGGGTTGATAGATCCAGCCTATGGTCGATCGTCTTGAGCCTAGGTCTGGACATCGCCAAAGGATGTGATAGCATCCTGATCCATATTACCGAGTTTACATATTGGACTATCTACTAACTAGACCAGCTGTAAGAGCTCGGCAGCATGATTTTAAAATATGTGCGTATATAAGTGTCTGCGTTACGCATAGGCGCAGGCCGACGAACGTAGCGGTAAATTAGAAAGGGCCTTCGAAGGTGTTTATGATATAAACCACACCTAAACGAGTTGAAAATACACATCATATGTTTAACTAGGGCGGAGATATACAATAATTTATTTCCTGGGGTGGGAAAGCGTCTGGCGCCGAATTTTTGTGATTTTTTAAAAATATTTCATATAAAAAATCACACCTTCATTTGTCAATCCGATGAATGATGCTGATTCTAAAATAAGCCACCGTTCAGACAAATAGCTGGCGCCACCGTGCACACATTATAATTTTAATTTTAAAGATACCAGCTGGGAAGTTGCCAGAAACACAACAAATTTGTACAAACAGCAGTTGTATCTTTTTGCCTAATTGAAAATCAAAGCACAGCTATATTTTTTAATGCACAGTACACTTCGCGATGAATACTGATGACTCAATAGATTCAGTGAATTGTCTATGATCTTAAACATGAGACAACCAAAAGTCGAAGTTGAAAACCTTTTTACGAAATTCTTCTATTTTTCATTGTCAACTGACGTGAAAGAATATTATTATGATACAATTTATGCTCGTATAACATGGTTAAATGGTTCACCACAAAGTCGTGTAATACGAGGTTTTAAATTCATACAAAACTAAAATATCAGTTCCAAAGCAGTCTCATAATTTATTTATACCCTTCCCAAACTATGGCGTTTCTACGGGGGGCGCAAAATGTATCAGTAGAGCTACAAGTATTTACTTGTGCATTTCTTTCTTTTCACATATTTATATATTGGTTATTTAAGAACACATTATTAGTGACTTAATTGTTTACATTATATATTGTCAAATAAAGTAAATTAATAAATTTTTTTGCAAAGGCCGCAGCTCATTTTTTGCAAATTTAGTAGGTCGTAAAATGAAAAAGTTTGGGAAGCACTGCTTCAAAATTAAAACAATACAGAAAATACAAAATACGTATGTAGCACTTGAGTTATGAACATTCATGAATTATTTTAAAGTTCATCATATTTTTTCTAACTTGTAATGAGGCTGAATGTTACATTACAGATTAGTAGTCATTTATTTGTAAAAGGTCCGTAAAATTGTAATTGTAGGCAATTTAATTTCATTTATAATTTGTATTAGTATCTGTAAACTGTTATTATATTACTTGAACCAATTGCTTTATATACTTGTAATCATTTACACTCAATTTTATATTAATGACCATGATAAGATGTATATTTCATCAGTTGATAATGCTCGCAAACGAAAAAAAAGGTGATATTCAACTATCTCTTGACGGGTTTATAAAGATTATAAACACCTAAGTGCTATTACGCCTCGCTAACTTTATTGCACCGATTGGTAAAATATTTTCAAATACGCTTTTTGATGTTTTTTTAAATTGCCCTACTTTCATCGAATTCATTCAGGATGCAATTACGTACGAAAGTCAAGGAAAGGAATTATACCGCCTATATAATTTCTTTCCAACAATAACTCAAGGTAATTAATTAATTAATTTATTAAAATTGATTACGATTATACCAGATCCGAGGCTTTCACAATTATTATTTGTATGTATTTTAAGGTGTGCTATATTTAGAATAATAATTGTAGGAAATGAAACTACATGACGTGGTGCATAGCGCCTTCCACCACCTGGTGACTCCAATATAAATAATTTCCGATGTCTATTCTCTGTTTAAATGCAATCATCACCACCAGCGGTGCGAGTGGTGTGAAATCCACTTAATCAATGTCAATAACGGAAGCACGCACGTGATAAGCCGGGGCGTGAAAAAAACTACGCTCAAAATAATTAAATGAATAAAACACAAATCAATAGGAAAAAATATCAAAGTATTCAGTTTTGTAAAAAGTTTATTAGTTAGCGGATAGGTATTTCGGCTTCACGCCATTGTCAGAACTTTGCTTAAAACTATTTTAGCTTAGCTATGTATACTGTTTTATATCAACTACCTCATAAAATTATGAAGAACTGAATATATTGTATCCTATTAAAAAAGAGATACGAATTCAATCAATAAAACACAATTTCGAGTTCATTCGTGTACTCGAATGCCTGAAGATGCAGAAAGGCGAAACCCGGGTCATTAGAGACGAAATATATGGAAATGTACAAAATCTCAACAAATCAAATTCCATATTGAGGTCCCATCAAGCACCCTCTAGTTGATATCTTAAAAAAAACATTGTCAGTTCGAATTCATTCGTGTGCTCGTGTATGTGTGAATTGTATTATCAACTGACGAATAATTAATCTAAGCAGTGTAATTTATATTGTAAAATTGAGTAGCACCAATTACAACTTGTATATTGTAAACCTCTAAGACTGTCTCTATAAATATTGGCAATTAATAGATAAATTGATTCAAATTTGAAATCAAATGATCGAAGAGGTATCGCGTAGAATATTTATACATAACAATGACACTAATTTCATTTAATAATATCTTTTATGGATAGGGCAAGGTCAGGACTAGTGGGATTAGCTTGCCTATATGCTCTCTATATGCCCCTCTCTTTGAAAAATCAAGTGTAAGTGACGTGATTCGAACCCGTGAGCACCGTAACCAAAGCCAACGACGTTGACCACTCGACGACGAATCCAGGATGAATTATTTTTTTTATTATCATTGCCATGTTCGCTCCCAATGTGGATCATATGGACTTCTAATGAAGGTGACTAAACATAACTTTTTCTAAGAAAACTGCTTGTTAGTCAGTATCTCTCTTTTTCGAACAGGGTAGGGATAGAAGAATAGGGCCAGGACAGTGGTCAGCTAACTTTAATGATGGGCTGGGTTGGAGAGAATTCTAGACATCACAAACATCCGTGCCGAATAGGAATCCATAAATATATTGAAAAATTAATTTACCGTACGTACCGGGACTTGAACTCGAAGCATACGTAACCGAAGCCAACTACGTTGATCACTGTACCACGAATCCGACATGAATATGATGATGATTATTGATACTATAAAAATGAATTGCTCGCCAAGAAAACTTCTCTTTCCAAAAGCAATGCATTTCAAGTTTGGATTGTTTCAAATGTAATATTTTGGAAGCAATTATGTATTAAAATATAATAGGTAAGGCTTGGTCGCATATCCTTCCATCCAAATCATCCTGTTTATTTTTCTATTCTAGGAATAACTAACAAAAATCACGTGCGGATGTGTCAGGATACGCAGGTTATATTTTGGAAGGGAAGGATGCATGTGGCTACCGTGTTGAACACCGTAGGATATTATGATCCTATTTTTACGTTGGGGGGGGGGGGGGTGAATTGCTTATGACGTGTTTTATGTTAGCAGGTTTACAGATACGACGCAGTGCGGGAGTGGCAGAATTTTTGATCAAACGTTATTTTTTTATATAAGATAAATTTTATTTCATTCTCAAAATTAAATTTCAAATAATACAACGGCCTGTTTTACATTTAATACTAGATGTATCCAAATTCAAAAAGATAAAAATTGTATAATTAGTTAATAAAAATCCAAGTGCTGCTTTACGGTTTTGAATCATGCCATGTTACTAAAGCACGTGGGTACTTCGAAAACAGAAATTTGCGGCGAATACCGGGGGTACGGTGGTTTGATTCCGTCAGAAACTCGGAGGCAAGAAAGCGGACAGACCACTCTTATTTTGTTCAAAATAAAAGGCGACGATGGACCTAGCTTGAGCATGTGCTGCGGATGCCCCAGGGGATCCTGAAGCCTGCCTGTCTCTTCTGCCAACCAGATGGATTCCGTCGCCCTGGAAGGCCGCTGATAACCATCCATAGAATGCACTCCGGACGCTAGGATACCCTAGTCGGTAGCAAACAGAGTGGCAGGGGACAGAGTATTTTGCTCCAGCCTATTTGTAGGAACCGGATAAGATTTTTTTTAAATATGAGTATTGAACAGCAGTATTTAAGTAAGTTGTATACTTATTTCCGCACTTCACTGATGCGCAGGTTCATAACCCGTGTCTCCCACTACATTTACGTAGATATTTCATCATCATACATCTATTTTTAAGCCCCCTATCTGTTTTGGCTTTCGCCGAACTCTGGAAATCTAATTCCGTCTGCATATTGTGAAGATTGGTCGATTAATTAAATTAGTATGAACCGTGTTTAATATTATAGAACATCATTAAAAAGGGTTTTATTTTAAACTTTACAGACATTATACATAAATTCTTTAAATATAATGTAATATAGACAATTTTAAATGATACGAACAATAAATATAATGTATGCATATTACAATGTTGCAGACTTTTATTTAAACATAGTTTTACATTACATGAAGGATTGAAAGTAAATGAAATAAAAATATTATTTATGTAATATTTTTAATAGGCAATAGCTATGTATGCGTCACATTATAGTCAGAACTATGTTTTCATATCACCTGTAAAAAGGCGAAAGGACGTATCCCTCCGTCTTTTCAAATTATGTTGTGCGGTAATCACAATGTAAACAACTGAACACACGTTGTGTGTAGGTAATACACAAAATTTTTCTTGTGTGGGTTACGCCATTTGCCTACATTGACTGTGGAAAGGTAAAAGAACGTTACCCACACACAACAAAATGTGTATTAATTTGTATAAATTTTGATTATTGACATTGTAAAATACTTTGAAAAGACGGAGGGATACGTCATTTTGGCTTTTTACAATCGATTTATCATATATATTAATAAATATAGTGTTCTAACACGTTTTGTGTAAGTTATACACACACTATTTTTTGGTGTGGGTTACGTCCTGTTGCCTTTCCACAGTCGATATGTATATAGCAATAATATTGATAGGTAGAGGTGGCAGACATCCACGTTCGCTCAATGCATATAATGAGCATCGATACGCAGATGGAGAGTGTGTTTGTTGTGCAAGACGTCACAAACAATTAAACCACTACAGACATATATTATAACTATCGTAAAAGTCACGGAGGATATTGCATCATTTTTTTTAGCATGTCCACTCCACATGGAGCGTAAGGACTGCTAATGGATTATTTAAACGGAAGATGTTTTACGAGAAAAGTCGCTACATTTTTTTCCGGAGAGTGTAAGGTGTAAGGGTAGAATGATGGATTTAAGAAAGGATTACTTGTTGGCTGATCGCTATCGCTTCAACTTGTGTTGAACAATACAATGAATCATTTACCCTATTTTTATTACGAGTTCTGGAAATATTTTTTTGCTATAACGCAAATTTCAATTCAGATATAGATTTTAAATACAGTGACAACGTTCATATCCCCTTAGAAAATGGTATTAGTATGGAATATATATTTTTATCAATTTTAAATTTTTTTTTTGTATGTATATACTGCTATATATGTTTGCTATATACATTAAACTTTTTTCGTCAAATACATACAAATCTTTTTACAATATACGTTTTCTGTTAATTTTTTTCGACATTGGGAAACAAAATTTAGAGATATTCAAGAGTCCCATTTGTCATTGATAAGGTGTCTTGTAAATTTGACGTTTTTTACACACTTGTAATAATACAAACGATAACAAATTTGACGCTTAGATAATAAAATAATAAAAAAAAAACAACTAAGAATTATATTGACACCACGTCCCACACTTTTACTAAGTATTTAAATAATGATCTTACGATAGAGATTCGATGCGCGACGATTCGTCGTCGATATAAAGATGGTTAACTTTAAACATTTTTTGTGTTGTTTTATATGCGGATTCTGACAGTGCTGCTTTATGGTTAAGAGTAATGGTACGTCACTCAAGCACACGGTAACCGCATAATGTGCTTCAAAAAAGATGCTTGCGACGAATAATAAATGTACGGTGGGGTGGTATGATTTTGTCAAGTGCTCGGAGATAATAGAGCAGTTGGACCAGCCCCTTATAACGTCCAAAATAAAAAAGCGACGATGGACCTGACTTGACCATGTGCTACGGATAACCCAGGGAGCTTAAATCCTGTCTGTCTCTTCTACCGGCCGGATGGATTCCGTTTCCCCTTAAGGCCGCTGAAACTCATCCATAGTACGTACTCGGTGGAACTATGGGACGCCGGGATGACCTGGGAGGAAGCAAGAAGACTGGTAGGGGACAGAGAATATTGGAGGCACCGTGTGATGGCTATATGCTTCGAGTAGAGTGGAAATTGCTTAAAAAAATTCATGACCTAGCCCTATCCTTCTATCCATTTATTTTTTTCCATGTCCGTTCCCAATCTGGATCATATGGTTACCTAATGAGGTATCTCAACAGATTTTTTCTATGTTAACTTCTTGTTACTCAACCCTGTCTTTAGGAAACGAGATTTTCAGCAGGTTCAATCTTTTAATGTATATCTAATGTTTGTATGACATTCTGGGATTATTCATATCCTCTGCTATGTGCATATATTCTGCTATGTGCACTTCCAACGTGAGGCATATGGCCTCCTAATGGAAGCCTCTCAACATAAATTCTCTACGAGAACTGCTTGTTATTCAGTTGCTCAACCTCTCTTTTTTCGAAGACAGTAGGGATAGAAGGATACGGCTAAGACAGGACTAGTGGTTAGCTAATCGCTGTCGCTACGCCCTGCGAGGATCGGATGGGTGGGAGGGACTTTTAGACATCACAAACACTCAGACTACGAACAAAAATCCATAAATCAATAGAAAGAACAAGATATGAAAACCGTCCGCACCAGTCAGCGTCCGTAGCGCAGTTGGTAGCGTCGTTGGCTACGGTTACGGATGTCTTGGGTTAAATTCTATCCATACTCTTTTCAAAAAAGAGAAGTGACGAGCAGTTCTCGTGGAAAAACTTATGTTGAGATACCTCCATTAGCAGATGATATGCTCTACATGAGAGCGGACACAATATATATGCACATTAAAAACAAAATCTGGTATTACAGCTTTGAGCCAAAGCGACATATTTTGATTTTTTCTAAATAATCTGAGATTATAAATGAAAATCGAGATCAACTTAAATAGAAAATACAAACACCCATGTCCAAGATATTAAATTAAAATTGAATTTTGTTGTGTTTTGAAGATATTAAATTAAAATTGATTGTTTTTTGTTAACTTTGAGCTGGATATTCTCGAAATAAATCATTATTGCTAATATTTAATTCTGGAGACGAACTCTTCGAGTGGCGCACTGCAGAGTATCAGTTTCCGCTGCAGCGGATTCGTGATTCAGATCGGCAGATTTCGTCATTCCGTTTGGACATACACACTAACAAATTAACACTCACACAGACATGAATGAGGCAACACATACTCGAATCCGCCTACGGTATCTGAATGACGTCACGGAAGATGAAAGTCTTAACTGTTACATCGATACCTCAGTTCCAAAGTGTAACAACTCAAAAAGTATAGTTGTGCCATAATTAGGCAGGTTTAATCTTCTACTGCACATCTGATTTTTGTAGATTTTCATTAAATTCTAAGATTATCTGAAAAATATATTTATATATTTTTCAATTTTCCAGTTATTCCACCGGCTGTGTTACGAAATACTTTTTCAAGAAGCTAACTCATTTTTAAGTTGATAGTTAGAAGCATAGTTATCCTTAGAAATAAATAACGTTGCGATATAGTTAGTCTGAAGATGCTTCTTAAAGAAGCGAAACACGTGTAACGTTTGGCAATACAGCCAGTGTAATAACAAAATTATCAACTTTAAAGTTTTATTAAAAATAAATTTCATCATCGAACATACAATTTAATTTTTTTTTACTACAATTGATAACAGGAGTTCTCTGAGGATTTTACAGTATTTTCGTAGTTGTTACAGTTTCTATCTAAAGAAATAAAAACAACTGTCATTGCAAAATAACTACAGATTACCACTTGTCACACTATGGAATCGGTTAATATCGGTATTCCAAGCATTTTCTCATACTTAACTCAAAACTCCAAATTTTTGAGTTGTTATGCTTTGGCATTGAGCTATCGACAAGTATTATAATATTATTAGTATGCATCTATGTGTAAACTTGTATTTGTAAATAGTTGAATTCTCTGCAGAGCTGTTCTAGCATGAATGAAATGACTTGCATTCGGAAAAGTATGTTTTATTACCCATGCACCGACGTATCCATAAGTCATCATTATCACTTCTATTCGATCATTATAATCACATATTTGAGAGTTTTACAACAGTGGATTTGGTTTTCAGAATACCTGTTTTTTGGAATGTCAATGGATTAATTTTGCTTTAATAATTTATATTTATTTAAAGCTATATAAAACAGTTGGTTCAAGAAATATGGCAAGAATTTACAGATAATCAAACAAATTAAACGTAAATAAACAACAGTCTACAATTAAAAGGACCTCTTTCAAATCATCTAAAATCAAAAGTGAAAAAAAATATTGTACAAATTAAAATATGTATGCTAAAAAAATTCGAGCTCTCCCCTCAAACATGTTATCTCATTACTCAGAGTAAATTGGCTAAAAAAAAATAGCAGATAGTTACCATTTTGCGATTTTTGTGAGATCTCCAGACAAATAATTTAGGAGAGGGGCTTAAAGCTGTCCCGCCAATGGAGATGAAAAAAAATGTTCTCATTACAATATCGATAAAAATATTTGACATTCGTAATTTCAAAAATCGAATTGATTAGTAATTTAATACAATAAATGTTGCCCAATTTCTTTATAACGTCCTAAAAAATATTGAGAAATACCTACTACAGTTTTGACATTTAGCTTTAGACCAACTCAAATGACCCAACTGATTAAAGACGCGCTTAATTGAGCATGGTTGTAAATCAGTTCATTTGCGAACACGACAGTAAAAATAATAATGACGTAAATTCTTAAATGAAACTAATATTTGGGGCTTCCGAATTCAAACACAATGACATCAAAATTTCGTCTGTTTAGTGACAGAAGGCGACAAGTCAAAAAACCTCCTTGTTTTGAGATGGTCGACTTTAAAGAAAATCATGAAAATTACATCCTTTAGCCATCATTTACTAAATCAACTACTTTATGAGATTCGTAAATCATTTACGAATTCGTTTTAAGTATTAGTAATTCTTTTTTATAGTAATGTTCATAATAGTTTTTTGGCAATAATAACTGTTACTGTGAATTCATAATAATTTCTTCAAATTACGTAAAAAATACATGGGATATAGCTGAATATTACCTAAAATCTATCGTACTGCATTCATAATTTATCGCTTTGATCCACTATGATGACGATTTAAACACCGAATCTTTTTCCATATCCGCTCCCAACGTGAGCATATGGTCTCAAAATAGAGGTATCTCAAAAGAATTTTTCTATGCTTGTTACTCAGTTGCTCTCTTTTTTTATAAAGTGAAAATTTATGATTTCAAATATTTATTTTTAAAATTATCATATACCATCAAATTCTGTGCATCATGTTATAGCTAAATCGACGCAACAAATCAGAAACACGCATTTTAATGTACCGTTGATGTAGATAGTGTAATGTAGTAAATCATTTTGATACATGTTTCGTCTCTTTGAGAAGCATCTTCAGACTGAGTCCATAGATAGTGTCATTCAGCAATAAATAAGAAAGAAAATCAATTGTGACACAAAATTGGTGTCAGAAAACATCTCCGATAAAATCTATGATGGCGTCGATACTTTTCATTTCTTATATGCAGTTTGCAATGTCTTCTCATATACTAATGTTACTAAATCAATCAATTTAAATCCTATAGCAAGAGTTCTCGCAACTGAGAGTGTGTAGTTTAATTATTGTTGAAATATTTGGGGCATAGATCGAAACGCTGCCCACAGACGTCACTTAGTACCACCAACAAGACGTAGCTTCCCACGCCGTGCGGCGCTACCTCACCACGCACTGATTCCAATCGACAAACATGACAATTTGCTCCCATCTTTACGTTTAGGATAACCACTAAACAAGCACCTTGTATTATTGTTATATTATATAAACAGATAATTATTCCATAATTCCATTTTTTGCTTTTCGAAATCAGTGCTGTACCAAAGCCTGACTTAATGCGTTCTGTCAGTATAACCTCAATATATTTTTACTAAACACAAGCAAAAATGGCTCGAGAGTTCAGCGTGCAAAATATTTCGTGTAGACTCCTCTTATTATCCTAAGATTATTTTAGAACTATCACAGTTTAAATATAGTGATTTATTGTTTCTTTTAATGTCAGTAATTATGTCAGTATTTATGTTTTGGGAATTATGATTCCAATAAAATATGGACAAAATGTTTTTATTGTACATTAATTTCTGTTAAGATATAAACTGTGAATTCTTGGTAGAAAGGCAATATATTTTATAAAAAAAACAAAATTCTTTTGTACTACTTCCACATGCTTGTAATGATCAGTAATGGTTTTAGTTTTGAAGCAGATCCTGATCATTATTAACATGTGGATAGTACGTACAGTATTTATAAAAAACTGTCATTTTGTAATGTCAAATTTGTAATCAAAAAATCTGTGCAGTGATTTATTATCTCACGTCCGCTATCCTCGAGCAGCGGTTTCCAATCTGAATGATTGATGGTCACCACAATGGCGCTTGATACGTCGCGCATCTGTCCGTCCCGACCATATGTCCCATTCTTGCGGCGCACGCATTCGTTCATACCAAATGAGGAAACTTGAACACAATGAAGTGTGTGTTTATATGATAATATTATCATCGATTGTGGTGCTAAAAGAACGAAAATTACGTGGTGTTTGTCCAAAAATCTGACGTGAAATACGACCGTTAAATTACCTAGCCATTGATTCGTTTTACGAGGAAGAGCGGCGTCGCAGACTATTCTTCTAAGAACATTATGCTGCCACACCATTTTTAGTTCATGCCAAAGCTCTGTGTAGCTACAAACCATGCTGTACGGCCCGGCATTGAGTACTTTTGCTGCTGAGTGGTCACATTACATTTACTTTGAAGTTTGAAGGCATAAAATCGACACGATACAATGTATTTCTGTTATTATGTCAGATATTCTTAGGTTAAATCTTTTCTATACAACGAAGGCACTGTCCTATACAAATGTATTTCTGAATGAAAATATGGAACAGCAAGAGAAATATAACAAGTTAAAAATTTATTAAAATGCTAAGAATACTTATATCGCCAATTTTCAAAATGTAACATGTGGTAATCTGTGGCTATTACTTTAGATACAAACTGTAACAACTACGAAAATCCTGTGGAAACCTCTGAAAAGCAATATTATAAAAAATAGAAAACTATTACATTTTGTTTATAAAATCTTATATATAAAAATCAATGTGGATTTGTTCGTATCTTATGCACTGCCATACCGTTCATCCGATTCCTTTGTCAATTTTTGTTATTGCTAACACTTGCGCGAAGGATATAGGCATAGTACAATCAGGACCGACAATCCTATAATTTCATTAAAATCTATAACAGTTAAATGTACAGTAGAAGATTAAAACTGCCCAAAATCTTGTTTCTTAATTATCTCAGAACTATATATTTTGAGTTGTTACACTTTGGAACTGAGGTATCGATATGTAGGCCACTCACTTTATTAAATTTCGATTCAATATTTTTTAACAAATGCACGTGAAGATTTTTATTTATACATATAGTATTTTTGGCCCTTGAATTATAAAAAAATTCGAAGTACCTATAAAAATGAGAACAGAATCCAGAAATAACACTTCTCACGGATTATATTACTAGCATACAAAGCCAATAAATCACTCTCGATATAATTTGATGTTACCCGGCCTGACGGATAAGTAAAACAGCTAAATCAAAATGAGAAACATCTCGAACAAATGGTCATCGATGGGATACTCAGGATACATTCTAATCAATGTTAACGAAAAGCCAAACTAACCGCCAACGACTCTCCATCGATAGAGATTGAATTAATATTATTTTCGACTTTAGCGCTTTTACCGTTAATTCTTTTTTTTCTTTTGCTTCTTATATTTTAACCATGTTCACTCACAATGTGGAGCATATGGACTCCTGATGAAGATATCTCAACGAAATTGGTTCAAGAGATAGAATTGAATTTGTAGGATTGGTTAGGTTAAACACTCATCTGCGATGAACACATGTCACACGTCGATAGTGTATACCAGTGGCGACGCACCATTTTTTGGGCGGACGTCAAAAATTGACAAATACCCTTAATAACGTGCCAAGTCGTTTAAGAGAAATCCATTTTTTACCGTGTCCGCTCCCAATGTGGAGCGTATTGACTCATAATAGAGCTTATCTCAAGAGATTTCTTACTGTGATAACTGCTTGTTACACAGTTACTCAACCTCTCTTTTTTCGAAGAAGGTAGTGACAGAACGATAGGGCTTAGTTAATTAATAGTGGTTAGCTAATCGCTAACGCTACGCTTTGTTTATGACATCACAGATACCCATTACAAATCCATAAATCAATTAATTTATGTAAGTGTCTCTACTGGCATTCGAACTCGTGACGATTGACCTCTCGGAAAAAGGCCCGGAATTATTAAACATTAAAATAAAGTTTCAATTAAAAAAAAAACTGATAGCTTGTCATATTATTTGTGTATCGTAGTAACATCCACTGTCACTTAGTCAGACTAAATACACAGTTTTAAATTGGATGTATCACATTAAGATTCAAATATCGTTATAATATACAAACTAGGAGTAAAAATGCACATTATTATGTTTAGCTTATTTTTCCTTGCGTGTGACATAAAATTGGTAAATATGCTTTAAAACATACCAATCTTTTTCTTTACGAAAATGTACTAAGTTCCGCTCAAAACAACACAGTAATGTAGATAATTGAATTACGAATAGGAAAATGATAAATTATCTGACACACCCTGGTTTTTGTTAAGTATAAGTGTCATTAATGTCCAGAACTGAAATCAGCCAGCGGCAACAGCAATATTTCGCAGAATAGGCTCTTTCTTGTTGCCAGGCGTTCAAATAGCCCCCGGTTACGTCCGCTGGACGAGTCCATTTTTACGGAAAGGGGTAGCTCCAACTTTGCAGGGAGTTTTTTTAATTTTTGTAGACAGTCGATTACGATCTGCCGAGTTGGACGAGCGAGGTCTCGTCGCGGCGGAGGTGACGTGACGATGTGAATTGTTTGTTTTTTTTTTTTGGTTTGCATTGGACTTTATTTAAATTCGTTGTGTCATTTGTATTATAACTTAAAGTAAATTCAGTTGCTAAGTAAATGTAAATGTAGAATCAATTTTATGTGTTAAGATTTATATATTTGTGTAATGAAAACCACTGCATCTTTGATGGAAAAATAAATAAGTTTTGAACCGGATTTGAAATGGTGTTTTACTGAGATCAGCCCTTCCAGGACTCCGGATAACCAGCCGCTCGCCTCTCTTCGATTCGGGGTCTTCTCATATCATAAACGGGAATCAGGAAAACCGATAATTGACGCGAAATATGAATATAATATCGGTATGAAAAAGTCACCACTATATGTCAAATGAAACTTCCTAGAACAAAATATAGAGCAATTTTTCAAAAATGATGACGAAATACTTTGTATTTTTGATAGTTAATCAGTTTCACAACAGTTGGTTTTTGTAGCTGCAATTAAATTCTCCAGTGAATGGCATTATTTTTAACAGCAATTTTTTTAGGCAGGAAAAGAGCAGCGTATCGTAAAGCATAATTACCATAAAATTTTATTAGTAGACATTTAAACAATGTAAAATATGTGAATAATTTTTCAGAGTGTAAAGTGATGTTATCTGTTAATCACACACGTGCCAACTCTTGCACGCGTGTCGTAGGTTTGTCATGAATGATGTATGCTAATGGGCCATCGCCTTTGGCACCTGCGATCGATAGGCGGTCGATCGATCATGCAGTTGAATTGTAATTGAATCGACGGCGAAACTTACGTGACGCGAGGTGGCGCCCGACGAGAGGACACCCCACCTCACTCAAACCAACTAAGGCCTCAGGATCGCGTGGGAATGAAAGTTGATCCTTTGTGACATTAATTCCCACGTATTTAGCATTTGCTAATTCTTTTTTTTCTCTGTAAATGTAAGCTGAAACTAGGGCTTCAAATAAAATCAATTAGTCAATCCTGCAATCTACGTCGGGATTCGCTGTTCAATGTTAAACGATAATTCATATCTCAAAAATTACGAGTGCTCCCCACCCCTGACTATAATTGCTAGGAATATTGAAAAAATACCGTTCAAGACGATTCAAAACCAGAAATAATTTATATAGGAATACAATATTTTCATCAGATTTGGGCGTAATTTTTTGAAAAATGAAATGTGAATGAAACAGCTGAAAAGGTTATTGATTGAATTGGCATTCACTTGGTAGAACTCTATTTTTTATAATTAAAATATCAAAGTATTGAGTTCTACAACTATTACAGGATAAACAATATGTAGTTGATAGCTGTTTCAGATATCACTTATAAGTTGGATAGGCATTACATTTTTAAAATAAAATACATTTTGTTTGTACTATTTCTATATTTTTATAATGATTAGGACCGGTTCAGCTCTTCGCGAGCATTATCAAGTGATCTTTATAAACAAGTGAAAGTAGTACAAAAAATTGTGTTGTATTTACTAATATTCTTTCTGTCTAAAGATTGTTTTCAAACATTTGAAAGCTGTCAATATAAAATTGATACCTTTATTATGACACGTGGTGCTTTTGACAGTTAGTAACGCAACCGGTGGAATAAAAAAGTTATCAATATTAATAATAATTGTTCACAAACTTACCGTTGAATCAATAGAAAATATTAAGCTAATTCCGTTTTTCACTTCGCAGTGAAAAAAACAGGTTTTCCCAAATTGTTGAATTTTTAGTTGCAACAGTTTTCAAATTATAATGTAAAAGTTGATAGTATTAAGTTTTACCAACAAATAAGATAAAATATTTATTAAAACATTCACAATGTGATCATGACATAAGAATTCTGCATTACTTTACTGATTTTTTCTCAATAAAAACCTCGATTCAATTGGAGTTATTTAAATCTGACCCGAAGAATTTAACCATACACATGTTGATTTACACTGTACGCCCACATACAGTGCAAGAGAAGTGAGCAAATTGGTCGCGATTGAAATTACCTTGTGTACCACAAATTGCACACAAACATTTACTGTGTTGCTTGCATCTTGCAGTACATACTGAGCTATGTAAATAGTGTTACTTTGCTGATACACTTTGAAAGTTGTTTTGTCATTGAAAATGTCACGTGTGAGATAACATAATCAGAAACCGAAGCCGACGGCGTTAACCACTGGACCACCTTAACCACCATGGATGGGTGTTTGTGATGTCTAAAATTCAACCTCACTCTCCGATCTTAAAAACGTCCTGTCCTATTCTAATCCTTCTATATCTTCAAAAAAGAGAAGTTGAGCAATTGAGTACCAAGCAGTTGAGATAGCTTCATTAGGAGTCCATATCCTCTACATTGACAGCGGACATGGTAAAAAAAATCTAAAGAGTCACTGAGTCGCTTAACACGCTCCTGGCGATTTTTCACAAAATAAATTTATTGTGTCTGTGCTCTATCGATAGATTTATCAATTTTTCCATTTTCAAGTTAAAATTTCTTCCTATTTCGCACCCTGTCTGAAATTCAAAAATGTCGTTTTTTAACACGATCTCGATCCTCGTTTTATACGGTTGACGATCTGCGAAAAAACGACAGTGTAAATGAATATTTTTCCTTTCGTTATCCACCAGAAGACACACAACAACTTAAATTATACTTAAAACTATCGTACTGTCCATAACAGCTTTTCGTGATTACTGTACTACAATACTGTATAAACCTTCGGGAGCCTGTTTAGCGACTCAGCGACTCACATAAGATACGGTCCACGGTAATATGTTCAACATTTACATTCATCAAAACAAAGCCATCGTCGAAATCATAGAAACACTTGTGTTGAGATACCTTGATTAGTAGGTGGCATGATACACATTGGAGAACACATAGTTAAGAAATTATTTTTTTAATATTTTATAGTGTACCCACAAGACGTCTGTACGGGCCGAAGTTTCATTAAACTACCCGGTCCCGACATCTTCAGGCCCGAGCTTGAGTCTCAATATCACATTTGTTACCCGAACCCGACACGAAGACAAGATTTATTTTCCTCAGCCCGGTTTGTTTTCAATATAGAAATTCATTTTATACTTTTAAAAAATATTATGTTAGTATTTCCATATTTTTTCCATTTCCATTTACAAATCGGAATGGTCCAGCATCAAAGATGCAGTTGCGTTAACCGCTCATGAGGTGCGGGAGAAGTCCGAGGGATGTCCGACGACACGTGGCGGAAAATTGAAGAAAGAGCGAAACTTAAAGCACTGACGAACAGTGAGAAAGACCCAGACCGGATCGAGGACCGCCCGACTATCAGTACCAATATAAGATAGTAAAAAAATCTGTGCGACTCGATAAACGCCGATTCATGGACAGCCAGATTGAAGCAGCAGAGGCGGCAGCGCACAGAAATGATACAAGAAAGTTATTTAGAATCACGCGCGAAATTTGCGGTAGATGACCACCGACCACCGGGCCCACCCGTAGTCCCAGCGGCGCAATAGAGTCAAGCGCGGAGCGTGGTAAAAATATTTGGACAAATCATTTCTGCGAGTTGCTAAACCGTTCTCCTCCCTCGAACCCTTTTGACATACCCAGCGAAGCCGCACTTGTAGATATCCCCCGAGCCCGAAAAACATCCCCGACCATGCACTGACGCACGCTGAGATCACCTCAGCTGTGCAGCGATTAAAGAACGGGAAGGCGCCGGGCGTGGACGGTATACGCCTAGAGTTTCTCAAGTACGGCCTGGAGGCGCTCTTGCAGCCCTTGCACCTACTTCTCAGTAAGGTGTGGGAGCAGGAGCACTGTCCGAGGGACTGGGTCAACGGTGAGGTCATTACAATTCACAAAAAAGGTGACCAACTCTGCTGCGATAATTACCGGGGAATAACGCTGCTCAGCGTGCCTGGCATGGTTTTGGCGCAGATAGTCTTGGCGAGAATAAGGATTCCAGTAATGTGTATCCTCAGAGAAAACCAGGCCGGTTTCTTAACAGCCGATCCTGTGCGGACAAAATTCATAATCTCAGATGCCTTCTCCAGCAAAGCAACGAGTTTAACAGCTCACTGGCGTGTTGCTTCGTTGATTACGAGAAGGCCTTTGATAGTCCGCAGCGGCCTTCCTTATGGGACATATTAAAACTGTACGGAATCCCAACCAAGATTATCGCCATCATCAAATGCATGCACGACGGCAGCAAATGCTGTGTTAGAATCGGCGACGTACCGATAGAATGGTTTGGGGTTTCAACCGGGGTCAGACAGGGCTGTGTTCTGGGTCCGTTCCTCTTCATAATAATCTTCGACTTCAATTTGAGAGTCAATTCCACCTGACCGAGGTGTAGCCGTTTCCCCCAATCTGAGGCTATGCGACCTCGAGTATGCTGACGACGATGTCATATTTGAAAAATCTGTCGAGGGTATTCAGGAAACAATGGATAGGCTGCAGAGCAACTCGTATCGCATTGGCCTCAAAGTCAAACCAAGCGAGTAAAACCAATGTGCTCTGCAACAGTTTCTGTCCAGACCCAGACTACCTTCTGACGAGCGCGGGGCACGACATCGAGAGAGTCGAGGTACTTGGGGGTACACATCACGGGAGATGGCAATCCGCGTAAAGAGCTCGCAATCCGATTAGGAATATGTATAATGATGGCCATATGCTCCGAATAGGGAGCGGATACGGTTTAAAAAAATCCATATTTCCAACAATATTCAAAGCACAAAAATATTTCATTTATGAATAGTGTCACTTTTAAGGTGTTAACTGTCAATTCTTGGTGGAAAGACATTAAATTTTAAAATATGAATAGTGTGTTGACGTATATATGGCTGACTCATGAACTTAGCCCGAAATATTTTTCTGGAAATTAAATTCCTTATCCAGGTCCGACCTGAGCACGAACTATAATTGTCTTTACCCGTCCGAACGCGGCCCACGGGCCCAGCCGGGTAGAGGCCCGCGGGCTAAGCCCATGCCTGAGCAGACATCTAGTAGCTACACACTTTTTTGCTCGATCGTTCATGTGAAATTAATTTGCACTTCGACTTAAATGACCTTTTATAGATAACGTCTCTTATAGATAATGCTATCGTGACCCATTAGCGTTCTTCGCTAAATATGGCAAAATACTGAGGCAAAATCTATTTAAAATTTATGTAAATTGCGTATAAAAACGATCCATTAATTCTGGTATTTATAAATATTATTATTTTTAATACCATATGAAAATAATTATCCACCGCAGAGTATTTCAAAAAAAGATGTTCATTGTAAAATAGTTGTTAACAAATTATGTGATCAATTTTTAAAACGAAGGATGCAAGTAGTAGGACTTGATACTGTGATTAATTGTCGAGGTATACAAATTGAACAGGGTAAAAATAACAAAACTTCAGTTCTACAAGAATTTTGTCAGTATATTGAAAGCTATTTCAGCTTCAAGTCATCGTCAGAACTATGTTTAAACTTATTTAGCTGAGCTAAATATACTGTTTTAGAAGAGATAGACAAAATTTTATCATCTCACTTATTCATAACCTAAAAAAATGGTGATAAAGTGATAAAATGGTTAAACTTGTTTATTGAAGGCTTTACCTAAAAGATATTTTTACGTGTTATTTAATTTAACTTCTTATCGACTAAAATGCTTTTGCAACTTGTATTTACTTAGCTCACTTCACATTTACAATACTTTATGACATGAAGGATAAAGCCAAAACGAACCTAACCTTTTTTCGAAACGTCAGTTGGCTCACTTCACTTATCATCGACTCAGTTGTCCTAGGAAAAGGAACATATTTGCTACTTTTTTATTATTATTTATCATTTCCGCTGCCAATGTGGTGCATGTGGCTTCGTAATGGAGGAATCTCAACAGAAGTTTTGTACAAGAACTGCTTGTTACTCAGTTGCTCAACCTCTGTTTTTCGAAGACAGTATGAATAGAAGGATAGAGCTAGAACAGAACTTTTGGTTAGGTTAGGTGATCCCGAGATGTCTGTAATTGTAGCCAACGGCGTTGACCACTGCACCACGGACCCGACGAGTATTATTAATCAATCCTTAAAATAAAAAAAAAGATTGTGATGTGCTTATATTTTGATTCTTACATTTTTGTGTAACTCGTTTTCTGAATACATTTTAAATATTTGAACATTAAAGTAATAAAACTTTGTAATTAAAAGATTATTGAGTAATCAAATTATTAACAATATGTTAATAAGCGAGTTTTAATATATAATCAATTGAAACCTGCGCTTGTACCTCAAAAGGTGAAAGGTATATCGTAATTATTATTTTTGTGAAAAAAAATTATAATATTAGCGACAAAAATGTTTAGCAATGAGACAGTGTGGCGATAATGACCTTTAAAAACAGTGTCAGATTTATTTATTGTGGGCGGCGGCCAACCATTTATATTCAAAATATAAGCGAAAATTAAAATGCATAATATCGAGGGCTAATCGCATTTACAGGATTTTTTTATAGTCCCAAGTACAATTGTGTTTTTTTAAAAGCTCTCTAGTACATTATAAACAATAATCTTTCTGGCAATACAAATCATAAGATTTGGTATTGACGAGTTATAGTTATATCATGCTTTTTGCCAGAATAAAAAAAATAACAATGTGACTATGCCATAATAAATCATATAACTTCATGCGTTTTGTGATTTATTGCATACATTTTGACAATTATAACAGACAATCATCAAAAACTGACGAAATGTGTTTTGTTCAATATATTTTTACTGTACACAATAAAAACAAGGCTCCGTGGGTTTGGGTGTGCAAAATACTGCTTGCAGAGTCCTTTTAACGATTATGTTAAAAATATCAAAAACAGTTTAAATAAACCTCTCCGTCGTTTGGATATCAAATTTAAATTTTTGAGATTTTGTACATTTCAAATATGATATTGAAATTCCATCAAGCACCCTCAGTCGATATCTTAAATTGGATAATAATATGTTTTGTAATAAGACCTTAGAAGTATTATAGTAGAATGTTGCATGTCGCTAATGATAGTATAACATTTGTATTTTTAACAGGGATTGTAAGTCGTCATCTATTATAAGGATGCACTCGGAACTTACAGAAAATATGAAAAAAAAAAATGCCTTTTAAAAAACGAATGAAACACGGTATTTCAATATACCTAAATCGCTTGATCATTTCAAGAATAGCTGAATAAAAAAAGGAAAAATCGTCTGATGGTTGGCGATCCATATTTAAAATACTATTTAAATTGGCCGACGGGACTATTATCAGTTGTCGTCACGTCCTGCGCGGATTGTCGTACATTGAGAAGTGCTCGGCGCAGCTTCTAATGCGATTCAATCTGCAATTTCATATCACCAGTGGCCTCCACCAAGAGCGTGCAATCATCTCATAATGTAATATTATTTCAACGACCGAGTCTACTGATTCAAATGGGGGATTAGTTGCTGGGCGCAGACCGTTTCTGTGCCTCGTAATTGATTTGTGCGCAGATTGTGCAAGTCCCCAATGCAGGTAGTATCCAGTGGCGTAACAAACGTTAAGAGTATCTACAATTTTTTTCCTTCATTGTGAGTGTCTTAGGAGCAACTGTCTGAGACTAAGTGGCGTGCGCTTAAGTGTGCAGTAAAACTATCAATGTTTTTGAGTAGGTACATTCGTTCAATATTTTAATTTTAAAATAAAAGTTAGGATATTTAAATTAGTGAGATGATATAATATTGCCTACTTAAACAGTATAACTATACAGCTAAGCTAAATTAAATATAACATAGTTCTGAAATAGCTTTCGACAATAACTGATAAAGTTCTTGTAAAACTGAAAACTTTGTTATTTTTAACCTATAATTTGTAATAAGCCCATCCGTTTATCCTGACGTTCTCTGAAATTATATTTTGAGCGACTGTTAAAACGCGTAATCATTATGCTTCAATTCGCCGCAGGGGCGGAAAGGAATTAAAAAGATTACATCTCGGTGGGCAAAGTTTTGAACGTCCCTGATTCAGCTTAGAATGAGATAATCTCCATTTATACTATTGCAATGCACTTGTGGCTAAATGCAAGCGTTGAATGCAATCCGAAATATCGAAGGTCAGGTTATCTTTGTTGCAAATGAAAATTCTATGCACGTATTTCATATTGCATTATGTAATTCTTAAAAATTACATTTATCTCGGTCTTAGGGAAGGTCAACAAGATATTCTTTAATTGAAAAATTTAAGAATAAATAATCATTGGATACAGAATTTTTCAGAATTATTTATGAATATTAATTTCCATGCTTTTTTCTTTAAGAGATTTTAAAAACATTCAATCAAACTAATTTAAGAAATCGACTGAAGTTGCTTGATGGAATTTCAATATCAAATATGAATTGTGGAGATTTTGTACATTTCCATGTATTTTGTCGCTAACGACCCGGGTTTCGCCTTTAGGCATCTTCAGGCATTCGTGTGCTCGAATTCCTGAAGATGCCGAAAGGCGAAACCAGGGTCGTTGGTGACAAAATACATGGAAATGTGCAAAATCTCAACTATTCGAATTTGTTTGATAAACTATTAACAGCTTCATAATTCGTTTTTTCATCATGTTTATCACTTCATAATTCTTTTTTTAACAATGTCCGCTCCCAGTGTGGAACATACGGTCTCTTAATAAAGGTATTTCAACAGAAGTTTTTGGACAAACACTGCTTGTTACTCAGTTACTCAACCTCTTTTTTCGAAGAGAGTATCGGATGGGTGGTGGGAGAGAATTTTAGACATCACAAACAACCACACCTTCGATAAATTATTCGATTCGTAGTTAAAGCCAACGACATTGACCACTGCAGTACGGACCCGGCAATTCGTTTAATAAATCAGAATCCTATAATTGCTACGAAGATAAATAGTCTACATATTGATTTTAGTCTATTTAATTTCGTTTACATATAATTCGTATGTTTGTCTGTAAATTCTTATCATAGTTCTTGAACCAATTGTTTTATATACCTTTTAATTACTAAAACTAAATTTCATGTAAATAGTCCCCGTAAAGATTTATACTTTATCGGTTGATAATGCTCGTAATGAGCGAAACCGGCCCTGATCATTATATAAAAAAAAGACGAACGCTAGACGGCCATGCCGCATACTAATAATACCTAGTATAACATTATTATACTTCTCACATAGTAATTTTAATATAATTATATGCACGATAAAGAAGATTCACGTGATCTTTGCGGCTCTCCATAATTCACATATCTGTGAAAGAATGTCACGTTTTGAAACATTGATAATTTAATATTATTATGATCCTGGGGTCAGAGTTGAGGCGCATGTCCCCATAGCCTCCGAGTCCTTACATCATTAAAACTACACGGTATATTACCCACACAGCCTTCATTAGAAAACTGCGGGTCGTGACCACAGGATCCTGAGAGATCCAGAATTTTTCTGATACAGTGAGATAGAATACAGTAACGTAACTATTACCGAGTAATTTATTTTGTAATTTTGATTCAACTTTGTCATTAATAGTTCAATCTGTAGGAAGATCGAATTTCAGAGTTATTGCTTTTTTATTTCACGGACCGTTTTTTCAGACTAACTGTTAGTCAGAAACTCTTCTTAAAGAACCGAAACACGTGTCACATTAAGTAACACAGCCAGTGGGATAACGAAGTAATCAACTTTAATTGTTTATTAAAAATGAATTTCCACAAAGTTATTCCCGATTTTTAATTTTGCCGAATTTGTGGTGCACTGATCAACGTCATTGGCTTCGGTTACGGAAATCACGTGTTTGTATCCCGGTACACACAGTATCCATACATTGATTTTTCAATTGATTTATGGATTACCGTTTGAAGGCATAACGAGTGTGATAAGCTAGCCACTAGTTAGTTCCTAGCCCTATCATTCTATCCTTACTCTCTTCGAAATAGAGAGGTTGAGCAACTGAGTAACAAGCAGTTCTCGTAGAAAAACTTTTTTGAGAAACCTCTACTAGAATTCCAAATGCTCCACGTTGGGAGTGGACATGGTTAAAAAAATATATGGGCTTATAACAACTAAAATTTTAAAAACTTAACCAAATAACTAAAGATTTGTCATTAAAGCGTTGAACAGACTATTTCATCGTCAATGATGATATATTTATGACCATGAGGCAAAAAAACGAATGTAATGTTTATTGATATTACATTTTGTTTATTTTTTAGGTACTAGCGTTATCTAAATTTTGATTTTGAAAACTCAGAAAGAAACGAATTCTTTTCAAATTCCACGCGTAAAACTCGATTTAATCTTTGGTTGGCTAAAATTATCATATTTGTATTTATAAAACCAAGGCCACATCGCGAGTTATTTTTTGTGTTCATTTGCTCATTTACAGAATATCTCTTTAGTATTTTTGTTCCCGTTGTTATGTAATTCAGAAGCTCTCAACAGACAAAACTCGTAAGATCATTTTGAAACGATAAGACGCATTTATTTCAAACTTTAAGACTAATTAAGATTGTATTTGATTAACGGAATAAGAAGAAGCTTACAAAATAAAATCTAGAATAATCCATTTTTTTCATTATATTTTTATAATTGGCGTCGCGGCTTTTAATCCAGGTAAATATTAACATAAATTTTTCTACGATAACTGCTTATTACTCAGTTACTCAACCCCTCTTTTTCGAAGACAGTAGGGATATAGGGACAGGGAAAGGACGGGACTAGAGATTAGCTAATCGCTTTAGTTACGCCCCGTTTTTAGGATCGGATGGGTGGGAGAGAATTTTATCGATTGAAAAATCAAGTACGTAAATTCGAAGCCGAGAGATCGGTAATCGAAGCCGACGACGTTGACGACTCCACCACGAACCAGACATACGTACTTTAATATAATATAATAGTTATTATTAACTATTGTCGAAAACAGATGCTTGCGGCGAATATTAGGGTTGCGGTGGCTTGGACATGTGCTGCGGATGCCCCAGGGGAGCCTGAATCCTGCCTGTATATTCTACCAAACCAGATACCGCTGGGATAACCTGGGAGGAAGCAAAAAGACTGGGTGGGGACAGAGAATATTGAAGGAACCGTGTGATGGCTATATGCTCCGAATAGAGAGAGGCTATGGTTAAAAAATGTTATCATTAAAGTACTGTCATCAGTATATCCGACAGCCATAAATCTGAACGATAAAATTTTTGCAACGCCATTGTGTCTGCGTAAGCAATGGTTACACCTTTGATCTAAAAATATCAAGCAATATCTCCTCTTTTTAGCTGATTATTTTTCTTTTACAAATTCGGACACGGAAAAATGGATTTAATTATCTCTTCTTTCTGAATTAATCTTGGGGTATTTCGCACGACGGCTCGACAGAAAGAAAACCAAATGAATGAATTGAAAAATTCAATCAAGGAGTGCTTTTTGATTAAGTTACTGTTTTCAACAAAGGGTCCGTTTTAATAATCACAATTTGAACAATACTCGTGCAACGACTTTACAATAATTAGTTTTGATCAACAAAATTACAGCGAAATAAAATCACAGCTATAAAGGTATACAAAGAGTTTTTTTTAACCATTTTCACTCCCAATGTGGAGCATATTGACTTATTTGTGTGTATTGTTTGCATTTTCGTTGTCTCGAACAACAATGGAAAAAGTACCTACTTCACCATTTTTTCGTAAATCATAAACATGTAACTAGCCACTTATACGAAAATCTTTACCTAAAATCCGAAGTCCAATGTCGTATTTGTAATATTTCAAAAACAATAAACCTTTCAGCAAAACTTTATATAAAATAAGAAACCAGATTTAAAAAATAGCACTGTCCCAATTTTGAAAAAAATAGATGCAGCCATTACTTGACGACTAATGGTTAGCTAATCGCTCTTGCTACACCCCATTTTAATGATCGAATGGGTTGTGGAAAATCAATTTATAAAACTGACAGTACTTAGATCCGTAACCGAAACCAAGGACGTTGACTTCTGCACGCTGGACCCGACATTTGATTGCAGTAATATTTTCAATAAAAGAGGAATACTTTAATAAGTAACTTAATAAGCAGATTAGACTGTGATCAATTTATTCTGAACGAGTCGATAATCTGATAAAACGTTTGAATGTTGCAAAACACTAGACAAAGCGGATTACTAAGTCTAATAATAATAAGTAAATAAACGTTCACTCAAACTTTTTCAATTACTTAATATTCCAGCTAGTAATTCCACACTTTTAATCATTCAGTGTGTGATTACCTGCATTCAAGCTCAATAATCCTGCACTAAACCTTTTAAATATGTACTTTTCTTCTGCACCACCTCCACCCGTTATGTGTGGGCAGACGCTGTTTCGCAGCCTCCTTCCATAACGCAATAATGAACAAAAAAAAGGGATGAATTTATTCATCACGTTCTTGGCACGATACAGAGATGCACGTGACCCATCTCGTCCATATACAATATAATATAATCTCCCTTGTTGCAATTATATAATTTATTTTTAAGACATCGACTGAGGGTGCTTGATGGAATATCAACATCAAATTTGAATTATTGAGATTTTGTACATTTCCATGTATTTTAACATGAAAATACATGGAGATGTACAAAATCTCAATAATTCAAAATTTAATATAAATTTTGATAGAATATCAAAGAATTTGGTTCTACAAAATTCTGTCGAACTAAATTCTTTGATATTTTATCCAATTATAATGGAGTTCTACCAAGTAAATGCCAATTCAATCGATTACAATTAAAATAAAAAATAAAAATATTTAACGTAGGTACTAATTAAGTTTTTGAGTTGTTCTAGAAAAAGGAACATAAATACAATTAATTGTTAAAGTAAATTTGGATTATTGAGATTTTGTACACTTCCATGTATTTTGTCACTAACGACCCGGGTTTCGCCTTTCAGCATCTTCAGGCATTCGAGCACACGGATGGACTCGAACTGAGAGACAGTAAACAGTGTCTAACGTTTATATAGAAGATACAAATGAGACAAATATTATTTACGAGGTAAGATATTATACGTCTGAGAGCCACACTGATACCTGAGTTAAAATTTCGGGAATCTCCCTAATCCTTATTTTGTAAACACCATATTAACAGAGTGGCGAATTGCCGTTTTTCAACTTCTTTTAGAAATACCAGTGATTTTACAATTATAATAGTATTGTGGGTTTTGACGGGATGTAATTCGACGAATGGGTAAATATACACAATCATTCCACATTTAGTGACATCTGTTAGGTGTTTCAACGTATCGGATATAATAGCGGAGAATTACGAAGGTTCAGCTGCTCATTCAATATCGGCAAGGAATTTAACTGGGCTCTATTAATTTCCAAAATTTCTTGATAAAATAATTTATGATCCCCCATGTTTTTATGCAACAGTTTAACCCCATCATCCGCATTAAACGTATGGTTCTCCATTAGCAAGTGATTTGCGAATGTCGAAGTTTCTTTTTTTAATCTAAAGGCAGCTAAATGTTCTGATACCCTAAGGGTATCAGAACATTTAACTGCCTGTGCTAAAGAACAGTGCGGCAATTCGCCACTCTGTTAATATGGTGTTTACTAAATAAGGATTAGGGAGATTCCCTAAATTTTAACTCAGGTATCAGTGTGGCTATCAGACGTATAATATCTTAAATTATAAGTTAAAGTAAATGCTTTGAAGTTTTACTTATGCGTAATTACGTGAGCTTTTTGTAATAGTTTATGTAAGGGTGGTGAATTAATAACCTCCTTAATGACCAAACAAACATTAATTCACAATTATTACGTTACATATTTTCATTTTAAATAAAAGTTATCATATTGGAATAAGTGAGATGATATAATATTGTCTATCTTTTCTAAAATAGTATATAGCCAAGCTAAATTAAGTTTAGACTTCGATCTGACGATGGCGTGAAGCTGAAATAGCTATCAACATACAGATTAAATTCTCGTAGAACAGAATACTTTGTTAGTTTTACCCTTATTATACATTAAATTTTTCGACGTAGTTATTGAAGAAGGAAAATATTCACAATATTGCAGAGTAAAACGAAGGTTAATTTTCTTTAACAAGTAAAGAAAAGTTTGGTAAAACGATTATTTGTTTATGAGTTCATAAATTATGATACATTATTCTGTCATAAGTTTAGTTTAAGATATCTATGTTTATGTCATTCAATACATCACTGCTAAATTTAAATATGATGAAGCCAAAAACTGGTTTCATCGATTCGATCTGCGCGATGACGGGTTCATTACAATATTTTCGTAGAAAGAAAGTGAGTGCCGAACCACAATAAAAAAAATTGGGCATGCTTTGCATCTAAGATTTAGATCTTAGCGAATAAAAACGAAAAAACAATACAGATAGCAAGCACGGCTTAGCGAGGTATTTAACTAATGAAAACGTTCACAAATGCATACTAAGTATGTTCTTCATTGAAATACTAAAACTTCACTAAAATAAATATCAAAGTATTTCGTGGTACAAGAATTATTACAGAATTGATTTATAACTACGTCGGCTCACGTCATCGCCAGAAGCTTATTATGTTATCTTTATACTATTATTATTCATGCTTACGGTGGTTTAACTTTATCAGGAACTCAAAGGTGAGAGAGCGGATTGACCAATCTCTTATTCCAAACTAAAAAAAGTGACGATGGATTTGGCTTGAACATGTGCTACCCTGAATCCTGCTGAATGAATTCCGTCTCCCTGGAAGGGCGCTTATGACCGTGCGTATGATGTACTCGGTGGAGGTACGGGACGCTTGGATGACCTAGGAGGAAGCAAGACTGGCGGGGGACAGAGAAACACCCTGTGATGACCTAAGCTTCGAGTAGGGGAGAGGATATGATTTTAAAAAAACGCCAATTCAATCATAACATTATTTTTCATTTATCAAGAATTTTCAAATGGCAATAGATAAAATTTGGCAATATTAGGACGAAATTCAACATCTGACTAAGATACTAATATTATCCTTTATGTATTGTGCGCTTAAAAAAGTAATATTCAAATAGTGAATTCATCTATGATGCATATAATAAAATGTTTTGTTCATAGGAAATGACACTGAAATATACTTAATGTCATTTAAATTAACCTATCTATTGCATTATTAATATTTTATCTAGCGAACTTGCACTTGAAACGGATGTGCTATGCATGGGGAGATAAGCACTAAATTTGATAATTATAAAGTAAATTTGGATTATTGAGATTTTGTACACTTCCATGTATTTTGTCACTAACGACCCGGGTTTCGCCTTTCGGCATCTTCAGGCATTCGAGCACACGAATGGACTCGAACTGAGAGACAGTAAACAGTGTCTAACGCTTATATAGAAGATAAAAATGCGACAAATATCATTTACGAGGCAATACATTTCCATTCTCAGGTTCACAGATTAGTCACTATACCTCTAAATAAATTTAATTTTGAAAACGAACTAAACATTATTAAACAAATTGCCATTAATAATGGCTATGAGGCGTCTCTTATAGATAGTCTTGTATCAAAAAAACAACGTAAATTAGCAGAAAAGATGCTATATTTTGGGAACTTGTCTAAAGACATAGACCGCCCCAGAATCTGGCATAGAATTAGTTATTTAGGTTGTACAAGCTTTAAAATTAAAAAACAACTCGCTGATAGTGTTAGACCGGCGTTCTATTGCAAAAACTCTCTAGGCAAATTACTTATTAACAATAAAGATAGAGTAAACTTTAAGAACAAATCTGGTATTTATAAATTACAATGCAATGATTGCCAACATTTCTATGTGGGTAAAACCACACGTACATTAGATATAAGGGTATCAGAACATTTAGCTGCCTTTAGATTAAAAAAGAAACTTCGACATTCGCAAATCACTTGCTAATGGAGAACCATACGTTTAATGCGGATGAGGGGTTAAACTGTTGCATAAAAACATGGGGGATCATAAATTATTTTATCAGGAAATTTTAGAAATTAATAGAGCCCAGTTAAACTCATTACCAATCTTGAATGAACAGCTGAACCTTCCTAATTCTCCGCTATTATATCCGATACGTTGAAACACCTAACAGATGTCACCAAATGTGGAATGATTGTATATATTTACCCATTCGTCGAATTACATCCCGTCAAAACCCACAATACTATTATAATTGTAAAATCACTGGTATTTCTAAAAGAAGTTGAAAAGCGGCAATTCGCCTTCGGCAATTCGTCACTCTGTTAATATGGTGTTTACAAAATAAGGATTAGGGCGATTTCCGAAATTTTTAACTCAGGTATCGGTGTGGCTCTCAGACGTATAATGTATTGCCTCGTAAATGATATTTGTCGCATTTTTATCTTCTATATAAGCGTTAGACACTGTTTACTGTCTCTCAGTTCGAGTCCATTCGTATGCTCGAATGCCTGAAGATGCCGAAAGGCGAAACCCGGGTCGTTAGTGACAAAATACATGGAAGTGTACAAAATCTCAATAATCCAAATTTAATATTGAAATTCCATCAAGCACCCTCAGTCGATGTCTTAAATTATAAACTAGTTAATAACACGTTTCACAACAGCGAATTATTTTTTAAATGAATTCCTTGTCTATGAAAATATTCCTTTCATAATAGCATCAGTGAAGAAGTAAGCATCATAGACATCAATGCTTTGAACATCCATTTATGATATTGTCCTTATTGAGAGTTGAACCTGTGGACACGGCTATTGAATAGAACGAACGCTACAGATGCGGCTAATATTTATCTTATTTTTTTATAAATAAAGCAAAAATTGATTTGTACTACTTATTTTACATTTTTTATTACGATCAGGACGATAAAAAAATAGTGCTCGTCTGAATTCGAGTTGTGATTTCATTTATTTATACAAATATTTTCATTACGAAAACTACAACTTATACGTGTATGGCTTTTGTAATGTAAAAAACGTTTGAAACATGGTTGGATATTACCAAGGAAGTCAACCTTGTAAGTTCAGGTAAAATATACTTAAATACATCAAAAATAGTGCTCGTCTGAACTCACTCACGTCCACGCGGAATATGTCGGCATCCGAAGCAATACCGTTGAACAAGTTTAAAGCTTTTCCCAATGGCATCCTCGTTGGCTGACTGGTTCTAAGTTTTGGAAGAAAAAAACAATTCATGTCCACGATTCCTCAAAAAATGATCAGGAGTATAAAACATGACATTCTCAAAAATGGTGCGATTATCATTTTGGTCTCGTATAAGTCGAAATAAATATGTGGCCAAATACTATTATAACATGAGCATGCCCAAAAGAAAGTCAGTTGGATGAAGCCATGGGTAGTGTCAAAGTCTCCTTTAGTTACAAGTTACAAGCCATGCTGTAAGCGCCCGTCAGTGGGTATTTGAAGTCATAAAATTGACATGACACAATGTCGACTTTTGTTTGGTTAACTACGATGAATTCTAGCATATTGTAAAATAATGAAATAGTGCATAATCAAATGTAATATGTTGAACGTTAACAGGAATGTTTACTTACACTGAAAGAGTACAATTATGAATCCTAGTCGTAATTAATGATTGGCATTAATCAACCATTCAAAATGGGTAAATTACGTATATAATAAAACTACCCATCGCATGTTGTGTTACGTACAACCGCCATGCAAGATATTAGAAGTGAATGGGCCTCATGGGACTACTCCTAAATTGCGAATTTTCTTGTGGCTTCGGTTGCATTGGTAGTATCCATACGCACTCAAATAGAGAAGTCTCAAAAATTTCTTCTGAACCATCAATTTTACTCATTTCCGATTTATAAATCAAACCGATCAAGAAGCGAAATCCTATCGTTACCGGCAGTAATTGATTCATACAAAAACCATGACTCTTTCATGCTAATGAAAACTTTCATTGGTAAAATATCAGTTTCTTTCTCCCTATTAATTATTATTGCATGTATATATATCTATCTAGAAAACATCTTATCTGTTATGACCACAATTGAATGTTTGACACTGCGGTTAGATTAAAGCCGAAAGATATTTTCACATTTTTTCTCCGTACACCTTTCTTCGTAATATGTTTTACAAAGTAATTTTAACGTCACTTCGTGAATCATAGAGCAATATGCCTTCAAATGTTTGCGGTATAAAAAAGAATACGTGATTTGGCTTCATTAATCATTCGTTACATGTTTATCAATAGTAATTATATCATCATTCTTCAAAGTTAGAAGAAAAAGGCAAAGTAACAGAAACGTGAATAATTCTCGACTTATTTTGTTTAAGACTCACGCAATCAAAATTCAATCTTTTGAAAACAATTGGATAATTTTTTAAATTAAATAATAAATTATCTGATTTAAGACATCGACTGAGGGTGCTTGATGGAATTTCAATATCAAATTTGGATTATTGAGATTTTGTAAATACATGGAAGTGTACAAAATCTCAATAATCCAAATTTAATAAATTATCTAACCAATAAGTATAACAAATCAATCGTACTGGACGCTAAGATACTGTCTCTGTTTTAGCTGTGTGCTAGAAAATGACATTTTATTTCTTTCAAACATTTTCCTCAACAAAATTATCTTTTAATGGTCCATTTTATTCATGAGCGACATTGATTATTGATAATTAAGATGCATCATTATCAGTTTATTTATTTCATAAGATAACACTGATTCCAATTAACATGAAAATTAATCATGTTTCCCCCTTCTCACGTCCAGTAGAAGGAAATAATTCCATCCCATTTTTTATTGTGGAAATTCATTTTGATATAATGAAAATGAATTACTTGTTTATTGCACTGATTGTGCCACTTGCAAATTGCGAAACGTTTTTCGTGTTTGAGAAGCGCCCTCAGACTAACTCTATCGGTAAGAGATTTTTTCAAAATGTAGGCATTTATTTTAATTCTTAGTGACAAAAATCAAGAGTGGGATTTTTCATTCTACTGGACACGGGATAGTGGAGGGGTATATACAAACCATAACGTACGAATTACAATTGAATTAGCCTGAAGATGCGAAATACGTGTCATAATTAGTAACACAACCATTGGAATAACAAATTAGTCTGTTTGAATTATTGTTTGCTGCGATAAACATAGTTTCGGGCAGCAAAAATCTTTACATATTTTTCAACTTAATTATGAAATACCGGTCATTGAAAGAGATCCATTAAAATATATTATTTAATATAGAATTTAAATATAAAATAGTCTAAAGATTGAATAAATGAATTGCAATTAAGCACGTAACAAACCATGCGGTTCTTATGGAAGATAACGATAACGTGAAATTCATTCCATGTTAGACGTATTACGTAATTAATTATAATAGTTGAAAAACCGGTTTAGGCATAGACGATTTTTTACACGGACGTTCAATAAATATAATAAATCTAATGGAGACCAGCTGTACTTGCTGGTTTGTATTTTGACTCCCACTTGTATTGAATGCAATAAGGAAATACTTAAGTATGTATATAGTTTTATGAATGAAAGTATTATTACCAATACATACAATATGATTCGTTAAAAATAACAAGATTTACGTAATGGTATGGCACTTTGAACAATAAATTTTTTTTTTCCATGTCCGCTCCCAACGTGGAGCATATGGTCTCCTAATGGAGGTATCTCAACAGAATTTTTCTATGAGAACTACTTGTTACTCAGTTGGTAAACCTCTCTTTTTTTTCGGAGAGTAGGGATAGAAGACTAGAACAGGACTAGCGGTTAACTAATCGCTCTCTCTACGCTCCGTGAGGATCGGATGGGTGAGTAGGAGGGAATTTTAGACATCACAAACACTCAGAGTGCGAACAGAAATCCATAAGTCGATTGAAAGATCAATTTATGAGACTGTCCGCACCGGGAATTGAATCCAAGACATCCGTAGCCATAGCCAACGACGCTACCAATGTATTTATGTATTTATTCAATTTAAGGCTCTACGTACTGGTAAAACGCATGAAGCCAAGTGGCTTAACTTTGAAAACAACAGTATTGAGTCATATTGCTATTTTTTTATTGTCAGAAAGTATGATATTATTATGATTCAATGATACCAAATCTTATGATTTTTATGCCAAAAATATTATTCTTTATAGTGTACAATTAATCTTTTTAAATAACAAATATCTTTTTGAATATTTGAATTGTTGAAATTTTGTATATTTCCAAGTATTTCGTCACTGACGTCCCGGGTTTCGCCTTATACGATCTAAACTATTAAACCGTCAGCTCAAGTTCATTCGTGTATTCGATTGCCTAAAGATGCCGGCATTGAAAAGCACAAAATTCGAACAATTCAAACTTCCACCAACCACCCTAATTCTTAAACACACATTTGTGCTTTGGAAAGAATACTGAGAAAAAAAATGCTTCAAATGCGACTATCTCAGAACTTGTTTTTATGCCTCCAGTCAGTATACCCTCGATTGATCAGTTTGTAAGATTTAATTTTAAATAATTCAAGCGACTAAGAAAAACACGCGTAAGTTTTTTGTTCGATCAATGGTGAGCAACTTCAATTATAAAAGAATAACGAATGTACATTTTTCACTTCATAGCTGTTATATTATTTTCGCAGCTCAAAATTCCATACGGAATAAAGCGTCTGACCCATATACATGATGTTTGCTCAGATGTATTAATTTGACAGACGAAGCAGGTTGTTTGTTTTTCTCTGAGAATCGAATAGGGCTACCACACATTTGCAAACTACATAACTTATATGATCGACTATAATTGATTATAGTTTAAACGCCGGCAGAAGTCGGAACAGCCAATCAACGACTTGCAGCTGTCAAACGGTAGCTCGCAAGTGTCACGTTATTATTAGTAATACTATGAAAATAAATACGATAGCGTTTCAAAAACAATTCATGGGAATGTGCAGGGGTTTTACTAAAATTCTGACAGTTCTGTGAAGGCGTGTCAAAAGAGAATTGATAATTCCAACCAATAAATGCTACAGATCGCGTGGCAGCCATGAAAAGTAAAAAGTATTATAGCATTACTTCCGTGACACTAGCGCCCTCTCAGAACGGACAGGTTATAATGAACGATCTATATTCAGATTCACTTATTACGCATAGAATAAAGTTTATTCCGAATTCGACAGCTAGTTACAATCTTCTTCTTCGAGTTTAGTAATGAATTAATCTATAATATGAGACATCGACTGAGGGTGCTTGATGGAATCTCAATATCAAATTTGGATTCAAACATTCACAGTGCTCGAATGCCTGAAGATGCCGAAAGGCGAAACCCGGGTCGTTAGTGACAAAATACATGGAAGTGTACAAAATCTCAATAATCCAATTGTGGATCCTTTCACAGAGGGTCTATTGTCAGATAGATAAGACGGTTCGCAATGACGTATCAACCCTGATTCTAGAAACGCTCTGCCCGCCCCCGCCTTAGTTTCGATGTGTACCTTCCGCCGCCCATCTAAATCGAGAAATACGATCACGTTTGTTTACCAAACAGTTTGCGAGTGGCCATAAACGGTTTTATATAAGACTTAATTGCTATTCTGAAACAAAGTGACTCTCCGAGGCATTTGAACACACTCTTGCAGCACTGTCATTATTTTATCATTATAAAAACACTGAAACAATTAAGACAGATCCTGGCAATTCATTGTCACGAATGTTACCACTAAGTTATAGTGAAAAGTCATCGAAGTAAATTAAAAAATCTTTTTACTTGCTTGACCAGTTCGAAATTGCATGTGGAAATTAAGCAGTTGAATAAATATGTAATTATTATATCATTTATTTGTTGACAACCATTGTCATGGCAACCTTTCACGCTGCTTAGTAATAAGTAAAACAGTTCTGAAGATCGCACAGTGCCTAAATATCTATCAAACAGAATCTTATGTATTTTTTGTGAAACTAAATACCTAGCTATAATTGATTTATTCCAATGGCGTGCATATTAATAATATCAGAAACTATAAAACTGATTATTTCACTTTGATTGATTGAAAATTCTGTCTGTGTTCGTGTTTAGAAATATAAATTATCATTGTTTTGTTTTTTAAGTGGAAAAAAGATTCTGCTAGGCGAAAAAACTGCGATTTAATTAATACGTATACAGGTAATAAAAATAGACAAAGGCGTAAAGTAAACATACGATATGAATAGCATCGTTCCAAAACACGGCCATTTAAAATGGAATGGATGCTATGTTCGTTGCCTGTGATTATGATAATGTCTTTGTTATAACATATTATACATAAAAATATTCCATGCAGCTTTGCAATTATTGTAGATTTCCAATTCAATTTAATTTAGAAACGAGAACTCGGCCTGATACCCTGATCAGTGATAAACGTTTTTCTCTCTTTTTCACTTCCCGCGAAAACAAAGCTTTTTTGTAATTTAGTTTCGTATTTAAATAGTGCAAAATGTCAGTAATTTGTGGCTTAAAATTCTTCACTTATTGATATTTTATATTTTTAACAAATGAAACGGTGGTCATCAAATGATACATGAGAATTTTACCGGTGATACGCAGTTTAATCATTCTTAATAAGATAGCTATATACGGCAATCAATGAAAGTTTTATGTGCCGTGACAGGTAACTATGAAAACGTGTCTAGGTTGCACAGAATAAATTACATCGTCGATATTTCATGAATGAAATCTTTGGGTAAATAAAGAAACAAGCGGAGGGACTTGTTAGGAATGACACAACCTTGACAGATAGTGAAGTTATCGCGTTACGCCTCCACCATTTTGATCGAAATTTATGAATTTGGAATGGCGCAAAGTGCGTGGTCCGGCCGCGAGCCGCTTGCGTGGGCGCAATATTACGTCACGTCAAAATGTCCGCTAATGGAGACGACAGATGGCGCACCAACACCTCCAGAAAACGCATAACGCACAACGTAACAATGGTTACATTATTGGGATATAAATGTTTATTATATCATACTTTAAGCTTTTATTTAATTAAATATGTATTTGAATACCGTTCAATCTCACCAGAGTTGATTTAATTATTTTTCAATCAACTCTTACGTGTAGTGGATGAAACAAAATCTCTTGCTTATTTATTTTTACAGTGGTCGCCAACCTTTTTTTCTCCATTCCCCTTTTTCTCCACCAATGATCAGAATATAATTCCCCGCCTTCCCAAGATAGTCGAACTCTAAACCAAAAGGTATCCTTCAAAAACTTTCCAAGTATAGTTAGGTACTTTTAAGGTGTTAACTGTCAATTCTTGGTGGAAAGACATTATATTTTAAAAAATAAAACACAATTCATTTGTACTACTTCCAGATATTTATAATGATCAGGATAAATATGTGGAAGTAATACAAATATTATTTTTTAAAATACTTAATTACCTATGTAATATTTAAAATCTTTAGCAATTCTCCCTCTAGAACTCACCTCTAGGGGAACCCCTGCATTATTATTTTTGTTAAAACCTTAACCGCTCCTAATGTATATCATATGACCTCCTAATAGAAGTATCTCAACAGAAGTTTTTGTACGAGAACTGCATGTTACCCAGTTGCTCAAACTCTCTTTTCTCAAGTTACTAGAGATAGAACGATAGAACTAAGACAGGACATGTGGTCAGCTAATCGCTCTCACTACGTCCCGTTTTTAGGATCTGATTGGTGAGAGGGTATTTTCAACATCCCAAATATCTATGCCATCGAAGAGAAATCCATAAATCGATTGAAAATCATCATTTTATGAAAGTGTCCGAACTGGGATTCGAGCCCGTGACGTCCGTCACCGACGCCAACGATGTTGAGCTTAGTAGCACAGACCCGACCATTCTATCTATTTAACATGCATAACTTCTTCCAGCCCATGAAGTCACTAAAGATCAAAAGATCAAGAAAACCATCACGAACAACAATGCCTAGAATCCAAACGTTAAATAGAACAAATCAACAGTTGATATTTCCCCACATAAAGCTTTCAGCTGACAGAATCACTTTAGATAGCACTACTTAGCTAGCTTACATGCGGGAACGGGATATAAAGACTTAGTCTGTACTCTGTACCCACCCTAGCACTGGCTTTAGCCAGGAAACTAGAAGCCCGCTTCGCGGACTCCACATAAAAGTTTCAGTAGGAAAATAGAGGTAGGAAAAAAAGTCGATATTTGACATAGCCAAGTATTAAACCGCAATAAGATGAAGACGATCTTTACTTAAAATCAATGGATTCTTACTCTTCAGTTACTTTGTTTCTATTTAATGTAAAAGTGTTCACTTTTTTGTTTCACCTGTTGTGTAAATAGACACGTGTTTCTCCTATTTGACAAGCATTTTCAGATCTAATAAGTTCAGACTTACCTCTTAAGATACCTTTTAAAACGGTGAAAAGAGTGCTTAGGCTATTGATTGAATTGGAATTTACTTGGTAGAACTCCATTATAATAGTTTAGGTTTGGATCATCTATTTGAAAAACTCCTTAATCAATGAACGAACCGAACTCAATATGAAAGATAGATTGCGTTGGATGACGAATACAAGCTTCAGGAAAAGGAACTGAATACAAAATACGCTATTCGCTGAAGCTAACTCTGCGAAGGTGGGAAAGAACACAAATAGTACCTATAATCTATTTGAAAAAGTAACACCACGTCGCTCGTGCGACCAGATTTTGAATAGCGATTTGATAAGGTGGCACATGGAGCATAGAGCATACAAAAATGGCGTCATTGACATTAGACGAAGTTAATTTTATATTCTAGTCAGATAAATGTCTAGAGGATCTTTAATGCATCCACAGCGCACTGGATCACAGCGAAATAGTAACGTCACTAAGTTAACAAAATATTTATCGTGTGTTAAATATATTTACATTTTTAAATATTTTGTTTGCATTTATTGCTTTCTTAATGTCTTTCATCATTATATACCACACGTATTTAATTAGCATTATCTTCATTTATCTTTAATACTAAATTAATCAAATACACAATTCTAAAGCCCCTTGTCAGTACTACTTACAGTTCAATTAATAGCTTCCCACTTGAAACGATGGTCCCGTTGGACGCCTTGCGAATTTTTAGATGTGGATAAATCACAATGAAAATTATTACAATTTTGATCGTTAGTCACGAGTTGCTTCTTAAAAGAATGAACCACGTAGGACACTTGTGATATTCTTGGTCCTCTTTTGATCTTGTGTTTTCAGCCGGCAGTATAAATTTTATCAAGCCTTGCGTATTTCATTTATTGTATTTACAACTAACGTAAAATCTACCGTAAGTTTTGAAATGTGTTATATATATATACCCCTAATTGTGTAAAATATAATATCAGTTGATAATACTCGTGATGAGCGAAACCGGTCCTGATCATTATAAATATGTGGAAGTAGTACAAATGAATTGTTGTTTTATTTTTTCAAATAAAATATAATAACCGAATATTCTCAATCCGAGTACCCGTAGCTAATAAGATGCAAAAAATGCGGAAACACGCTCGGAAAAGAAAATTACTTTACCCTCTTAAAGGTTATGAAACTTGCGTTAGGTCTAAATCGCCGATTAATATCTATTATGCATTTGAATTTTTAAATGGAAGACATTGCAGTTGGAGTTATATGCGAGTGCACATTGCTTTTAAGTGCACTACGGCGAAAATGATCGCACAAATAATTATTTTAAACATCATTCATTTACTCATTGTCTCTGCACACAATGGAGTTGTGTGGAATATATTTATGAAGTCATCTTGTATACATGCATTAGATCATTAGAATGTAATAGATTTGAACGGTTATTTGCTTAAGCAAGAACTATTTTATGGGACTTAGTTAAAACATTCCAATACATATGTCATTGAGTATTGTTATGATCCCGTGTCTACTGATGCCGGAACCTCCCTTCTCTAGAATTTCAAAACGCATATTTAAAAATATTAATGAAATAATTCATTATTACTTTTAAATAATTATCTAGAAGCGTTCATCTGCAGACATGTGGTTCTCAATTGACGTTGAGTTCAGGAAAGGGTCGATTGTGTCGGAAGTGATTTTTTACGCTCGATATTATTATGACTATAGATTTATTTCCAAATATGTACATACTGTAAAATTTCAACATAAATCTTTAGCAGTTTGTGAAATTTTGACAGTTTAAACCTTTTAAGTGGAATCCATATAATAATTTTATTATGAATCAATTGTCACCATCCTCTGGCTATAGATGCTATACAATTTGAAAAAAGATGATCTATAATAATAAAATTGTAATTCAAGCTTGGTAGTATTTTATTAAATTGTATTTTTATCAATGGCCTTGGTGCATAATTTTAAATGACTAAAAATTACTTCACTTCGTCATAACTTTGTCATGACGTAATAATATCGTAATCCATCAGGGCGCCAACTGAATGACGGTAAATATCGAGGGCATACTGACAGAAGGCATTAAGTCATTAAAACAAGTTCTGAGATAATCGCATTTAAAGAATTATTTTTTGTCAAAGTAATTTCTCTCCCAAGTGCAATTGTTTGTGTTTGTGCAAGTGAAAATATAAATTTTTGTACACTATAAAGAATAATCTTTATAGCATACAAATTATACGATTTGGTATCGATGAGTTATAGTTATATCATGCTTTTTGCCAAAATAAAAAAAATACGGTATGACTTAATACTGTTTTTTTTTCAAAGCTATTATATCCAATGACATCATGCGTTCTAACAGTACGTTGAGCGTTAAGTTGCATAAATTTTGACATTTAAAACTGAAGATGATCGAAAACTGACTTAATGTGTTCTGCCAGTATATCCTCGATATATTATTAACATAATATATGAACAATGGGTGATACAAAATAGATCTTGATTGGAATTTTAATGGCATGTCTAAATCTCTATCCGATAAGCTTATTAAACTTTCTTTTCACAATGATATGAAGCAATAGTAAATAAATTTATTGATCGATATGTATTAGATGAATTTAATCATTTCGTAATGTACATAAATTCTTTTTAGATTATTTCGGGACGGCACCTTGTTTAGATAAGTGTTTTGATAAACGCTGTGTTTCGAAAGCGTTGCAGGTTTAATTTCAAGGGCTTCAGAGCATTGGGATGTATGGATGTTTATTATAAGTTTGTATTTCATGTTTACACAGTTTTTTAGCCATGTCCGTTCCCAATGCGGAGCATATGACCTTAAATTGAGGAATCTTTACAGAAGTTCTTCTATGAAAATTGTGTTTTACTGAGTCGATCAACCTCTCTTTTTCGAAGAGAGTAGGGATAGAAGAATATAGCAATAACAGGTCTAGTGGTTAGCTAATCGCTCTCACTACGAGGAGATTGAGGTAATTATCGTCATTAAAAACATCCACGCCTAAGAACGGAAATTCATAAAGCGATTGAGAAATCATTTGTTTTTTGGAGGTAACGCTCTTCCTGACATGGCTTCATAACGATATTTCGGATCCAAAGTGTAACAACTCAAAAAATTGGAATTTCAAGTTAAATATGAGAAATACTTAGAATACCGATATCCACCAGTTCCAAAATGTAACAAGTGATAATCTGTATCATATTATTAATATAAGAAAAAAATAAAATTATGCTTGTAGTATATGTCGTCGACTCCGTGGTGCAGTGGTTAACGTCGTTGACTAGAGTTACAGATTTCTTGGGTTCAAGTGCCGATACTGACTGTTCCATGAATTGATTTTTCAATGGATTTATGAATTTCTGTTCGTAGTCATGAATGTTTGTGAAGTCTTAAACTCCCTTCCAACCACCCATCCGATTCTTAAAATAACGTAGTGAGAGCGATTATCTAACCACAAGTGCTGTTCTAGCCCTATCCTTCTATCCCTACTGTCTTCGAAAAAAGAGAGGTTGAGCAACTGAGTAACAAGCACTTCTTGTAGAGAATTTCTGTTGAGATACCTCCATAAGGAGGCCATATGCCCCACGTTGGAAGTTGACATAGCAGAATATATATATATATATATGAATAATCCCAGAATGTCATACAAACATGAGATGTACATTAAAATATTGAACCTGCTGAAAATCTCGTTTCCTAATGATTTTTGTTTTGTTACACTTGTAAACTGAGGTATCGATAATAACGCATTTTGTCTTCGTTGCGTACATTATAGTGTAAATGAATTCAAAATACTTTCATCTATGTGATGGCAGTACAGAACATCAAATGAATTGTTTCATATTGTACCAGCTTACTGTTTCATTGGTCCACTTAACTTAGTAAAGTTAATTGGTTGTGTCAGTCTCAATTTATTTATTTAGTTATTCAGTCACTGTTTTTGGTTTCTGGCGGCCGCTTTCAAGGCCACAGCGATGCCAAATTGAACCAATTGCGCTACACACGGTTTGGGTCCATTGCATTTTATTGTCGTCGTGTTATGCTATTTTCATCTCTTCTATATCTCTCTCCAGCACGATTAATCACTTGCATTACGTCTTAACCATTTAATTAGTTATTATATGTTATTATTTATTCTTAGTTTTTTTTGTAAATCATGATTACTACACAATCTGGAAACATTTTTTTAACACCCTTCCTATTCGGAAAATATAGCCACCACACGGTTCCTCCAAGATTCTCTGTCCCTCACCAGTCTTCTTGCTTCCTCCCAGGTCATAACAGAGTCCCGTAGCTCCGCCGAGTACATCCTATGGATGGTAATGGCTATGGATGGAATCCGTTCGATCGGTAGAAGAGACAGGCAGAGAAAATTTGAGGAGTAGTGTGTCCGTTCTCGTCGTTCGTTCTCCAATTGCAAATACTGCGTCCAGATATTCCATTGGATATTTAAATGATTTTTTTCCCACAATTATTTTTCTAATACCATCGTTAAAAATGTTTTTACATTTTTATTTGGTCGTTATTATATCGTATAACTTCAGACACCTGTGGTTTTCTGCAATTAACAGCTGTTCGGCAATAATCATAAAATAAACACGTCTTCTGCAATTGGAAACGTAAAAAGTAATATTTAAAAATTATCACCAATAATGATATTAGTAATTATCTTTATCTACAGTATCTACATCATAAAAGCTATAGATAAAAGTAAATGTCGTAAATTTAGTAGAATTTTTTCTCGTGTCTTTCGAACATACAATCCACACGCAATTTCACGATAATTCAAAGAAAAAATACTTTTCCATTATAGTCATAAATAAACTTCACCATCAGTGGCGAATCAAGAATTAACTGTGGCCAACATAATAATCAAATATAACAAGTATTTAAACAGATTTGGTGGAAATGAGGAAAGTCAAAATTTTGATGCATTTTCCATATAAAATAAAAAACTTTGTTATTCCACTGGTTGTGCTACTAATTGTGACATGTGTTTTGCTTCTTGGGAAGCATATTCAGACTAATTATATCGTTAGGTGCTTATTTATTACTAATTTATATAATTTCCGGGTCCTTAAGTGCAGTGGTTAACGTGGTTTGAATCCCAGAACGGACAGTTTCACAAATTGATTTTTCAATCGATTTATGGATTTTTGATTCTGAAGGGATGGATGTTTGTGATGTCTAAACTTCCCTCCAACCCATCGAATCCATAAATAGTCCTGTCCTAAGCCCAGTCCTTATATCTTTACTTTCTTCGAAAGAGAGAGGTTGAGAAACTGAGTAACAAGCAATTTTCGTAGAAAAACTTGTGTTAAGATACTACCACAAGGAGGGAATATGCTCCACATTGGGAACGGACATGATTAAAAAAAGATATTGATTCTAATTCTTAATTAATCAATTTCAAAAATCACGGTTGGGATTTTTTCATTCTGCTCGACGCGGAGAGGGGGGTAGACAAATTACATTAGCACTGCTAATAAAAAATAATTAATTATGCTTGAACGGTAAAATCGCCAAACTGGAATTCGAGCCCGTGAGTTGACCACTGCACCACAGACCCGATAAAACATTGTATATAATAGTAAAAATATAAACAATCTGCATTCTATGGTTTTACAAAAATGTATTCGATTCGACCCTGTTGGCTATGAATAATATTGGTTATTCATTTTTCACAGCGGGTGCAGTTTGGACATTATTTCATTAACATTAGTCTCAATTAGCGAAGACCCTCTCGCGCCGCCTGCACAAAGAAACCGGCCGAGAGTAATTAATAAAATGTGCAAAGTCTGACAATGCGGTTGAATCGTAAGGTGGTCGGCCATTTGTTAATCAGATGCCATTATAACTCTTGATCCGTGCAATAATGAAGTTCATTATTGTGTTGCATTGCTAGTTTGACATTAAACCCCACAAGACCGTATTGTGACAAAAAAGTATTAAACAAATTGCCAAATACAAAAAAGGAAAAACTATGTGATTTATAGATTTAATTTTATAGATACGTCAAAAGAAGCTTTTGAGAACGTTTTTAATAATACTCAATGAGGGTTCTCAAATTATTTTATATTCTTTTAATATTGTTTTAATATTGTTCTGATAGTCACAAACTATCTCCACCCAATAAAAAACTAAGCAAATTTGAATTGTTGAGATTTTGTACATTTCCATGTATTTCGTCACTGACGACCCGGGTTTCGCCTTTCGCCATTTTCAGGCATTCGATCAGACGAATGAACTCGAAATGACAAAGCGTTAGCAAAAAGAAGTAAACGTTAAGTGTTATAAAAATGACGCGCAGGTGAGTTTATTCATGCAAGATTATGTCATCCGTATGATTTCATTTGAATTTGGGGAGGGGGGTAGACACATCTATACAGTTGAATTATTGTCTTATAAAAACCATCAAAATGGAAACTGTATAATGATATTTTGATTCTTGAATAATAATTGATTGATGTCGAATCTTGATGATGTGGTTTGAGCGCGCATGCGACAGTAGGACGTTAGCGGTGAAGTAATTCAACAGTTTAAAGTATGTATCTACAAACAGTATATAGTAAACGCTAACTTGCAAGATATCATAGACAGCAACTTACCAGTGATATCGAAGGGCACTTCAGCGCAGGCGTTATCTTTCGAGATGTCGCACCTGTACACAGCTCCTCCTCGGTGCACTCCAGCTTGCCGAGTTTGCGCCTCCGGAGCACCTACCATCACCCTGAAAAAAAGAACATTTAACATCGCAGTTAAAATATATGTGTAAGAAATTAATTTCTTTTTTCAGTAGTCGTCAAAAATTTTGAAATGAAATAAATTACGACACATTCTTGATTTTTTCTCCCAGTCTGTTGTGTGGATTGAATAACATGCAATAGCGACCTTAACGCACAAACGCTCTCACGCGCGATAAAGTGGTATGTGCACTTTAAAACGTAAAATAGTTTGTATAAAGCTATGGTTTTTAAGTTATCACACCGCCCAATGGCATGTGAAAGCGCCTGTGTGTAAAGGCCGCTATACAGATCCAACTTGTTTAAGCAAAATGGAGTAAGTAGACCGCAGCGCTTTTATTTGATAATCATAATTTACACAACTAAATACATGTTCTGCCAAAAGGAATTAAGCCACAAACGCCAAATTATTATCGAAGTACAGTGTTGACAATTTTTGGCAAGGATAAAGCCTTAACCCTCAATTTGAACAATTCTTCTCAAATAACTTGTTATTATCAGATTAATTATTATAGAAATATTAATTATAGAAATAATTATTATCAGATCACGAAAATTACTGGTCATACGCTCCAAGTTTGTGTTACGTTATTTTGACGTTTCAAGTTATTAGTTTAGTGTTAGTTTGACGTATTTCGTGCCTTCTGTATATTTTTATTTATGTAGTTTATTTAGTCCCCATTGATTAAAAAAGTTCTACAACTGCTGTTTGAATAACATTGCATAATTATATTTAAACATGAACGCGTGAAGGGGTTAATCTGGGATTGCGAAACTCGTAACCGAGAAAAAACCTTAGAAACTTACAAATCTTTTCAATACTGTGGTTTTTTAGAGAACACCAATAAATAAAAAAATACTGTCGCAATGCCTCACCAATTAATTATATTTGGACTTCCGGCAATGGAGGTAAAATTATTGTAACTGCGCAAAGGTTTTTAATAGCGGATGTGCAAATAGAGAACCTGCTCTATGAATCATCATAAAGGCACCTTAAAATTATTCGTTCAACCGTAAAATGTGTAAGAAATATACATTCGGTTATTAAAAATAATTACTTATACTCACGTTACGTCTTGGTAATTTGTACGATTTTAGATTCAGTAAAACGAAGGTATAGAGGACATTAAGTCTAAAAACAAACTCTGAGATGATTGCATTTAAAACATTACTTTTCTTCAAGGTAGAGAGTACCTTGAAGAAAAGTAATGTTTTACTCTCCCAAGTGCAATCGTTTGTGATTTAAATAAATTTTTTATATTGATTGTATTGGCATTTACTTATAGTAGAACTCCATTATAATAGGATAAAATATCTAAGAATTCAGTTCAACAAAATGTTATTATTTAGTTAACCGATATTTCGGCTTAACCCCATCGTCAGAAATAACAGTTCTGAACAGAATAAAATTGAATTTAATTAAAATATAAAATTTTGTAGAACTGAATACTTTGATATATTATCCTATAGTAAACTTTTTGACATACAAATCATTAGATTCGGTAACAGTGTGTTTTGATCATATAATGCTTTTTGTCTCAATAAAAAAATGACACTATATCCTATGACATCATGCGTTCTACGAATGTGAAGAGAGTTAAACTGCATACATTTTGACACTTTAAACAGAAAACCTCAAAACCTGACTTAATGCGCTCTGTCAGTATAACCTCTAAATATTATTGCAGTAAAACTTATGTGTGTATGTTTTTATCGTTACTTACAACTGCAATCAATATTTAAATGATATAAATCAAACATTCATTTAAATGTAGCTCACATATTATACTTAATAATTATTGAGAGGTTTTAATACTATCTAAAGTGAATTGAATGCTTCATATTCCTATGACAGAAGTTAATCAGTCCTCAGACCGTTTGTCAAGTCAGCTCCTTACAAAAACTTGTCAAACTAATATGGAAAGACTAAACCCAGCTGCGTAGAATGATATTGAAATGTAATTACGAGTTGTTTTTTATTTTTTTTACTCGCTGATACTGTTAGACCGGCGTTCTATTGCAAAAATTCTCTAGGCAAATTACTAATTAACAATAAAGATTGAGTCCACTTTAAGAACGAATCTGGTATTTATAAATTACAATGCAGTGATTGCCAACATTTCTATGTGGTTAAAACCACACGTACATTAGATATAAGGGTATCAGAACATTTAGCTGCCTTTAGATTAAACTTTAGGTTAAACTGTTGCATCAAAACATGGGGGATCATAAATTATTTTATCAAGAAATTTTGGAAATCAATAGAGCCCAGTTAAATTCCTTGCAATTCTGAACGAGCAGCTGAACCTTACAAATTCTCCGTTACTGTATCCTATACGTTGAAACACCTGTCAGATGGTTAAACAGATGTCACTAAATGTGGAATGATCGTATATATTTACCCTTTCGTCGAATTGCATCCCGTCGATACCCACAATGCTATTATAATTGTAAAATCACTGGTAATTCTAAAAGTAGTTGGAAAGCGGCAATTCGCCACTCTGTTAATGTTTTGTTTACAAAATAAGGATTAAGGCGAATCTCGAAATGTTAACTCAGGTATCAATGTGGATCCCAGACGTATCCATTCGTGCGCTCGAATGCCTGAAGATGCCGAAAGGCGAAACCCGGGTCGTTAGTGACAAAATACATGGAAGTGTATAAAATCTCAATAATACAAATTTAATTACGTATTTGTTTAATTCAATTTTCAAATATTGTACATTTCCACACCTTTTGTCACTAACGACCCGGGTTTCGTCTTTAGGCTTCTTCAGGCACGGATGAACATGAATTGACAGTTAGTAAATAGTTTTATTTAGAAAAATTGATATTTTTGAGTCTAGGAACTACATTGATATCTGAATTAATTTTATTACTGATTTGATAACGACTTTTAACATTATTTGGTAAAATCTTTGCATAAACAATTACTAAGTCATAGGGTATTGTAACTGCACGTGGCCATAAGAACCAATTATCTTTGAAATGTATGTGGAGAAAAATATAATATTGAGATACCTATGATTTTAAATTGGTTGGTTTTGCTAGGAGAAATATCAAATTATTATCATTGCTGGAGTAAGTTACTACAAACTCGTCTCGCGTAAAGGCTACAATAAGGAGGAGCTAAGGAGATTAAGTTGTTCGTTCGAAATTGGTTAACTATTTAGCTGTCCCATGTATATTTCTAATTTCCTGATAAAATAATTTATGATTTATGATCGAGATTTTATATTTCGGGGGTATTTGAAGTAATGGAACCTAACTCCTATTTTTACACGGTAATCTCTGGAACGTTTCGAAAGAGAATCGGGCGTACTTCAAACATCATACCAAAAATTCAACAGTTCATAAATGCTGAAAAGGCTGCTTAGTATGGAAGTCACGTTGCGCATAGATTTGATAGAATTTATTCCATCCACGCTATTTACAGAATTGCTTTACAGTAGAGTCCTCACCTCAAGCAGAGTTATACCATGGGGAATGACATCTCACATCACGTCACTGCAATTCAATGGAAAGACATAACTGTATCGAATTAATAAAAACAAAACCAAAGGCCACTCCGTTGTACAGTTTTTGTTGATGTTTGCACGATACCTACTTACTTCAGCTGTGAATGCAACTAAAATTTAAACATAGTGAGCACAGCAGTATCTTGTTTTCTTATTGTATGATGTAATAACAGTCTCCCTTAAGTAATAATTTCTCTAACTCCCCCTTATTGTATTCTTTACGTGAGATGAGGTCGTAAAATATTTATTAATTACTTCGGCAATCAAAATAATTTAAATCTTCCAATAATACGTGATAGATCACGTATATATTAGAATATTAACTGTAAAAAAACCACCAATTTAAAATCAATATGTATAGTTATGTTACATTTTTTTCCAAATGCATTTTAATTGGTTCTTGGATGCCTGCAATTGATAAGTCATATGAGTTTCAGATTATTAAAATGAATTCAGATTTCAGTGTAGTTCCTAGACTTAGTGATAATATGTTGTCTTATTACTAAATATAATTAACGATACAAACTATTTACTAACTACTGTC